>CM077020.1:2400000-3600000 GCA_039090855.1 Macrothele yani | reverse complement strand
CAGCACCTGTACGACACAATGCATGAACGTTTGCGTGCTTGCATTCAACATTCTGGCGGTTACACCGGTTATTAATGTACCAGCATTTCACATTTAAAATGGCTCTTCTCGCGCTTACATTAAGCTGTGATCTTGAAACCTTAATCGATTAAATATGTTACCTATACAAATGTATTGCCGCCATTTCATTCCTCTACAACTACTTTTTCGTGGTGTTGGGATTTTTTTCCCGTCAGTGTATATATATATATATATTCCTTTTCCATTTTTGAATTCCGTATGTGGAAAACGTCACGCGGGCGTGGCATGGTGCATTATCCTGCTGGTAATGGCCATCACCAGCAGGAAACACATTTACCATGAATGGGTGAACTTGGACCGCAACGATGTTATGATACCTGACAGCTGTCAGTGATTGTGCTATTGGGATAATGTGACCTAAAGTGTCGCAAGAAAACATCGCTCACAGCATAACACCGTCGCCGCCGGCCTGTTTCCGCCCAACAGCACATCCAGGTGCCATCGCCTCCGTCGGTAATCGGTGTATCCGCGCTCGGCCATCAACGTGATGCACCAGGAATCTTGATTCGTCAGACCAGGCCACTTTCTTCTAATTATCCACGGTCCAATCTCGATGATCTTGGGCCCATTTCATGCGGTGTTGGCGATGACGTGCAGTGAGCATGGGAACCCGGCTGGGTCTTCGGCTACGCAGGCCCATGCGCAGAAGGCTGCGATGAAGTGTGTGCTGTGACACATTGCCCTGATCACCACTGTTGTAGCTGCTGGTCATTTGTCGCATTGTGGCCCTGTGGTCGCTGTGAACAATGAGCAACAGTATCCGCTCCCCTCTGGCATCAATGAGCTAAGGACGACGGTTCGTTGTTTGGTCATCTGTGCACCACTTTTGATACGTACTCAGTACAGCGGCACGTGAACAACCCACAAGCCGTGCCGTTTCCGAGATTTTAGTTCCGAGGCACCGTGCCATCACAATTAGTCCTTTATCAAACTCCGATAAATCGGCAGCTTTTCCCATTCTGACTCCGAACACTCTACTAACCGAAAGCCGGTCCTCGGGTTGTATATATACTGCTCTGTGAACTTCACCTGCGCCACCGTTCGGTCTCCAGGCGCGCTCATTTCTCTAGGCTGGGGGTGGTCGTAATGTAATGGCTCATCGGTCTGTATGTCATCGACGCTGGCATTACACAGAGCATTCGTCCAAGGCCGTCTTGAAAATACAAGGCCATGCATGACATCATAGAGATGAGTTCCCTTTTATAGTGACGTCATGTTGCAACAAAGACTTACGATTGGTTTCAAACGCTGTGGTGTATGATGTCGGACACGACGCCAACGTATCAGGCAGTTTAACATGGCAGTGACGTCACAAACGGAGTGAACTCATCTCCCTAATGTCATGGCCTTGTACTTTCTAGGAAGCCTTGATTCGTCTCGGCCGCATATTGGCCTTTTTTTTTTTTTTTTTTTTATTGGAGGTTTAGCGACCACCGTGAGCAACTCAATGGGCTATAAGCAGTCGCCCGTCCCTAATTTAGGGTCACTAGTTCCAGGGAAGGGAGAGAGCCAGTGCCGTAATACAAACACAACATCCATGCCTCACCGGGATTTGAACCCGGACCCCGTTCGGACGAATGATCAGAGGCTATCGCTTAGACCACTGCGCCACCGGGGCGGCAAAAATATTTCTTTGCCGAGTTTTTTGGTACGCCACTGGTCGTCGCATCATTTCCCAGCTGACAAGTGATTTCTCCACGGGCTTGCTTTCAACTGAATAAGCCTGTTATGGATATTTTCGATTTGTTTTGGGGTTTAACAACCAACATAGGGAATTCTGAGGGCTATAAGGCACTCGCAATTTAATTCCGAATTTAAGGCCATGGGTGTCATGGAAAGCGCTCTACCAGCGCCATCAGACACCACCCATCCCTCATGCGGCCCTCATACCTGGGCCCGTTTTGGAATATTAGTCACAATGAACAGAGACGACCGATCATGAATGAACGAAGTGACAGATCAGAATGAACTCAGCGACCGATCATCGCTAAGGCAAGAACATCGCTCACACAAAGGAGCTCAGGTGACAGTTATGAGGACATCATCATCATCATCATCATCATCGTCAACCATTATCAATCCACTGCTGGACGAAGGTCTCCCCAAGTTTCCTCCACAACGGTCTGTCTTGTGCCAGTCTCCTCCATGTCACCCCTGCATACTTTCGAATTTCATCCACCCATCTCCCATATGGACTTCTTCTGGGTCTTTTCCTATCCCTTGGAATCCAATCTAAAATTTCGGCTGTCCATCGATGATCTGTCCTTCTGGCAGTATGTCCAGCCCATTGCCATTTCAGGGATTTAACTCTGATCATGATGTCTTCCACTCTTGTCATTTTTCGGATCCACGAGTTCCTATTCTTATCTCTCCTGGTTACACCAAGCATGCACCTCTCCATGCTACTTTGAGTTGTCTACAGCCTTTGTATGTCTCTTTTAGTTAAGGTCCACGTCTCTGCACCATACGTAAGCACTGGAAGGATGCATTGATCAAACACTTTTCTTTTAAGACATAATGGCATATTGCTCTTGAAAATTATGCTGTTTCTTCCAAAAGCTCTCCAGGCAAGTTTTGTAGGCCGATTAATTTCTTCATCAATGTGTCCCTCACTTGATATCTGCTGTCCAAGATAAACGTACGTGTCTGTTATCTCCAGCTTTTCTCCATCAATCGATAAATCTTCATTTCTTGTAAAAGCATTGAACATCACTTTTGTCTTCTGAAAGTTCATTTTTAATCCCACTTCTTTACTCTTGTCAACAAGTTCCTGGATCATACTCTGCAGCTCTGATGGGGTAGTTGCAAAAATGCATACGTCATCAGCAAAACGAAGGTGGGTTAGATAATCTCCATTAATCTTTATCCCTTTGTTTTCCCAGCTCAGCGACTGAAAAACACCCTCCAATGTGGTATTAAAGAGCTTCGGAGATATGGTGTCACCTTGTCTCACTCCCTTTCCAATTTTTATGTGTGTTGTATTTTCAAACAGCCTAATCTTTGCACTTGCATTTTCATAGATGTTATTAATAATATTAATGTATGCATCTTCAATACCGCAGGATTTCAGAGCCATTGTAACTGCTGATGGTTTCACTGAATCAAAGGCTTTTTCATAATCGATAAAAGCCATGCACAATGGAAGTTCATATTCCCTCGCTCTTTCAATTAGTTCTCTCAACACGTGGATATGATCTATTGTGCTGTAGCCACTCCTGAATCCAGCTTGTTCTCTCGGTTGAGCCATGTCCAGTGTTACCTTCAAGCGGTGTGAAAGAACTTTAGTGAAGATTTTATAAACTACTGATAGGAGGCTGATAGGTCTGTAGTTTCCGAGATCCTCAATGTCACCTTTCTTATGTAGCAGGATCATTGTAGCGGTGTTCCAATCCTCAGGAATCTTTCCTTGAGGACATAAAGTTCCTAAAACTGACCATTAGACCGAAGTTTCCAGCACCACGTTCTGCCACCTCTGGCTGCCTTACAAGAGCCAGAGCTGCCGGAACGTGGTGCTTGAAACTTCGTGTGCACCTCCAATATTTTCAAGAATAGGTTTCTCTGTTTCTTCTTAATAATGGCGTGTTTAATGCCGATTCGAATTCTCCCCTCCAATGACTTTACACAGTGCGGCAATTAAGTTATGAGACTGATTTAAAAAAAAATCGCGATAAAACGCACAGGTCGGATAGGTATGTTTTTCTTATAAGTCATTTATCGGCTATCCGGTGGTGACAACGTTTGCATGTGAATTGATCGCGTGCATATGATTATTTACACTGTGCATGACGTCATTCTCTAGAAGAACATTGTCACACTCTGTCAAAGAGCAGAGAGAAAACATCTAGTTGTGTTTAAAAACGATGGTAAAACTGCATCCGAGACAGCTGAATTGCTGCGTGATATGTATGGGGTTAATTTCCTATCGTGCACAAATATTCCGATGGTATGCACGTTTCAAAGATGGGTGGGAAGATTTGGAAAAGGACGAAAGGCCCGGACGCCCGATTTCAGTGCGCACCTTTGGACTCATTGAGAAAGTTCGCGAAAGGATAAAAAGTGATCGTTGTGTTATTTTGAGGATGTTGGAATGTGAGTTCGATGTCGATAAGGAGACGTTCGTCAAACTTTAGCGCAAGATTTGGGAAATAAATAAGTTTGTGCTCATTTTGTTCCGCATGCTTTGTCAGACGACCAGAAACAAGTACGAGTGAAGTACGCAAAAGGCCTTTTGAAGAGTGCAAAAACAATGTAACATTTTCTCCAATGCATTTGGCAGGTGACGAGTCATTATGTTTTTGTTTTGCTCCGAAAGCGTCAGAGTGCTTAGTGGAAGTCGCCACAGTCACCCAAAGGAAAGATGAACAGGTTACAGAAGTCCAAAATCAAGACAATGCTTGTGTATTTTTACGAAAGCAAGGAAATTCTACATCACGAGTTCATTCTTAAAGGTATAACTGTCACTGGAAATGCTTACACTTCATTTTAGAACGCTTGTGGAAGAGGATCAGGCCTGAGTATAAAACCGGCAACTGTTCCTTCTTCTCGATAACGCACCCGCACACACAGCAGTCAATGTACAGCAATTTCTGGTAGAAAACAAGTTTGTGTACTCAACCATCCTTCTATGCTCCAGATTTGTCACCCTGGGACTAATTTCTATTCCCTAATTAAAGCCGCCTTTAAAAAGTGTTTTTCAAGACATTGAATACACACAAAGAACGGTGACATCAGCTCTCCACTCCATACCAAAAGTTGGCCTCTTAAAGTCCGTCCTTTCGTTGGCTGATAGTGCCTCTTCTTGTATTAACGCAGGAGAAATGTAAATACTTTGAATAAAACACAAATTGTATATCCCCGTAAGTTTTCCTTCTTTTCCATTTTCCATTAAATTCAGTCTCATTACTTAATTGCTGCATTGTGTGCAAGCTCTCGTAGCTTTCTCCGAGTCTTTCCAGTTGATGAGAGAGAGAGAGAATTGAGAAAAGCCTACATAGAACAAGTGGGGGAGGGAGGGGCAGTAGCGCCCATATGAATACATTTAGAGGGGGCTAAGAAAATTCTTACCTCCTTCAAGGTTGTCAAATATTTTATAAATTGTACAAAATACTAAAATACAAGAAAAATAATTGATAAAATCAATCATTAATATCTTATTATTTTTAAAAATGCTTTAAAAAAAGGTTTCGTCTATTTTAGTGTTTAAATTTATCAAAAATTTGGCTATACCAACTGCTAGGAGGGGTATAACGAAGTGAATTTCTCCGTCATTTTTATCCGCGCCGGGGTTCGAACCCGGGTCTACTTATTCCGGAATAAGTTGCTCTACCAATTAAGCTACGCGGACATTGATTCTAATTGCTATCTGCCTTTATGTCGTGTGCGTCCTTCTGGCAGGTACGTCACATCTCCTGGTACGTTACATCATCTCCCCCTTATTTTTCTTTTTCTTTCGAAGTGCTGCTCACATTTTTCCTATCTCGCGGTGTGGAAATAACATCACACCAATGCGAGGTTTTGAACGGTCGGGTCATCCGGATAGTTCGGGCGCCATTATAACGAAGTGAATTTCTCCGTCATTTTTGGTCTACGCCGGGATTCGAACCCGAGTACGCTTATTCCGGAACAAGTCGCTCTACCAACTGAGCTACGCAGACGTTTTATTCTGATTCCTATCTGCCTTTATGTCGTGTGCGTCCTTCTGGCAGGTACGTCACATCTCCTGGTACGTTACAGGGGGGCGAGCCCTTCCCCCCTATGGGCGGCCGGGGGCAGAAATCGGATGAGCTAAAAACGAATAATTTCACATTAACAAAATCCGAAGTCACTCTTGTCGCAAATATCAATTATTTTAATTAAATTGAACCACAGTATGTCGATTTCAGAAAAAATCTGGTAGGACGAAATTTAAATTTATTGCACCTTGTTCGATGTAAACATGAAATTCACATATTTTCGGTGATATGGATTTTTGGCAAGGTTTACCGACCCACGCGAGCACTTGCCCATCCCTTTCAGGACACGTACGAGAAAAATTAAAATCTCAAGGGGGAGTTAAATATGCATAATAATTTTCTTTAAAATGAATAAGAAAATAAATAAAAATACATTATTACTACTCGCAATGCAGTAGCAAACTTTTGAAATAGTGTTTGTCTTTCATTTAATTCTCATCTGAATATATTGCGGGCAAAAAATATGTTCGTGTTTGCCTTCGCATTTTTCTTAATAACTGTTTCATTTCTCCACAGGTTTAAAAAAACGTTTGTTGTATTGAATTCAACATAAATTTATCATAGCATACTACAGATTTATTTATACTAAAATAATATACGCAACACAACTATTTCAAAAGTGTTATACACATACCGGCCACCGAATTACAGCACGTATGCGAATTGGCATAGATTCCATAAAGTTTTGGAGCACATATACCTCTACAGCATACCAGGTGTTCATCAGACAGTTCTTTTAACAGGATCAGATTTGACGGAAGAGGAAATTGCTCCTGGATCTGTTTTTCTAACATGTCCCAATGGGGTTCAGTTCCGGGCATTGTTGTGACCAGGTAAGATGATGAAAGTCACTCTCATGCTTGCTCAATCACTCCTGAAGAAATCTTTCGCGACGGGTTATAGTAGTAGCATTGTCGTCCATGAAACAGGCATCACCTGCTGTATAAAAAGTCAACATTGCAGGATGGATTTGATCGGTAACAATGTTCAGGTAATTTTGGAGGACACCTGACCTTCCAGCAATATCAGAGGATCCGTTCGGTATCAACAGAACGTGCCTCACACCATGACACCCCTGCAAAACCTTGAGTCGTGTTTACCAGGCAAGGTGGATCGGTTGGTTCACTAGGCTCCCGACAAACTCTCTTCCTACTGTCGGTACACAACAAAGTGTACCGTGACTCGTCGGTACAGAACAAGGTGAACAGTGACTTGTCGGACCACATGACTTTTTTTCTAGTCTTCCAGTGTTCAGTCACGGTAATCCTGATACCAGGGTAGACGGATATTTTGCTTCTTCGCTGGAATCAGCGGTTTCCGTTTAGTCATGCAACTGCCAATACCGATCCTCTTCAATTCCCTGAACAGTGACTTGTCGGACCACATGACTTTTTTTCTAGTCTTCCAGTGTTCAGTCACGGTAATCCTGATACCAGGGTAGACGGATATTTTGCTTCTTCGCTGGAATCAGCGGTTTCCGTTTAGTCATGCAACTGCCAATACCGATCCTCTTCAATTCCCTGAACAGTGACTTGTCGGACCACATGACTTTTTTTCTAGTCTTCCAGTGTTCAGTCACGGTAATCCTGATACCAGGGTAGACGGATATTTTGCTTCTTCGCTGGAATCAGCGGTTTCCGTTTAGTCATGCAACTGCCAATACCGATCCTCTTCAATTCCCTGAACAGTGACTTGTCGGACCACATGACTTTTTTCTAGTCTTCCAGTGTTCAGTCACGGTAATCCTGATACCAGGGTAGACGGATATTTTGCTTCTTCGCTGGAATCAGCGGTTTCCGTTTAGTCATGCAACTGCCAATACCGATCCTCTTCAATTCCCTGAACAGTGACTTGTCGGACCACATGACTTTTTTCTAGTCTTCCAGTGTTCAGTCACGGTAATCCTGATACCAGGGTAGACGGATATTTTGCTTCTTCGCTGGAATCAGCGGTTTCCGTTTAGTCATGCAACTGCCAATACCGATCCTCTTCAATTCCCTGAACAGTGACTTGTCGGACCACATGACTTTTTTCTAGTCTTCCAGTGTTCAGTCACGGTAATCCTGATACCAGGGTAGACGGATATTTTGCTTCTTCGCTGGAATCAGCGGTTTCCGTTTAGTCATGCAACTGCCAATACCGATCCTTCAAAAACTTTCATTTTCGGTTGACATCTGCCCCACCCCCCACCCGAAAAAAAAATCTACATCAGCCCCTGAGACAGCTATCTCGTTCCTGACAAAACAGTCGTTGCTCCACATTTATACACTTATTAGAGAAGCAATGTCGGTTATTTTTCCACTGATTAAAGACCCGGGATATCACACATTTTGGGAAACCAGTCAGTTCTGTTTTCAAAGACGGGCATCCACAATATATTAGCCCTTCATGGAACTCCGAAAGATGCTTTGTGATCAACACTACTCAACATGGTGACGCACGTGACCATGTATTTCGTACATACGCTGCTGTGTAAGTCCAGCTTATGTACATCTGCATAAAGATTCCTAATACAGTGGCTGGTGTGTGTATATGCAGTAACGCACCCAGAAATTTCCCAAAGGGAGGAGGGAGGCGTATGGGCCGTGGCACACAGAATTTTCCCAAGGCGGGGTAACCCCCTCCCCTCCTAAATTTACCGGGGAAAATAGTCAGGTGCCATAACAATTAAAAAGGTGGTTGGCTTTTGTTTATTTATTCTTATCCAGTTACTAGTCATGTCACAGAACAAGAAACTCAAGAATCAATAGGTTTTGCTGGTTACATTTTTCTAAATTTATTTAACAAGGTGAACAGTGACTTGTCGGACCACATGACTTATAATTATTTTGTTATATTTATACGGTGCATGATTAAGAAGTATATGTACATCGCGTATCGTGATTTTTGTTGCAAACTACGACGTAATAATTTTCCGCTCTGTCAGTTGGGGGGACATCGGCCACCCCTGTGATTGCGGTGTGTATAGGTGCGCCACTATATATATATATATATATATATATATATATATATATGGGAAAACAAAGGGATAAAGATTAATGGAGATTATCTAACCCACCTTCGTTTTGCTGATGACATAGTCATTTTTGCAACTACCCCATCAGAGCTACAGAGTATGATCCAGGAACTTGCTGACAAGAGTAAAGAACTGGGATTAAAAATGAACTTTCAGAAGACAAAAGTGATGTACAATGCTTTTACAAGAAATGAAGATTTATCGATTGATGGAGAAAAGCTGGAGATAACAGACACGTACGTTTATCTTGGACAGCAGATATCAAGTGAGGGTCACATTGATAAAGAAATTAAGCGGCGTACAAAACTTGCCTGGAGAGCTTTTGGAAGAAACAGCATAATTTTCAAGAGCAATATGCCATTATGTCTTAAAAGAAAAGTGTTTGATCAATGCATCCTTCCAGTGCTTACGTATGGTGCAGAGACGTGGACCTTGGCTAAAAGAGACATACAAAGGCTGAAGACAACTCAAAGCAACATGGAGAGGTGCATGCTTGGTGTAACCAGGAGAGATAAGAAGAGGAACTCGTGGATCCGAAAAATGACAAGAGTGGAAGACATCATGATCAGAGTTAAATCCCTGAAATGGCAATGGGCTGGACATACTGCCAGAAGAACAGACCATCGATGGACAGCCGAAATTTTAGATTGGATTCCAAGGGACAGGAAAAGACCCAGAAGAAGACCACATGGAAGATGGGTGGATGAAATTCGAAAGTATGCGGGAGTGACATGGAGGAGACTGGCACAAGACAGACCGTTGTGGAGGAAACTTGGGGAGACCTTCGTCCAGCAGTGGATTGATAATGGTTGACAATGATGATGATGATGATATATATATATATATCTCTCGGCGCATACGTGTGGCGCTAGTAGCACCCCTCGGAACATGCAAAGCAGGTTTACTGTAAATACGCGCTGTAACGTTCGTGAGGCCGTCCCGGTGGCGCAGTGGTCTAAGGCGCTGGCCTCTGATCATTCGCCCGTAAGGAGTCCGGGTTCGAATCCCGGTGAGGCATGGATGTTGTGTTTGTCTTACGGCACTGGCTCTCTCCCTTCCCTGGAACCAGTGACCCTAAATTAGGGACGGGCGACTGCTTATAGCCCATTGAGTTGCTCACGGTGGTCGTTAAACCTCCAACCAAACAAACAAACAAACAAACGTTCGTGAGCGTTAGTTATCGTTGAGATTCGACGTAGTGTGTTGATGTTAGTCAGAAATGCCTTTAAGAAGACGAAGAAGCCATTATCAACAGCTCACGGAGTTTGAACGAGGTCGTGCAATAGGGCTACGAGAAGGTGGATTTTCGTTTCGCAATATTGCAGAACGACTTGGCAGGAATGTAGCCACTGTGCACGATTGTTGGCAGCGGTGGTCAAGGGAAGGTACTGCCTCAAGAAGACCGGGTTCCGGCCAGCCACGTGGCACTACTGAGAGAGGAAGACCGCCGTGTACGGCGTATGGCCGTGTCGCATCGTACCGCGTCTGCGGCAGCAATTCGAGCTGCAGTTGCCACCACAGTGACACAACGAACTGTTACAAATCGGTTACTTGAAGGACAGCTCCGAGCCAGACGCCCTGTAGCGTGCATTCCACTTACTCCAAACCACTGCCGTTTGCGACGTCAGTGGTGTCAAGCTAGAGCTCATTGAAGGACGGAGTGGAGATCTGTTGTGTTTTCTGATGAAAGCCGGTTCTGCCTGGGTGCCAGTGATGGCCGTGTGTTGGTTAGAAGGAGGCCAGGTGAGCGCCTGCAACCAACCTGTCTGCGGCCGAGACACACTGGACCTACACCTGGAGTTATGGTCTGGGGAGCAATTTCCTATGACAGCAGGAGCACTCTCGTGGTTATCCCACGCACGCTGATGGCACAGTTGTACGTCGGTCTGGTGATTCAACCTGTTGTGCTGCCATTCATGAACAGCATTCAACGGGGTGTTTTCCAACAGGATAACGCTCGCCCGCATACCGCTGTTGTAACCCAACATGCTCTACAGAGTGGCGAAATGTTGCCGTGGCCTTCTAGATCACCAGATCTTTCACCAATCGAGCACGTATGGGACATCATTGGACGACAACTCCAGCGTCACCCCCAACCAGCATTAACCGTCCCTGTATTGACCGACCAAGTGCAACAGGCATGGAACTCCATCCCACAAACTGACATCCAGCACCTGTACGACACAATGCATGAACGTTTGCGTGCTTGCATTCAACATTCTGGCGGTTATTAATGTACCAGCATTTCACATTTAAAATGGCTCTTCTCGCGCTTACATTAAGCTGTGATCTTGAAACCTTAATCGATTAAATATGTTACCTATACAAATGTATTGCCGCCATTTCATTCCTCTACAACTATTTTTTCGTGGTGTTGGGATTTTTTTCCGTCAGTGTATATATTCCACGAGTTGCAATTACAATATACTGATATAAATAAAATATAATTTTTGGTTGCTCCTGAAGAAATCAGGGCATGATCCAAGACGAGATGCCACATTCACGCGCTTTTAGACCACACGCCAGCATAGTCTTGTAAACTAAGTATGTACATTTATGACGTAGAAAAGGAAATGGCGATACGTTGATTAAGACAGACACATACAGATAAATTTATGTTCGGAGGCAGGAAGGGGTGAGAAAGCTTCAGTCTGGGAAAACATAAATTAATCATTAACACAGGTAACATACTATTACGGTTGAGTCAACACACATCACCGAGTCTTGAAATAAATAATCTTCAAGTAACACACTGAGCAGTACTGACGCGAATATCGACTGGAAGGGGAGGGGAGAAACGCAACCTCGTATAATCTGCTTTCTGGTCTCTCCAGTCGATGAAATTTGAAAACCTGGTGAAATCAAAGTAAAAAAAAAACAGGTTAGTAAAATCATGCAATGCATTGATTATCACTAATATGCAAGGTTTTGGGTGTTTTGAAATGAATAGGTGTATCTGAATGGATTTCTTGCGCAGATTCCGAAAATGACCTTCAAAATTCCGTATCACGTCAAGTTTTTTCACAAATGACGGAAATGTGAAAATTAAGAAAAACGTTATTTTTTAATGACATTGTTATATGGCAACGTTCGTAACATGTGAAAATGTTCTCTGGAGGGGCGGAATCATTGTTTAAGGAATAGATAAACATAAATATATAGCTGATAATGGAAATGCAACTGTTTTACCTGTATGACGTCACGATTTGCGCCACTCACAAAGGCGGAACATGAGAGAATGTTATCTTGGCACGGCAGTATGACTCATACCTCACGCCACTGCTCTCTTCTTTCTATTGGTCACATGTGGCGCCATTCGGGGCAGATCGTGTTACACTAGTCAGTGCAAAGAAGGGACTGGTCCCTTTCGGTTGTTTCTTTGTGGCGTGTGCAATGGCTTCACGTGGTTGTGTAAATCATCCAGACATATTTTGCTACATATGTGGCTGTTATACGACAGGAAAAAAACAGAGGCAAAATATTACGCCTTTCGTGAAAAATGCTTATTTTCAATACTTCGGCATTAAACTAGCAGATCAGGACAGAGTTTGGTCTCCTCACAATGTGTGCCGTGCATGTGTGTGTGTGTGTGTGTGTGGGGGGGGGTTGAGGAACTGGAGAAAAGTGGAAAAAGGGCATCAATGCCGTTCGATGTACCCATGGTGTGGCGTGAGCCAAAAATCACAGTGACGACTGCTACTTCTGCACAGTGAATATCGTGGGCTATACCAGAACCAGTAAGCGTGACATTGTGTATCCCAATATCCCATCTGCCATAAGACCAGTGCCCCATAGTGAATCCATCAATGTGCCATCCCCGTCCAGTATCAAGCCCCCAACAGACACCGATTCAGACGGTGATACAAGTGATGAGATGTGCCAACCGGACAGCATGGAGGATGAAACCCCAGTGCCATTTACCCAGCATGAACTGAATGATTTGGTTCGTGATCTGAATTTACCTAAAGACGCAGCAGAGCTTTTAGGATCACGACTTCAGGAAAAGAATTTACTATGTCCTAATACGAGATTCTCCTGGTACAGACACCGAGAAGCAGAATTGGTTCCGTTTTTTGCTGAGGAAGGCGGTTTGGTATATTGTCGAGAAATTCCGGCAGTCATGAAATACTTCAACATTAATTACAATTCAGGACAGTGGAGGTTGCAGCAAATCCAGTTTAAAAGGTGTTTTATTACACAATACTAACATCCATCCATCCATTCCAGTAGCACATTCTGTGACTTTGAAAGAGACATACGAGAACCTTAAACTACTGCTGGAAAGTGTGCAGTACAAGTTTCATGAATGGTCTTTGTGCGGGGATTTCAAGGTGATTGGTATATTGCTCGGCCAACAAGCAGGCTACATCAAATTTCCTTGCTTTTTGTGTGAATGGGACTCCAGAGCAAGGATGGAACATTGGGTTCGGCAGCAGTGGCCAGTCAGAAGTACATTCACACCTGGCGTAAAAAACATTGTTTCACTTCCACTGGTTGATCCCTCGAAAATACTGTTGCCACCTTTACACATCAAACTTGGCTTAATGAAGCAATTCGTGACAGCTTTAAGCAGGGACAGTAAATGCTTTCAGTATCTTGTTGGTAAGTTTCCATCAATCACGTCTGAAAAAATTAAAGCTGGCATTTTCATAGGCCCTCAAATACGAAAATTAATGGCAGACAACATATTCGAGGAAACCAGAGCATGGACTGCATTCAGAAATGTGGTACACAACATTTTGGGGAACACGAAGGCTTCAAATTACCCCACTTTAGTCGAGGACATGCTGGAATCCTATGAACTGCTTGGTTGCAACATGAGCGTCAAAGTTCACTTTCTTCATGCTCATCTAAATTACTTTCCTAACAATCTTGGTGATTTTTCGGAAGAACATGGCGAGCGCTTCCATCTGGATATTAAAGTGATGGAAAAGAGATACCAAGGAAAGTGGACTGCACATATGATGGCCGACTATTGTTGGATGTTGAACAGAGACTGTACGGATGCACACCGAAGACAATCCAAAAAGAGAAAGTTTGAAGAGGAGCCCAGTGGCGAATGTTAGGTATGTTTGCTTTTGAATATGTATTTATGTTTATCTATTCCTTAAACAATCATTTCGCCCCTCCAGAGAACATTTTCACACGTTACAAACGTTGCCATATAGCAATGTCATTAAAAAATAAAGGTTTTTTAAATTTTCACATTTCCGTCATTTGTGAAAAAACCTGACGTGATACGGAATTTTGAAGGTCATTTTCGGAATCTGCGCAAAAATTCCATTCAGATACACCTATTCATTTGAAAACAACAGAAAAAAGTTGAAAAATTGCAGATCAGTGCTACGATACGCTTTCCAACATACCAGAAATCATTACTCAAGTTATGAAGATAATGGCTGTGGAATAAATCTCGCTCCTGTGCCCTGACCTTTGACCCCATTTCGATTATATTCAACAGAACTGGTTCAGTATACCTACGGAACAACATGATAAAGTTTTGGTGCAATCGAAGCATTATATTCAACAGAACTGGTTCAGTATACCTACGGAACAACATGATAAAGTTTTGGTGCAATCGAAGCATTTTTGCGTAGTTATGACTCATAAGGGCGATGGAATGGATCCCTCTTCTATATCCTGACCTTAGACCCTATTTCACCCTGGTTCGTCCCCAGGTTGTCCTCGACTACATACTAAAATTTCATCGAAATCGAACCATTTTTACGCGAGTTATCGTGCAATCGGACAGACAGACGGACAAAGCTGAAGCATATACGCTTCTTCAACCAAAGGTTGGTAAGAGATGATATCTCTTACCCCAAGCAATCATCTCTTACCCCAAGCAATGTGGGTAAGAGATGATTGAAAGAGAAGTAAACCAGAATAAACAAAAGAAAAGTAAGCTGGAATAAACAATGTATGTGTGACTTTACACACTATAAGAAATTTCCCGTGAAATAAATTTTGTTGCCCATGTTTCTACGACCAATTTTCATTTTACCATTTCAGTGAAATAGCCGTTTTAATACACCGTGTATTAATTATACTCTACACGAGAAGAGTGCAAGTTTTCTTAACGTTATCTATACTGGAAATATTTTGCTCAGAGTTGATTAATGGCCAATGTTATTGTGACTACGGGCTGACTTCTAATCGTACAGGAAGCGTGCTGAAATAAATGGGAGGGGGGGGGTATTGAATGAAGAGAAATTTTTCGGAGGCTGAATTTTTTAGCGATATTTTTAAGCTTTAGATCTAGGTTTAAAAAATAAAACTTCAAAATTGGAGAACTGCTGAATTTTTTGCAGTTAGAACGGTTTTTTTTTTTTCAAAAATTACATGCGATTACTTGTTTTTATTTTTATTTATTTTTCTCTCACGTCTAAATGAGCCCCTAAACAGGGCTACAGGAAAAAAGTTTAAACATGGGTTGCTGAAACAGTAGATATTGATAACTTCACAAATCTTAAACACGCTGAAACATTTCAGAAGTACGAGTATATCTGCAACATCTGTAAATTGATGATATACAAGGAGTGTTCAAATGAAAAGGTACGAAACGACACTGTGGGTATAAATGAAGACTTTATTCAAAGTATAAACCATAGGCCGTAGCACAACGATCCCATTGATTAACGAGCCGAAGGATTCCTTGTTCCCAGAATTCCTGTGGCCGTGACGAGACCCAGTCCTGCACAGCGTCCTTGAGTTCGTCGTCCGAGTGGAAGCGCTTCCCTTTCAGATGTTTTTTCAGGGGACCAAACACATGGAAATCGCAGGGCGACATGTCCGGACTGTAGGGCGGATGGTCAAGCTGCTCCCACTGGAACTTGGCCAGTTCCGCGTGTGTGCCCCTGGAGACGTGTGGACGCGCGTTATCATGGAGCAGAACCACACCCTCAGTGAGCAGCCTCGGTCTTTTGTTCTTGATGGACAAAAGACTATCAAGAACAAAAGACCGAGGCTGCTCACTGAGGGTGTAGGCTTCGGAGTGTCTCTACTAGGGGGTAGGCTTCGGAGTGTCTCACAGTTCACATCGGAGTTAATGGTTCGTCTGTGCCGGAGGAATTCAACAAGTAGTGGACCTTGGACGTCGAAAAGGACGGTGAGCAACACCTTGCCTGCGCATGCGGGCGCCCGCGCATGCTCCGATCCACGCCGGCGACTCCAATCGCATTCCTAGATGTGTCGCTACGTTCTCCCATAGCGGCATAGGCAAATATGTTAACGGTTACGTTCTTATGACGTTTCGTACCTTTTCATTTGAACACCCCTAGTACATTGTGGTTGAAATGACTGAGTTTAAACATATGATCCAAACTTCTAAGAAAAACCGAAAAAAAAAAAAGGGGGGACATTAGACATGTTCGTAGACTTCAAATTAAAAAAACCAAAAAAACTTGTTGTATTACGGTAGAAGGAACTCCAAGCTAAAGCTGAGGAATTCATTCATGTACATGCTACCTGCTGTTCGCAGCTGTGCTATGTGAAAATAAAAAGGCCTAATATAAAATTTACAAAGTGCATACATATATGTGTGTGTGCGTGCGCGCATGTGTTACACACCTTCAAATGGATGGGTATTGAGATTTTTTGGGGGGTCTGAAGGAATTTCGGGGTGTTGGAAGGGTTAAGTTAGAGTTGTGTGTACAAATATCTCTGCCAATAGTTGCCATCATTTCCCGTAAATTTACATGAAAATGTTTAACATACATAAATTATGTCACTCTTTTCAATCCTCGAGTTAAAAAAAAAAAAAATGGGCAAGTATTATTCAGTGAACGATGCTGGCCATGACGGCATTTCGATGTCCGATAGAAACGCAACAAGTTTTTTACGCTTTTCCAACTTTAGGTTGAAGCGTAATTTTTCAGCTTTACCCGTCTGTCTGTCCGCACGATAACTCGCGTAAAAATGGTTCGATTTCGATGAATTTTTAGTATGTGGTAGGGGACAACATGGGAATGAACCCTATTGAAAATGGACGAAATGGGGTCAAAGGTCAGGACATAGGAGCTGGATCCATTCCATCTCCATGCGTCATAACTTACATAAAAATGATTAGATTGCGACAAAACTTTATCATACTGTTCCGGAGGTATACTGAATCAGTCCTGTTGAATATTATCGAAATGGGGTCAAAGGTCAGGACATAGGAGCTGGATCCATTCCATCTCCCTGCGTTATAACTTACATAAAAATGATTAGATTGCGACAAAACTTTATCATGCTGTTCCGGAGGTATACTGAATCAGTCCTGTTGAATATTATCGAAATGGGGTCAAAGGTCAGGACATAGGAGCTGGATCCATTCCATCTCCCTGCGTCATAACTTACATAAAAATGATTAGATTGCGACAAAACTTTATCATGCTGTTCCGGAGGTATACTGAATCAGTCCTGTGGAATATTATCGAAATGGGGTCAAAGGTCAGGACATAGGAGCTGGATCCATTCCATCTCCCTGCGTCATAACTTACATAAAAATGATTAGATTGCGACAAAACTTTATCATACTGTTCCGGAGGTATACTGAATCAGTCCTGTTGAATATTATCGAAAAGGTGTCAAAGGTCAGGGCACGGGAGCGAGATTTATTCCACAGCCATTATCCTCATAACTCGACTAAAAATGCTTCTATTGCGATAAAACTTACTAATGTTGTTCCTGGGGTATATTGAACCAATTCTGTTTAATATCATCGAAATGGGGTCAAAGGTAAGGGTACATCGGCGAGATTTATTCCATAGCCCTTATCCTCATAACTTGAGTAATGATTTCTGGTATGTTGGAAAGCGTATCATAATCAATGCATCGCCCGATTTTACTAACTTGTTTTTATTTTCAACTGCTCAGTCCATGAACCTATATAGAAGATACAATGTTTCACAGTTCCCGATGTAGAGTAGCCGACTTTAGAGAGGGGGAAAAACAGAGCCTGTATGTTACATGTATCTTAGAGTTATGTCTTTGAAGTGAAAATCAGTTTACCTGCTTGATCGCCAGAAAACAAGATGTCAATAAAAAATAAAATAAACGGGAGCACCCCCCCCCCCCCCGATGAAATCACTCTTTTGATTCTTAATGTGTAAAAGTACAGTCTAAAACGATCACAATATTTTTCTGATTTCAACTGAGCATCAAGATTTACCGTTAATATATTAACAGTATTACACAGTTCTGCATAAACACGATGCTTGCTGCCGCTGATAATACACCTTTATTTACTCCAAATACTCAAAGTTTTTATGTTAATTTCGTAGTTCAAGTGAATCACGTAATCCGAAATGCAAAGATATAATAATGTATCACAGGTCATTGGAGAGTTATCGAGTTTATTATTAATGCCAAAGCTAGACAAACAGACTCACAAACACATCGACAGATCAGGGTTTTCGTCGAATGTACTTTTTCGACTTGTGTAATTCCATTGAAAAACATTCACATCTCCTGCCTCTAAAATATGAACGACAAGTGGGTTAAAACAAATAAAAAACAATAATAGATTTAATCTGAGAAAGCAGATTCACCTTTAATCAATTTTTTACATTCATTCATCCATTTGCACGATACTTGTGTGTCCAAACGCTGCAGCTCACATATATACATACATATCACTAAGCTGTTCTCTGAGATTCAGAGGTTAGCTCCAAAAAGAAATACAAACTTCAGCTCAAGTGTTATAATATTCAAAAGCGCCCATTCGTTCGTTACATCTGAATAAGTTTTTCGTGAAATCAAAGAACCACTGAAACTCTGCGAACTAGTACGCATTACCCTATCTGATGAACAAAAACCGGCAGATGTCAAATCCGCATTATTACTTCGTGGCACTAAATACGAACCACTGCATACATTATGAGATCTCGACAATCCCATTTTTACATCAGCCAAATAATATTAAAACGTACAAAAGAAAGTACTAAAACTAAAACATTAAACAACACTAACCTTCCTTTATTCGTCTTCACGAACTCCAGGTTTCAACAAAGCTCACCACTTGTCACCACACACTATAACCTGTCATTGGAAGGAAGGCTACAGAGTGTATACTTCCACTGCATAAAATAGTTCCGGTCTAAAAGCTCGTACTCCAGCTTCAACTGGCACTTAGAAATGACACAGATGTTCAATACGTTGTGTGTGTGTGCATTTAAAAAATTCAGATCTCAGCTTCAGCGGCATTTCTAAAAAATACATATATTCGTGCTTTGGTGACGTCACTGATGGTTCTCTGTCACAGCATTCTTGTTTGGGTCAGAGTTAAGCTGTCAACCCAGGGGATATTTATTGCTGTGGGGGGGGGAGTCATTAGTGGAAGGATGAGGGCGAAAAAAGTGTTTCCGAGGGCATTTCGCGTTTCTCCTTCTTGATTGTTGTTTTAAAACACTCTTCTGTCTTTTCGGTTTTTTCGAATGGCATCTGCCGGTCACTCGAGTGTATTTCAGCCGCATAAACGTGGGAAATCACTACGAAGCTATGCTAAGGTGATCGTTATGAATGTTTTCACTAAATTGATGGAAAAACATTCGCCGAATAAATCAAATGAATTAACAGTTCTTACGGCAGAACTCACTGGCGTTTCAAGTCGCACCATTGCGAGAATGAAGGTTGAATTTAGTACTGAAGTACCTCAGATCCATTGACAATTTATTTCTTCAAATTAAAATACAATTCTCGCTTGGCTTACATAGAACGTTTTCTCGAAATTAGTTTGGAGTTCCCAATTCAGTTCTCAATATAGGCCAAGAAACGGCCATCTTTTCCTTTTGAACTTTTGTGCGCAGTTGCCTTAAACGCGCATGAACCGGCATGAAAATTCAGACAAATGAAAGAGTTCCTTCCCCAGCCACACATAATTCGGAAACTTGGAAAACTGCCACACATTCAAAGTGTTCCTCGGAGGAACAGCAATTTGTGCCCGGCCCATCAATGAAAAACATGTGGCAATTTTCCAATGTGTGGCAATTTTCAAGTTGCTGAAAGATGGGTGGCAGTTTACAGTGAACCTAAAATATCATTTACCACAGAGACGGGCTCTTGTCCAGTACTTATGGCAACACGGGGTAGTTAAAAATGCATACACATTTAACGGATGTCTGTTATAAAAAAAAAATCTAATCAAGGCAAAATTTTTGAAAGAACGAAATTTTACGCATAACTGATGACATGGTAAAATTACTTTTAATTAAATCCCGCAGTTGGTAATCTTCAAGCAATAAGTATAAATATATGAAATATATAAACAAAAAATGGAAAAATATGTGAAAACAAAATTAGGCCACTTAAAACTGCTTCCCGTGTTTAGCAAAGATAATTTAATTTTAAAAGTAAGAAAGAAAGAAACGTTACACGTTCTGTAACATCTCCAAAAAAAAAAAAAAAAAAGATAAGAGAGGGAGAAATAAACTGCTTGTCTACCGGTCTGCAAAGCGCGCGGCGGTGGGGAGGGGGTTAAAATAGAGGGGTTTGGTAAGGGATCACGGTGACAGACAGCCAGCCCTGAGGGCTTGTGGGAGAAGTTTTCCGAGTGAAGGTTAATTACACACCATTAGTGCGGAGTAATACTGGGAGTGAAAAGGTCACCGTAGCTTTGGCCCCATTGCCAGGATAGCTTTGCCCCGAGTATAGTGTCACTCACGACAGAACACACAACAGCGGTGATGACGTAATGACATTACGCCTGCGCTATGGTAGCTAACTTCTTCGCTCAACTCCCTCCCTGCTCTATCTCGTGAACGCAAAAAAAAATTAATAATATTAATAATTGTAGCCTCGCTGATATGTTAACTTGGAACATGAACTTTTTGATTATGTTAATCCTTTTTGTTTCTGTTCGTGTTTAAGTAAAAGCTGTTTCGAGAGTATGCGCAGTAACTCTAGGATACAGGGGGGGGGCATTTCAATGTGCAGTTGCAGTCTCCGTTTTCTCGGATTTGCGCATGACGTCACACCGGGAGCAAACGCCAAGCCGATAACCAACACCGCACGGCATCTTTGGCTTCGGAGTGCAAACTGATGGTGTAAGTTAAAAAAACTAAGAAATGATTTGCAACGGTAAATATGTTCATAATCGACAGACTCCTGATTTAAGTTTTTCGATATTTATTCTTGACTAAACACACAACTAAGACATTAATGATGGTTCACGGATATATAATAAACATAGAACGAATGAGTAATTGTTAACAATGAACTTTTGCTTTCTATTTAGTCTGTTTTAAACAGTCTTATCATGATTAATATTCCTTTTAGGAGGTTCACACAACACACAGCTTATTCCGGCGAGACGATGATAATACATGTACTCTTTTAGAACACTTTTGTAAGAACAACAAATATCGTGTTCACACACAGCGAAGTGACGACGCCATCTTGTCTCTTCTCTCTCTTCACTCTGTCAATTGTCCAGGGTCGTGATCCCATAATTCTTTGCAACACACCGCTTGCTCGGCATCAACGCATTCGTAAACACACTTGCAGCAGGTGTTCGATACTGCCCGCCATTGCAATAGTATTATATACGTACGTTTTGATAGCTTTTTGTGCCACCTATTAAAATAAATTAAAAAACGAACATTTCGTTCGAATTTTTGTTTGTATTTGAAGGCTA
Source organism: Macrothele yani (assembly GCA_039090855.1). Lineage (NCBI taxonomy): Eukaryota > Metazoa > Arthropoda > Arachnida > Araneae > Macrothelidae > Macrothele > Macrothele yani. The sequence continues at coordinate 3,578,555 of CM077020.1, read as the reverse complement.
CTAAGTGGAATTCTGTAAACAACAAAATTTATTTTGAAAAAATGAAATGATGAATAACATTTTTACTTCTTGTTTGTTTAGCCCGTTAACTACTTGATGCGCTGATTATCGAAAGGCTAGACTTTAAAAAATTTGGATTTTTAAGAGTTTACTTTAGCACTGACAATAACTTTTTTGTAAATATAACTTCCTGCGAACTACGGAACTACGAAGTTCAGCAATATGCTTGTTTACGGCAATGCCCTCATATTTCTTTACACAAAAGCTGTTAATTTATTTTGTTTTCAAAATTAATTAATTCATAAAAGAGGAAATAGCAGATCACTGATAAATATGTTAATCTTTGAAGTTTGAAATTATTAGTATTTGAAAACATTTTCCACCGCGTTTATTTACATTCCTTGCTCTGCCTCCCCGGTGGAGCAGTGGTCTAAGCGATGGCCTCTGATCATTCGTCCGAAAGGGGTCTGGGTTCGAATCCCGGTGAGGCATGGATGTTGTGTTTGTCTTACGGCACTGGCTCTCTCTCTTCCCTGGAACCAGTGACCCTAAATTAGGGACGGGCGACTGCTTATAGCCCATTGAGTTGCTCACGGTGGTCGTTAAACCTACAATAAAAAAAAAAACATTCCTTGCTAAAGTGTAACCTGTAGCAGCGATGGCTCTCGGCTCTCGCCTCTTTGCCTCTCGCTGCTTTGCTCCCTGTGTGACGTCATTTCGCCAGCCAATAGCAGCTCGTTTCCGAAGTGGCCCAACCTAAAGAGATATCTAATAACCTTGGGATACAGAAGCAATAGCAAGGTCTTTCAAGCATTTACGTGCCAGTATGGGAAGGTACGGGATGCGATTACTTAACACAGACGGTATTGATGCAAGAAACATCCCAGTGTTACTTTTCTCCCAGAAGTAAAACTGAAAGCCGAATACATTTTTCATTCCCGCACTAGGCGCTTTATGACGTCGCAGAAGCTGCAAAGTGAAACTCATGTGGTGTTTAAACTTCACTGGAAGAAAAACACAAAGGGGGGGGGGCAATGGAAATTAAAGAAAAAAGAGAGACAGAAGAAAGAAAAGCAAAATAATTTCAACATGCACTCCTCCTTGTTTGTCAGCAGTACAATATTTTCCTGAGGCAGATATCACGAACCGTTTACCACGTCTTTTTTCAAGAGCGGGAATGTCCGCACTTATGATAATTTCCACATTTTCCTGCCTTCCATTTTATGGTTGCTATTTTTGCTGTTGTCATCCGTCCTTAGCAATTGTCCGGCAGTGTATTTCGAACCCAGACCCGGACGTCTCATAACTGGACCCGACCAAACCCGATCCGGAAGCGTAACTGACCCGGACAAATCTGCTTTGAACTATAAATTCGAAACTCAATTTATATATATATATATATATATATCATCATCATCATCATTGTCAACCAGAATCAATCCACTGCTGGACGAAAGTCTCCCCAAGTTTCCTCCACAACGGTCTGTCTTGTGTCAGTCTCCTCCATGTCACTCCTGCATACTTTCGAAATTCTTCCACCCATCTCCCATGTGGTCTTCTTCTGGGTCTTTTCCTGTCCCTTGAAATCCAATCTAAAATGTCGGCTGTCCATCGATGGTCTGTCCTTCTGGCAGTATGTCCAGCCCATTGCCATTTCAGGGATTTAACTCTGATCATGATGTCTTCCACTCTTGTCATTTTTCGGATCCACGAGTTCCTCTTCTTATCTCTCCTGGTTACACCAAGTATGCACCTCTCCATGTTGCTTTGAGTTGTCTGCAGCCTTTGTATGTCTCTTTTAGTTAAGGTCCACGTCTCTGCACCATACGTAAGCACTGGAAGGATGCATTGATCAAACACTTTTCTTTTAAGACATAATGGCATATTGCTCTTGAAAATTATGCTGTTCCTTCCAAAAGCTCTCCAGGCAAGTTTTGTACGCCGATTAATTTCTTCATCAATGTGACCCTCACTTGATATCTGCTGTCCAAGATAAACGTACGTGTCTGTTATCTCCAGCTTTTCTCCATCAATCGATAAATCTTCATTTCTTGAAAAAGCATTGAACATCATTTTTGTCTTCTGAAAGTTCATTTTTAATCCCACTTCTTTACTCTTGTCAGCAAGTTCCTGGATCATACTCTGCAGCTCTGATGGGGTAGTTGCAAAAATGACTACGTCATCAGCAAAACGAAGGTGGGTTAGATAATCTCCATTAATCTTTATCCCCTTGTTTTCCCAGCTCAGCGACTGAAAGACACCTTCCAATGTGGCATTTTTTTTTTTTTTGGTTGGAGGTTTAACGACCACCGTGAGCAACTCAATGGGCTATAAGCAGTCGCCCGTCCCTAATTTAGGCCCACTGGTTCCAGGGAAGGGAGAGAGCCAGTGCCGTAAGACAAACACAACATCCATGCCTGATCGGGATTCGAACACGGACCCTTACGGACGAATGATCAGAGGCCAGCGCCTTAGACCACTGCGCCACCGGGGCGGCAATGTGGCGTTAAAGAGCTTCGGAGATACGGTGTCACCTTGTCTCACCCCCTTCCCAACTTTTATGTGTGCTGTATTCTCAAACAGCCGAATCTTTGCACTTGCATTTTCATAGATGTTATTAATAATATTAATGTATGCATCTTCAATACCGCAGGTTTTCAGAGCCATTGTAACTGCTGATGGTTTCACCGAATCAAAGGCTTTTTCATAATCGATAAAAGAGATGCACAATGTAAGTTCATATTCCCTCGCTCTTTCAATTAGTTCTCTCAGTACGTGGATATGATTTATTGTGCTGTAGCCACTCCTGAATCCAGCTTGTTCTCTCGGTTGAGCCATGTCCAGTGTTACCTTCAAGCGGTGTGTATATATATATATATATATTCTATAAAGAAGATACCTCCCTTCGTTTTAAATTCTAAAATTTTTTCCTTAGTCTTCAGTTTTGCTCTTTAGTTTATATATATATATATATATATATATATATATATATATATATATATATATATATATATATATACACCTTCCAATGTGGCATTTTTTTTTTTTTTGGTTGGAGGTTTAACGACCACCGTGAGCAACTCAATGGGCTATAAGCCCATTGATATATATATATATACACTGGCGGAAAGTGAAAAAAGAACACCAAGAAGGAGACGTCTGATACCAACGAAATTTATACAGCTTAATAACGGAATACAGAGGATAACGTGATCCAGACATTAAGGCAAAATAGAGCTGTATTTGCTGGTAAACTGAAAAATAGCATTTCCATGTAACATGATTAGTACGAGGTTCAATCGCCATGAACTGCGTCACACTGTGCAATTCTGGCACGGAGTCTGTCGTACTGATGTTGGATGTAAGTTTGGGGTATTGAGTTCCAAGCATCCTCAACCTGGACGCGTAAATCGGGGATGATTTTGGCTGGCCGAGGAGACCGGATAAGTCGTTGTCCCATAAAATCCCACACGTGCTCAATGGGGGACAAATCCGGTGAACGTGCAGGCCATGGAAGTTGTCTCACACCCTGAAGTGCATGTTGCGTTGCACGTGCCGTGTGTGGGCGTGCGTTATCTTGCTGGAAAACACCACGATGGACCGACCTTACGAATGGCACAACAACGGGCTGAATGATGTTATTGACGTAGGAGGTGCTGTTTAACGTACCCGGTACAAACACTAGTTGTGTACGGGAGTGATAGCTGATCGCTCCCCACACCAGGAGACCAGGTGTAGGCCCTGTGTGTCGCTGGCGGATGCAAGAAGGGTGGAGACGCTCCCCTGTGCGTCTGCGAACACGCATACGGCCATCGGAGGCTCCCAAGCAGAATCTGCTTTCATCGCTGAACACGACAGATCGCCATTGCGTTCTCCAGTGCAGACGTTGGCGACACCACTGCAGCTGTTCCTGACGATGGGCTGGAGTCAGAGGTACACATGCCAGAGGCACACGTGCACCTAGTCCTGCATCCAGTAGACGGTTGCGCATTATTCGCACAATCACCTCAGGTGCAACGGCAGCTCGGATTTGCGTCGCAGTGGATGTTCTGCTTGACAACGCCGCTCTTCTTATGCGTCGATCGGTCCGCTCATCAGTCCGTCTGTGACTCCCGGTTCCACGTCTTTCCGCGTGGGAATGTTCCTCGGACCATCTACGCCACCATCGTACCACCACCGATACTTCCCGTCCAATTCGCTCCGCAATACGACGATACGACCACCCGGCCTCTCGGAGTCCGACTAGACGACCTCGCTCAAAGTCTGATAACTGCTGAAATCCTACACGTCTTCCATGTCCCGGCATTGCAGCTTCTTCAGGGTCTTCGCACGTGTCCGTACGCCGACGACTGATTACATTCACTTCGCCGTACTACTTAATAACCACCGACGATAATTTGCATATTATGCCGTGCTGTGGCGCAAGCGCTCACCGGTTGGTCCCGAAATTAACATCACACCTACGTAAACTCGACCCTATTAACATATGTAAATTTCATAATCATCCGCCGATTCCTTCTTGGTGTTCTTTTTTCACTCTCCGGCAGTGTATATATATATACACTGACAGAAAAAAAAATCCCAACACCACGAAAAAATAGTTGTAGATGAATGAAATGGTGGCAATACATTTGTATATAGGTAACATATTTAATCGATTAAGGTTTCAAGATCACAGCTTAATGTAAGCGCGAGAAGAGCCGTTTTAAATGTGAAATGCAGGTACATTAATAACCGGTGTAACCGCCAGAATGTTGAATGCAAGCATGCAAACGTTCATGCATTGTGTCGTACAGGTGCTGGATGTCAGTTTGTGGGATGGAGTTCCATGCCTGTTACACTTGGTAGATCAATACAGGAACGGTTAATGCTGGTTGGGGTGACGCTGCAGTTGCCGTCCAAGAATCATAATGATAATGGCTTCTTCGTCTTCTTAAAGGCAGGCCACAGCAACATGTCGACACTCTGTAGAGCATGTTGGGTTACAACAGCGGTATGCGGACTGGCGTTATTCTGTTGGAAAACACCCCCTAGAATGCTGTTCATGAATGGCAGCACAACAGGTTGAATCACCAGACCGACGTACAACTGTGCCGTCAGGGTGCGTGGGATAACCATGAGAGTGCTCCTGCTGTCATAGGAAATTGCCCACCAGACCATAACTCCAGGTGTAGGTCCAGTGTGTCTCTGCCGCAGACAGGTTGGTTGCCGGCGCTCACCTGGCCTCCTTCTAACCAACACATGGCCATCAATGGCACCCAGGCAGAACCGGCTTTCATCAGAAAACACAACAGATCTCCACTCCGTCCTCCAATGAGCTCTAGCTTGACACCACTGACGCCGCAAACGGCAGTGGTTTGGAGTAAGTGGAATGCACGCTACAGGGCGTCTGGCTCGAAGCTGTCCTTCAAGTAACCGATGTGTAACAGTTCGTTGTGCCACTGTTGTGGCAACTGCAGCTCGAATGGCTGCCGCAGACGCAGTACGATGCGACACGGCCATACGCCGTACACGGCGGTCTTCCCTCTCAGTAGTGCCACGTGGCCGGCCGGAACCTGATCTTCTTGAGGCAGTACCTTCCCTTGACCACCGCTGCCAACAATCATGCACAGTGGCTACATTCCTGCCAATTCGTTCTGCAATATTGCGGAAAGAAAATCCACTTTCTCGTAGCCCTATTACACGACATCGTTCAAGCTCCGTGATCTGCTGATAATGGCTTCTTCGTCTTCTTAAAGGCATTCTTGGCGAACATCAACACACTACGTCGAATCTCAACGATAACTAACGCTCACGAACGTTACAGCGCGTATTTACAGCAAACCTCCTTTGCATGTTCCGAGGGGCGCTACTAGCGCCACACGTATGCGCCGAGCGCGAAATTTGCATAGACGTCATCTTACAGATGTACTCTCACCGCCTACATACTGTCGTTTATCTGACACAACCCCTTCTTGGTGTTGGGATATTTTTTTCCGTCAGTGTATATATATATATATATATATACACTGCCGGACAATTGCTAAGGACGGACGACAATAGCAACGATAACAACCCTAAAATGGAAGGCAGGAAAATGTGGAAATTAGCATAAGTGCGGGATGCAGTAAGACGTGTTGTGCGTATGCAAATTTTGGATTGCCGAACTTGTTCGTGACGTCATAGCGCTGATAAGAGATATAAAGGATTTGACGCGTATTGACCGTTGTTGTTCAAACGCAAAGTTGAAAGGGAAAGAATCAATGGACGAACTTGCAATTTTCAGTATGTCTTCCCGACATCACCTAGATGATTTTACGCGTGGCCGTATTATTGGCAAGATTGAAGAAGGGCGAAAAATAACAGATGTTGCCAGGGAGTTCGACGTCAGCCACAGTGTTGTTTCAAGACTTTGGAAATCATTTCAATCAAATGGAGAGTGTAGCAAACGTCACGGGGGAGGTCGTGTTCGCAGTACGACACCTGCAGAAGATCGGTACATAGTGATATCAACAAAAAGACACCGGCGCAGCTCAGCTAGTGAGGTTGCAAATCAGTTTATGGCTGCTACTGGCAAGCGGATCTGCCGAAAAACTGTCGCCAGACGTTTGCATGAAGGAGGACTATACGCCCGCCGTCCTGTTGTGTGCATCCCATTGTACAGACGTCACCGTATCGCCCGTTTGCTATGGTGCCATCAACATCGCAATTGGACTGATAACGACTGGTCTGCTGTCCTCTTCTCGGATGAGAGTAGATACAGTCTATCGTCTGATTGTCGACGACAACTGATCTGGCGTGACAGTGGTACTGCATATTGTCCAGCAAACAAACAGGAAAGGGACCGATATCCGACATGTAGTGTCATGGTATGGGCTGGCATCATGATCAATGGCCTTACGTCCTTCTATGTGCTTCCAACTGGGACTATGACTGGCCAACGATGCATTAATGATGTTCTGCTACCTCATGTTCGCATGTTCCGTGGTGCTGTCAGTGATAGATTCATTTTCATGGACGACAACGCAACATGTCATCGAACAGTCGCTGTCCAGGAGTGTCTTGAGAGCGAGGATATTCAACGCCGCGTATGGCCAGCACGTTCTCCAGATCTGAATCCCATTGAAAATGTGTGGGATGCTTTGAGGAGGAGTCTTGCTGGTCGCCAATGCCCTCCAATAAACAAGGACACCCTCATCCGTGCACTGACAGAGGAATGGGATAAATTACCCCAACAGCTGCTTGATAATGTTGTGCAAAGCATGACACGACGTGTGGAATCTTGCATCGCCCTCCATGGTGGCCATATCCCGTATTGACATCTTACGCCGGAACGCCTGCAGACGGTAATTGCATTTTTTTCACGTTTACGTATTCTGCACAAAATGGCCTGTTTGTTCCTTGAACACGTTGCAAAGCCTTCTGGATTTCAGAGCACAATAAATTGTCTTTCTTGTAATGTCCTGGCATTCTGACATTATTTTATTTCACTTGGCATCCAACCACACTTACTTTTTTATGCGCTATATAGCCGTTTATGATCCGTCCTTAGCAATTATCCAGCAGTGTATAAGAGGCACTAGGCAAAACAAATTGCCTACTCGAGATTCGAGACAAAAAAGAAAATAAAGTTTGAGTTTTATAAATTTATTAGGAATAATTACCGTATTCTTAATAAATTTATAAATAGTAGTATTTTAACTTACTCCTAATAAATTTATAATTAGTAGTATTTTAACTTACTCCTAATTATAAATTAGGAGTATATTTAAACTTTTGGTTAAAAATCTTTATTAGACTTTTCACCTAAAGTTTTAAACTTGCTCTCGGATTTTCAACAGAGGCAAAATATTGTCACACAGACCCACCCTTAAAAAAGACGGAATAAGCGCCACGCGCCTGTTGGAATTTGCACCATACCAGTGCGAATTCCTCACACAACCCACAGTCAATATCACCAATTCACCATGATCTTACAACTGAATTCAAAATACTTTTATGTGAAACAAGCCAATGACGCATTCGCCGCCCCGGTGGCGCAGTGGTCTAAGCGATGGCCTCTGATCATTCGTCCGTAAGGGGTCCGGGTTCGAATCCGGGTGAGGCATGGATGTTGTGTTTGTCTTACGGCACTGGCTCTCTCCCTTCCCTGGAACCAGTGACCCTAAATTAGGGACGGGCGACTGCTTATAGCCCATTGAGTTGCTCACGGTGGTCGTTAAACCTTCAATCAAAAAAAAAAAAAAAAAAAAACAGTTATTAACTATTGTTTCAATAAAAGAACGAACAGGTTATCAAGATAACTTATTTACAATTCTTTCAAGTCTTTAATTGCCTCTGATCATTCGTCCGTAAGGGGTCCGGGTTCGAATCCCGGTGAGGCATGGATGTTGTGTTTGTCTTACGGCACTGGCTCTCTCCCTTCCCTGGAACCAGTGACCCTAAATTAGGGACTGGCGACTGCTTATAGCCCATTGAGTTGCTCACGGTGGTCGTTAAAACCTCCAATCAAAAAAAATCAATCAAAATCAATGACGCATTCCCCCAAAAATGTCAAATATCTGTTCAAAAGGATTTTTAAAAGGGACTTACATTTATTGATTCTGCACCCGTCTCACGTTTCCTTTTGCTTGTAAGTTTCTCCATTCAGCCTTCAAAGATCAAAATTCTTCCGTGATCTCGAAAACACTCCAAAAAATTGCACTTTTGTAAGCACGCTTAAAGCACGGAAGTAAAACTGGTGAAGTATCTGAACACCGGCTACCACAATCACAGTACGAATACGACGATGGAGAATTGGACATGGAAGTGAAGATTGAGTAAAGCATTACCCTTCTCCCCCCCCCCCCCCCCCGGCCACCCACAAACTACAATGAAGATTGTTTCCTTCATGATTCCCAGCCCAGAGGATAGGAAACCCAGATGGAGTAGGAAGCGGGCGCGGCAGTGATGAAAGGTCTTTACACTGGGAAAAAACAGCTCATGGCCCCACCCAGAGTCACAGAAAGTGTCTCCAGTGATGCCACACTTCAGACTATTGCTTTCGGCAGAAACGCACTTGCCGTCTGGTTTTGCCGATTGATGGATTGAGCTAAGAAAAGCGGGATGTTTGATAGGCGATAATACAACACTAATTGTTCAAGAACTAGATAAACGGTGAACACCCGTTTCCCCCGAATCCCGTTTCCCCCGATTCCCGTTTGTCCTAAACACGTTTACCCCAATTGCGTTTCCCGAAATCGCTTTTACCCGAATTCCCATTCCCCCTAACTCCGTTTGCCCTAATCTCGTTTCCCCTAAATCTCGTTTCCCCTAATTCACGTTTACCCCAATCGCATTTCCCCGAAATCGCTTTTACCCGAATTCTCATTTCCCCTAATTTCGTTTGCGCTAAATCTCGTTTAACGCTAAATCTCGTTAACCCGGTAGACGAAACCCGTCGGAATCGACGAATAGTTTATTTTTTTCCCCCGGTAGACGAAACCCGTCGGAATCGACGAATAGTTTATTTTTTTCCCCGGTAGACGAAACCCGTCGGAATCGACGAATAGTTTATTTTTTTCCCCCGGTAGACGAAACCCGTCGGAATCGACGAATAGTTTATTTTTTTTCCCCGGTAGACGAAACCCGTCGGAATCGACGAATAGTTTATTTTTTCCCCCGGTAGACGAAACCCGTCGGAATCGACGAATAGTTTATTTTTTCCCCCGGTAGACGAAACCCGTCGGAATCGACGAATAGTTTATTTTTTCCCCCGGTAGACGAAACCCGTCGGAATCGACGAATAGTTTATTTTTTTCCCCGGTAGACGAAACCCGTCGGAATCGACGAATAGTTTATTTTTTCCCCGGTAGACGAAACCCGTCGGAATCGACGAATAGTTTATTTTTTCCCCGGTAGACGAAACCCGTCGGAATCGACGAATAGTTTATTTTTTTCCCCGGTAGACGAAACCCGTCGGAATCGACGAATAGTTTATTTTTTTCCCCCGGTAGACGAAACCCGTCGGAATCGACGAATAGTTTATTTTTTTTCCCCGGTAGACGAAACCCGTTGGAATCGACGAATAGTTTATTTTTTTCCCCGGTAGACGAAACCCGTCGGAATCGACGAATAGTTTATTTTTTTTTCCCCGGTAGACGAAACCCGTTGGAATCGACGATTATTATTTTTTTATTTTTTATTTTTTTGAAGAGAATAAACTCATATGAGAAGTTTGTTTACATCTTTACATAATGAGAAACGTCTTACGTACGTGAATAAACCGGATCGAATGAATGTAAAATTGTGTATATACATCACACAGTCCAATGGCACAACGCAATCAGGTCTTCGAGTGTTCGCTGCTCCGATAAGAACTTTCAAACAAATTCCTGCTAGCGTTGTTTCGCACAACGGTTCGCTGAGAAGAGAGACTTTGGACTGTCTGAGTCCCTCCATACTTTCGCCTTCAACAGCGCGTGAGTCAACCGCAGCCGACCGGATGTCAACCGCAAGCTTCTCCCATAGACTTTACATGGGAACTTTGCTGCCCCACAACGCCCGAACCATTGCCCTACCCTCATTTTTCTCTTCGACTGGCACACCTACATGGTAAGCCCTTTATTTTGATACCTCAACCATATCTTTACGTTCCGCCGTTCTCTCACAACTGGTCTTACAGTAAAAAACCTTATAGAATTAATATATAGATAACCACGTGCACTTCTATAATTTTTGCTGGCATGGTGGTCGACGCCATCAACAGGAAGGGAAAGAATAATTATCTTGAGATATCAAGACCCACCGTTTTATTTCGGTTAACAAAAAAAATTAGGCAAACGCGAATTAGGGAAAACTTGATACGGGCAAACGTGTTTAGGGCAAACGTGATTAAGGGAAATGAGATTTAGGGGAAACGAGATTTAGAGTAAACAAGATTAGGGCAAACGAAATTAGGGAAATCGGAATTCGGGTAAAGGGGATTTCGGTGAAACGCGATTGGGGTAAACGTGTTTAGGGCAAATATGAAATATGGGAAATGAGATTTAGGGGAAACGAGATCAGGGCAAACGGAATTAAGGGAAATGGGAATTCGGGTAAAAGCGATTTCAGGGAAACGCGATTGGGGTTAATGAGTTTAGGGCAAAAGGGAATTCGGGGAAACGAGATTTAGGGGAAACGAGATTTAGGGGAAACGAGATTAGGGCAAACGAAATTAGGGAAAATGGGAATTCAGGTAAAAGCGATTTCGGGGAAACGCGATTGGGGTTCATGAGTTTAGGGCAAAAGGGAATTCGGGGAAACGAGATTTAGGGGAAACGAGATTAAGGCAAACGAAATTAGGGAAAATGAGAATTCAGGTAAAAGCGATTTCGGGGAAACGCGATTGGGGTAAACGTGTTTAGGGCAAATATGAAATATGGGAAATGAGATTTAGGGGAAACGAGATCAGGGCAAACGGAATTAGGGAAATGGGAATTCGGGTAAAAGCGATTTCAGGGAAACGCGATTGGGGTTAATGAGTTTAGGGCAAAAGGGAATTCGGGGAAACGAGATTTAGGGGAAACGAGATTAAGGCAAACGAAATTAGGGAAAATGGGAATTCAGGTAAAAGCGATTTCGGGGAAACGCGATTGGGGTAAACGTGTTTAGGGCAAATATGAAATATGGGAAATGAGATTTAGGGGAAACGAGATCAGGGCAAACGGGAATTAGGGGAAATGGGAATTCGGGTAAAAGCGATTTCAGGGAAACGCGATTGGGGTTCATGAGTTTAGGGCAAAAGGGAATTCGGGGAAACGAGATTTAGGGGAAACGAGATTAAGGCAAACGAAATTAGGGAAAATGAGAATTCAGGTAAAAGCGATTTCGGGGAAACGCGATTGGGGTAAACGTGTTTAGGGCAAATATGAAATATGGGAAATGAGATTTAGGGGAAACGAGATCAGGGCAAACGGAATTAGGGGAAATGGGAATTCGGGTAAAAGCGATTTCAGGGAAACGCGATTGGGGTTAATGAGTTTAGGGCAAAAGGGAATTCGGGGAAACGAGATTTAGGGAAACGAGATTAAGGCAAACGAAATTAGGGAAAATGGGAATTCAGGTTAAAGCGATTTCGGGGAAACGCGATTGGGGTAAACGTGTTTAGGGCAAATATGAAATATGGGAAATGAGATTTAGGGGAAACGAGATCAGGGCAAACGGGAATTAGGGGAAATGGGAATTCGGGTAAAAGCGATTTCAGGGAAACGCGATTGGGGTTCATGAGTTTAGGGCAAAAGGGAATTCGGGGAAACGAGATTTAGGGGAAACGAGATTAAGGCAAACGAAATTAGGGAAAATGGGAATTCAGGTAAAATCGATTTCGGGGAAACGCGATTGGGGTAAACGTGTTTAGGGCAAATATGAAATATGGGAAATGAGATTTAGGGGAAACGAGATCAGGGCAAACGGGAATTAGGGGAAATGGGAATTCGGGTAAAAGCGATTTCAGGGAAACGCGATTGGGGTTCATGAGTTTAGGGCAAAAGGGAATTCGGGGAAACGAGATTTAGGGGAAACGAGATTAAGGCAAACGAAATTAGGGAAAATGGGAATTCAGGTAAAAGCGATTTCGGGGAAACGCGATTGGGGTAAACGTGTTTAGGGCAAATATGAAATATGGGAAATGAGATTTAGGGGAAACGAGATCAGGGCAAACGGGAATTAGGGGAAATGGGAATTCGGGTAAAAGCGATTTCAGGGAAACGCGATTGGGGTTCATGAGTTTAGGGCAAAAGGGAATTCGGGGAAACGAGATTTAGGGGAAACGAGATTAAGGCAAACGAAATTAGGGAAAATGGGAATTTAGGTAAAAGCGATTTCGGGGAAACGCGATTGGGGTAAACGTGATTAGGGCAAACGGGAATTAGGGAAAACGGATTAGGGGAAGTGAGGCTACGCGAGATAAACGCGACCCCCCACCCCACCCCATTGGGAATATACGCATAGAACGGATTTCAAAATCACTTGAATGCAAAAGGAAAAACGGAGTGGACTGTCTCTGCCCCCCTCTACCCACATTCACACAACTATTTGTTGTTGTATTTGTGTAGGATCATTCTACCTCACTCTTCCCACACCCACCCATGAACCAGTCGTAGAACAGAGCAGAAAAAATCAGGAGCACGGGGTAGGTTCTTTTCCCAGTACTATTTTGTTTTCTTTTTGTCTCCCTTACCATAAATGTAAAAATGCTAATTCAAAACTGCTAAAACGCTATAAAAATCACCACCATTTCGTTTGTTTTTTAAACAATTTGAAAGCTATTTTTTTTTATCTGTTAAATTAAATGAACTTATATTTTGGGTGCTAAAACTGGAGGGGAAAAACATACAGTCTGCCCCTCCACTTAGATTTCGGGGGGGGGGCAGTCGCCCCTTCTGCCCCCTCCCCTGTTGGCACGTCCCTGGCTCAAGGAATGGACGAGGTCTGATTCATTGCATGTTGTTAAAGATTGTATCTAAATATTTGTTCTCAACGACGACTGTGCGGAAGAAGGGATTGTAGGAACGGAATATCTGTTCCTAGGTCTCAAGCAGGGCTTAGAGATAGATTTTTTGGAAAGGAAAGAATTCACAGAAGTGGATTTAAAAAAAAGGAAAGTGTTATGCAGATTGGAATTGTAAATATAACCCTACAGGAAGGGAAGCAGGATGAATCATACACACAAGCAGAGCCTAGGCAAGGTAGCTTACAATACAGAGGCTACGACGAGAGACTGAAGAAAATCCCATGACTATGAATGGCGGCCCCCTTTTTATATTGTGAAGTTTTTTAGATTGCCAGTCCTGAATTTTGGATTATTATTCCTTCAGAGCTGAAATATATAAACGTTTGAATGCATTTTCAGCTAAAGAATGATCGCTATTTGTCTCCCAATACTTCAGTATTGACATTGAATTGCGAAAGCAAAGTTATATCGCTCGTGTAATACACAACCTAAAAATATTTCATATTTCGATATAGGGCTATGAATTTGAAGATTTTCTGCTAGTTATATTTTTTAATTCAAATATTTATATTGTTGGCTCGAAACTGCTTCACTCTCACCCATTGGTTAATGAAATGAGTGACGTTTCTCCAGGGAGGTGTCACTGCGCAGTTGAATTCGGCGTACTCCGGATTTAGAAACACAAACATCTGCCGCCCTGTAACCCGACCGATCTCTCCATGAACTTACATGCGTCCCCTTACAGGGCACACAGCACAAATCTCTTTTATTCCTAATTCTAGCTGCTGTTTAAGACCAGTGGTCAGACACCGGCTTCAGAAAACGCTGATCGACCTCAGTTTTTAAAAGAACCATAATTACAACGGGAAACCATATTACATAATGCCATCGAATTGAATTTGCTTTTTGAAACTGTTCATATTTTTTACATGGAATTAATTTTTCACTCAGATGTTGCGCATGTGATTACAACTTACAGATATAAGAAACTATTTAGACGAAATGAAGGCATGTAAAACCTTTCATTCTGTAACTTCCGTTGTGTATCTCATTTTGCTACCATTACATAATATTAATTACTAAAAAAGAAATGTTAAAGAAAAGTCATCCCTTCGAATTTATCTACTTGTCTTGCATCCAAATTCGAGGACGACCCTTTGGGTTAGTTTGTATTTCATAGGTAACTGTTCATATCAAACATGTTTTTCAGAGCAGTGGGTTAGTTGAAGGACTTGATCCACTCTGTAATGCTTTGGTATACTCTGCTGTGGACCAAAGTATTCACTGATATCATCATCATCATTGTCAACCATTATCAATCCACTGCTGGACGAAGGTCTCCCCAAGTTTCCTCCACAACGGTCTGTCTTGTGCCAGTCTCCTCCATGTCACTCCCGCATACTTTCGAATTTCATCCACCCATGTGGTCTTCTTCTGGGTCTTTTCCTGTCCCTTGGAATCCAATCTAAAATTTCGGCTGTCCATCGATGGTCTGTCCTTCTGGCAGTATGTCCAGCCCATTGCCATTTCAGGGATTTAACTCTGATCATGATGTCTTCCACTATTGTCATTTTTCGGATCCACGAGTTCCTCTTCTTATCTCTCCTGGTTACACCAAGCATGCACCTCTCCATGCTGCTTTGAGTTGTCTGCAGCCTTTGTATGTCTCTTTTAGTTAAGGTCCACGTCTCCGCACCATACGTAAGCACTGGAAGGATGCATTGATCAAACACTTTTCTTTTAAGACATAATGGCATATTGCTCTTGAAAATTATGCTGTTTCTTCCAAAAGCTCTCCAGGCAAGTTTTGTACGCCGATTAATTTCTTCATCAATGTGACCCTCACTTGATATCTGCTGTCCAAGATAAACGTACGTGTCTGTTATCTCCAGCTTTTCTCCATCAATCGATAAATCTTCATTTCTTGTAAAAGCATTGTACATCACTTTTGTCTTCTGAAAGTTCAATGATGTGCTATTTGCAAAAGTGAATAATCAATAAATAATATCAACAGAAAATGTAACGACTTATGCAGATTAGTTGAGGCAGAACTAAACAAGGAGAAAATCAAATGCATTTTCTTCTGTGAAAGGCTACAATTAATGAAGCTCCATGTTTTTAAAGTCACAGAAACGCCTATAAAAATTTTAGGCATCACGATACTCGCTACAAGTCTTGTCACGTACAGCGTCTGGGAAAAATGATTTGCCAGGATTGAAAGAAATCAATGTTATGAACAAAAGATTTATCCTCATGCCTAAAATAAAAAATAAAAATTGTAAATGCAAAACGCTGTTCAAAGTTTTATTCTCATAAGAATTATCAAGGCTGGGATATCAAGCCTGACAATATCGAAACTATTGGGCTTGGCATGCTAAGGCTCACAGTGTCAATAAAGTGAGTCGCTTTTCAACATATCGAAGAAGTGTGGGAAATGAGCTTTGTACCCCAGCACATAAAACCCTCAGATGTGTAATTATCCGTGATCTATAAATCTCATATGAATAAATTCGACAGCAACTTCTGATCCTCCCGCCATTCACTTTCTTCAAGGAACTGCAAAAGGAGGTGCCATTCAAACAAGAACTGAATAGAGCAGATAGCAATTCTAAAACACACATGACATCCGATGGTAAAACTGGAGTGATTTCAAAACCCTAGCAATCCCACCAAGTTCCCACAGGATTAGATAAAGAATTTCTACAATCGAACATCCACAAAAAATGCTAAAGCCTACGAGAACAACGATCAGTGCCAGAAATTGAGATCTTTCAAAAATTGTACATCATACCAAGTCAAAGAAGAAATAACTAGACTGCTGGCCACCCAAAATGCAACACCAAGAAGGACACGAGATAGCAAAGCCAGATTTACTGGACACATAACAATAGATACAAAGATGAAATGATTGAGCTTACAGGCTCGTGCGACTTGCGGAACACGCAGACATCAATAGTTCGCGTGGCCCCCATGGCTGGCAATAACGGCCGCTACACGCCGCGGCATCGAACGAAAGAGGCTTTGGATGTGGGCTTGAGGTATGTCGGTCCAGGCTGCTTCCACACGTTGCCACAGTTTATCAGGCGTTGCCACGGGTGGTGCTTGCCGGGCCACTCGGTTGCCGATTAGCGCCCAGACGTGTTCGATGGGCGACCTATCGGGAGAACAGGCGGGCCACGGTAGCAGTGACACCTGGTGAGCCGTGAAGAATTGTTGCACGATGCGTGCCACGTGCGGGCGCGCATTGTCCTGTTGAAACGTGGCCACTGGCAGGTCCTGCAGGTAAGGGAGGACTACAGGCTCCAAAACGTCGGAGATGTAGCTGTGGATATTGAGTGTACCGGCGATGCGTACCAGAGGGGTGCGGCTGTCATATCCAATTGCGCCACAAACCATAACACCCGGCGACGGACC
The DNA here is from genome assembly GCA_039090855.1 of Macrothele yani. Lineage (NCBI taxonomy): Eukaryota > Metazoa > Arthropoda > Arachnida > Araneae > Macrothelidae > Macrothele > Macrothele yani. The sequence goes on along the minus strand of CM077020.1, from coordinate 3,561,688 downwards.
GGTATGGCGATGCATAATGCAGGCGTCATACAGTCTCTCGCCGCGGTGCCGCCACACGCGGATCCGACCATCGTGGTGTTGCAGGCAGAAGCGGGATTCGTCGGAGAAGACAATGTCGTGCCATTCCGTAGTCCAGGTGCGGCGTGCAACGGCCCACTGCCGCCGCACTCGCCGGTGGTGTAAAGTCAATGGTAATCGGAACAATGGGTATCGCGCGACAAGTCCCCGCTCCTGCAGACGACGTCGAACGGTACGTGCTGACACAGGTTGTTGCGCAAAACACCCTAATTCCTGCGCTAACGTTCGTGATGTGGCAGTGCGAGCCGTCAATGCCCGCCGCACAACATGCCGGACTTCTCGTTCCGTGGTGTGCCACGGCTGCGGCAATCGCTCACGTCGGCCCGTCCGTCCCTCCTGCACCCACTGAATCCATACTCGCCTCACTGTGGCTGGATGTCGCCCTACACTGGCGCCGATATCTCGGTACGATAAACCGCTGTCGCGATAAGCCACTATTCGTCCTCTGTCGAACTCCGAAACGTGCTGGAATGACTGCCGTATTCTGCGATGAGGCATCAGGAAGCTTCTCACGCACAGGTCCGGCAGCACAACACACTTCCACTACTTACACCCCGCCTTCTGTGCACTTTTTTTATAGTACTTCTCGGTGGCGCACATGATTTGCATATGCCCTGCAATGCTAATAGTTTGCATGTCTTCTCGCGGGCGACGCATGCTGCGAATTTCAGGCCAATCGGATGCTTCCTTCTTGGTGTTGCATTTTGGGTCGCCAGCTGTGTATCTGTGGTACGAAACCAAGAAATGGTCAGAAAGACAGGAATTAATTCCAGGGGAAGTAAATGTGAAGCATGCTCCTCTAGTTAACCCTTAAAACGTACTACTCCCACCCTTCACATAAAGCTAGGTCTCATGAAGTTGTTTGTGAAAAGGATGGACAAGGAAGGGAACAGTTTTTCATATTTGAGACGAATGTTTCCACAGATTGTCAGGCGACAAACTGAAAGAGGGAATATTTGTTGGGCCACGGATTACTCGGCTCCTTCATGATAAAAGACTGTACCGGAATTTCATGACAAATGACCCTGTCGAAAGTGCTGCATGGATATCTTTCACGAATGTTGTGAGAATTTTCTTAGGAAACAAAAAAGCTGATGACTACTAGGTGTCAGGTGTTTAAAACTACGAGATGTTGGGGGTACAGAATTTCTCTAAAGCTGCATTTTCTGCACTCCCATCTCAATTTTTTTTTTTTTTGATTGGAGGTTTAACGACCACCGTGAGCAACTCAATGGGCTATAAGCAGTCGCCCGTCCCTAATTTAGGGTCACTGGTTCCAGGGAAGGGAGAGAGCCAGTGCCGTAAGACAAACACAACATCCGTGCCTCACCGGGATTCCAACCCGGACCCCTTACGGACGAATTTTTTTTTTTTTTTGATTGGAGGTTTAACGACCACCGTGAGCAACTCAATGGGCTATAAGCAGTCGCCCGTCCCTAATTTAGGGTCACTGGTTCCAGGGAAGGGAGAGAGCCAGTGCCGTAAGACAAACACAACATCCATGCCTCACCGGGATTCCAACCCGGACCCCTTACGGACGAATTTTTTTTTTTTTTGATTGGAGGTTTAACGACCACCGTGAGCAACTCAATGGGCTATAAGCAGTCGCCCGTCCCTAATTTAGGGTCACTGGTTCCAGGGAAGGGAGAGAGCCAGTGCCGTAAGACAAACACAACATCCATGCCTTACCGGGATTCGAACCCGGACCCCTTGCGGACGAATGATCAGAGGCAATCGCTTAGACCACTGCGCCACCGGGGCGGCATATTTAAATTCATAGTCATGATTTTTTTTTTTTTTTAAATTGAAGGTTTAACGACCACCGTGAGCAACTCAATGGGCTATAAGCAGTCGCCCGTCCCTAATTTAGGGTCACTAGTTCCAGGGAAGGGAGAGAGCCAGTGCCGTAAGACAAACACAACATCCATGCCTCACCGGGATTCAAACCCGGACCCCTTACGGACGAATTTTTTTTTTTTTTTTTGATTGGAGGTTTAACGACCACCGTGAGCAACTCAATGGGCTATAAGCAGTCGCCCGTCCCTAATTTAGGGTCACTGGTTCCAGGGAAGGGAGAGAGCCAGTGCCGTAAGACAAACACAACATCCATGCCTCACCGGGATTCCAACCCGGACCCCTTACGGACGAATTTTTTTTTTTTTTTTTGATTGGAGGTTTAACGACCACCGTGAGCAACTCAATGGGCTATAAGCAGTCGCCCGTCCCTAATTTAGGGTCACTGGTTCCAGGGAAGGGAGAGAGCCAGTGCCGTAAGACAAACACAACATCCATGCCTCACCGGGATTCGAACCCGGACCCCTTGCGGACGAATGATCAGAGGCCATCGCTTAGACCACTGCGCCACCGGGGCGGCATATTTAAATTCATAGTCATGATTTTTTTTTTTTTTTTTTTTTTTTTTTAATTGAAGGTTTAACGACCACCATGAGCAACTCAATGGGCTATAAGCAGTCGCCCGTCCCTAATTTAGGGTCACTGGTTCCAGGGAAGGGAGAGAGCCAGTGCCGTAAGACAAACACAACATCCATGCCTCACCGGGATTCGAACCCGGACCCCTTGCGGACGAATGATCAGAGGCCATCGCTTAGACCACTGCGCCACCGGGGCGGCATATTTAAATTCATAGTCATGTTTTTTTTTTTTTTTTTTTAAATTGAAGGTTTAACGACCACCATGAGCAACTCAATGGGCTATAAGCAGTCGCCCGTCCCTAATTTAGGGTCACTGGTTCCAGGGAAGGGAGAGAGCCAGTGCCGTAAGACAAACACAACATCCATGCCTCACGGGATTCGAACCCGGACCCCGTTCGGACGAATGATCAGAGGCCATCGCTTAGACCACTGCGCCACCGGGGCGGCATATTTAAATTCATAGTCATGATTTTTTTTTTTTAAATTGAAGGTTTAACGACCACCATGAGCAACTCAATGGGCTATAAGCAGTCGCCCGTCCCTAATTTAGGGTCACTGGTTCCAGGGAAGGGAGAGAGCCAGTGCCGTAAGACAAACACAACATCCATGCCTCACCGGGATTCGAACCCGGACCCCGTTCGGACGAATGATCAGAGGCCATCGCTTAGACCACTGCGCCACCGGGGCGGCATATTTAAATTCATAGTCATGATTTTTTTTTTTTTTTTTTTAATTGAAGGTTTAACGACCACCATGAGCAACTCAATGGGCTATAAGCAGTCGCCCGTCCCTAATTTAGGGTCACTGGTTCCAGGGAAGGGAAAGAGCCAGTGCCGTAAGACAAACACAACATCCATGCCTCACCGGGATTCGAACCCGGACCCCGTTCGGACGAATGATCAGAGGCCATCGCTTAGACCACTGCGCCACCGGGGCGGCATATTTAAATTCATAGTCATGATTTTTTTTTTTTTTTTTAATTGAAGGTTTAACGACCACCATGAGCAACTCAATGGGCTATAAGCAGTCGCCCGTCCCTAATTTAGGGTCACTGGTTCCAGGGAAGGGAGAGAGCCAGTGCCGTAAGACAAACACAACATCCATGCCTCACCGGGATTCGAACCCGGACCCCGTTCGGACGAATGATCAGAGGCCATCGCTTAGACCACTGCGCCACCGGGGCGGCATATTTAAATTCATAGTCATGATTTTTTTTTTTTTTTTTTTTTTAATTGAAGGTTTAACGACCACCATGAGCAACTCAATGGGCTATAAGCAGTCGCCCGTCCCTAATTTAGGGTCACTGGTTCCAGGGAAGGGAGAGAGCCAGTGCCGTAAGACAAACACAACATCCATGCCTCACCGGGATTCGAACCCGGACCCCTTTCGGACGAATGATCAGAGGCCAACGCCTTAGACCACTGCGCCACCGGGGCGGCTCAATTTTTCCCCAAAAGACTTAGGAGATGTTCGCGATGAACAGGGAGAACATTATTGCCAACATAATTTACAGATGGAGCAGCGTTATCAAGGTTGGTGGAGCCCTGCTATGATGGGGGGACTACTGTTGCTTCCTTCAGAGGGAGACCAAGACAGTGTATAAGAGGAAATCCGTATTTTCCACACAAAAATGCTCCAAATACAGGCAGTGTAATAAAACACCCCTAGTAATGTAAAATGTTCCTACATTCAGCGAATTCATAACTTCAGACTGTTTGTTTTTCTGTGATCATCACTTTCAGCTGCTTTTGTCCATGTGTAACTACTACCTTGAGCCACGCAGGTGCTAAAAGTCATCGTTCCATTCATAACATTTTCATGTGAGTCTCAAACCACCCAGTAGCGGACTTACAGATTTGGCGCCCATAGGCACAAATTTTCCAAGCGCCCCCTGCGGAGGAGCTCATCACTCGTACACCCGTTCTCGTTCTGATATCGGGACCGGCAGAGTCGAACTCATGGGGGGGGTCCAGCTCCAGGTGGTCTGGAACACCCTCCCCCTCCTAAATGTTCGACTTTATGGTCAAACATATATATTCATATATTGACTGGGGACACACACGTTTTTGTGCTTACCCCCGTGGAGCTTGGACCCCCCTCGAAATTAATTTCTGCGTACGAGCCTGGGGCCCGGTTCTTAGCAGGATGTGGCTGCGCTGCATCCCCCCCCAACCACTTTCTAGGCAAAGGTTTTTACAGTTTTGTGCTCCCAACAGGTCCCTATTCTTAAAAAGTCCCCTTTTTTCAGCTTGGTTCATAGTTTTAAAAATGTCCCTTCTGTTCCATGAAATGAAGGTCCTCAAAATTTTTATCAGAATGATCAATTTTTAAATTTTTACGTAAAAAGTTCAGTTATGTTTCAATATCTCAATCAACATATAACGAAGTAAATTTCTCCGTCATTTTTGGTCTACGCCGGGATTCGAACCCGAGGCCGCTTATATCCGGAACAAGTCGCTCTACCAACTGAGCTACGCAGACATTTGTTCTGATTCCTATCTGCCTTTATGTCGTGTGCGTCCTGCTGGCAGGTACGTCACATCCCCCCCCCGAAAGAGGGCCGGGGGCATGGCCCACGGGTCAGCCGTGACCATGAATCGTTGCAGGCAGCCATCCACTGTAGAACGTGCACTTGAGAACTCCCAGTCAATCTGCTGTGTGGAATGCAACATCACACATTTTTATTTTTCGAAGCGCTGGAGAAGGAATTCTCGGATTTTTCCTGTCTCGCGGTGTGGAAATAACATCACACCAATGCGAGATTTTGAACGGCCGGGTCATCCGGGTAGTTCGGGCGCCATTATAACGAAGTAAATTTCTCCGCCATTTTTGGTCTACGCCGGGATTCGAACCCGAGGCCGCTTATTCCGGAACAAGTCGCTCTACCAACTGAGCTACGCAGACATTTGTTCTGATTCCTATCTGCCTTTATGTCGTGTGCGTCCTGCTGGCAGGTACGTCACATCCCCCCCCGAAACAGGGCCTGGGGCATGGCCCACGGGTCAGCCGTGACCATGAATCGCTGCAGGCAGCCATCCACTGTAGAACATGCACTTGAGAACTCCCAGTCAATCTGCTGTGTGGAATGCAACATCACACATTTTATTTTTCGAAGCACTGGAGAAGGAATTCTCTGATTTTTCCTGTCTCGCGGTGTGGAAATAACATCACACCAATGCGAGATTTTGAACGGTCGGGTCATCCGGATAGTTCGGGCGCCATTATAACGAAGTAAATTTCTCCGTCATTTTTGGTCTAAGCCGGGCCACTTATTCCGGAATAAGCGGCCTCGGGTTCGAATCCCGGCGTAGACCAAAAATGACGGAGAAATTTACTTCGTTATAAACAGAAATATCTACATGCATGTAGCTATAATATTGTACTATTAAAAATTGGGGGTTTGTAAAAAAACACCGCAAATATAATTTTTATTAAGAAAAGGAATAAAAATATCCGTTTATTAACGGAAAAATATGATTATTAAAGCGTAAGTTTTCAACACCAACGGGTGCTTTCTTCCAGTGGCGTAGGAACGGGGGGTGCAGGGGTACAATGTACCCCCAAATTTTGGAGAGGAGTACATTAATATCAACTGCCCCCCCCCCCCCTCCCAGATATGAGCAAATACAAATCAATCATTCATAAAGAGTGAACTGTAAATAAAATTTATATGCTACTTATTTTTTTTATTCTCTTATTTTTCAAAGAAATATCACGGGTCATTTTTTTTTTTTTTTATATATATATCCGAAGCTTGTAGTGGGAGGCTTTTCATCCACCAAAAACTGGCCAACCATCTGGGAAACTCCAGCAAATTAGTTCTGCAAGGAAACGACGAGTGCGAGGTTTTTGTTAATAACTTCAAACAGGATATGGTAGGGCTAGGGCTTGATAACATACTTGCGATCAGTGTTTCTTTTCCCTTAAAATTCCATGCATCTTGATAAGGTCGTCCTTTCTGCACCTTTTAAAAAAAATTAATGCACAAGTGGACATTTCAGCACCCGCAGCCCCGGCACTAAAATTGTTTTCTGTCTTAAGATCTGTAGCAATACAACAAGAGCATTACGGACTTCACATACCACTCATAGAACTCCAATTCCTCAATATCTCCACCATCATTTAGCTTTGCACCAGACCAATGTGCTTTTTACATCAATTGTCAGCCTATGTATCGTTCAAAGTTTTTAATATAGACTTCATAATGCTTCAATGGTACTATCTTCGCGGGTGGAGCAATTTTTATCTTACTGCGGTTTTACTTTATTAACGTAAACAAAAATGATAAGAAATTTAATTCGTTCTTGTAAAGAGTTATATAACATTTCCTGAGAAATCCCTCTTTTCCAAACCCTGCTGACAGAAATTCATCCTAATGTTGACTTGCCCCTGCTCAATATTTTAATGGGAAAAAAAAGTACAAAAATTAACAAGAGAGAACACAAAAAAAAAAAAAAACTTCTCCATTCATTTTCTGATAAGAAATTAATAATGTGAACTTTTTGTCAGCAATAAAAATAATAATGGTAATAATAATATGATGATAACAATGTTCATTCGGATGAATTCCTGATCAGTATACGTATTTTATAAAAACTCTAATATACTACCCCTCCCCCAAAAATAAATTCGGAGGGGGTCATCCATAGATGGCTTAATCCTTGAGATGTAAGGTTCATGAGCTTGTACCCCCTAAATCAAAAGCTTTCCTACGCCACTGCTTTCTTCAAACTTATGCGTTTATAGGCAATACTGAACTAAACAAAAGAAAAAAAATTAAAAAGCCAAACATGAACCAGTGGCGGCTCGTGGTAGGAAAAATAGGTGAAGAGCTACAAGAGCAATATGAAAAGATATCTACTGTCTTCAATGAAAATCAGTTAATGAGAACTTACCTATTTTTTTATATATTAGATCAATTCTTCTTCCCTTTAAAGCTGGAAATTTGTCGATTATGTCGTCAGAAAATGGCTGTTTCTTCGTGACATCAAGAAAATGTCTTTCTTCATAGAATGATTTGCCAAAGAAGCAAGTTTATCTGGAGAAATAGTGTTTCCAGAGTAAGTTTGTATTCTTTTACGGCAAGAAAAACTTTTTTCCACTGAAACACTTGCAGATGCAATTGTTAAAATCAGGGAAACCAATTTATAAGCTTCTGTAAAAATGCTTTTATCTCCATGAAGCACTCGAAGAAGTTCATGAGTCGATATATTTCTTAATTTTTCATCAGCATATACAAGACTCAGTTCATCTTTAAGGCGCTGGTGTTTAGTAAAAAAATTTTCGTAAAAATGTTGTAGATTTTCAAAAGCGTGAGAGGGAAAGCATGAATTAAATTGGTCGAATTTGGTTGTGTCAGCAAGCCAGGCAAATTGAAGTTTAAGTTTCTCACAGTCTTGAAATCTTATATCCATTTCCATAAGAATGTGGTACAAAATTTCAAAATACAATTAATTATAATTTTGAAAAATTGTTTCTGGTGTAAGAGCAGCATATTCCCGTTTAGATCTGCTTATTTCTGTGATTTTGCTAGCTTTCCCAAACAGTGTTCCAAATACCTCATCGTTCCTTTTATGGCTCAAAATTTCATAAGTTGTTTTTAATTTGAGTAACACAGTAGTTTATGTCTATTGATTTTTTCTGCAAAATTTCGAACAATAGATCGGTGAAGTCAAATATTTCATTAAATACTATTCCCAAAAATGTAAATTCAAAAGTGTTCATATCATTTAAAAACCCTTACGCAAGTTGAATTGATTTTTTTTCTGACTGGTCACTATTTGTGAAAAATTTCAAATACTTCCTTCAATTTGTCCCAATCTTCAACTATTACACATACTAACTTCGAAGTGGAGGACCATCGAGTTTCCGTTATGGTTGCAAGCATCTTGCGGTTGTTGATGTGGGTGTATTGTTTTCACCACTCAGCGAAGCGATCTCTTCGCTGAGTGGTGAAAAAACAAAGGAATTACACTGAGGCTTGCAAAAAATATTCGACACTTAGAAATTTTAGAAAAACTCTGCTGTAATACAAGATTCAAACGATGTACTAAGCAATAACAAAAACAGCTTGAGAAGCTTTATGTTTCATTTTTTTTTCTGGAGCCCAGTCCAGTGTCCAGACATTACGTTTGCCCCATCGTAACATTGTCCTATTGACTTGTGTTGTTACTCAAACTGTTCTAAAACTTTGTCTAGCATTTTGTATAAAGCTTCTGACGTTCTATCTTCACTCACACCATGGAAACCCAAAAATCCCTCAACCAATACACCTTCCGAATCAACAGATCGTATTATTAAAGAGCACTCGGAAGTCTGGTTATGGCTTCCCATCTACTTGAATATAAAAGCATTGAACTTCGGTTGACACTATAATTCGTGCATAAATACTAATATTAAAAGAAATCCGTCTTGTTGCACGATGATATTTATTCAGCTAAAAAATGAAATCTATATACAGTTTAAAAACACATGAGCACTTTCGGTGTCACATTGACACCTTCATCAGATGTAATTTCACCATGTGGCTACATGCTGGTCTTAAGTACGTGGAGTAGATTCATCATGCCTTTTTTTGATTGTCTTGTTATCTGGTATATCATGTGACATTGACATTACCTTTCCCATGATGAATCTACTCCACGTACTTAAGACCAGCATGTAGCCACATGGTGAAATTACATCTGATGAAGGTGTCAATGTGACACCGAAAGTGCTCATGTGTTTTTAAACTGTATATAGATTTCATTTTTTAGCTGAATAAATATCATCGTGCAACAAGACGGATTTCTTTTAATAATAGCATTGAACTTCATTTATTTCATTTTTGACGTGATCGTTTATATATTCAGAAATACATTCAATTAATTCGTTTTGAATAGTTTTTGAATCACCTGTGAAGACATTTTTTATCGTTTCGTATTGATTTTGAATTTTTAAAGGAGTTATTGATATCAACAGTGAAAGCAATTCCTTGGATTTCTAGATTATCGAGTCAATGCCTTCGTCATGGTCACGGAATTCTTGTTTACTCAAATACAGTACTGCATCAATCATTGTCTGCAGGAAAAGTCTATTTAAACGAACGCTTTCGCTGAAATGCATTTTCATCTCCCTCGGGGCATCGGCAATGGTATTCTGATTCTTTTCAAAATTATTTAGCATTAATTCGCATTTCAGGTGTTCGCTAGAATCCCCACGTTTGTGAAGTGACCGTTTTATATTTAAGAAATCTGAAAATTGTCTTTATTCCACGCCGAATTTTATTACCAAAAAATAAGCAGGGCCAACAAAAAAGTTTTTGTAACACAGAAGGGCTACAAAGCCATTTATATTCAGAAAACCAACAATTTTTAAAATTAATATTGTAAGATTTGCCGCTCTTCTTGATTTCTTTCTTGGCGACAATTGTCAGTGAATCCGTCGGTCGTCGTTGAAGTAAAATGTCTCTTTTATTTTCATCTTTCCACAGATTGAACGGAGTTTGCAATAAATTACAGACAATGTCGTTCACAGGATACATACTGAAAACTAATACTATCACTGTCAGTTAAATTGTACACAAAACTAAAGTAACTAATGAAGTTTTAAACAAACAATCACGAAGGAACACATCTCTTTCGGAAAGTATGTACCGAAACACCGCAAAGCCCTAGCTAGTGGATTGCCAAGGATTCCCGTTCCACTGCGATCTCTTCGGAAGGTCACGACTTCAGGTGCAGAGGCTTGGCGTCTCAAGCTAAAACACTTCACTTGCCCGGCAGATAGGGGAGGGTGACGTCACAGTTACCATGGCAACTCGGACGAAAACTGCAGACCTCCAAGCATTCTGATTTCAGCTCTTCTTTTTTTTTTTTTGATTGGAGGTTTAACGACCACCGTGAGCAACTAAAATGGGCTATAAGCAGTCGCCCGTCCCTAATTTAGGGTCACTGGTTCCAGGGAAGGGAGAGAGCCAGTGCCGTAAGACAAACACAACATCCATGCCTCACCGGGATTCGAACCCGGACCCCATTACGGACGAACGATCAGAGGCCAGCGCCTTAGACCACTGCGCCACCGGGGGCCTCAGCTCTTCACTTGAACTGTTTTGCGTATAAGGACTTGCTTTCCGTACTGGACGCGCATTGTGAATTGATATCTAATCAAAATTTTGGGTATTTTAGCACGCAATAATGGCAAAAAAAGAATATATTATACGAAATTATTAAATGAAACTTTATTTCAAATAAAATAGGTGAAGAGGCACTTCATCTACTTCACCTGAAAAGCCGCCACTGACCTGAACAGAATATGAGAACATATATGCTATGTTGCGTCGCGTGCGTGCGACAACGAGAGATGTCCACAGAAACGTGCTAAGCGCAAAGAAATGTGCGCTATATTTGGGGAAGCTCAAGTGAGACGTCATCATTGCAGACCACTGGGTAAGTCAATATCTCGAAGGCTTCCCTGGGATCAGCGCTCCTGGCGGTAGTATAAGGAGCCACTCGCTTGATCTGGTTCCACTTCGGGATGGTAGAATAGGTAACCACTTCCCTGGATAGTGCGGTTGTCACTTTTCTGTGTGGGACGTTCCACTTGTGTTCGACTAGTCGAAGAGCGTTTTGTCATTCCGATATGTTTGGTGGTACCATCCGGGTATTCCAATGGTATGGAATACACTCCCGCATAGCCGCCCCGGTGGCGCAGTGGTCTAAGGCGTTGGCCTCTGATCATTCGTCCGTAAGGGGTCCGGGTTCGAATCCCGGTGAGGCATGGATGTTGTGTTTGTCTTACGGCACTGGCTCTCTCCCTTCCCTGGAACCAGTGACCCCTAAATTAGGGACGGGCGACTGCTTATAGCCCATTGAGTTGCTCACGGTGGTCGTTAAACCTCCACTCAAAAAAAAAAAAAAAAAAAAAAAAAAAAAAAAACACTCCCGCATCAGTCAGCGAGGTATGGGTGTTCCTGGATCATAGCAGGTGGCGTGATATCGATCTTGGTGAGCGTATCCCAAAGGTAAGCCCGGGTTTCTTTAAGGTGTTCTTCAAGAAGTACGCTTTTCAGCAGCTTGGTTTCCCATTCTTTTTTTGGCAATCGCGATTTTCCGATTCTGAGCCCACTGAGTTTTCCTTTTTTTTCACTCATCACTCACGGAGATTTTAGCACAGCATCCCACACACACTAAAACAAGCTTGTTCAAACTTCCTAGTAAAAATCTAAAAAGTACAGCTCACCGCAGAAACTGCCGCAAACGCTGGGTTAATTACGAGTATGACACTTTGATACACTTATAGCTCTGAGCCTCTGGCGAACTCCAGTTGCTTGAGTTTTGTCTTTGTGAAGCGCATTTGCATCTGGTTGGGGGTACACGCAGGGCATGTACACCATGCACGCACGCTCAGCCATTGAGATGAAAGCAATTTAAAAACATTTGTCTTCCACCACATATGGTATGTTTGGGTATGGTAAACGGGTCTCACACGGTCACACCCATGCCCCTTCCCATGGGACTCCCTGGGAATGAATTATGTCTTGTCCCTTTCCCTTGCTTTCTTTTTTTCTCTTTATTCGTTATTTGTTGCGTCGTGGTCACCATCAGGGAAGGAAGGGGCCACGACAGGCGTCGCGTGCTCAGTGCCCCTCCCCCAAATACGTCGCTTTTCTTTTTCTCCTCAACCTGTTCGGGTTTCGGTCAGAATAATAAGGATGAATCATTTCCGGCCATGTGTGAGTCTCAGCTCACATTCTTGGACGGAACTACTGCTGCCTCCTACGTTGCATAAGTAGTTCCGTCCAAGAATGTGAGGTGGGACTCATTCAGACAAAGAAAACTTCCCCTCTCCTTCCCAAACAGGAGGTTGTGGTGCGGTGGTGCCTCAAAGGCGCTGGTCGTGTTGTTGTCTGACACACACACACACCAAAAATAAATTTTAGGGAACCCTGCTATGTCCGAACATGACTCTGCTTAGCATTGTTCCCAGTCCCACCACAATTTTACACCCTCACAGAACTTTTTGTGCCCCTCAAGGAGCTGCGCCCATAGGCACGTGCCTACCGTGCCTAATTGGAAATCCGCCACTGAAAACACCCTCTGCAAGGGAAATCTCGAACATCTGGTAACATCCGTTCTTTCTGACGTTAACTATTACATTGCTGCTTAGTGTATTGTTCTCAAACTTATCATGACATTTGTAGATATATATTTTCGACATTGTATTTACAATGTTATTTTGACTATCTGACCATCATGTAAAAACAAACCATATTTTGTCGCCCGGTGGCACAGTGGTCTAAGCGATGGCTTCTGATCATTCACCCGAAATGGGTCCGGGTTTGAATCCCGGTGGCATATTTCACAAGTGAATGTACAGAATTTCGATTAAGGCCATTTCCGCCACGCAGTTGGTTTAGAGCTACTTTGGAGATTGCGAGTAGGCGGGGCCTATGAGGAGAGTCATGTGACAGGATCGCTGTCTTTTATCGGGGGAAGTTCTGCTTGCTAAGAAATTCATTGTGAGGTTACTTAACATGTGACAAATGATCATGTTGAATTATGTCGTGGAATTTTGTGCACGATATCATATGGAATATCTGCAGTTTCTCAGATGAATGCAAGTCGAAATCTATCTTAATATTAAAATTGAGGACAACTTCAATAAATAGCTAGTTGTAAACCATACTCTGTATTGGCCAATAGATGGCAGCGCATCAACCTAGTACCCATCACGATTCGTGATGTTGTGAAAGTGCGTATATAAGGATACTAAAAAAGTACCCTTTTAAAGGTCTTTTCTATTACTCTTAAAAGGACATTTAACAATGAAAAGTATGTCTCCACACCGAAATATTTATTCTGACGATCAAGTTTTTTTTCCTCATGAATGTGAAGAGGTCTAGCTACAAAAAAAATCAAATAGTGATTTTGTATTAGCAAAGAACTACTTAATGACACGAAGTAAGACGTCAAAACAGTATTGTGTTGAAATAAGACAGTTCCGTTGGAATAAATACTCCATAATGTTGTTTGCCACATATTGTGTCTGATAAAATAGTAAGGCCGCCCCGGTGGCGCAGTGGTCTAAGCGATGGCCTCTGATCATTCGTCCGAACGGGGTCCGGGTTCGGATCCCGGTGAGGCATGGATTGTGTTTGTCTTACGGCACTGGCTCTTTCCCTTCCCTGGAACCAGTGACCCTAAATTAGGGACGGGCGACTGCTTATAGCCCATTGAGTTGCTCACGGTGGTCGTTAGACCTCCAAAAAAAAAAATTGTAAGTGACCTGTCATATATACATTTTTTCTAATATTCAGGAAATTCCTCATATTTTTGTCCCACCAAACTTCATCAAAAATGCCTTCAATTCCACATTTCAACCCCCTTCTCCCCGAAAATTAAAAAAACGTTAAACAACTCATGGGTACTCCATAGAAAACACATCAGTACTAATCCTCAGCTAAAGGAAGAGTGAGCGCTGACATCTCTCGTCTCTGTGAGAACTATATAGAGTGAAGGTACTTCGGGCCGCCTCGGTGGCGCAGTGGTCTAAGGCGATGGCCTCTGATCATTCGTCTGAAAGGGGTCCGGGTTCGAATCCCGGTGAGGCATGGATGTTGTGTTTGTCTTACGGCACTGGCTCTCTCCCTTCCCTGGAACCAGTGACCCTAAATTAGGGACGGGCGGCTGCTAATAGCCCATTGAGTTGCTCACGGCGGTAGTTAAACCTCCAATCAAAAAAAAAAAAAAATAAAAAAAAAAGACCACTGCGCCACCGGGGCGGCCGTTTGTCTTACGGCACTCGCTCTCTCCCTTCCCTGGAATCAGTGACCCTAAATTAGGGATGGGTGACTGCTTATAGCCCATTGAGTAGCTCACGGTGGTCGTTAAACCCCCAATCCAACAAAAAAAAAAAAAGAGGTACTTCGGAAGATAAGTCACAAGTCCATGAAGACATGTTGATATAAAAACTCAAAAGTTCCCCTACCAATAAAGTACACTCTTCATTTACCTCCTGTCGCATTCCGACTGTACGGGTAAAACAACTGAAGGTAACCGTTGTCGCAATGAAAACACCCGAACATTAAAATAGCTTATGCAGCAAAGCCTAGATGTCTCCGCCACATGACTCTCCTCATGGGCCCCGCTTACTCGCAATCTCCAAAGTTGCTCTGAACCAATAGCGTGGCGGAAATGGCCTTAATCGCAATTCCGTACATTCACTTGTGAAATACGCATCCTGGTGAGGCATGAATTCTGTGTTTGTCTTACGGCGCTGGCTCTCTCTCTTCCCTGGAACCAGTGGCCCTAAATTAGAGACACGCGACTGCTTATAGCCCATTGAGTTGCTGACGGTGGTCGTTAAACCTCCAATCAAATAATAATAATAATAAATTGGGTTAACATTCACAACGAATGGCATGATCAGTGTCACATATTTGTGTTAATATTAATTTTTGGACACTCTGTAGGAACAAAATGTGACGTGATAGAAATTTTTTGACTTGATTTTCGTATTTAGCAGGCCAGAATTACTAAAGATCACCCATCAGCGTGACTCCTACACACACACACACACACACACACAAATTCCATTCTGGATTTTATACCGAAAGCAAAGCAACTCACTGTCCTACCAGGCGACATTATCGGCAGCTTCGACGTGGTTTCACTTTACCCTTCAATCCCCGATCCGGAAGCCATCAGAACATTAAAGCAGGCCATATCAAATTCAATTATACGCAAGGGTCATGCCTCAGCATCTTCAAATTAATAGACTTGGTCACTATATACTAGCTTCTACAGTTTCCAAGGACAAGTATATAAACAGAATAATGGTGCTCCGATGGGATCCTCACTTTCACCTGTCCTTGCACAAGCAATACTTCGCCCAATTGAGCGGAATATATTCTCCAGCATTACCCCTCGGCCTACCACTTGGCTACGTTATGCAGACGACGTTTTTTTTGTATGGCCTCACAGAAAAGAGACTCCTCCAATTTTCCTTGATAAAATCAATGATATACATCCTACGATCAATTTCACGATGGAGCTTGAACACAACAACGCTTTACCTTATCTGGATGTTTTATTGAGAAAATAGCCTAACAATCGCCTCGGTACACAAGTCTATTATAAACCCACGTCCGTTCCCAACCTTATGCTCCGCAGCCCTTTCTGTCCCGCAAAATACAAAACAACTATCTTCCGCTCTCGAATTCGAAGAGCCTTCGCCGTTTCCTCCGATACCCATTCTAGACAACACGAAATTGAAAGCACCATCAAGTTCGCCACTGATGCAGGATATTCATTGAATCACATACGTAACTTTATCGAAAAAGCCAGAGATAAATATCCTAATCTTCCTGTGCCGCAGCTACTCTATTTAGGCTCAATTCCCTACATACCAAATGTCTTACAAACTCAAAAACGCCCTCAAGAAGATGAACTACGGCGTCGGCATAAGGTCTCCTGAATCTTTATATACTATGCTAAAGAGAAATAGTGAAAAACCACCTCTTTCCTGCAAAGCAGGTGTTTATGCGATCCCCTTATAGCATCCGGATGGCTATAAACGATACTACATTGGAATGACCAAGCGTTCGTTTGGAATCAGAGTCAACAAACAAAAAAGGGACACAAAATATAGTAAAGTAGCCACGGCACTATCCAGAAAGTCAAATTCAAGACCGCTACTCCTATGTGGGATGATATAAAAAAATTAGCCACCTGCTCTACCCCTAAATGTACAGCCATTCGGGAAATCTTGCAGATCATTACCAACAGCGATACTTGCAATGATAGCGTCTCACTCGAGTTGCCACGAATTTGGAACCAGTTCTTCAAGTAACACCTTCTCCCTACCAAGATACCGCGCGCGTAACCGACGAGATGCCTCGTGTCTTTAAATGAATAAAACGTTGTATCTATTTATTGTCAAGTCAAGTTCCAGCGTTCAAATTGTTAATGTGTTCTATTATTCAGTTTCTGTCTAACTTCCTTGAAAAAGCCATCTGGTTGATGTGCGAAAGCTTGGAAACGCTTATGTGTTTTTTTCCTATGCCAATAAATCGGATCACTAGTATAGTGTTACTATTTACAGCCATACCGTGTTCTCATTTTTACACTGTGAAGATTCACGATATCACATGATTTTTTTTTTTTAAAGTAAATCTCTAACTAACAGCCGATATCACATGTTTTTTTAAAGAGTAAATCTCTAACTAACCCAGCTGATATCACATTAACCATACTTCAGAATGCTATTATTCAGAATTCATTGGCAGCATACACAAATAACACCTGGCTAGAGCACAACAAATTTCCAAATGCAAAAACACTGTAATTTGAAGGGGAGAGGGGGGGTAGCGTTTATCTCACTAATTGGATTATGACTCTCCCACATTCCCTTTAACTTCAGCAGATATAACAAGTTCAAATCAAACTGTATAATAGAATAACTTTCAGCACAAAATTTGAAACTCCAGGAAAAGCAGAAAAATGTGCATGATTTCTCAATGGAAAAAAGGAGAATGTAACTGTTTACATAATTTTTATTTACCAACACATGAGCCTGCAGACATAGATACACACAAAAACAATATAAATAATTTTTGGAAATAATTTTAAAAGCATGCATATAAGCAACAAATATAGTCTAAAAATTTATGTGGAATATGGGGTGACAAATCCTTTTTGCATAATTTACAATATCACAATTTTCAATCCTGCTGCTAGTGCAATTCCATGCAGAAAATAATTCTTTCGGTCCTCTCATTAAAAGTCAGCTAAAATGTAAAATAAATGCTATACAAAACTATATAATGTGTAAACATAAAAACAAACATCGTTAACCATTTATAAATTTTGTAAATAGTGTTCCTTCAGTGTCTGACTAGCCATGATTTTACTTTTCAAAAACCCATTTCCTATAAAAAAAAAAAAAAGGATAAAAAATATTAGGTTGACATTTAAAAACAGAAACAAAAACATTTGATTCTATGCAATACAGAAATCATTATATGGAAAACATGGATTTCTTTTTTCCACCTTAAGCAAAATTCTATTTCCCCAAATTAAAAATTAGGTAAAATGACAAAAGATCAGCAAATTTTAAGGTACAAACATATATAATGTGAAGTTAAAAACTGAGCTGTGTTGCATGCATGTGTGAAGGATTTTCTTCAATTAATAATCCCAGTGTATTTGAATTGCAATTGCTATTACAATATACAATTTGACTACAACGTGCACATCCAACCAACGTGCGAGCACTTATTTTCACAACACATTGCTAATATGAGTACTGCATACATGACAGTGGCAGATACAAAATAGGGCGATGCCACCCTTCTTAAAAAATAAACAATCCGGAAAAAAATTGTGCACAAAATTTGCAGATACAATATTTGAATTTCCAGATAAAATTCAATTGAAACAAGCTTTTATTAACATAATATTAAAAAAACGAACAACGCAATTGTGCTCTATAAATAGAAAATGAACTGAAGTGGTAGTGAACAGTCAAGGTAAGTTGATCAGCAGTGACTGGTCTTGCAAAGTCCTGCTGTTATTGACAAATCATGCCAAAGTTCTTGTTTGGAAGCTGTGTAGGATAGGGGTGGGGAAGGGAGGGAGACTGTGTCCTCTCTTATGACGGAACCTCCACAAATTTCTTCACCCCAGAGGGTGAGAGAATAAGGGTGGGAAGGGAAAGAATACCAACCTCCGATACATATTCCACAATACTAAACTAGGCCCTTTACCGCCTTTTCACACCTTTGCCCAAACATCCATTGACCTTGAACAAACAGAGGGATTAACTGGAATGAGAACACCTTATGTTTGTCCCTGTTCATATATTGACTTAAAGTGCTGCTGTTTCAAAAGAACATTGTTTATTACATGTTCCTTATTTCATTTTAGAGTGTGAAGATGAGCAAACGAGCCTCTAATTAAGATTTATTCTACTTTTTTTAAAAGAAATGTAAAACTACTGACAGTAAAAAAAAATTCAGTTATTGAAAGTGAGCAAATTAAAAACGTTGTTCCAGCTTTTAACCTTAGAAATGAGGAAGTAATCATGGTCGTGGAATCCTGTTCCGCATTGGCTGCCTGCAAACATGACACAGTTAAAGATGATGGTGGCCGACTTTTACATGATCATCCTAGGAATGCCACTGGGTATTACTTAACATCAGATATTGTCAATGATTATGAAAAAGCCAACTACTGGAACACCATTGGTCTCCACTCAAAGATTTAAAGTTCCCATTTTCAGTCCACATGAAAACAAATAAAGATGAACAACAATACCTGAATCAAAGTCACCAAAAACAACGAGATGTCCTCTAAAGCTGACAACTTTTGTAGATCTTGTGACTGATTCCAAAATATCTTTATTTATAATGGAAGATATTTTCCTTTGACCTCTGGAGTTAGTCGATTGCTGCAGAAAAACAACTGGATAAGGTCGATGGTAAAGAATAGAGTTTCTCTATTGTACAAAATGAGAAATGCCTGTGACTATGTTTTCAATGAGATTTTCATGGAAGCTCAAAATCTCATGGAGGAACTGGGGAATTATAATAATGACGCCCAGATTTGCAAATAAAATGATGCACAGGGCAAATTCAATTGCGAATTTTCTTCTCTTAAAGCTTATTGCAGAATAAGCATTTTCATACTACACTATCTACCAACAAGTAATTGGACACCTGTGATAGCAAAGGAAAACAAAGTTTATTCACCTTCAATAGTTGGTGGAGCCTCCACGAGCGGCAATTACTGCTGCGACCCTCCAGGGCATACTCTCAACCAGACGTTGTACGACGGCTACCGGCATTTTGTTCCACTCGGCTTGGAGAAGACAGGTCAGTTCCTTCACCGATTTGGGACGGTGGCGGCACCCCTTAAGTCGACGCTCCAACTCTTCCCAGAGGTGCTCGATAGGGTTAAGGTCCGGGCTCTGCGCAGGCCAGTCCATTCGATTAACCCCATTGTCACCATACCAAGCCATGGTGGACCTTGCAACATGACAGGTGGCATGGTCATCCTGAAAGTAACATGGGTCCACCCTGTAAAACTGCCATAACATAGGAAGTGCATGGTACTCCAAAATGGTGCAGTAGGTCTTGGTGTTAAGTTTACCAGGAATTGCGACCAAGGGTCCTGTGCCATACCAGGAGAAACACCCCCGTAGCATAATTCCACCGCCGCCGAACTTCACAGTTGCCACAATACATTCCGGCAGGAGGCGTTCTCCAGGCAGAAGCCAAACCCAGACCCTTCCATCCAAACGGTAGAGGGTGAACCTCGATTCGTTGCTCCAGAGAACCTGTTTCCACTGTTCAACGGTCCACTATCAACGTTCTTTGCACCACATTAGCCGAGCAGCGCTCTTGGACTTGGTGATCAAAGGCTTGTGGGCAGCAGCACGTCCATGATAACCGAGCAGATGGGCTTCCTTACGGATGGTATTCATCGAAAGAACACTCCCAGATGCCTGTTGAAACTCCTCGCGGATGCGGCCCATCAGTTTCGTGCGGTTCTTCCGAATTTCTCTGGCCAGCGTCCGTCGGTCTGTAACTCCCAGTTTTGTGGGTTTGCTGGGTCGGGGCACATTCCAGTGACCTCGCGTCTTCCACTTGCCCATCACGTAGGCCACTGTCGATTTTGGGTATTTCAACTCGCTGGATATGTCATGTATGGATTGGCCATTTTTGTGATACCCGACGATTACACCTTTCTCGAAATCAGAGAGCTCCGAACTACGTGGCATCTTACATGCGACTGGTTGCGTTGTTGTTTCCCACACGATATTTAACGGCGGCGGCCGTGACGTGTATCAGGACCGCAGATATCGTCGATTGCAGGGGTGTCCAATTACTTGTTGGTAGATAGTGTATTTGTTGACAATGTTCTAGCTGATTTAAATTTCATATTTAATAATGAAACATTGGGTGTCTTTGATTTGGAAATCTTCTGCCTAGTGAACTTAAAAACATAAACAAATTCAGCAACATTAAAGAATCTGCTCAAAGAAACCAAGCTTCGTTTCTTTTATTTTTTATGCCCAGTTAATGAAGCAATTCATGATGGTCAAGTAAATCATCAAATTCAAATAAATTTATTATTAGCTCATAAACTGGAAAACATTAATAATAAATTTGGTGCTGCCATTTCAAATGATGTACAGGATCTATTGAGAGTGAAACTGAAAGCAAAAGTTTCACTTTGGCAAGAATACTGGAGAAATGAGAAAAGTTTACCAGAAACAGCTTTAGAAGCAATGAATATGTGCACAGCAGAGATTTATACCCATTAGTACATGATCTTCCAAAGATTTTATGCTCACTGCTGATCAGTGTAACAACTGCAGAGAGATTGTTTTCTTCCTTGAAGAATTTAAAATTTTGGCTACATACAAGAATGTCAGAAGAAAGGCTAAATGGACTAGCCCTAATTCATACTCATCGTGATATTTGTATCAATCCAGAAAATATAATTGACATATTTGCAAACAAAAGAGAGAGCTCTAAGAGGCTTGATATTACTCTGTAGGGAAGTTTGTAAGGAAAAATAAAAGCACCTACTCTTCTAATAATCTTCACTTTCAAAAGAATGGAATTTAGTTTTGAGTAAATGTGTTTATTGTTTTTACTTCAAGTTTGATATCATTTGGACAAATTGAATAACGTATCGGCCTTGGTGAGTGACTCTTTTCTCAACTATATACATAATATAGTTCATTTCTTAAATTTAGCCTTTATCCTTTCTTCATGAATCAAATTGCCCCCCCCCCCCCATTTTCTTTGTGTTGGATCTGCCTCTGTTACATTCTTGTGTGTTACACAAGAAGAAATTCATTCTTGTGACAGTCTTGTGCATTTTAGATTCATTCATTAAAATAAAATTTCTGTCATATCAAAACATGCTATGACTTCTATATCTCATGACAGAACTGTTACATAACTAAAACACATGCATATATTTATATATACATATTATACATTTGGAAGTACACAGGTGAATGTCTTGTTAAAATTTCTAGCCGTGCATACACTCTCTACATTTATATGAAAACTGGTAAAAACATCAAAAACTTATTTGTATTTGTTGATTTCCATGAAAACTTCATTAATTATTCACACTTTGAATGAATATTATGAAGATTATGGTATGAAATTAAATATACAATGGCCGTTCCATAAAAACAGAGTAAAATCACACAAAATGAAGAAATATAGGTACAGCAAAGTATATGTTATTCTTTCTCAAAGTATCTTCCCTTGGATGATATGCAACGGTTTCATCGTTCAGTCCATTTTTCAAAGCATGTGGTGAAGGCATTTTGTGGAAGCTCCTTTGGCAACCCCTGTACAGCTTGAATAATGTCAGCATCTGCGATGAATGTTGCACCACGGAACTTCTCCTTCATAGTTGGAAAAGACCAGAAATCACACTGGGCGAGGTCAGGACTGTAGGCAGGCTGTGGCATGATTTCAATACTGCATTTCATAAGAAACTGTTGAACACAAGCAGCCACGTGTGGGCGGGCATTATCATGGTGCAGGGTCTACTTGCTCACCAGTTCCAGTCGCTTAATCAATATTTGCCGTCGCAGATGCTTCAAGACTGAAATGTAATACTCAGCATTGACAGTAATTCATTGTTAAGGTGTGCGGTACAGCTGCAAACGGTATAAAAACAAACCTGCGGCTGACCACGATCATATCGCATTGTGAGATTGAGTGAAAATGTTGCGGCAGGAGAGAACTGACTTTAAGAAAGGAAAGATTGTTGGGTGTTATATTAGTGGGTTGTCCATAAGAGAAACCGAGAGGCATTTAAACATACTTAAGTCAACTGTTTTGGATGTACAGAAGAAGTGGAAGACACATGGTGTGCCTGAAGCAGCAAAACGTATCGGCAGACCAAAGAAAATCAGTGAGAGAGGACGTCGAAGCCTCAGGAGAGTCGTTACAGCTAATTGACGGAGTACTGCACAAGACCTCAGTGTACTGGTGAAAAAAATGCTGGAACCTCAGTATGTAAAGTACCATTCGTAGAGAACTTCATTCCATGAGTTACTGTGGTCATGCAGCTGCTCATAAGCCTTTCATTTCCACTAGGAATGCTACTCGTCGTTTAGCATGGTGTAAAGAACATTTATCGTGGACCTTAGATCAATAGAAATGGGTCCTATGGACTGATAAATCCAGATACACAATCCATCAGTCTGATGGCAGTGTGTGGGGATGGCGGCAGCCAAGGGAAAGCTACAAGGAGTGTACAAATGAAAAGGTACGAAACGACACTGTGGGTATAAATGAAGACTTTATTCAAAGTATACACCATAGGCCGTAGCACAACGATCCCATTGATTAACGAGCCGAAGGATTCCTTGTTCCCAGAATTCCTGTGGCCGTGACGAGACCCAGTCCTGCACAGCGTCCTTGAGTTCGTCGTCCGAGTGGAAGCGCTTCCCTTTCAGATGTTTTTTCAGGGGACCAAACACATGGAAATCGCAGGGCGACATGTCCGGGCTGTAGGGCGGATGGTCAAGCTGCTCCCACTGGAACTTGGCCAGTTCCGCGTGTGTGACCTTGGAGACGTGTGGACGCGCGTTATCATGGAGCAGAACCACACCCTCCGTGAGCAGCCCCGGTCTTTTGTTCTTGATGGACCTGCGTAGGCTGCGGAGTGTCACACAGTACACATCGGAGTTAATGGTTCGTCTCTGCTGGAGGAATTCAACAAGTAGTCAATTGGACGGCGCTCTTTATAAGAGCCACTGCTCTCTCCTGCGCATGCGGGTGCCCGCGCATGCTCCGATCCACGCCGGCGACTCCAATCGCATCCCTAGATGTGTCGCTACGTTCTCCCATAGCGGCATAGGCAAATATGTTAACGGTTACGTTTTTATGACGTTTTGTACCTTTTCATTTGAACACCCCTAGTATTTACCACAGCGTACTGTTCCTATGGTCAAGTTTGGAACTGGCAGTGTACTCGTGTGGTTTTTTTTTTTTTTTTTTTTGTGGTATGGTCCCAGCCCATTGGTTATCATGGACAAACCTGTTAACCAGTACATCTACTTCGATATTCTGGACAATTATGCCCTACCAACTCTGTGGCAATACTATGGAACCGAGCCTTGTCGGTACCAGCAGGATACTGCACTGAGCCATAAAGCAAGGACTGTTACGGCTTGGTTTGATGATAATTCTGTATCATGTGTGGACTGACCAGCACAGAGCCCTGGTCATAATCCCATAGAGCACCTATGGGATGAATTAGAGAGCCGCATAAGAAGTTTGGAACCAAAGCCTACTTCTAAGCAACAGTTAGCGGCAGCATTATGTACTAAATGGAAACGCATACCTATCGCTGTGTTTTAAAACCTTGTTGAAAGCATGTCTCGAAGAGTCAGTGCATGCACTAAGGCCAAAGGTGGACCGACACCATACTAATGTATGTCAATAAATGCTATGCTGTGTTTCTCTTCTAGGTGTCCGGTGACTTTTGTCAAGATAGTGTATGTTTTTTGTAGAGAACAGCTACAGTTAGTTGAAGAACCAGCTAACCTCATGCAGTCAAAGAAGTTAGCTGCTACCTGCAATGTGTGCTGCATTTTATTTATTTACTACTTAAAGTTTCTGCTGCATAGCTGTAATACATAACGTATCTACAGTATGTTGTATACATAAGAGGGGCAGCCAAAAAGTTTTTATTATCACTAAGCAAAAAGACAGCTACATGTATGAGCTTTGGTGGTGGAGTTAGTCATTCTCTACATATCTCTAATCTAGGGCAACACACTTCTCCCAGTGATGGATGACCTGGCAGAGACCTGTGTTGTGGAAGTCCTTTGTTGGGCTGTTCAGGAAGTGCTCCACCTTGCAAATCACCTCGTCATCGTCCATGAAACACCTGCCATGCATCATGCTCTTTAGCTGAGAAAATAGGAAGAAATTGGATGGTGCCAGGCCAGAGGAGTAAGAGGGCTGAGGCAGAATTTCACAACCCAAACTAACCGCTAGTGTCACCATCTCTTGAGCAGAATGGCTGGGACATTGTCATGAAGGAGCTGCATCCCCTTCATCAGCTTTCCTCTTTGATAGCATTCTGTAACTTCTGCAGGAGGTCCTGGAATTACCTCCCCATTATTGTTTGGCTCTTATGGGCATAATATGTGAGAATTATACCATGGCGGTCCCAGAAAACGCTGAGCATGACCTTCCTCGAGGTGCCTTGCATCTTCATTTTTTTTGGCGTTAGTGACCCAGTCTATTTCCACTGTTTGCTTTTTTCCTTCATTTTGGGGTCACAATGGTACAACCAGCATTCATCCATAGTGATAAGCCATTGAAAGAAGTAGCCGGGGTCAGCCCCATACAACTTCAACATGTTAGCTGCAGCATCCTTTTGGCACTTTTTTTGCAATGGCATCCGCAGTCACAGAACCCAGTGGGTGGAGACCTTTGTCATGTTCATTGTGAATGATGTTGACTACTGACCCATGATTAATATTGGCCTTCTGCATGATCGCTGCGACAGTGATGCGCTGGTCTTCAAGCATGAGACCGCCACTTCTTTCACAATGTCTGGTTCTTCACTGAGAGATGGTCTTCCACTTCATAGATCATCTGAAAGACTTGTTTGTCCACATTGAAAGCGCCTATGCCACTTTACCACTGTGTCATACAATGGGGCATTGTCCCCATACATGTTTATGAGCTCAGCACGAATCTGTTTGGCATTGTGCCCCTTCAAATGTAGGAACTTAATTACTGTGCACCAGTCGATTTGCTCCACAGGCTATACACAATTCTGTTTTCGCAGCCGAAGTGGTGTTCCACGTCACAACAACGCAGGATTATTCACATGTGCCAATAGCTGAATGCCATGCGTCTTCCACATAGTAAAAAAAATTATGCTAATCCCACTGGCTTTAGGCAATAACAAAAACTTTTTGACTACCCCTCATAAAAGTGGAGCTTCAAAAAGAAAGCTGAATTTTTAGAAACAGGAAATTCCAAAATTAATGAGTTTCTTCAAGTGAAAAGAGAACTGAGGTTAGAAATAGCAATATGTCTAATGATACAAATGATGAGGGTGAAGCCTATGAAAGCTTTGAAATACAAGAGCAACAAATAATTTTCCATGTAATTGAAAGCAAGTTAAAAAAGTCATTAACAAGGACTATGAATTAAGTTGGAATTTGGAATAAAATGAAGTCAAGTTACAAAACTGAAATGGAAGCAGTTGTAGCACAACCCTTTGTCAATGTTTGTTCTTATTGAAAGTAAGATGATGAAGCCAGCCAAAATCACAAAATAGTCAAACACCTTGCTTATGCTTGTGTCAGTCAACGCATTCATAAAGCAGTAAAAATGCAAATTTTGAATGACACTACTGGAAAGAAGCATTATGACAAACAGTAGTGGTCATTAAATTTTTATATGAAAGAGGCCTTCCATTCCTCATAGAGAACGTAGTTTTAGGATCTCCAAATAACAGAAGTGTGAGATTCATGGAGGTATTGGCTGAATTCGACCCGTTTTTAAGGGAATGCATGGACAGATATAGAAATAAAGGAACGGGTTAGCGTTTATATTTATCATCAATAATATGTGATGAAATTATCGTACCTATGGGTCAAACCATATTGAAAGAAATTGTTTGAGAAATCAAGGAAGAAAAACACTTCACATAAATGTTGATTCCAACTCCCAATATCTGTCACATAGATCTACTAGGCATAGTATTTTGGTATTGCCTTCATGGAGATGTGTGAGAAAAACTTTGAGGATTCATGCTTATTAAGGGCCACAAGGTTGTTTTCAAAAAGATAAGGTTTCAATTTTTCTAAAACAAACTGATATAAGTTTAAGCAACTGCAGACACCAGATGTATTGACAATGGTAGTAATGTGTTAGGTAAATATGAAGGCTGGCAAGCAGAGATAAAGGCATTTAATCAACAGGACATTCTTTAAATTTAGTAGGCAACTACTCTGTTGAAACATGTGGTGAAGCCATGCCATATTTCAGTTTTGAAGAACAATTTTAATGTGTGTTTTTTCTGCATCTACTCAGAGATGGACAATTTTATGCAAAAAATTAAAACCAAATGTAAACAACCAGTTACTAGTTTAGAAATCGCTCTGTAGAACTAAACGGTCCTGCAATAATGAGTCATGCAAGGCTCTGGTATTAAATTATAACAACATATTTGAAATTCTTGATAAAATGAATGAGCATCAAGATGAACCTTCTGACATACAGCATATGCCATTTAACTGCATATAAAAATGTATCAAATCGAAACAGCAAATATGGCTGTGACACGGTTAGAAATTTTAGAAAGATTTCATGTGACAAAGTTTCAGCTTCAGAAATCTTCACTTGATTTATTAACAACAGTAAACCTAATTTCATCTTTAGAATATTTTGTAAGTACTTCAAGGGGTAACTTAAAAGAATTCAAAGAAAAAGCTAAAAACTCATCCATAATGACTGAGTTTGCATGAAAAGTGAAAAAGAAGTTTCAAGATGGTCCTAGCACAAAATATGATCTTCAGGGGATCAGAAAATTTTAAGTTGAAACTTTTTGCACTGTGGTTGAAAAATGAAAAACAAGCTTCAAAAGCGGAAAGCAGCATATGAAAAAATATGTTGTAGATTTAACTTCGTATTTCTCTTAGGGAAATTTGTATCAGAAAATACACAATTCTGGAAGCTGCAAAACAAACAGTTTCTATCCAAAAGATCTTCTTTCCCAGCAGAACTGCAGCAATTTTGTATGTTTTAAAAGAAAATGAACTTACAAGCAAATTGCCTGTTTAAATATATCATAGATAAAGACTTTAAAAACCTTTTCCCCCAATGTTAACATCACTTTACAATTATATTTATCAATTTCCACATCCATCTGCGAGGCTAAACAGTCCTCCTCAAAACTTTTTCTTTTGAAATCACGGGGCTTGATCAATTAGTGTGAAGAACGCTTAAAAACGCATCTTAATATCTGTTGAAAGTGATGTCCTTCTTCGAAAGTGATGTGCAAACAAGAAATTATGAAAGAAAAAAATACTTAAAATGTTCTGAAATCTCCAGCACTTCTGCCACAAAAAATGTAAATATGAAACGATATACGAGCAATATTATAAGCTGAAAACTTTCTTCACACCATATTAACAAAAACATTTTTTCTGAACTAAGAAAATGTATTTAAATATTCCTGAATATCATTTACTGTTGTCGTCTTTTTAATTTAATCTTTCAAAATATTTTTATTTAAAAACAATTGATTTGGGTAGTCTGGCTATGTAAAACAAACAAAATACAAGTAATATACAAACCACTAGTTAGGTACAGTAAAATGTGGATTAACAATAATAAAAATAATAACTATGATTTTATAGCAATAATAATAGGGATACAATGATTTCTTTCTGATACTATTATCACCTCCTTTCCCAACAAAGATAACCTTATGATGTTACACCAAAAATAATTGATAGCAAAATAACTTATGGAAAAACATGAAACATTTTTTGAAAGAAGCCACAATTCAGTGCCAGCCTTGGGCTGCAACATGACATAATCTGGTTCAGTCCAAAATGAATGAAATGACAATTATTTACGTTTTCTGGTCACCTTTTTTTATTAAAATATTTCAACAGAGAGGATACCAAACTTTTAATGTTTAATAACTTATGAAACAATAATATTCAAAAGGCCCAAGCAATTTTGACCTGGGTAACACTTAGCTGTTTGGAGCACTGAAGTTAAATTCCTAGAAGCATTAATGAGAGCAGCCATACGCAAAATGATTGAGCTTGACTTCAAGTACCTTTTTCTTTTTCTTTGTCAAACAGAAAAGAAAATACAGCAAAATATGCCGATAAGTAGTCAACACCCAGCACCCACTAAGGATGGTCCGGGAATACCTGACTGAAATGCATATGGGTTAGCTTAAGGAGTATGTGGATCATTTTTTTTTAAACCTTTTAACAACCACCCATTGTATTCAATCATTATAATCCCACTCAATCTCTTTTATATTGCCCTGTTTAACATTATGACTTCATAGTAAATACAGGCTTTTAAAAACCAAAGATTTAATTCAAAACTCAAGAAATAAGTACGAGAAACAAAGAATCATTATAACCCCACTCAATCTCTTTTATATTGCCCTGTTTAACATTATGACTTTATAGTAAATACAGGCTTTTAAAAACCAAAGATTTAATTCAAAACTCAAGAAATAAGTACGAGAAACAAAGAATCATTATAACCCCGCTCAATCTCTTTTATATTGCCCTGTTTAACATTATGACTTCATAGTAAATACAGGCTTTTAAAAACCAAAGATTTAATTCAAAGCTCAAGAAATAAGTACGAGAAACAAAGAATCATTATAACCCCACTCAATCTCTTTTATATTGCCCTGTTTAACATTATGACTTCATAGTAAATACAGGCTTTTAAAAACCAAAGATTTAATTCAAAACTCAAGAAATAAGTACGAGAAACAAAGAATCATTATAACCCCACTCAATCTCTTTTATATTGCCCTGTTTAACATTATGACTTCATAGTAAATACAGGCTTTTAAAAACCAAAGATTTAATTCAAAACTCAAGAAATAAGAACGAGAAACAAAGAATCATTATAACCCCACTCAATCTCTTTTATATTGCCCTGTTTAACATTATGACTTCATAGTAAATACAGGCTTTTAAAAACCAAAGATTTAATTCAAAACTCAAGAAATAAGTACGAGAAACAAAGAATCATTATAACCCCACTCAATCTCTTTTATATTGCCCTGTTTAACATTATGACTTCATAGTAAATACAGGCTTTTAAAAACCAAAGATTTAATTCAAAACTCAAGAAATAAGTACGAGAAACAAAGAATCATTATAACCCCACTCAATCTCTTTTATATTGCCCTGTTTAACATTATGACTTCATAGTAAATACAGGCTTTTAAAAACCAAAGATTTAATTCAAAACTCAAGAAATAAGTACGAGAAACAAAGAATCATTATAACCCCACTCAATCTCTTTTATATTGCCCTGTTTAACATTATGACTTCATAGTAAATACAGGCTTTCAAAAACCAAAGATTTAATTCAAAACTCAAGAAATAAGTACGAGAAACAAAGAATCATTATAACCCCACTCAATCTCTTTTATATTGCCCTGTTTAACATTATGACTTCATAGTAAATACAGGCTTTTAAAAACCAAAGATTTAATTCAAAACTCAAGAAATAAGTACGAGAAACAAAGAATCATTATAACCCCACTCAATCTCTTTTATATTGCCCTGTTTAACATTATGACTTCATAGTAAATACAGGCTTTTAAAAACCAAAGATTTAATTCAAAACTCAAGAAATAAGTACGAGAAACAAAGAATCATTATAACCCCACTCAATCTCTTTTATATTGCCCTGTTTAACATTATGACTTCATAGTAAATACAGGCTTTTAAAAACCAAAGATTTAATTCAAAACTCAAGAAATAAGTACGAGAAACAAAGAAGAGTGCTGAACTTCAAAAAGGTATGTTACTGTCTACTGCCTATTTCGATTTGAAATAATTAATCATTTTAAGAAGCAAAGTTGATGACATGAATCAAGTGACTCCAACAGCACAACCTCAACAAACAGCATGAAGAACAGAACTGATATGAATTCAACTATGATTCAAACAATGAATAACTTGTAACCACATAAAATACAACTCATAACAACAATGAATTAGCCATTAGAGTGACTTTAACTTACCAGATTCATGCTAAATTTAAAGGGGCCTGTTCCTATTAGTGATTTACAGTGCTGATAAAAAATTTATACATCTTAATGGACAATTTGGATACACCGTACATACTGTACTTTTGTATGTCTGATCTCTTCTAAGGAAGTTACCCATCAAAATGAGACAGATCTACTCATCGCAAGCCTTCGAATTCTACTCAGTGGTGCAGTAACCACTGCTGGGGGCATGCCATTGAGGGAGTGGGACACCCGGAATTGTTTGTCGAAGGGTGATCAGCTCTCTAGCAAGGCAAGCAAGCCTCCCCTCCTGGAAGATGGATGTTGTCAATTCTCTGAACTTCTATTTTTGGTGTATTTCCATTATACACGTAAACTGCTTTTTTTTATTCAGGTACTGAACTTTTTTTAAAAAGCAAAATTGGAAATATAACTCAAAAGAAATTATTTCTTGAGGTGAATTAGGGGGAACAGTTGCACCAAATATTTAAAACCACACAGTCCTACGGTTTGTTGGTGTTAAGGGCCAGGGAAGATAGAAATGCCCCCCCCCCCCCTAAAGAAATGTAAAATATGGAAGAATGTTATCCCTTCCCCCAAAAAGAAAGAAAGAAAGGAAAAGAAAAAACAGAGGCAGAGGTGGATATGGTTGCACAGAAAGGTAAAACTCTGTTCTTCACTTGATAAGTGACCATGAGATGCTACACTGCTTGCTGTTAAAAAACTACCATGTAGTTAACTACCTGCAAAGAAGTAATGTTAAGGGAAGGGGATATGGGTGATGGCTAAATAAGTACCACTCTAGGCATTGGAGAATATTGCTAAAGGAAAATCCTTGTGACAGAGAGAAAAAGATTTCAACTTCATCCTATTCATTGTTTTGGCGTCAGTACGAATGGTTTTGGAATATATGTGCGTGGGAGAAGAGGGGTTTCTTGTGTTGAATATGAGGGATCTTGGTTTGTGGGTGGAGAAGAAAGGGAGTTTGGCTGTTTACCACAGTAACAAGAGGCTACCTCTGAGCACCAGTGAAGGACAATGCATGATAAAAGATGGAGAAAAAATGGAACGAAAGAAGGAGAGTAGAAAAAGTTAAAATATGACATCAATAACCCCAGATGGTTCCGTGGCAAGAGATCAGAACAGTAAACTAAAAAATTAAACACTTTATTCAATAATAAGGAACCTACAACTCAACCACAATCAAGAAATTCAAATAATGTGTTTTTTTTTATATATATTTCAAGAGAGTTCAGTTTCCTGGACTCAAGTGTGGGATATGGTGGACCTATCATACTTGAGAAGGATGGTTCACCACGGTATCGACCTGGAACTGGAAGAAGGAAAATTAGAAAGAGATCTCGGCTGTGAGTGCAAGATTGGTGTATGGAATACTAGAGGTATAAATGGCAAGATGAATGAGGTGATTGAGGAGATGAATAAGTATAGATTGGATGCACTGTGTGTAAGTGAAACCAAAAAGAAGGAAATTGGGGTAGAAGAAATGAATGGCATGGTGAGTGTGTGGTCTGGAGTATTGGATAATGTGAGAGGACAGGCTGGTGTAGGTGTAATTTTAAGTGAAAAGATGAAGAACAACTTGACTCACTTCAGCTGCATAAGTGAGAGAATTCTTTGGATTCATTTGAAAGTGAAACTTCAGATAATAGTAATTTTTGTAGTGTATGCTCCTTGTGACTTGGAACCTTCTGATAGGAAGGAAGATTTCTGGAATGAGCTAAAAGCTGTTTTGAGCCAGTTTGGTGCTAAAGAAAAAGTTATAATAGCAGGGGATTTCAATGCTAGAGTAGGTGTGCAGAATGCAATTTCTGCCAATGTTCTGGGTAAGTTTAATGATCATTGCATGAATGATAATGGTGAAAGATTAATTGAACTCTGCATTGAGAAGAAAATATTTTTAGCCAAAATGGCAGGAAGGAAAGGCAGAGGAAGGTCAAGGATGTCATGGGAGGATCAGATTCAGAAGTGTCTGCATGAGAAAAAGATTATGAGTATGAAGTATAGAAGATCTTGTGTATGGCATGTAATGGATGTCAGTGAAACCCGAGTTGTATGTCAAGATTGCTGTATATGGAGAAGTTTGATATGGCAACAGTAAGTAAAAATTATTTAGTAGTTTATACTTCTTTTTGGAGTTAACCTCTGAATCTCAGAGAACAGTTTAGTAGATATGTATGTATTGAATCCACACATATACTTGGGAAAATCGTATTCTTGGTCAAAAGAGTGTGATAGATTTTGTTGTCTACGATCAGCATCTGAAACACTTAGTTGTTCACACTCGTGTGATGAGAAGTGCGGATGTTGGTTCTGATCATTACTTGATAGTGTCGCAAGTGAAACTGAATGTTGGTTGGAGGAAAAGGAATAGGAAGAGGCTTGAGATGGAAAGAATAAAGGTTGAAAGGCTCCCTGAAGATCGTCAGCATTATTCCTAATTACTCACAGAACGACTGAAGGAGCTGAAGTCTTGTGAGAGGGATGTAGAAAAGAAATGGGAATGTTTTAAGAACTGTGTTGTCACTGCTGCTGAAGAGGTCTGTGGCACCACAATAGTGGGTAACAATAGAGGTGGTGCTTGGTGGAATAGTGAGATTGAAGAGCTAGTAAAGAGAAAGAAGAAAGCCTATTTGGGTATGTTGCAAGGTAGAGTTTCTGTGGATGAATATCGCTGTAAGAAGCGTGAAGCAGATAAGCTGGTTCGTCAGAGTGGTAATTTCTTGTCGACTTAGTATTCATGGTAACTTCTTAGGATCTGTCTTTCTGGAAGCCCAAGTCACTCACATAAATCTGCTGCTTCCATCTCACTGAATGTTACATTTTCCTCGATGTTGTGGGGCTAACATTTAGGATCTAAGACTTTCGTCTGTTCAGGTTTGTTTGACAAAAGATGGTTTTCCATGTGCTATTTTAGGCTATCATAAAACTTTGTAGAGTTAAGGGAGTGAGCTACACTAGCTGGTTGGCATGTCTCTCTGTTCTCCAAAGTGACTCCTTTAATGGTCAAAAATTCAGCTGCTTTGAGAGCTTTGCAATAGTGCGGTCCACAATTATATCTCCTGTCTTCAAACACTTGAATTTGTTTTAAAACTTTTTGGTGAGCAGTGTAGAGAGTGATGTCACCTGCTTGCAGCTCAACACTAAGTTCTGATGATTCTTGAAAAGCATCACATATCAGAGCAAGATCCAAAATAAAATCAACACTCATGACTTTCTTCCTCAGGCTTTCGTACATTATTCTCTCATTCTTTTCCCTCCTTCCATCCTGGTTTGCTTCAATTAAGTGAGCAATGAGTGCTTCAAAATCTTTGCACACCGCAGTGACACTTCTCAAACCACCACATGCTTAAAATCTTTCCAATTTTAAATATTTCTTTGTCTAGGTCTTCAGATTTTTCTGGAGCTCTCTGGCATTTTTTTGTGACTGGTGATACAGGCAGTGTAGTTTGCCAAGAAATGAGCTGAAATGATTTATTTGAGCATTTTTTTCACCACATCTCCAACGGAGAGCTCAAGTCTGCGATTGGCACAATGACAAACTAAAATATTTGGGAAATGCTCCTTAATTAAAGCAACTACTGCCTTCTTGCTTCCAAATATCACATCTGCATCATCACATGCAACTGCAATCAAGTTTTCCCTCAAAAATTCATCTAAAGAACCCAGTTCTTTTAGTGTGTTCCTCAGGCATTGGAAAACACCTTCTGCTGTAACCAGTGGCGTATTTTGGGTTCAAGACCTGGGCTAGCCCCCCCCCCTCCTCCCACAATACTGGTTTTTTTTAATTGCGAAGTTTATTTTTTAATTGTTAAGTAATAGAAGTAACATTTTTTCTAAATTTTAGGTACATGCTATTGCTAACATGATACCAAATAATTATGAGGATTAGGATTTGAAGACTTATTTGTACATGAACTCCATTCTTCTTTCCTTTTGTGTGAACTTGAGTGTTACGTTTTCACAAAAATGTTTCTTCCGAGTAGTTTTTCATATTTAAAAATAATGTTTTCTCTATTAACAAGCCAGCCAAGTTGCTCGAATGTGCATGCCCTTGTGTGGCTCTAAGATATATCTTGATTCTTTTTAATACAGAAAAACTTCTTTCGGCAGTTGCAGTTGTTGATGAAAAGTTTAATATTACATCTGCTAATTTGTACACCTCAACCTATGTCCAACTTTCAGCTTTATGTAACAAGTAATGTCTCTTATTGATTTGTTTAGTATTCATCAAGGGAATAAAACACCTTCAGTTCATTTTTTAATCGAGCTGTATCAAAATTTGAAGCATAGAGTTCTTTAAGCTCCGATAGTAGATGTTCCGCGAAGCTTTCACAAAATTTATCAAAACAGTCCGAATCCAACAAAGCCACAAATTTAAGATATCATATTACTGATTTTTAATTCATTGACACTTCACACAAACTGAAACAACTCTTGCAAAACATGCGCTGGAAGCATGGAGGGACTGAGGTAGTTTGAAGGCTTCATTCTTAATAATCTAAAGCAACTTATGGGAATTTACTAGGAAATTTTTTCATTTATAGCAAATTTTCGGAGAAAACTCTTCTCCTTCTTCAGGCTCTCTTGTTGTTGTCACTTTTTGCTTGTCACTATCATGGTTACGGTTTACCTTGACGGTTACGGTTAACCTTGACGGTTTAGGTTATTTTTCAACAAATCTTGCCAGATGTTAGGCAGGGAAAATCCTTTGCAGTCATTGATGATGGAATTTTGATTTTTCTCAATCTCTATTCCTTCTTTCAGTTTTCTTTTTTGGAAATTGCTTTGGAAACTGATTACTTTAAGGGAATTCCAATCCATGCTGTGCCCAGTTTCTCTAACATGCCTATCTAATCCAGTCTTGTTGGAGCAATTTTTTATAGCTGCTTTATGCTCAGCTATACGAGTTTCTAGTCTGCGACCTGTTTCACCTATGTAAGATAGTCCACAACTACAATTTACTTCATAAACTACTCCTTGCATTTTTAAAATATCTTCTTCTCTTTGAACTATTTTAGGGAAAAAATTTTTAACTTTGTTCTCTAAACTTGGAGCTAGCCTAATATTGTATTTTTTACTAATTCTCTTTAAAGCCTCAAATAAACCTTTGTGATACGAAATTTTTCTAGTGAATTTTACTTCTTGCTTTTGTGGGTTCTTCGTACCATTAAAATTCAGAAGCTTTTCAATTTCTTCTTTAGGATAGTTATTTTCTGCAAGTATGACTTTAAGCTCTTCTTTATGGGCTTCTTTTTTATCTGCAGTAGAAACTATTTTATTAATTTTTTCTAAAAACTGACTTGCTACATTTTTCTTAATAGAAACTGGATGATACGAATTGAAATCCAGTAGTCTTTTAGTATTCATTGGTTTTTTTTATACCAACTAGTGAGGAATTTTTCATCTTCATAATAGATAGTAATATCTAAGAAGTTTATTCTTCTTTCTTTTTGAAGTTCAATAGTGAACTTAAGGGAATCATCTAATTCATTGAATGAGTCTAGAATTCTTTCTGGAACAATTTCTGAGCTATCTATTATAAATAAGATGTCATCCATGTATCTGCTATATAAGCAGAAGTATGTGGGTTGTACTAGTATCTTTTCTTCTAGTTTTCCCACATAATAGTTAGCTAAGAGTGGGGAGAGTGGGGAGCCCATAGCTAGCCCCGATTTTTGAATGAAAAAAGTTTTCCCAAATTGAAAGTAGTTGTTCTGCAAAGAGAAAGTAAGCATTTCAAAAATTCCTACTAATATGTTTTTTTCCTTGTTGTGAAAAACTATTAGGTCTGCCAAGTCTTCCGCTATAAAGTCTATAAGTTGATCTATATTAATGTGAGTATACATAGACACTATATCTAAACTACCCATAATAGGAGAATCTAATTTAGGAAGAAGTTCTAGTTTTTCTTTTAGCTGCATTGAGTTTTTAATCAAGTTAGGTGGCTCTTTTAAAAGTTTCTGAAGGTGTGACTTTAAAAAATAGTTTAGATTTGAAAGAATAGAGTTTTTTGAGTCTATTATTGGTCTAATTGGTTGGTGTTCTTTATGCAGTTTGACTATTCCATATATTTGAGGTAATCTGAACTGTAATTTTGAGAATTGTTTATAGTTTTCTGGAAGCTGGTTTTTCTTTTTTTGAAGTGAAATAAGCTTAGAGACTTTTTTAATCAAATCTGGTAGTGGGTTTTCTTTTACTTCTTCATACATAGGTTTTTTTAGTTCTTCTTCCATCTTTTCTAGATAATCTTTCTTATCCATAATAGTAATCAACTTACTTTTGTCTGTTTTCACAGCAACTATACTTTCATTTTTTCTGAAATCTTTAAGAGCTTTTAATTGACTATTATCAAAATTTTTTTGAGGTTTCCTTACTTGCTTCTGGAATTTTGTAAGGCTATTGTAGTAATCTTTTCTGAGGAGGTCTGCTTTAATTTGGTCCTCTTTTTCTAAAGTGCTGCAGATGCTTTCCAATTCAATTACCAATTTTTCTGGATTTATTTTTTCTTTGGATAGATTGAAATTACTTCCTTTATTTATCACTTGTAATAATTCTTGGCTAACTCCAGTAGCAGTGTTGTCCTTCACATGACTAAGAACTGCAGTTTTTTTGTTTTTACTTGAATAGTTTTTCTTCAAAAATTTTTCTTCTTTAAGGTTCAGCTTTTTAACAAATTTCTTATTTTTGTTGCTTACTCCAATTTTTAGCCAGTCATCCGTAACCATGATAGTGACAAGCAAAAAGTGACAACAACAAGAGAGCCTGAAGAAGGAGAAGAGTTTTCTCCGAAAATTTGCTATAAATGAAAAAATTTCCTAGTAAATTCCCATAAGTTGCTTTAGATTATTAATTCAATTAAACTAGGAAGCCATTTCTCAATATGAGCTTTATTCAAAGGCTTCATTCTTTTGAGCAAACCCTTTGTGCCAAGCAATGGTCCACTCACCTCCGTAGCTCATTCATGTTGTCATGGAAACACTAGCAGGCGATAATATTGAAGCTCTTCGCATCAGAACAGCAAAGGCTCACGAAGACCTACTGTGTTATACAGTTGATCATCGCTTGCCAGACTGATTCTCATAATCGAAAGAAGCGAATCAGCTCGGGTTTTGTTTTTTTTTCGCACCGAAAGCATCGACATATCTTAATATAATTGATAATTTACCTTTATTTGTGTATATTTAATTGACCTTTATTTGTGCATTCTCTGGGCTTCACAGCTAGCTTAGCTTGCCTGAAATATATGCCACTGGCTGTAACATTTTCTAGTTTTACAATGTCAATAAATATGTTTGTAAGTTCATCCATGTCAGGAAGCATTGTCCGTATGTAAGTTATCAACAAAGACAACTGTCTAATGGTGGTACCCTCATCAATCAATAAAGAACTTCTACAATTTGAGTCAATGATTTTCTGAATAATGGGGTTTTTCATTTCAGTTCCAATGCGATTCATTATGTTAATGCAAGCATTCGTGGAGTGTAGAATTCTGCCCATGTCACTACCATTTAGGTCTTGCAGATCAAGTTCAGATCCAAAGTCATTGAATGCTTGATTTTTCATTGCAACTTTGTATGCTGTCTGGAATATTATAGCAGTTATTTCTTTATCCTTTTCCAACGCTTTTGAACAAACTGTTTCCAATTTCTTTTCTTTGGCAGTGGCTAGTATGTTAGTAGCAGTCTTGTGGACTGAACTATTTTCATGGGTGCGATTTTTTTTTTTTACAGTGAAAACATTTGTTCCTTCTTTTTTAACCAAAAATAACAAATGTGAACACTGGCCCATGGCTTCGAAATATTAATACCTTGTCCGCTTCTCTCCAGTCTCACACTTTCCACTTCTTTCCAAATTTTGCATCCAAGATTTTTGTTTTTCACTAACAACCACTCACATTTTTTGCAGAAGCCTACTTTTTTATCCAAAGTCCAGAAGTCAGGAAAACCGTTGTTTTTTTCTTCAGTTGCCATTTCATAAACCAGGTGCTCGTTCTGTCCATTTTCTGAGTCATTTTCACCATAATCAGCTGGTATAAAATTTGCTTCTGAGTATTTGTTCTTATTGCTTTCGTCTTCCAAAAGTTTTAATTTCTTTGTTACGGTACTGTATGAGAGAAACTGCATCACTTTACAGCTCATGATGTAATATAATAACGAAATCATATCACGAAATAATCACAAAGACAAGGTATGCTGTATGTCCTTTTTTAAGAAGAAAAGTACATACCTTGTTCCATCAAAAATGAAGATTACATTGAATTTGTGTATATCCAAAGTAGTAGGGTAACCCAAATGATGCAAGTAGCCAGAGTTAAAGGTTGGTGAGGTGATGTCAGAGGTCTCCAGGAACTCGACGTATGTTCGGAAAACCAGGAAAGCTGGGAGAGCAAGGAAACCCGACCATAGCCCAAAATTCTATACATGTTCTAAACGGCAACTAACTAATCCAAAGAGCCTGCTCATGAGCAAGGTTTCTAAAGAACCAATAAGAATAGGGCAGCATGATGATGTGATTCACAACATTCCAGCATCGTAAGACTCAGCGATTGCCTCAACTGGCGTCGAATTGCATTCCATGCTAACTTTTTGCTGCTTAGAGCTAGCTTTGCTAAATTTTCAAAATTTTTAGTGCCTTTCTTGAAAACGTTTACTGGTAGAAAAAAAGCCCTGCATATCACTAAGCTGTTCTCTGATATCCAGAGGTTAAGTCTTCGAAGAAAGTACTTACTGTTACTGTATCAAGCGCCTCCATTTACAGCGATCTCGGCACACAACTCAAGCTTCATTAACATCCATCACATGATGCACATAAGACCTTTTGTACTTCCTACTCATGATATATTTTCCCCATGCAGGCACTCCGGAATTTGGTCCTCCCATGATTTCCTTGGTATTCCTCTTCCTTCTTTTCCTGCCATTTGGGCTGAAAAAGTTCTCTTACTTTTTTTGCCATTCAATTTGTTCTCTCTGCCAAACATGCTTCCCAAATATACAAACTTGTTCACCTGGTCAATAACATTGCCATTAAGACTTATCTTGCATTCAGTACTACCAGTTCCTTGCTCAAAAACCATAACTTTTTCATTTTCTTATTTATACTCAGTTTGAATTTCATACAAATTTCATACATCTGGGCTAACATACTCTGCAACTCACTTTTGCTCTCTGACAACAGCACTGTGTCATCAGCATACAGCAATCTGCACACATGGATATTACCAAGACATAAACCAGTATTGTCCATTTTGGCATGATGCATGCAAGCATCCATGAATATATTAAACAGCCATTATGACATTACACAACCTTCTCTGACTCCTGCACTAACAGAAAACCATTTTGATGCAACATCATTTACTCACAGACATGCTCTACTGCCAGCATACATTGGGTTCCTAAAATTCAATTGCAGCATACATTGGGTTCCTAAAATTCAATTGCAGCATACATTGGGTTCCTAGAATTCCAATTTTTAAAGTGTTGGCTAAGCCTTTTTTTTTTTTTTTGGTGTTTCCTATATTGAGAACTTTTAGTTGATTTGCTTCCAAGTTTTTGACTGCAATACTATAAAAGCCAGTTTATCAAGTAGGCTAGGCAGATCTCTAATTTTAATTAGTAATTTCTTTTGTGTCTTCACAGTTTGTCCAATCTTATATCCTTGTTATTTTTAAAAAAATATTATTGTTCTAGTGCAATTTTCATGTAAGAGAAACTTCCTATGTATTTGTTCTCCATCAATTCTTGTCAATTTTTGGCTGAGTTTTATGTTTATATTAAAAAATGAGCCAGTTAATTATTTTGTTATTGTATTCATGTTCATTTGCAATCTTTTTTTAATAAATCTAATTTCTTCTCTAAATTTTGTGATACTGCTATTGGCATAAGCTTTTTTAATGTGATTTTTTAAAGCTATGCTTTTAAAATTGCAATAAGTGATTTGAATTCTTTGGAATCAATGTTGTTGGAAACACGTTTGCTGTAAAATTTATATTCAATATTTTCCCCACTTATCAGGTTTATATCTAGTAATGAGAGCTCTCTATTTTTTTCTAATCACAACATCAATTACATCTCATCGTCATGTGTGGAATTCAAGTTTTTTTGTTAAATTGTTTAAGTTCATTTTACTTCACCATTCAAAATAACTAGAATGTCATCAACATATTTTATACACATTTTCATTTATTTGTTCCTCCACAGATAAGCCTTCAGATTTTTGCATTTCAACAGGGTTTCCATGATCATTTTTGTCTGTTCTGAATGCTTTGAGACCCTGCCAAAAAGTGATGGCTTAGAAGGTGAACAACAAAGAAAACAAAGTGAAACTGCAACATGCTAATTAAAAAAATATAAAAATAAATATAAAAAATTAAAAAGATGTAAACAGGAAAGGCGCAGTTCTGTGCAAAAACTTCCAATTTAGATTTTAATACAATGTTGCATTGATAAAAACAGATTATTCTGAAAGAGAGGCATCCTAGAGCCAAAATGTGATAATACTGTGATAATACAAGAAGGATGCCCCAAAAATTCTTGGCCCAACCTTGAATGAATGGTCTCTCACCTTTTTTTTTTTTTTTTTTTTAATTTGGAAGGGAGGAGGAGAGGTTAATGACCATCATGAGCAACTCAATGAGCTATAAGCAGTTGCTCGTCCCTAATGCAGGAACACTGGTTCCAGGGAAGGGAGAGAGCCAGTGCCATAAGAGAAACACAACATTTTTTTTTTTTTTTTGATTTTTTTTTTTTTGATTGGAGGTTTAACGACCACCGTGAGCAACTCAATGGGCTATAAGCAGTCGCCCGTCCCTAATTTAGGGTCACTGGTTCCAGGGAAGGGAGAGAGCCAGTGCCGTAAGACAAATACAACATCCATGCCTCACCGGGATTCGAACCCAGACCCCTTTCGGATGAATGATCAGAGGCCATCGCTTAGACCACTGCGCCACCGGGGCGGCGAAACACAACATCCATACCTCACCGGGATTCAAACTTGGACCTATCTTAGATGAATGATCAGAAGCCTGTGCTTAGACCACTGCATCACTGGGGTGGCCTTGGAATGGTCATGGAAAAATATGGTAGCCTATTTTTATATATAGTTCCAAAAAATTTTCTAGTAGTCTCCAAGGCTCTTATGCTCTCCAAATAAAATCATTTACCAAGACTGTCAAAGTAAGCTTTTAAAGCATCCATAATGTCTTTGTCCATTGCAAATTGCACAACTAACAAGTTTGTTCGTTTTTTTTGTTTTTTGTTTTTTTTTTGAGATTCAAAAACAGGTAGATGGTAGCTCAAGGGAGCAATATCAAATGAGTACAGAGGGTGTGGTTGCATTTCAAACCCCCATTCATAGGTCGCAGCCAAGATAACTGTTGATTTGTGATTTGGATCATTATCCTGGTGAAACAACACCCCTTTGGGCAGCTTTCCTTGACATTTATCCTTCAAACACTGTGCCTTTTTTGGAGTGGGTGAGTCACCATGCTTCCATTGCTTTGATTCTGGAATATAGTGGTGTGTCCACATCACATCCACTGTTACAAATCATTGCAGAAATTTTTCAGGATTGGCTTCAAACAGTGCAAGATTATCACATTATGTGTTCTGGCTGATCAGCTTTTGCTGAAGTGTTGGGAGCTTTGGGGCCCAATGGGCAGTAACTGTTCCCATTGTCAAATGTTCTGTCAGAATGTGATCAACTGTTATTTTTGATATCTACAATGTCTCATTGATCAGCCAGATCATTAAACATCTATCTTGCAGCATTGTTTCATGCATCTTGTTCACATTTTCTTAAGTGTCTGTCTGAGTGACTATCATCTTCCACACTCATTCTCCCATGCTTGCGCAGGGTTCCCACTCAAAAGTAATAAAAAAATTCCCTGACTTTTCCAGGTTCTCCAGGTGGTTTTTAAAGTTTTCCAGAGTGGCATGTTGCAAAGAATTGCTACATTCCATTCCATTCCATTCATTTTTCTCACCAAAGCACACACTTGTTAATTCTTTAAGTATTTTGTCTTTATAAAATTACCTGCTTTTCATTAATAACAACTAACTGTGCACATTATTTTTTGTACCAAAGTTCCGTGAACTTCTGTGAATACTACACACACTGAATTTGTAAATACATTCCCATAGAAACAGGTCATATGTAAGAAAAAATCTGTCAGTTGAATAGTTTCAGTTTTTCAAAACACAATGCAGCTAAGCTTGATGGAATGGCTCTGTTCAAAGAAACATGTTTCAAGAGAACCAACAGACAAAGGACTTTGATCCATCATTTGGTTGGTTCTCTTGTGAAGTGTTTCTTCAAGTAGGAGCCATTGTGCCTAATCGTTCCATGTTATAACAACTTCCTGCCGAATGAACAAAAACTTAATAACTGGCAATTTTAAAAATTCAATTTTGCATCTTTTTTAGAGAATAAAGGAAATACTTAATATAACTGAAAGTAAGATCCACCAAATTCTAGGCAGGCAGTATATGCAAGCAAAAGTTTGAAATCTTGAAAAAATAAGTTTC
Organism: Macrothele yani; assembly: GCA_039090855.1. Classification (NCBI taxonomy): domain Eukaryota; kingdom Metazoa; phylum Arthropoda; class Arachnida; order Araneae; family Macrothelidae; genus Macrothele; species Macrothele yani. The sequence goes on along the minus strand of CM077020.1, from coordinate 3,518,854 downwards.
TTTGGCAAAATAAAGTATCCATTGATTTTTACAAAAAAAAGTAATTTTCCCTGAGTTTTCCCTGATTTTTACAAAGAAGGGTAACTTTCCCTGAGTTTTCCCTGATTTTTGGAACCATTTTCAAATTCCCTGAGAATTCCAGGTTTTCCCTGTTTTCCAGGTTGAGTGGGAACCCTGTTGCATTCTGCTGCCCACTTATTTACAGTACTGTATGAAGGGGCCTCTTCCCCTAACATTGTCACCATATCTTCATGGATATCCTTTGGCTCCAACCCTTTTTTATGCAGATACTTTTCCCCACCTCTGAGCTCTCGCTTCTCCATTTTTCTTCGCTGTTTCACCTAATCACCTTATAGAACCTGCAAAAAATAACAAATGTAACTATGAACCTAAAAACTGTTCTCTAGGCATATAAAAGCTTGTACCATGATGCCCGAAAAATCACGAACCTATGTCGATTCCTTCATGGTCACGGCTGAGAACTTTTAGAACACGCTACTTGTGAGCAATAAAAGAAGTTGCAACAAAATAAATGAAGAAACAGTTATACATACTGCTGATGAAAAGTGTACTCATTTTGAAAAGTGATGAAAATCTTACATCAATCAGAGAGAGATCACATCATTTTCTGGCACTATGACGAGTCCTTGTTGCAGGCGTGTTTTTTTGCAGTTGTGCCATAAGTCGCTCCATAACAAAATTATCTAAATAAACAAAAAAACACAAAAGCTGAAGCAAAGGAATGTAGCCAATTATAGAACTGATAAATTACAATAAAACTCAGAAATATTCATTCTAAAACAGTGGTAAAATATGATGATATTCAAAATAATGCAATAAACAGACAGTTAAAGGTAACTTGATCACGCTAGTTACGTTAACTGAAACTTTTATAAAAAGTTTGTAAGTTGGAAGCTTTCGACCTTATCTTAGGTCTTCATCACGCCAATGGAGGACTAAGATTGTTGCCAGATTCTACATTTGAATTTTTTTTATTTTTGTTGCCAAAACTTAGAATTGATCTCCAGATCAACGGAATGTAGAGAGGAGATTCGGAGTTGCAAGTCATTGAGTTGAACATAATTTCTATGCTTTCACGGTACCGGAGGGCAAAACGATTGTCAAAAGAAGCAATTCGTTTTGCTTCGTTCCAGTGGGGAACTGCCAAGCAAAAAAGTCAAGCAACATCTCCGTCATCAGCCTCTACTGACAAGCCAAAGTATGTAAATCTTTCTTCTGTCACTATTCCTCCTAGCTTGGATAAATTCTTATCATTAGGCCCAAAATTTTCACCTGCTCTTCCTATCAATCTTCCACAAACTGTTTCTGTTATAGAATCAGCCATCCACAGAACTGAGACTGTTCAGCAGCCTATACTTCGGGCCAACGCTGCTGTTATCTTATCCAAGCAAAATTCTGTGCCAATCAAGTACTCTTCTTCTCGTTTAAAAGAATTCAGGTCATTTATTCAAGAAAATGACCTAGCCGTATGCAAAGCAGATAAAGTTGGTTGCCCAGTCATCATTGGTAAAGAAACTCTAAACCAAAAAGTGCTTTCTTTTCTTACATCTGCTAACTGCATCCCTTTACAGTCAGACACCACCAACTCACTCAAAAACTCAGTTGACAGATTAGCTAAGAAAGAGACTCTTCAATCCTTCCTTGATGATATATCACCCCCTCCTTACTTTAGAACTCCCAGGCTCTTCCTGCAAGTGAAACTGCATAAAGCTGGTAACCCCATCAGACCTTTAGTGGAATATTCTTTTCTCCAGCAGTAAACCTTGAAAAGAGATTGGTCCTCAAATGCAAATCCCTGGCAGCCAACCATCCTCATACAGTTGTCTCTACTTCAAACTTCATCCACAACCTTCCTAATTCCTTTTCTCCTTGTGATAATCTGTATACTCTTGATGTAGAATCTTTGTTTCCCTCTGTACCATATTTTGATTCCTACATGCTCCTCATGAAGAAATTGATTCTTCATTTTGAACCCCCGGTCCTCTTATCAAAGATCTTTATGATTGTTTCCACACTATTCATCAACACAGTTGTTTTGTTTTCAACAAAATTGTGTATAGGCAACAATCTGGTCTCCCCATGGGCTCACCTCTTTCCCCTCTGCTTGCTGAAATCTACATGCAACATATTGAAGTTTCCATCATTCCTCTATACCCTTTTCAACCTTCCCTATGGTTAAGATATGTAGACGACATTTTCATTAGCTGGCCACATTCCGAGTCTGAACTACAGATACTGATCAACTCCATTACGGAAAAATTTCCTTCCATTAAGCTCACTATATCTAAGGAAGTAAATCACAAAATTGATTTCCTGGATGTATCTATTTGCAGAAACGCTGATCTCTCCATTACTCGTTCTGTCTATCGAAAACCTTCTGCGGCCACTAACATCATTCCCTACAAATCTTGCACCCTGCATCTCTACAAACTTGCAGCATTGAAGTCCTACATCCACAGGGCTCATATCATTTGCAACAACCAACTCTCTCTTCAAGAAGAACTCTCCAAAATTTCTATAATAGCCCTCTCTCATGGTTTCCCTACTGTTATAGTCAACTCCCTCATAAAGAAATATGAAAACCATTCGAAAATCGAATGCCTCCTTCCTCACAAGAAAGAAGACCTGAAATTCTGTGGTTCTGTTCCTTACCATCCTTCCTATGCTTATAAGTTACAGATTCTTTTTAGAAGTTTTGGTTACCATCTTGCCATTAAATCTACCCCAAACATCTTGAAACTTCTACAAAGGGATAAGGACAAAGTTGAAAGCCCGAACCTCCCAGGAGTTTACTGCATTCCTATCTCTTCTTCTACTGGGGATAACTTATACATTGGAAGCACATACAGGAGCATTAGCCATAGAATTTTAGAACATAGAAAAGATGTTTCGAAAGCCAATCCCAATACTGCCTTGTCTATTTTGACAATGGAAGACACATCTGCAGTTCCCCACTGGAACGAAGCAAAACGAATTGCTTCTTTTGACAATCGTTTTGCCCTCCGTTACCGTGAAAGCATAGAAATTATGTTCAACTCATTGACTTGCAACTCCGAATCTCCTCTCTACATTCCGTTGATCTGGAGATCAATTCTAAGTTTTGGCAACAAAAATAAGAAAAATTCAAATGTAGAATCTGGCAACAATCTTAGTCCTCCATTGGCGTGATGAAGACCTAAGATAAGGTCGAAAGCTTCCAACTTACGAACTTTTTTATAAAAGTTTCAGTTAACGTAACTAGCGTGATCAAGTTACCTTTATTTGTTAATATTGATACGTGTTTTGCCCATAATCGTCATAAACAGACAGTAAACCATGATAATATAACTTGACCACTGAGTTAGCAAATTCAGCTAAGAAAAAACTTTGTTTCCCATGTTAAAGGAATTTACAGCATACAAACTTAATTGAGTGATGTAGAACAAAAATGTGTACATTATGAATCAACTACAGAGGGAACTGACCTACAAATATCAGTCAGCAGAGATTAGAAACATGGACATCAAACAGTCAGAAAATCCTCTGCACAGAAAATGTTTGCATCTGATGTGAAATCCCATTGAACAATCATGAGTTCTAGGTGTTAACATTACAGAGCTTTTCTGTTCATTCATCAGACACAAAAAGACAAAACAATTTTATAGTGATGCTGCATGCAACATTCTTGGGATTTCCTACTCAGCACATTAAAATCCCTTTCTCATCATAAATTTCTACTCAGTATTTTGGAACTGTGGTACATGTAATATATAACATGTACATTATAATTTAAATCAATAACATGCAAAAATTAATGCAAATACTTACATGAAGTAATAAACACTCAAATATTTACATTAATTAAAATGAAAAAGGCATTTACATATCTTCTGTACCATTCAGAAAACTTTTACTGCACTACATACAAGTTGTGTTTCATAATTTGTGAAACATGAATCTCATGGCAGGTAATTTTTCCTTTGTGTTTGGCATTTACATATTTGCAATAATTTCATCACATGTTTTTAAAATTGTGGGCTCTCATGTGATCATTTGCACAGCACATCTATCTTATTTTTACAGAAAATTGATGTCACCAAAACAGCATTTAGTGCTTCGTCACTTATTCTATTTCATTTTTGCTTTTAAGTCACTTGCCCATGAAATTTTTTTCTCTTCATCAATGTACATATCAACTTATCAGCAAAATTTTTTTGATGTAACAAAATCCTGCCACATTGTATAGACTTGCATAACACCCAGCTTAATCTTTGTTTTCACATCAAATGAATATGGCAAGGACTGCCACTCCATGGTCAATGCATTAGGACCTATAAAAATAAATGTTTTCACATCAAATGAATATGGCAAGGACTGCCACTCCATGGTCAATGCATTAGGACCTATAAAAAAATAAATCTTTTCACACAGAAAAGGGAGTGAAGGCAACTTCCTCCTGCCATTGGGGCTTAAAGCCACTTTAGATTTCAGAAATATGAGTTCCACAAAAAGTTTATTGCTGTGTGGAAGTTGGTGTTTTAGCTCTGATGTTGCTGTGACAAAAAAAAAAAAAAAAATCCATTCAAAACACTTAAGCATTTACAGAATGTTGGTGTTCCCCTTGTTAGCCAACTGCTTTCAACAACACTGTGCTCTAAGGTAAATCTCTTCCACGGATAAATATATTTGTATACTTGTGCTTCATCTCATTCACTTCTTTCATCTTACTACAGATGACGAAATTTTGGCAAAACTGCTAATTACTTTTTCATTTTCCTGTGGGACAGAATGAATTAGCTCTTTTACAGATGGAAATAGTGTATTAATCAAAACTGATATAAAGCAAGCAGTATTTCATTGACTTCACTATGTTAACCCATTTAGAAAATTCTCTCTGCTTTATAAGCATGCCTGATAGAGAAGGACTTTGGTTTAATGCTGTCACATTGACCTGATGTTTTGCTTTATTGGTATGCTTTTCTAGGTTATCTTTTTCATTATTTAGGACTGGGTTGCAAATAATGCCTTTTTCTTTCATTTCATTTGATGCATCTGGTTTGAGTCAACCTTCCAATTCTTTTAACTGCATCCAGTTATGGCAAAATGTTTTTAGACCCTTTCCCCCTCTTCTGTAGTACAGCTAAGATCATAAGCTTTATGCCTTCAGAAATTTCCACACTTTCAATATTTTGGTATATGATAAATCTAAAGTTGAAAGATTTCAATTAAATATTGTATTAAAATGTACTGTTGTGAAGTGTTTGTCTTCTTAGAATAAGAAGTATATACTTTGGATTATCATTTGTTCAAATGAATGCAAGAGTGACGGAATGGAATGTGTTTGCAAGGACACAAGTTAAACCTTCCAGAATGTTGAAGTTCTTGATAGCATGTCACTTTTTCATGAAATTCATCTCCTCTCCTCATCACTGAACAACAAAAGTAAACTTTCTGTTTGTTACAAAGACTGCACATGCCAAATCATACAGTATTTGCCATGCTGATTACAAATCTGCTTGCTAAATTGTGTCATCGGCCACAGTTCTCGAGTAACCTGTTGTATCAATGTACAATAAGACTTCATTTTGGCATGTATATTTTGCTACAAGCAATTAATTACATTTACTTTAAAAAGTAGTTATGTTAGATTTTCTTCTATACTTTGGTTGTACTACATCCCTTCTTTAGAGTCCAACAGCAATCAGCTAACATTAAAAAAAGGGCTCCATTTTTCTTTATAGTGGTTTCCTATGGCACATATGTTTTGATGAAAACATTATCTGTGCTCATCGCTTACAGCTCTGAAGTTCTGTGGGGAAAAGTCCAGATGCGAATGAAGGAAATGTATTTTAAGGGACATATTGCATCCCATGGCCTTATAGTTTTTTAGAAGCTCAGTAACAAGTTCTTTATAATTTTCTGCCTTCTGCTTACCTAAAAAGTTCAGTACCACATCTTTAAAGGACTTTCATGCAGCAGCTTCACTCTCATTCAAAGTGCCTTCAAATGCAAGATCACACATAAGTTCCCTTATTTGTGGACAATAAAACTGCCTTGTTTAATGGTGGCTTCATATATTTTAGGGAACTTGTTCTTTAGAAAATGAAAGGCTTCTCCATCTTTATTCAATGCTTTTACAAATTTTTTTTTATCAAACCCAGTTTAATGTGAAGCAGTGGTAAGTACACGTTCTGAGGACTTGCTAAAGGCTCAGTGACAACATTTTTATTACCTAGAATTAAGCACTCGCTTTTAGGCCAGGTCTTTTTAATGTAATGAGAATTTCTGTCCCTACTGTTCCATTCACAGAGGAAGCAGCAGCATTTTGTGTATCCAAGTTGTAGACACCAGGGAGTAAAGCTATCACTTCAAGATCATCACAAATATTCCACGAGTGTGTTTTTTTTTTTTTTTTTGTATACTATACTTTGAAGCAACAGTTTCACATTTACATATGCTTATTTCATGTATACAGCATATGCAACAGGTACTGACAGATACATGTTTGCGTTATGAAGGACAGCTTTTAAGCTTATTTTTGAGGAATCTATAAAAAGTCCCTATTCTTCAGGTTTGTGTTGCTGTCTTAAGGCTTTAAACAATAAGTCTATATCATTGCAGTACACAAGATCACCATTCTTCGAAAATAAGTGTTCAAACTTTTGCTGTCGTCAACGAAAACTACATACTTTTGTACTTGGTTGTAAAAGATTCCATCCCTTCAATCTTGAAGCCAATATTTCGGCCTGACTTTTGCTAAATGAAGGTCATGAACCAGATCATTTAATTCTTCTTGACTTATAAGGTGAGGCACAGAATCTTCCGTGAAATCAGTGTCCTGTTGTTCTTCAATACCTTCTTTGCTGTGAGGATTTATTTCATCAGTATCACTATCATCTAAACTCCATGACTGTGGAGGTACAAGAACAGGAAGATCTAGACCATGAGGAACAGGTCTTATGGCTGAAGGAATACTGGGATACTGAATCGTGTCTTTGGTCTTAGCTGTAATTCCAGATATCTTAGTGATGCAGAAGTAAGAGTCTGTTAAGTGGTCTTTCGGTTTTCTCCAAACCATTGGTACTGCAAATGGCATTTGACATGATCCCTTCAACCAGCCAGTCAACAAAGTTACACATGAATTACAACAAATGTGAGGCACCCAAGATTTATCTTCACCAACCATTTTGCACTGGAAATAAAGTTTGTGCGATTTCCTAATCAACGGTGTAAAATGTCGCCTTTCAGACATTAAAGTAAATTGTCCACAAATGTAGCAGAAACTGTTTGAATGGTTCACACAAGTATGTGACACTCTTTAATGTACACTTTGCACAATCCACACTACTTTTTAAAACCAGGATAAAATGCACTTCCTTCAATACCGATTAAATGCATTCGAATGACAAAACTTCTGCTTTGTTCCTCCATCCCAGAAGGAATTGCACAACAGGAAGTAATGAGGCCAGTATGTCTACTCTCAAAGACACAGCTATCCTGACTGCAAACAGATGTCTCCATTCAGAAACATAGGGAAAGTCCTTTAAGTAACACAACATTCATCCCAATAGAGAGTTCCATTACAAGAAATTGGAGCCCAGTGGAGCAATTGTGACATCATATTTGGTTTCAGCACCTGTATACAGGGACGGATTGGCCCACCGGGACACCAAGACATTTCCTGGTGGACCACTCAAGAAATGGCCCACTTTTACGTATTCCTCTGTCTGATTTTTTTGGAAGGAATGAATAATTATTTTGTTACCTATGAACAGTGCTTATTTTCCGGGAAAAAAAGGGGCTGGTACTGAACATGAAGATGTTATTACAGCAACTTCCACACTTTTAACATATCCTCCGATATAACCTTGTCGTCTCTAGATCGCTTCTTGCTTTTGGTATAAACTGCAGAATGACGACCTCCGAGCAGCCACGAGTCCACATATTTGCTAGGGTTGAACTGAGTGAGAGGAGGTCCTACTATCCTGATGAACATCAGTGCAGAAGTTGTCCGAACAAGCAGAGATGACCTAGATGAAGTTACTATGAGATTCATCTGAGAGAAACCCCTTTCACATTCACCAGAAGATATTGCAATTGTGCTCAACGTGTGCTTCAGATGAAATAGTATGTCTGGGACTTTATTTACTTGAAGATACTCACAGAAACCCCGAGCTGCTTCTCTTTCATTTAAACGGAATTTGCATGCTAACTTTCTAATTTCAGCTTCACCAAATGTCAGATGCTTCCCAGGATTTTCTGGCCAATACTTGGAATCTAAAATCTTGACACATTCAGGCAAATCAACACCATCTTCTTCAAGCAAACACTTTCCAACAGCCTCCTACAGACTTTTATAAAAAGCAGATGAACTTATTGCAGGACTGTGTCTTTCATTTGTGTGGAGCTCAATCCCTTTGAACTTCATGTTCTTCTGACTTTGAAGAGATATACTGTAGTATGGACCAGGATTTTCTATTCTTTCCTCAAAATGTTGAACTGCATTCTTTATCTTCCTGTCTGCTTTGTACAAGTCAATATTTATCTCTTGTAAATCTAGACTTAGTTTCACACATAAGGCCCAAATCAAAAACAAAATCGCATGACGTTATTTTTCTTATAAGGCCCTCATAAAGACAGCAATCTGTTTTGCTTCTTCTGCTGTCTCTTTTTGCCTCCTGAAAGTGATGGACGAGGCCTTCAAAGTCTTGCCACACTGCAGAAACAGTGCGAAAGCTAGATGCAACCCAGCGAGGGCTTTAAATTCTGCCAAATTTAAGGTTGAAGTTCTTGAGTCGCTGCACATTCCTGTAGTTCCTTAGCATTCTTGGGTGAAGCATGATAAGTCACATAAAGTTCGTCCATGAAACTCTTAGAGAGATTCACTCCTGCCACATTGTTCACTGCTGGGTCACTAACAGACAATTCAAGGCGATGGCTAGCACAATACCAGAAAATAACACTAGGAAACTTGTCTTGCATTAGCCTCGATTTGTGACCACTTTGTCTTGCATTAGCCTCAATTTGTGACCACTTTGTCTTGCATTAGCCTCAATTTGTGACCACTTTGTCTTGCATTAGCCTCAATTTGTGACCACTTTGTCTTGCATTAGCCTCAATTTGTGACCACTTTGTCTTGCATTAGCCTCAATTTGTGACCACTTTGTCTTGCATTAGCCTCAATTTGTGACCACTTTGTCTTGCATTAGCCTCAATTTGTGACCACTTTGTCTTGCATTAGCCTCAATTTGCGACCACTTTGTCTTGCATTAGCCTCAATTTGTGACCACTTTGTCTTGCATTAGCCTCAATTTGTGACCACTTTGTCTTGCATTAGCCTCAATTTGTGACCACTTTGCCTTGCATTAGCCTCAATTCGTGAACACAGTACCATCTGCCGGAATATTTATAATACATTTTACTGTCAATAAATAGCAATTTTTTAACACCTTAAGAAAAAAGGTACCGATATTGCATACCGCTAGAAAAAAGCACTGCCTATGAATAATAATTGTTAGCTTTATTTCAGTCTGAAACTTTATTTCCTTGAAAGAAAAATTAAAAATGAAACGTTTCCTTCTATCTATGTTGGGCATTTTCCCTGAGATGCCATAGTAAAATTCTCTGTTCTTGTGTGATAAATGCTTGAATGACATAGCAGAATTATCAATTCTTATGTTAGCAATGCTTTTCTTTGGCACAATTTTCTCGACAGCGTCCCTATAGACATAAAAAGGCATTTCTTTCAACGAAGAAAAATGTAAACTACGTTGTATAGTTGAGCTGAGTCCTCGACTTTCCAAAGATAAGTCACTGAATCGAATTTGCAGAGTATTATCAACCCTGACTATATCTCGGGGGCGACTATAGTGTGCAAAAAGTATTTGCACACCTACATTACTTTGCACAAATAAGCGTGGAAAGCGATTGGGATGAAATATTTTTAACCATTGGATTAATTTAAAAATAAACACACACACACACACACACACACACACACACACACACACACACACACACACACGTTTTTTTACTAATCACAATAAATATATATATATATATATACACTGAACACACATAGGTGACATTGCTATGTATTTTGCATAAGCTCGTCTGTACCAGTTTTTCTGGCACTTCAGTGTATATATATAAAAATTATTATCATTGTCAACCATTATCAATCCACTGCTGGATGAAGGTCTCCCCAAGTTTCTTGCACAACTGTCTGTCTTGAGCCACTCTCAGCCATCAGCCATGCTAATCTGGTATGCTTTCGAATTTCATCCATCCATCTCCCATGTGGTCTTCTTCTGGGTCTTTTTCTGTCCCTTGGAATCCAGTCTAAAATTTCACTTGTCCATCTGTCATCCGTTCTTCTGGCAACATGTCCAGCCCATTACCGTTTCAGGGATTTTACTCTCATCATGATGTCTTCCACTCTTGTCATTTTCCTTATCCACGAGTTCCTGTTCTTATCTTTCTTGGTTACACCAAGTATGCATCTCTCCATGCCTCTCTCAGTTATCTGTAGCCTTTGTATGTATTTTTTAGTTAAAGTCTATGTCTCTGCTCCATACATAAGAACTGGTGGAAGGATGCATTGATTAAACACTTTTCTTTTAAAACATAAAAATATATTGCTCTTGAAAATTGTATTGTTTCTTCCTAAAGCTCTCCAGCCAAGTTTTATATGCCGATTAATTTCTTCATCAATGTGAAACTTGCTTGATATCAGCTGTCCAAGGTAAATGTAGGTATCGGTTATCTCTAACTTTTCCCCATCAACTGATTTCCTTTCTTGTAAAAAGCATTGTACATCACTTTTGTCTTCTAAAAGTTCATTTTTAGTACCACTTCTTTACTGTTGTCAGCGAGTTCTTGGATCATATTCTGCAGGGTAGTTGCAAAAATGACTATGTCATCACCAAAATGAAGGAAAGTTAAATACTATACATTCACACACTATCTACCAACAAGTAATTGGACACCTGTGATAGCAAAGGAAAACGAAGTTTATTCACCTTCAATAGTTGGTGGAGCCTCCACGAGCGGCGATTACAGCTGCGACTCTCCCGGGCATACTCTCAACCAGGTGTTGTACGACGACTAGCGATATTTTCTTCCACTGGGCTTGGAGAAGACAGGTCAGTTCCTTCACCGATTTCGGACGGTGGGACCTAAACCCTATCGAGCACCTCTGGGACGCTCCAACTCGTCCCAGAGGTGCTCAATAGGGTTAAGGTCCGGGCTCTGTGCAGGCCAGTCCATTCGATTAACCCCATTGTCACCATACCAAGCCATGGTGGACCTCGCAACATGACAGGTGGCATTGTCATCCTGAAAGTAACATGGGTCCACCCCGTAAAACTGCCACAACGTAGGGAGTGCATGGTCATCCAAAATGGTGTAGTAGGTCTTGTCGTTGAGTCTACCAGGAATTGCGACCAAGGGTCCCGTGCCATACCAGGAGAAACACCCCCATAGCATAATTCCACCGCCACCGAACTTCACAGTTGGTACGATACATTCCGGCAGGAGGCGTTCTCCAGGCAGACGCCAAACCCAGACCCTGCCATCCGAATGGTAGAGGGTGAACCTCTATTTGTCGCTCCAGAGAACCTGTTTCCACTGTTCAACGGTCCACTGTTGACGTTCTTTGCACCACGTTAGCCGAGCAGCACTATTGGACTTGGTGATCAAAGGCTTGTGGGCGGCAGCACGTCCATGCTGCCGAGCAGATGGGCTTCCTTACAGATGGTATTCATCGAAAGAACACTCCCGGATGCCTGTTGAAACTCCTCGCGGATGTGGCCCATCGATTTGGTGCGGTTTTTTCCGAATTTCTCTTGCCAGCACCCGCCGGTCTCTAACTCCCAGTTTTGTGGGTCTGCCGGGTCGGGGCACATTCAGACAGTCACCTCTCATCTTCCACTTGCCAATCACGTAGGCCACTGTCGATTTTGGGTACTTCAACTCGCTGGATATGTCACGTATGGATCGGCCATTTCTGTGATACCCGACGATTACACCTTTCTCGAAATCAGAGAGCTCCGAACTGTGGGGCATCTTGCATACGACTGGTTGCGTTGTTGTTTCCCATGCGATATTTAACGGCGGCGGCCGTGATGTGTATCAGGACCGCAGATTTCGTCGATTGCAGGGGTGTCCAATTACTTGTTAGTAGATAGTGTATAACAAATGAAAATTTTATTCTTTCATTCCAAAACAGTACCTGCACGTTAGTAAAAATAAAGATAAACAAAACAAGAAACTTTCAAAATTAAAAAATGCTACTTGTACTTAGTATGCATGCCTTTTCCTTTGATTCCAGCTTGTAATCACCTGGGCATTGATTCTACTGATTTTCTAGTTGTATCTACATTGATTTTCAGCCATTCTTAAGTTCTGTTTTGTTGGAAATTTTCCTCTTCCTCACTTGCAAATCTAACAAATGCCACAAATTATCAATTGGGTTAAGGTCTGGTGATAGTGGGGCATTTTCAGTTTATTTTTTACTTTACAAAGCAACCGTGACCTTGTTACATTAGCTGTATGATCGTTGTCCTGTTATTAATAGAATGGATATGCAATTCCCAATTTTGATGCACTGGCCAATAAATTACCTTGCAATATACCAATATATTTTGAATAAAGCTCATGTTGAGAAATGGCTTCTTAGTTTCTCAATTCAATTACTAATCTAAAACAACTATTATGGGAATTTTACTAGGAAATTTTTTCATTTAACTGCAAATTTTCGGAGAAAACTCTTCTCCTTCTTCAGGCTGTCTTTTTGCTGTCACTTATTCCTGTCACTATCGCGGTTACGGTTAACCTTGACGGTTTAGGCTATTTTTCAACCAATATATTGTTTTGCATTCATATTACCTTCAATAAAGCCCATTTTTCCAACTCCATTAAAAGCCATGCATTCCCAAATCATTATATGATCACGCCACGTTTTACAGTTGGTCTTAAATTTTTTTTTTTTTTTTTTTTTTGAAGGGAACTGTTTGGCTTTCACCACACGTATTTTCCATCTGAACCAAAAATATTAAACTTGCTTTCGTCGGAAAATATCGCATTTTGCCAAAACTTTGCTGGTTTGCTGACATAAGCTTTGGCAAACTCAAGTTTTTTCTACCTATTTGTTTCACTGAAATAAGATTTTTTCTGGGTGTCCTGCCTTGAATATGTGCACCGTGAAGAATATTATGAATAACTGAGAACTTATTATGGTCTCCAATGTTGAAGCAACATCAGTAGCCAATTCTCGAGCACCTACAGAGTTTTTTTTTACGCTTTCCTAATGGTGTCCCTCTGCTGCTTTACACACTGACGGAAAAAAATCCCAACACCACGAAAAATAGTTGTAGAGGAATGAAATGGCGGCAATACATTTGTATAGGTAACATATTTAATCGATTAAGGTTTCAAGATCACAGCTTAATGTAAGCGTGAGAAGAGCCATTTTAAATGTGAAATGCTGGTACATTAATAACCGGTGTAACCGCCAGAATGTTGAATGCAAGCACGCAAACGTTCATACGTTGTGTCGTATAGGTGCTGGATGTCAGTTTGTGGTATGGAGTTCCATGCCTGTTGCACTTGGTCGGTCAATACAGGGATGGTTAAAGCTGGTTGGGGGTGACGCTGGAATTGTCGTCCAATGATGTCCCATACGTGCTCGATTGGTGAAAGATCTGGTGATCTAGCTGGCTACAGCAACATGTCGACACTCTGTAGAGCATGTTGGGTTACAACAGCGGTATGCGGGTGAGCGTTATCCTGATGGAAAACACCCCTGGAATGCTGTTCATGAATGGCAGCACAACAGGTTGAATCACCAGACCGACGTACAACTGTGCTGTCAGGGTGCGTGGGATAACCACGAGAGTACTCCTTCTATCATAGGAAATTGCTCCCCAGACCATAACTCCAGGTGTAGGTCCAGTGTGTCTCGGCCGCAGACAGGTTGGTTGCAGGCGCTCACCTGGCCTCCTTCTAACCAACACACGGCCATCACTGGCACCCAGGCAGAACCGGCTTTCATCAGAAAACACAACAGATCTCCACTCCGTCCTCCAATGAGCTCTAGCTGGAAACCACTGACGTCGCAAACGGCAGTGGTTTGGAGTAAGTGGAATGCACGCTACAGGGCGTCTGGCTCGGAGCTGTCCTTCAAGTAACCGATTTGTAACAGTTCGTTGTGTCACTGTGGTGGTAACTGCAGCTCGAATTGCTGCCGCAGACACGGTACGATGCACCACGGCCATACGCCGTACACGGCGGTCTTCCCTCTCAGTAGTGCCACGTGGCCAGCCGGAAGCCAGTCTTCTTGAGGCAGTACCTTCCCTTGACCACCGCTGCCAACAATCATGCACAGTGGCTACATTCCTGCCAAGTCGTTCTGCAATATTGCAGAACGAAAATCCACCTTCTCGTAGCCCTATTACACGACCTCGTTCAAACTCCGTGAGCTGTTGATAATGGCTTCTTTGTCTTCTTAAAGGCATTCTTGACTAACATCAACACCCTACGTCGAATTTCAACGATAACCAACGCTCACGAACGTTACAGCACATATTTACAGCAAACCTGCTTTGCATGTTCCGAGGGGCGCTACTAGCGCTACACGCATGCGCCGAGCGCGAAATTTGCATAGACATCATCTTACAGATGTACTCTCACCGCCTACCAACTGTCGTTTATCTAACACAACCCCTTCTTGGGGTTGGGATTTTTTTCCGTCAGTGTATTTATCTTCTTTGGACGCCCAGATCACAGTTTATTCTCTGTACTACCACTCTTTTTTCCCCATTTTATTAGGTACCGAACACTAGAAAAGTTCAACTTAAACTTCTTATCAATTTTGCAATAACTTAACGCCCAGTTATGAAGAGTTATAATCCTCTCCCACATTGGAATAGAAAACTCGCACTTTTTTGGAGCCGTGACAGCAGAAACTAACTAAATTGCTGCTCCTAAGGTCTTATAACATGTCTTTTAAACAGTGCGAAACTTTTGTTTGTTGTCAATTTGCATAATGTAATGTTTAACTGCTTCAAAACTGAGCATTGTTATGTTTGCAGGTACTTCTTTGGCATGAAAAATTAGGATTTTAATTCGTTATGTATATATATTTCTCATGATTAGTAAAAAAGGAAACGTGTGTGCATGTGTGTGCATATGTGTGTGTGTGTGTGTGTGTGTGTGTGTGTGTGTGTGTGTGTGTGTGTTTATCGTAAAACCAATCCAATGGTCAAAAATAGTTCATCTCAATTGATGTCCACGTTTATTTATGCAAAATAATGTAGGTGTGCAAATAATTTCTTTGCCCACTGTTAATCTGATGGAACTACAGCGAGAGCAAAAGAGGAGTGCATTGAACCTCCTCCGCAAAGGAGGGATATGGTGGTGTGTGAGATGCATTGAATGGCTTCATTAATTTCCACTCTCATAGTGGCCATGTGTAACCACCTAATGATACCTTTGCTTTGCACCTAACTCTCACTGCCACAGAAGAGGGTAGGCCAAAATAATGCATTGTAAACAGCCAGTTTTTTTATTTTTTATTTTGGCCAACCTCCTCCTTAGTAAGAGCAGTCTTACATAACTGATGCATGACCTTCCCTGTTTTGCCACTTCTACTGTCCAATTCCATATCAAGCTTTTCTGTTTCATCAGTTACTACCTGGTACCTGTTCAAACATCTTTGCCCTACACCAATTCGGCTTAAAACTATATATTTAAACTTCTTTACATTTATCCTCATCTCAGATTCCTCACAAAACTTACTCAACCCATTAAGATCATACTATAAGCTACTGACTTTCTTAGATACTAACACCAAATCATTAACATACAGCAAACTGCTGATATTAGATTTGCTACCTTCACAGCTGTTACAAAATTAATTTTTTGACAAACTTATAAATATAAATTAAAAATATCAGTGCATACAACTTAAATTCTTGTTATATCTCTTCACTGATCTCAAACCACTTACCAATATTTCCCTTAAGCATGACAGATGCAAAAATTTTGCTGTAAAGTATTTTGGTATGTAACATTTGCTTTTCATGTTCACAACTTTTTAATACACTGAACAACTTGTATCTAGTGGTCTTGTCAAAAGCCTTTTCAGGGCTGCCAGCCTATCACACCGAAGAAAATAGTTGCTTTAATAGCAACTAATGGTAAAAATAGTAGCCTAAATAGTAGCCTTAACAACTTAAGTTAATGACTAAAATAGTTTCCCAAAAAAGTGTATGAGTTTCAAAATGTAAGTGCACCACACTAAAAAAAAAAATTTGTTGTTAATTTTTTTCTTATTTGTTTCAAACCACGCTGATAAAATTGGCACATATTCACGTTTTGGTGAAAAAAAAATTACATACATGTACATACACTCACACACTACAAAAAGGGCATCTAAGTTTCAATATCTCAGAACTATAAAGGTTATGGAAATTACACCCAAAAAATACTCTATTCAATTATATACCAAAAACTACTTACATAAACTAACCTGATACAAACTTTGGAATTAGAAAACACTTCCTTCTTTGACATTGTTCTGGAGGTCAGATATTCTCAGATATTCAAGACACTCAGAACTATAAAGGTTATGGAAATTACACCCAAAAAATACTCTATTCAATTATATACCAAAAACTACTTACATAAACTAACCTGATACAAACTTTGGAATTAGAAAACACTTCCTTCTTTGACATTGTTCTGGAGGTCAGATATTCTCAGATATTCAAGACACTCAGAACTATAAAGGTTATGGAAATTACACCCAAAAAATACTCTATTCAATTATATACCAAAAACTACTTACATAAACTAACCTGATACAAACTTTGGAATTAGAAAACACTTCCTTCTTTGACATTGTTCTGGAGGTCAGATATTCTCAGATGTTCAAGACACTCAGAACTATAAAGGTTATGGAAATTACACCCAAAAAATAGCTCTATTCAATTATATACCAAAAACTACTTACATAAACTAACCTGATACAAACTTTGGAATTAGAAAACACTTCCTTCTTTGACATTGTTCTGGAGGTCAGATATTCTCATTTGTATCAAGCCAGTATGGAGAGCTTTCTTCTGCTTTTGTGGTTGGTAAAAACATATAAGATTTCCCAAGTGGGCTTCACACACTGTGTTGAAAAAAAAATGTGTATTTCTTCTTTCAAAGGCCATAGTTGTGGTCATTCAGTGTCATGATGATCACTTATTTTGTTCTGTAGACATAATCGTAGTTATCTGATATGAGGTATATCAAGAATCTCATTCGAATAGATAATCAATCTCTGCCATATTCCAAAAAGAAAAACGAGACACTTTTTTGGCAGGATATCTTGATTTGTGTAGGTCATTCCTCTAATCATACGTGGGTCTAGTCTATACTTGTCATTGACTTTCCTCCATTATACTTGCAATAGAGCAGAAAGCAATGAACTAAACATGACATATTGATATCAAAGTTGATACTCCCGTGGATCAATATTAAAACTGATTAGTAATCAAAAACAACTACTATGGGAATTTTACTAGGAAATTTTTTATTTAAATTGCAAATTTTTGGAGAAAACTCTTCTTCTTCAGGCTGTCTTTTTGTTGTCACTTATTCCTGTCACTATCGCGGTTACGGTTAACCTTGAAGGTTACGGTTATTTTTCATCAAATTCTGCCAGATGTTAGGCAGGGAAAATCCTTTGCAGTAATTGATGATGGAATTTTGATTTTTCTCAATCTCTATTCCTTCTTTCAGCTTTCTTTTTTGAAAACTGCTTTGGAAACTGATGACTTTAAGGGAATTCCAATCCATGCTGTGACTAGTTCCTCTAACATGCCTATCTAAACCAGTCTTGTTAGAGCAATTTTTTATAGCAGCTTTATGCTACAACCAACGAGACTGGTTTAGATAGGCATGTTAGAGGAACTAGTCACAGCATGGATTGGAATAACCTTAAAGTCATCAGTTTTCAAAAAAGAAAGCTGAAAGAAGGAATAGAGATTGAGAGAAAATCAAAATTCCATCATCAATGACTGCAAAGGATTTTCCCTGCCTAACATCTGGCAGGATTTGATTAAAACTAACCATAACCTTCAAGGTTAATCGTTACCGTCAAGGTTAACCATAACCGCGATAGTGACAGGAATAAGTGACAACAAAAAGACAGCCTGAAGAAGGAGAAGAGTTTTCTCCAAAAATTTGCAATTTAAATAAAAAATTTCCTAGTAAAATTCCCATAATAGTCGTTTTTGATTAGTAATTGAATTAAGAAACTAGGAAGCCATTTCTCAACATGAGCTTTATTCAAAGAATTAAAACTGATGTTATACAAGCACATTGATATATGCAACACAAATTACGTTTTTTAAAATATAGTAGCCTGACAATTAAAATAGTTCAGAGTTTTTCTGAAAATAGTTGCTTTTGGCTGCTTTTTGTAGGAAATAGTAGCCATAGTCGCCTGTCACCAAAAATAGTAGCAATAGTTGTCTAGTAGTCGCCACTGGCAACCCTGCCTTTTCAAAGTAAACAAATACCAGATACATAACTTGGCTCACTTAATGTAACTCTTCAAAAAGAATGAGTACAAATATATTATCCTGATATCCCCTACCAATCCTAAAGCCATTCGGTCCTTCACTCAGCTGTCAGCTGACTTTTCACCATCTTTTAAGTTTCTTACCCAGTATTCCTGCATAAACTTTGCAAGGCACACTAAATTTATTTCATGGTAGTTATTACAGCCTTTAGGAACAAAGCCAGTTTCTCACTCCTAGTGAATAATTCAGTGTAGCCAATTACAACGGCAATTCCACTATGCTTAAACAATTTTGTATTAATTTTATCAAAATCAGCAGCTCTATCACTCTTCACAGATTGAACAGCACCTCTCTCACCTCATAGAAACTATTGTTCTCTAATCTCTATTATCACTCCCATCTAAATCATCACCCACTACCACCTCACTTGTTCCTGGATTTTTGTTCAACAGCTTTAAAAACATCACTCCATCTGATCAAGGATTCTTGATCATACCATTTGGCACGAAGTCTTTTAATTACATCACTCCATCTGTTCAGTGTATTCTGTGATACAAAAAACTGACTTTCTGTGTCATGTAAAACTTGATCTTTCCTCCTTTCTTCAGACATTTAACAAGACTTTTAAACATTTTAGAACTGCTCCGGAAGTTTCCTTACACATAATGTCCAAAGTATTCCTAACACACACTTTTGCCCCTTCAGATAAGCATTTTTAGAATTCTCCCAGGTAACCAGTGATTTACAACTTAAAACATTCTTATAAGCCTTTCTTTTTCTTCAATGACTTTATTCATTTTTGATGTTCAAAAGGATGTTTTAGCCTTCCTATAACCACACCTTTTCCATAACCTCACAGAACACAGAAAGAAATCCAATGGCATAAGATCTGGTGACCTTGGGGACCATGGAATTGGTCCATCCCTGCTAATCCATTGATTTAGAATGTGCTGCACCAAGAGTTTCACAAACAACATGTGCCCAATGAGGATGTGCCCCATATTGTTGGAAGATGATAGTTGGCAGCTTGCCCTGCAGCTGGGAGATAGCTTAATTGATGAGCATATCCAGGTACATATTTGCAGAAACTGTTTTCTCAGCAAAAAAGAAAAAAAGTAATCTGGCCACGCATTAGCCCACACCAGACACTGATATTCAGATTCTCTTGAATATGCTTAAAACAGAATTGGCTTCTTGACAACTGGAACCCTTGACTGGTCCATAGACCATGACAACTTTGAAAACCATGCAACCCAATTTGAAAACAGCCAAGACAATTCATCTTTTGCAATACTTGAATCAAAAGGAACATTACAAATAATGCAGCAGAACATAGAATTACCTTAAGCGATTTAAGCAGAAATTGATATTTGTACAGTGAAATTTTATAATATGAAGAGAAATAGTCAAAATGGGCTGCTTCGTTTTATGGTACCAAACTCCAAATCTGACTTTATCCAGATCGCTTTTTTCCAAGCATTCCCACTTCCATTCATTTCTAACACAACCATCATCAAGAGCAACAGATGTGTTAGCTTGATCAATGAAATTCATTGTTGGCATTACTGATCATTCAATAATATTGAACTTTTTTAAATGGAACAAAAAGTAAACAGTTTTGACATACATCCAACTAATGAGAAACAGTGCATTTCAAAAAGCCACGTTCTGCTGTCATGCTGATCTGGTAACAGATAAACACACAGAAACTATAACCAAAAGGAATGATGGGATCGTAGATCATAGTGGTCATATTGTATTGCTAAGCATGTGTGAGAGAGACAAAAAGAGGTATCAACAGTCAAGGTTAGTCAATTTGACCCACACTATGATCACACACATGCCAGAAGGTACATTGGTACCATTCATGCTTTGCCCTTATTGACAGCAGCATTTTTTCAGCAACGCATAGAACCTGCATTCGTTGATACAAATCAGAGTATCAACGAATGCAATGCTCCAAATGCAAAGTAAACATTTTTTACTTACCTTCTACATCAAGCTGAAATACAAACCTTTATGGAATAAATTGATATTTAACAATACATGACAGAGGAAATATCGTGAGGAATTTTTGTTCTGCCTAAACTTCTGTTTTCGAAAATTTGGCAAAGACAGAATTCCATTCCCACGATGGAAAATTTTCACCTGTGACCCAAGATTGTAAGTTTACAGCAAAACAATGCCAAACCACAAACCATGGCTTGGACTAAAGAAAAGTTAGACATGAAATAATAGTTGTTTTCTCATTTAGCATATAGTTTGCACCTAGCTCCTACCAGCTAGCACCTCTTTTAATTCCATAGTTCAGTTTTTTCAGTGTAAGTGGGTTTATAAACTGGAAGAAGCCAAAACAGATAACAAAAGCTTGGTATAGCTAGAAATTACTGAAATGATAGCTTGTATTTTGCTCAGTAAGGTTTGTTATTTACATTGCAATGATTACATTTCTCAAACATACAATAAGATGCATAAATTTATGAATAATCTTGGTACATTTGAAAGCACACAACTAACAAAAAGACACATAATATTATTCTTCCACAAACCAAAACAATGTTAAGTATGCCTTTGAAGCAAAGCTGTGGTTATGTCTTATTTATAACTTACCATGATCTCGTACAACATCCTGATTGTGCCAGTGAGTAGTTCGCATTTTCCACGCAGGCTTTATGTTGAAAGCTTTTCTGAAAAATTAAAAATATAATGAATTAATTGAAATAAACTGTTTAATATTCTTCAAAAAATATGCTTTTAACTGGGCAAAAAAGCACCATTAATCTAAATTAAGAGAAATGTTCATTGTAAACATACAAAAACCATAACAGCAATGTTACTTTGAGTATAATACACACTGAAAAAAGGCATAATTTTATATAATTACATTTCACCATCACATGCATACACAAGACCATTGAACGAACAAAAAAGCTGAACTTTTTAACCAGGTGAAAAACCAGAACACCCAGCAAGAAAGTGTGAATATAATAATACAGCATGAGCAAGATGGAATTGTTCACTGTAATTTATTTATGATAATATTAAACTGGTACACACCACTGTATTCACAATAGAAAATTACTCAATTCAAAACAAAATATAAGTGTTTTAAAAAACATTGCTTCAAACACAGCTTTTTTTTTGGGGGGGGGTACTTTCTGGAACATTAGCTTAATTTTCCTCTTGTGTTGCTTTCTTCTCAAAAAGTTTCATGGTCATATTTGTCTTTTGATGATTCTGTAGCTGCACAGCAATCTTTGTTTAGTTATTCTTTCTGTTGATATCATTCCCTTCCCATTTCTTCATGGTCACTTTTCTCAACCCCCCTTCTTTTTTTCCTTTTATTCCCTCAGATGACAATAATTTATCCATCATGCTGACACTAATGCATGATATCAAAGGTTTCACTACTTTAGATAAACGGAGTGCAACTTTCAGAATATGAATACTTTTGAGCACCATCCATCAATTCTACCAAACTTTCAAACTTTGTCACTTTTGTTTTTGGAAAATTTCCCTTCCTTTATCAAGCTGAAGTGCAGACATTTATAGAAGAAAGTCACATTTAACAACAAGAACAGACAGTGAGAACATCAAGGGAAGAAAACAAAAATACGATTAAGGAAGATATCTTCACTTCGACCCACTTCCGTTTTCGAAAACTTTTCCTTCTATTTTTAAGCTGAAATGCACTATTTGTGGAATAAAATATTTAAGAACAATACTAGGCAGGAGGAATATCGCGAGAAAGAAAAAGTACGATTACAGAAGAAATCTTTGCTGCGTCTGTTTACGAAAGTTTGGAAGGACGGAATTCCATTCTCAAATGGAAAACGAATTTCCCTCCCCCACCCCCCAAATTTCTGCTCAGTTATAAGTTGATCTCGAGAATGCCCAAATGATAATGGAAAACGGCCGAATTCTTCGAATCCACGGAATGATCTCGTGCCTGAAGACTACACGAATATCTTCGCCTGCCTTAACTTCCGTTTTCGAAAATCGTTGCCCACA
Source organism: Macrothele yani (assembly GCA_039090855.1). Taxonomy (NCBI): domain Eukaryota; kingdom Metazoa; phylum Arthropoda; class Arachnida; order Araneae; family Macrothelidae; genus Macrothele; species Macrothele yani. The sequence goes on along the minus strand of CM077020.1, from coordinate 3,496,268 downwards.
GTATTTTGCTGAAATACAAACATTTATACAATAACATGATATTTAACAACAGTACTGGACACGGGCAACATCGTGAGAAAAAATAAATCATGAGTACGATGAAAATCTTTACTCCGTTTAACTTCCGTTTTTGAAAATTTTGAAAGAAATATGGTTTCCAGACGGAAAACGACCCCTCCTCACTCCAAAATTTCTTTTCAGTTCTGCGTCGATCTCGAAAATGACCCAAAGGATGACAAAAAAGCGGAATTCAGTGTATCCGCAGGAGAATCTCATGGAATAAAAAATACATCCATTGCAAACGAATTTATTTGAAAAAAAAAATCCTTAAAAAGGTAGGTCCATTGTGTGGATTATTTCAATATGACACTCACTAGATTCACATAAAAAATTGTGTGACATGCCCTCTACAAAGAATGTTCTGTTCTTTACATTTTCTACCTTGGAGAAATTTGCAAATTTTGCTCTTTGTATTTGTTTTTGAAAAAGGAGATACACTGATCATAATAGTTTTTAGTTCATCTGATAGTATAAATTTTTGTGGCATATATATTAATTAGTTGAAGTATGAATTTAATCATATTTACAAAAACAATAAATTTTGCCATTTGATTGAATTCCTAGTTTCTTTGTTAGTTTTCAAAACTTCATACCATTCAGCAAAGGAGATCAAAACCAATCAAATATCAAAATTTATTGCAGTCAAAAAAAGTTTGATTTCATACTTTAACTAATTAATATACCATAAAAGATCTACTGTAAAAATGAGCTAAAACAGCTATAATTAGTGCATTATAATAATAATAATATTAATATTAAAAGAAAATCCGTCTTGTTGCACGATGATATTTATTCAGCTAAAAAATGAAATCTATATACAGTTTAAAAACACATGAGCACTTTCGGTGTCACATTGACACCTTCATCAGATGTAATTTCACCATGTGGCTACATGCTGGTCTTAAGTACGTGGAGTAGATGCATCATGGGAAAGGTAATGTCAATGTCACATGATATACCAGATAACAAGACAATCAAAAAAAAAAAAGGCATAGTTAGCCAATGATCACTTAACAGAAGCAATTGCTATTGTGCTGTCCTTCCCAACAAGATTGCTCCAAGGTTCAGGTAAAACATAAGGATAATAGTCATTACAGCAACTTGTATTATAAGCCGAAATATAGAGGCTTTCTGCAAATAACAAGGAATGAACAGAGTTAGGTGTGTTTATGATTTTAGCGTTGTCCCAGTCTGGGATGGAATTTCCAGCACTTATGGTTCTTGCAAACGAGGTGCTTTGGTGATTCATTTTTAGATCATATCTGTGTTCATTTAATCTCAAATCCAAATTTCTTTTGGTAGAACCCACATAATGATTGTTTAGTTCACCAGAGATAGTGTCGAGCATAGGAATAACTTACACACCCCATTTTTTCCCTTTGTCAATTTTGTCACGATCATTGCGGATAACGGTTACAACGAAGTAAATTTCTCCGTCATTTTTATCCGCGCCAGGATTCGAACCCGGGTCCACTTATTCCGGAATAAGTTGCTCTACCAATTAAGCTACGCAGACATTTTATTCTGATTCCTATCTACCTTTATGTCGTGTGCGTCCTTCTGGCAGGTACGTCACATCTCCTGGTACGTTACATCATCTCCCCCTTATTTTTATTTTTTTTTTTGAAGTGCTGCTCTTATTTTTCCTATCTCGCGGTGTGGAAATAACATCACACCATTGCGAGATTGTGAACGGTAGGGTCATCCGGATAGTTCTGGCGCCATTATAACGAAGTGAATTTCTCCGTCATTTTTATCCGCTCCAGGATTCGAACCCGGGTCCACTCATTCCGGAATAAGTTGCTCTACCAGTTGAGCTACGCGGACATTTTATTCTGATTCCTATCTGCCTTTATGTCGTGTGCGTCCTTCTGGCAGGTACGTCACATCTCCTGGTACGTTACATGGTATATAGATTGCATGATCGTATTCCAAATTGTATTTTATGACGAGAACATATGTTGGTAAGGAGGTTTACAATATGTGGATTAAAATCAACAGATCCAACATACTTTTTAGGCACCTGCTCACTAATTAAAGCAGTTGACATAGAAAACCGTACTTTATTGTGCACTCCCCTAACAACGTTGTCCGGGTAACCATGGTTTTTAGCGAGGGATGATATCCATTGTAGTTCTTGAGCTCTGGCGAAATGGCTAGAAGAATGTGAATATGCTAGTGCATTAACTTTATATAAAAAAAAAACTGTTACCTAAAATGATATTTGCAATATTTCTGAATCATCTTGGTAACTGGAGGTTCTATTTGTAAAAACATGCTTCACAATTAAGTCTATGAACATTCCACTTGATCATGACACACCAGAGGCATAAAACTAAATCACTTTTCTTACATTATTTTCATCCTGATTTGTGCTTTGTGAATGAAATTCACAAATCATTTCCTTTTTATTAAATTGATATTTCTGATAGATAAAACACACAGATTATGGGATTTAATAAACGGATGTTATTTATTAATGACAAATTTTTGGGTAGTAACCCTACCCTTCATCAGGACTACACTATAGTAAGTGTTGCCAACCTTGGGTAAAACTCCAACCTTTAAAATCATTTAATGTAGTTCCTCTTCTCTCAATCTCAAGACTTTCCAGCAGTTTTTTCTTGAAAAAATGTTGTTGGTGGGTCAGAATTTCTACTGAGTCCCACAGTATTTTATGTCCAGTAGATTGAACATGTCTGTCCAGGCCAGTTTTCTTTGTCATGTTTTTAATAGCTGCTTTATGTTCTATCAGCCTGGTCTTAAGATGTCTGCCTGTCTCTCCTACATAGCTAAGACCACACTTACACTTGATATAGTAGAACACACCTTCTTTTAACAAGATGTTAGTTTCTTGCTGCTTTAATTTAGGAAGGTAGTTACTGATTTTATTTCCTAAACCTGGCATTAACCTGATTCAAAATTGTTTGCTAATTCTTTGCAGTTTTCAAAAAGGCCCTTGTGGAAGGTGATTTGTCTAGTTAAGCGAACTTCTGGGCTTGGTTTCAGAACTCTTTTACTTTTTGCCATAATTTTTTCCACTAATAGAGCAGGGTAATGATTGTCCTGTAGAATGATTTTAAGTTCGTTTTTTTTGAGTCCGCTTGTCTAAGTCTGAGATGTTGAGAACATTGATCTTTTCAACAAATTGAGAAGCTATGTTCCACTTCATGTAGTATGGATGGTTTGACTGAAAGTCTAACATTTTGTTAGTGTTAGTAGGCTTTTTGTAGACCTTCATAATGATTCTCCTCTTTGAAGAATCAAGGACAAGTCCAGGAAATTCAGCTGATTGTCCTGCTGAAGTTTGAGAGTGAATTTTAATTTTTCACCTAGGGAGTTGAACCACTCAAGAATGGCAGAGAGTTATTAGTGCTGTTTAAAATGAAAAAAATGTCACCCATATATCTAGTATACAGACTGAAGATAAAAGGAGTCATCAAAACCTGTTCTTCCAGCTTGCCTACGTAGTAATTAGCTAGGAAGGGAGCAACTGGAGAGCCCATAGCCAAACCTGAGGTTTGTTTGTAGAATTGATTTTCAAACTGAAAAAAGTTGTGTTTCAACACAAAAATTAGAATTTCATAGAGGCCAGTCAGTACAGCCTTGTTGAGGTAGTGAAAGACTATTTCATACACCAGATCCTCAGCCATGAATTTAAACAGCCGATCAGTATCTATGTTAGTATACATAGCTTGGACGTCTAAACTTGCAATTAAAGTTTGTTCCAGTTGTGAGGGATTACTTAATTTCTTAAGGAGATACTGTGTTTTTTTTAGTAATGCAGGATGATCTCGAAAGATACTTTTCAGGAGATAATATTGTAGGTTCAAGAAGGGTGAATTTTTTAAATCCACAATCAGTCACAGAGGTTCTCCTCGTTTGTGAAGTTTAATTGTTCCATACAGTAAAGGTATTCTGTAATGCAACTAAGAGAAGTTCTGAAATTCAAAGGATTAGCAAACAATTCCGAGTCAGGCTAGCGCCAGGTTTAGGAAATAAGATCAGTAACTACCTTCCTAAATTAACGCAGCAAGAAACTAACATTTTGTTAAAAGAAGGTGTGGTCTACAATAACAAGTGAGTGTGCTCTTAGCTATGTAGGAGAGACAGGCAGACAGCTTAAGACCAGGCTGACAGAACATAAAGCAGCTATTAAAAACATGACAAACAGAACTGGCCTGGACAGACATGTTCAATCTATCGGACACTGTGGGACTCAGCACAAATTCTGACCCACCAACACTTCTTCAGGAGAAAACTGCTGGAAGGTCTTGAGATTGAGATAAGAAGAGGAACTACATTAAATGATTTTAAAGGTTGGAGTTTTACCCAAGGTTGGCAACACTTACTATAGTATAGTCCAGATGAAGGGTAGGGTTACTACCCGAAAATTTGACGTTAATAAAAAAACATACATTTATTCCTAAGTAAATCCCATAATCTGTGTGTTTTATCTATCATATGATTGTCCAGGAATGGTCATGACTTCAATTCTTACTAAGTTTGATATTTATTTTATAATAAAGATTCATTGAAAAACGTACTAGCATTAGAATAATTTTTGATGACATATCACGCTTCAGTTACATAAAATTACAAGTGTTGGGACGACGTTTTGGTAGCGACTTCTACCTTCATCAGCCAAGGAATGAAACACGTGGTATTAGCATCAGTTGTTGCCAGATTTCAAAATAGCTTTCCAAATTATAGGCATATTAAAAGGTGCGTCTGTATTACAGGTGTTAGGAGTAAGGAAGATTGCAATGCTTTCGCGGCAACTGAGGGCTTTCCGACTGCTGAACGGAGTGATGCGTTTAACATTTTGCCAATTGGGAATCGTGGACATATTGCTGATGGTTAAAATTGAAAGCGAGGTGGAAGGGTTTCCTTCCTTAACCTCAGCAATATGTTCCACCAATCGCCAGTTGATGCTTCAGTAAGTACTACCAATATAATGGGTAATGCCTGTGGAAGTGGTGACAGGGATAGAGTAGACCCCTTCGAACTCTAGGGGTTTATTGGGATCTCTGTCTTTAAAGATAAGGTTAAGAAAATGTAGAGGTGGTTTGACTGCAATCCTGTAGCCAAAAGACTTGAAAATGGAGCAAACTTTGTGAGTGAAGGCCAGGCTAAAGGGCAAAGTGCCCACAAACTGATGAGTGATGGAAAGTTCAGGCAATAAACTGGTAGATCTATTCTGTGATTCAAATTTCTTAATTAGCCTATGTACTAAGAGGGGTGGAAAGCCATGCAATTTGCCAATGTTGATGATGTTCTGATATTCGTTTTGAAACATTGGCCAATTATTGGCACACTGGCAAATTGCACGGCTTTTCATCCCTCTTAGTACACAGGCTAATTAAGAAACTTGAATCACAGAATAGATCTACCAGTTTATTGCCTGAACTTTCCACCACTTTCAGTTCGTGGGCACTTTGCCCTTCAGCCTGGCCTTCAATCACAAAGTTTGCTCCATTTTCAAGTCTTTTGGCTACAGGATTGCAGTCAAACCCCTCTACATTTTCTTAACCTTATCCTTAAAGACAGAGATCCCAATAAACCCCTAGAGTTCGAAGGGGTCTACTCTATCCCTGTCACCACTTCCACAGGCATTACACATTATATTGGTGGTACTTACCAAAGCATCAACCTGCGATTGGTGGAACATATTGCTGAGGTTAAGGAAGGAAACCCTTCCACCTCCCTTTCAATTTTAACCATCAGCAATACGTCCGCGATTCCCGGTTGGCAAAATGTTAAACGCATCACTCCGTTCAGCAGTCGGAAAGCCCTCAGTTACAGCGAAAGCATTGCAATCTTCCTTACTCCTAACACCTGTAATACAGACGCACCTTTTAATAGAACTATCTTTTGGAAAGCTATTTTGAAATCTGGCAACAACTGATGCTAATACCACGTGTTTCATTCCAAGGCTGATGAAGGTAGAAGTCGCTACCGAAACGTCGTCCCAACACTTGTAATTTTACGTAACTGAAGCGTGATATGTTGTCATCAAGAATTATTCTAATGTTTTGTGTGTTACGTGTCTTACTGTCAATTATTCTCACTAACTTACTAGTACGTAGCTGTTTTCATTTGATTTAATACAGAATTTATGCTGAATTCTTTTGTCTGAAAAGCCAACAAAAACTTAAGGGGAAAAATCTGATACACACATCAGAATCATATCCCACAACAAAACTAACAATAGAGGTTTAATGCAACAAAAAATTCCCATTTCTTAACCTCATGCTAATCAAAACACACTAACATTTATTTGAAAGCACATACACAACATACTACACTATCTATCCTTATTCCTAAAAAATCGACTGTCATAAACATAGAAATTGAGTGAAAAACACAGAGTCACATACAGAACTGAGCTCAAATCTCTATTAGAAAAGATTTCCCTTAAGTTCCCACCATCTATAAAATTCACCATCAATGAAGAATCACCACAAGACATTGACTTCTTGGATACCCATCTGACAAGCCAGAAGAATCATCTCAACAAATCTGTTTACAGAAAACCCTCTGCAATGGGGGGGGGAGAGACAGTAAACCCTGTCTAAGATGGAAATCTAAAGGATTGGAACTATTTCCTGTTTTAGCTAGGTTTCCTTTTTATACAGGTGCATTCATGGAAGCTATTGAAATGTAACCCTTTGAATTCTTGTCATGCTAATCAATGAATTGAAGTTCTCGAAACTGTTTTTGCACGATAAAAAAATGTAGTTAAAAGCTGATGATAAATTAAAAGACTTTACTAAGCACAATTAAAACATCACAGTTAAAAAACATAAGACCTTTCGGAACAGCATCGGTCCCATCCTCAGATGTAACACAATCACACAATACATGAAGGAACAATGATATATGTACATCAGGAAATTAGTCACGTGATGAGGTGGCGTAGTTTATATGCGCAGATGAACCAAGAAGGAGAGAAAAAAAAAAAAAAAGGCTTAATTGATGTTATTTACAAATGTTAAAGTTCAGAATGGAGTTGTTTCTGGCTGTCAATGCGAGTTTCCATGCATTAGGAATAATAGTAGGATAATCATCATTACAGCACGCAGACCCAAATTCGTAAATAATTAAGCTTTTCAGCAAACATGCTGTAATGATGATTATCCTACTATTATTCCTAATGCATGGAAACTCGCATTGACAGCCAGAAACAACTCCATTCTGAACTTTAACATTTGTAAATAACATCAATTAAGCCTTTTTTTTTTTTTTCTCTCCTTCTTGGTTCATCTGCGCATATAAACTACGCCACCTCATCACGTGACTAATTTCCTGATGTACATATATCATTGTTCCTTCATGTATTGTGTGATTGTGTTACATCTGAGGATGGGACCGATGCGGTTCCGAAAGGTCTTATGTTTTTTAACTGTGATGTTTTAATTGTGCTTAGTAAAGTCTTTTAATTTATCATCAGCTTTTAACTACATTTTTTTATCGTGCAAAAACAGTTTCGAGAACTTCAATTCATTGTCTTGCTCAGCACGAATGTTTTTCGATATCTTATGTCATGCTAATAATAAATTTTGCATGATAGTCACATTTCCTTTTCATACATTTCAATAACTAACTTTTGTATCCAAATCAAGAACGCTCTTCTTTGGCACCATGGCAAGAGGCAAACAAATGAATGTAACTCACAAAAAGGACAGCCTGTGAATGATCATCTCAATGAATAAACATTAGATAATTAAACCAGTGCATCTTGTTGTAATATGTATAAAACAGCCTCCTGCGAAGGCAGCAATACTGGTCACATGACCTAACCCTTAGTTGAGCTACTTTCTTAAGGAAAAGCCAAACGGTGGATGCACTGCAGTATGTATTTGTGGAAACAACCCAAAAGCAATTTCTCTATATTTAATTACATTATCTTCCACCTCAAGCATATTTGCTCCAAGTGAATTCATCATTACACTTTATTGCATAATGTTTTGTACTCTTATTCAAATACCTGATGGCATGGAAACATCTGAGAACTTTCCATAATTAAAAGGTTAATTTACTATCTTGGCATTTCAGTTTTTACATTAGGCAGGTTAAATAGTATGTAATTTTCTATCTTTTATTTCAGGACCAAAAAAAAAAAAATAAATAAATAAAAAATTCTGTTTTGAGCAGGTTTCCATTTTATGCAGTTTCTGCCTTAAGGAGATTTCACTGTATAACATGGATTTCGAGATCTCCATTACAACTAAGTAATACTTTCTAACCAGGAATACAGACCAGTCAAATGCACTTCATAAAGCAGCCATATACTGATTCCCAATCAAATCCAATAATAATAATAATAATAATAATAATAATTGAACAGTTTACACAGGTAGCACAAAAAATGCACTACAATAAAAATGCACTACTTCAGCAATTAGACACAGAAACCGTAAAAACAGCTTTAATACTGTAGTACTGTATAGCCAATCAAACAGAAACTGTATTTGAAGATCATCATCATCATTAATTCTAGTAATTAATGACTTCATGGCTTCGTCTTATTACTTTCAGTATTATAAATATTTAACGGGTAATGTGCCTTAATAAATTTATCCTCGATAATTCCCGTTAAATATTTATAATATCATCATTAAGCTGTTCTCTGAGATTCAGAGGTTAGCTCCACAAAGAAATACAAACTACCAGATAATTTTTACTTACTGTTGCCATATCAAACTTCTGCATTTATGGTGATCTTGACATACAACTCGGGCTTCAATGACATCCATTACATGCCATACACAAGATCTTCTATACTTCATACTCATAATCTTTTCCCCATGCAGACACTCCTGAATCTGATCCTCCCATGACTTCCTTGGCCTTCCTCTGCATTCTTTCCTGCCACTTGGGCTAAAAAAATTTCTTAGTAAGCATCTCATCACTCATTCTCTCAACATGGCCGAAACCACGGAAGCATATTAGTCTCCACCTTGCTAACAATATTGTGCTTCACATTATACAACTGCAACACATCTTCATTCCTCACACGATCAGAACGTGTCTTCTTGCCACCCCCTCCCCCGTAAGCAACGCATTTCTCCAGCACATAAACGACTCTTATGTTTCTTCAGTAGTACCCAGGTTTGACTGCCATACATCAGAGTAGGAACAATTACACTTTCATACACAGCCATGCTGGACTCTCTTGAGAACCCATCATTCCTATGAAAACCTTCCAAAGCAGCAATGACTTTCAAAGAAGAATTCACTTGCCTATTAATTTCACCATCTAATTTGTTCTCTCTGTCAAACATGCTTCCTAAATACACAAACTCATTCACCTTGTCAATCACTGGGATATTTAGACTTATATTACATTCAGTACTACCAGTTCCTCTCTCAAAAGCCACAACTTTGGTTTTTCCCTTATTTATACTCAGTTTGAATTTCATGCAAAGTTTGTACATCCGGGACAACACACTCTGCAACTCACTTTTACTCTCTGCCAACAGGACAGTGTCATCAGCCAGCATATAGCAATCTGCACACACGGATATCACCAAGACATAAACCAGTATTATTTATTTTGGCATCATGCATGCACGCATCCATAAATATATTAAACAGCCATGGTGACATTACACAACCTTATCTGACTCCTGCACAAATAGAAAACCATTTTGAGAAACACCATTCACTCATACACAAGCTCTACTGCCAGCATACATGGCTTTAACACTATTAAGTACATTTCCAGTAACACCATATTCATTCAATACCTTCCACAAAAGTGTCCAATTTACTCATTGATAAGCTTTCTCTAAATCTATGAAGGCAGCGAAAACTTTCTTACCAATAGCCAGATAATTTTCAATCATTATGCGTAATGCAAAAATTTGGTTAGTGCAGCCTTTATCAGGCATAAAACCACTCTGAACATTCCACACTTTCTCTGATGTAAGACCCTGTATTTTTTCAATAACGACCTTACCAAACACTTTCCCTGGCACACTCAGTAGGCTAATACCACGATAGTTCTTGTATTCAGTCTGATCACCTTTTCCCTTATACAAGGGAACAATGATAGCATCCTTCCAATCCCGAGGGACCATTCCTAACTCCCAGCACAACTGCCAAATTTCAGTTAACCAGTCAATTACAGAGTCATCACCATATTTCAATATCTCAGCAGTTATGCCATCAATTCCCAGAGCCTTACCATTCTGAAGAGATTTTAAAGCTTCACACACCTGTTCTCTTGAGATCCCTCCTGTGCTTCCATCCTTCACTGTGACATTGTCTGCTTTTGCTTCAGAATCACCTTTCCTTTCTTGATCTAATAACTCACAGAAGTAATCACTGCATCTTTCACTAAACTCATTGGGCTTCCATATCATTTCCCTGATCCTATTCTTCACACAACTTACAACTTTGTTTCCCCTATTTTTTCTGAGTCTCATGTACTTTTAGAAAGTCTTCCTGTCTTTCCAAAAGCCAGTTCATGCCTTTCCACCTTCTCTTTCCTATCTTTTTGCCTTACTCTGGCAAACCAGCTTAGCTGCTTCACGCTTCTTACAGCGATATTCATCCACAGAAACTCTACCTTGCAACATACCCAAATAGGCTTTCTTCTTTCTCTTTACTGCCCCTTCAATCTCACTATTATACCAAGCATCACTTCTATTACTAACCACTACTGTGGTGCCACAGACCTCTTCAGCAGCAGTGACAACACAGTTCTTAAAACATTCCCACTTCTTTCCTACATCCCTCTCACAAGACTTCAGCTCCTTCAGTCGTTCTCTGAGAAAGTAAGAATAATGCTGATGATCTTCAGGGAGTCTTTCACTTTTATTCTTTCCATCCTGGACCTCTTCCTATTTCTTTTCCTCCAACCAACATTCAGTTTCACTTGTGATACTACCAAGTAATGATCAGAACCAATATACGCACCTCACATCACATGAGTGTCAACAATAAGTGTTTCAGATGCTAATCATAGACAACAAAATCTATCACACTCTTTTGACCAAGAGTACGATTTTTCCAAGTATATGTGTGGATATACTTATGGTTGAAAAATGTATTAGATACACACAAACCATTCTCAATGCAGAGTTCAATTAATCTTTCACCATTATCATTCACAAAAGGATCATTAAACTTACCCAGAACATTGTCAGGAATGGCATACTGCACACCTACTCTAGTATTGAAATCCCCTACTATTATAACTTTCTCTTTAGCACCAAACTGGTTCAAAACAGCTTTTAGCTCATTCCAGAAATCTTACTTCCTATCAGAAGGTTCCAAGTCACAAGGAGCATACACTACAATTACTATTCTCTGAAGTTTCACTTTCAAACGAATCCAAAGAATTTCCTCACTTATGCAGCTACAGTGAATCAAGTTGTTCATCTTTTCACTTAAAATCACACCTACACCAGCCTGTCCTCTCACATTATCCAATACTCCAGACCACACACTCACCATTCCATTCGCTTCTTCTATCCCAATTTCCATCTTTTTGGTTTCACTTACACACAGCACATCCAATCTATACTTATTCATCTCTTCAATCACCTCGTTCATCTTGCATTTATACCTCTAATATTTGATACACCAATCTTACATTCACTCAGCCGAGATCTCTTTCTGATTTTCCTTTTTCCAGTTCCAGGTCGATTCATGTGGACCATCATTCTCAAGTGTGATAGGTCCACCATATCTCACACTAGAGTCCGGATAATTATACAGGGTGATTCAAAAGTCCTTGAACTCCATTTTTAAAATGTATTTGCTGTAAAACCATAAAAGATATCCGAGTATTGCTGCTTGTGGCTGTTGTGTGTGACTTTGGGGAATGAGCTGTGCCACGTGACACTACGCTTTTGCGGGTGCTGGCAAGCAGTAATGTTCAGTCAGCCATGAGTCTCACGCAAGAACAGAGAGTTGCTTTGTTAGAAATTTATTTTTGCGGAAAAATCTTACCAACGTTGCATCCAGCTCTTTCAAAGGAAGTTTCCTGATGTTCCTATACCAGGGAAAACAACTGTGTATGACCTTGTGAACCAGTTTCACAAGGCAGGCAGTGTTCAGGATAAGCCTAAAGCGGCCGTCCGTCCGTGGTGATGACCACGTTTCCGGAGAAAATTCACGTTTCTCTGCAGTGCTCTCCCTGGAAGTCACTTCGGCGGCTGTCTCAAGAGTTAGGGGCATCATATTCAGCCTGCCAGAGGGCTACTAAATGTCTAAATCTACGGCCGTACAAAATTTGACTAGTGCAAGAGCTACGTCCTTTTGACTCGGAAAAGCGCATTTTCCTTCTGCCAATGGTTTAAGAGTTTCACATGCAACAATGTGACTAACCAGCTTAACAACACTTTTTTCAGTGACGAGGCATGGTTTCATTTGAATGGATATGTCAATAGTCAAAACAATTGCATATGGGCTGCGGAGAGTCCACACGCATTGCATGAGGTTGGACTTCACTGTCCGAAAGTTGGAGTGAGGTGTGCCATGTCTAGACGGCGAATTGTAGGGTAATTTTTTTTTTTTTTTTTTGACACAACTGTAAATTCTGCTGTGTATGCAAACGTCATGCATCAATTTGTAGCGATGCTGGAAGAACACAAACTTTACTTTTGGTTGGAACAAGATGGAGCAACATGCCACAGATCAAACGACACAATGGAGATGCTCCGTGAGTTCTGCCACGATTGATTAATCTCGAAAAAACTTTGGCTGCCTCGCTCACCAGACTTTTATTTGTGGGACTATCTGAAAGACACAGTTTACCACAACAACCCTAAGATGGTACAGGGCCTGCAGAACAACATCATTACAGCCATGAGGGACATACCAGCCAACACGCTGAAAAGTGTCCACCAACATGCGTCGTCGGGTTAATTTGTGTCTTCAACAGAATGGTGGACAATTCCAGCATCTATTGTAAAGTGGTTTTCATTACCTGTAAGTATAAGTGTCAATATAACAGTATGTCAAAATAGTTATACATCACTATATTCGTGAAAATCCTCTAAATACCTGGTGTCAGTTAAATAAATAAATACATCACTCTTTCCACGTTGTAACCACACACAGCAACCGAAAAATTGTTATTCTGCTGCCACCGGGGAATTGAACCCACGGATCTCTCGATATCTAGCCGAGCGCGTTAGCTTTACACCACGGTGGCCAGCAATCCACGGTGCTATGTGTGTATTTCAGTCAGCTTCTGACATCATAAATCCATAGATGGGCTCAGCTACTGAGACGTCTCCATCTGGTGGGCATTAATGGCACTGGCTATATATTAATTATAGCAGTCAAATCCAATATTCATGGTAGAAATATTTGAAGTCAGAGTTTGGGGACTTTTGAATAACCCTGTATCTTTGTGTCTTTTTAATCAGGTAAGTACATCAGTGTGGAGGATTATCCCACAGCTGACGGTTCCAGTTGGTCATTCAACCTAAGGATTCTGGAACAAAACCCAGTGAGTTGGGGTCTTTCCGCCAATGTCACACAGAATCAGCTGGCACCTCTCCGAGATCTGTATTTGAAGATACTGAAATTATTAACCAACAGGAAAATAAATCTTGCCCGATTTATGCCAAAGCAATCAAAATTGAGCAAACTAAATGAAACAAGCTGCAATAGTAACCGCTCATTTAAAATCTGTTAAGCATGGAAACTACATTGCTGTTTTTTGAAAATGCAAAACCAGGGAAAACATGTGATTGGACTGAAACTTGCAGGATGGATAGGTCACATGAGGAGGTGCAAATGATTACAACTGCAGCACACACACACACACACACACAAATGTTTTGTGCTTGTGCCAGCCACAGCTTCGTAGCTATCCTGCAGGAAGTATAAAAGCAGGACACACAGGGCAAGTTGCCATAGTCGATTCACAGGAATTGTGGCAGTAAGGTAGTGGTAATAACTGAGTATGCCCCACTGCCCTAGACAAGACTTGTATGTACAGCTGACAGACTTTGAACAAGGCCGATATGTTGGACTGTGGGGAAAAGTGGACTTTCCTTCTGCGACATTGCCACCAGTGTTGGACGAAATGTGATCACAATTATGTGCATGTGGCATCAGTGGGAAGAGGAATGTCTGACGCACCAATGTGAGGGGTCTAGTGCTCAGCAATGGATGAATGCATGGGAAGAACATCATCTCTACCATATGGCATTGGTGGACCGAACGGCCACGTCCCAACAGTTAGCCCAAAAGTGGAACTTGGTATTACATCAAAGGTTGTCTGCAAGCTATGTCTGATGCTCTTTGCTTCAGAGAGACCTCGTCGCTTATCGTCTGTTGCTTCAACTTCCCTTGAGCTTAAACTACAGACATCAGCAGCTGTAATGGGGCCAACAATGCAGACACTGGTGTGATGAATTGCAACATATAGTTTTTTCTGATGAGTCACAGCTCAACATAATGACCTTATAGTGGACATATCCCTGTACAGTTACACTGTGGTGAACAGCTGCTAGAGGGATGCATTATACAGCATCATATGGGCTTGAAACTGGGTGTTCTGGTGTGAGGTGCTGTTGGGTTCCATTTGTGTTCCTGCCTTCTAGGCATTGCAGGAACCATGACCAGCCAGCAGTACATTGTGGAAATTGTGGAGGCTGAAGTGTGCTGCCATATATGCAGAGGGTCCCTGCCTGGGGCCATCTTTCAACAAGACGAAGTCCAGCCACATGTGGTGCAGAATATCTTACAGCTTCTGGATGCCCAAGATGTGCCACATCTTCCTTGGCCAGTGCATTTGCCTGATTTGTTGCCTACTGAACAAGAGTGGGATATGATTGTTTGATGCCTGGCCCATCAGGCTCTGCCACTAGTTCCCTAAGATAAATTTTGGGTACAAGTCAAGACAGCATGGAATGAACTTCCCACAGTGCAACATTTAGAACCTCTTTTAGTCAATTCCACAGAGTATAAGAGCTGTTATAGTTGCTCATGGAGCGTACACATGGTACTGAGTATTGTGTGTTCGACACCACTTACAGGTCTGTACTTAAGTCTTGTACCATAAATAAAGTACCCTATAAATATCACTTGAATAGCTCAAGCCTTTCTTGGTGTTCCATTTCCAATAGACAGCAGTGTATTAATATCACATGAGAAACAAAGAAAAAAAAAAGACACCAAAATGAAAGAAATTCACTCACAAACTTAATAGATTGTAGATGGCACCATATAAGAACTCGTCAACAAGATACCCAATCAGGAAACATGGGAGCATGTGACACTGCCACAAGAAGACATTGGGGCACATGAAGACCTTCAACCAAGCATGACAGCCAATGAATTCTGACAAAGCTGTAAAGATGTGCACAGTGAAAATGATTGAAATACAAAAGATTCCACTGCTACCTGTTTTGGCAATTCAACTGTTTAGGTTCTGACTTCTATTTTTTACTCTAAAACTTTTTAACCTTCTATTTTTAACTTCAATTTATCATTTAACTGTGCAGTAAAAACCTCTTCAATGAAACTGCAATTCAACCATTGGATGACTAGACCTATTTCAGGAAATAATATTGTGAATTACTAGCTCAAGCTTTTGTTAGCTTCACTGACTAAAGCATTTTAATATATATCAAATACGTGTAGATAATGTAAAATGGACGATGTAATCACTCTTTCCACGTTATTTTTCAAACAACGCATAGCGACTGAAAAATTGTATTTCGGCACTGCTGGGATCGAACCCCAGAACTCTCGATAACTAGTCGAGTGCGTTCGAATTTACGCTACAGCGCCAACAATTCTCAGCGCAATGCGTGGTTTATCAGTCAGCATCTGACTATACGAATGCGTATTGATGGTCTCAGCAACTGAGATGTCGTCATCTGGTGGCATTTAACGCAACAGCTATTTTAATTGTAGCTGATAAATTCAAAGGGCGATAGACATGTTTAATATATATCAAATACGTGTAGATAATGTAAAATGAACGATGTAATCACTCTTTCCACGTTATTTTTCAAACAACGCATAGCGACTGAAAAATTGTATTTCGGCACTGCTGGGATCGAACCCCAGAACTCTCGATAACTAGTCGAGTGCGTTCAATTTACGCTACAGCGCCAACAATTCTCAGCGCAATGCGTGGTTTATCAGTCAGCATCTGACTATACGAATGCGTATTGATGGTCTCAGCAACTGAGATGTCGTCATCTGGTGGCATTTAACGCAACAGCTATTTTAATTGTAGCTGATAAATTCAAAGGGCGATAGACATGTTTAATATATATCAAATACGTGTAGATAATGTAAAATGGACGATGTAATCACTCTTTCCACGTTATTTTTCAAACAACGCATAGCGACTGAAAAATTGTATTTCGGCACTGCTGGGATCGAACCCCAGAACTCTCGATAACTAGTCGAGTGCGTTCAATTTACGCTACAGCGCCAACAATTCTCAGCGCAATGCGTGGTTTATCAGTCAGCATCTGACTATACGAATGCGTATTGATGGTCTCAGCAACTGAGATGTCGTCATCTGGTGGCATTTAACGCAACAGCTATTTTAATTGTAGCTGATAAATTCAAAGGGCGATAGACATGTTTAATATATATCAAATACGTGTAGATAATGTAAAATGGACGATGTAATCACTCTTTCCACGTTATTTTTCAAACAACGCATAGCGACTGAAAAATTGTATTTCGGCACTGCTGGGATCGAACGCACTCGACTAGTTATCGAGAGTTCTGGGGTTCGATCCCAGCAGTGCCGAAATACAATTTTTCAGTCGCTATGCGTTGTTTGAAAAATAACGTGGAAAGAGTGATTACATCGTCCATTTTACATTATCTACACGTATTTGATATATATTAAACATGTCTATCGCCCTTTGAATTTATCAGCTACAATTAAAATAGCTGTTGCGTTAAATGCCACCAGATGACGACATCTCAGTTGCTGAGACCATCAATACGCATTCGCATAGTCAGATGCTGACTGATAAACCACGCATTGCGCTGAGAATTGTTGGCGCTGTAGCGTAAATTGACGCACTCGACTAGTTATCGAGAGTTCTGGGGTTCGATCCCAGCAGTGCCGAAATACAATTTTTCAGTCGTAAATGCGTTGTTTGAAAATAACGTGGAAAGAGTGATTACATCGTCCATTTTACATTATCTACACGTATTTGATATATATTAAACATGTCTATCGCCCTTTGAATTTATCAGCTACAATTAAAATAGCTGTTGCGTTAAATGCCACCAGATGACGACATCTCAGTTGCTGAGACCATCAATACGCATTCGTATAGTCAGATGCTGACTGATAAACCACGCATTGCGCTGAGAATTGTTGGCGCTGTAGCGTAAATTCGAACGCACTCGACTAGTTATCGAGAGTTCTGGGGTTCGATCCCAGCAGTGCCGAAATACAATTTTTCAGTCGCTATGCGTTGTTTGAAAAATAACGTGGAAAGAGTGATTACATCGTCCATTTTGACTAAAGCATTCAAGAATGTGTCACATCACTCTTTTTAATAAAGATAATCATGAATAAATTTTTCAATGAATCTTTATTTAATGCATGTTCGAAATAGAAAATTAATCAAAAGAAATAATTTACACATTTCATTCATAAAGCATTTCACCTAATTCACATGCTGATCAATCAGGAGGAAAATTACGTGAGATGTTTTTGATTTGGTTTAATTCCATACCTTTGGTGAGTCATGACCAAATATAACTTTGTGAGACTTGATATTTGTAAAAGTCCCCCAAAACAATCCACTGAATAAAGAACCAAGAAAACACAAAGAATCAAACTTTTTGCAGCCAGAGTGTGCCCCACTCTCTTAATAGCATCTTTGGACATCGTCTTTACAATAGTTTTTTTGTTTTTTTTCATTTCTATAATCACCAAAAGTATAACTGCTGATCAATGTGAAAAAAAAATCCACAGAATTTGAAATCATAAATCTGCTGAGAGTCATACTGTTTTCATCTTACATCAGAAAACTGATTTTAAACTGTGATCAAATGTTTTATTTCCCACTCCCTTACCCTTGAGTATGACTTAATAGCTAGAAATAATTCCAGGCAATTTTGTGCCTTTTTTTATATATATATATATATAAATTGTTAAGCAAAACACTGAGAACTTGTTCAATTCTTTTAACACACAAGAACAACATATGTACAATAAAATATCATTATAAAACCCTTCATGGACCTAAACATCAATAACTTATCACCCTCTGCCCAAAACACACCATATCTCCAATACTCATAAAACTGCCTAACAAGATGTATTTTGGTAGCAATAAAGTCCTAGCTCACTAAATCTGTCACCTTGGTCAATACTTGTCACTATTTTAATTTGGATGGGAAATCAAGCTCAGAATTAATAGCCTTTCAGTTTGCAACTATGTAAGTTGTTCAAAAAGTAACGAGACTGATCATAGCACCAAAATAATCATACACAGAAAAATGCTGCCTGTGTCGGAACACCTGTAAGGTCAGTTACATGACGACATGTTGTTATGGTGATCTGCTGGTTTATTCTTGTAGTAGAAGGCATAAAATGTTCAGACGCATTTCTGTAACCCAGCATTGGATTTAAAACTGGAGCAAAGAGCAGCTATAAAATTTTGCATGCGTTTGGATAAAACTGCCACAGAAATGCACAAAATTATTAAAACAGCCTATAAGGAAGATGCTTTGTCCTGTGCAAGAGTTTTGAGTGGCACAAGAAATTTGTGAATGGTAAAGCGTGCCTGGAAGAGGCACCATGCTCTGGTAGGCCTTTGACATCGACTACAGAGGTTGATATCAATATCATTGAGACACTCCTAGGAAGACTGCTGAATGACCATTGAGGAGGTTGTTAATGTGATGCAGATGTCCATTGGTTCTACTGATGACATTGTAAGAGACCAATTGGGGTACCAAAAAGTTGCTGCAAAATGGGTTTCCCACTTGCTCACAGATAAACACAAGACAAATCATGTTATCACTTGTCACCAATACAAGTGCCAGATACGACATGAGCCACACTTTTTGGATCAAGTCGTCACATGTGATGAAACATTTTTTCACTTTTTTGATCCAGAAACAAAACAGAGCACCCAATGGAAACGCCCATAGAGTGTACAATCCAAGAAAGCAAAGGTTCAAGAAAGTGCAGGGAAGGTCATGCATCTGGTTTTCTTCAATAAAAAGGGAATTGTGTATGACCATGTTGTTCCAAAAGGAAAAACTGTTACTGGTGCCTATTATTCTGAAGTTCTCAAAGCTCCTCTAAAGAAACAAATTTCCCTAAACTTCCCAGAATATGCACAAACTGGTTGGATTTTGCATCAAGATAATGCTATAATGCTCCTGAACATTATGCTTTGCTTCCCAGCAGGTTATCCAAGATCTAGGCATTGAAATGATGGTGAACTCCCCTTATTCACTGGACCTGGTGCCATATGACTTCCACCTATTCTCTGAAGTGAAAATTCAACTTCATGTGCATTGGTTTGCATCAAATACTGAACTGAACAGTGCTGTGAAGGATATCCTGAACCACATGTCAAGGAAGGGCTTTAAACACACCTTCTGGAAGTGGATAGAAAGGTGGGATCGGTGCATTCAGGTAAAAGAAGAATACTTTGAAAGTATGTAGAGTAGTGGACATAATTGTGTCCACTACTGTACATACTTTCAGCACCAAAAATATGCTGTGAATACTCCAATCATGATAAATCTACAGTACAATTCAATAAAATGATATCAGACTTACAATTGAAACATACTATCAGTATTTGATAGGGTAGCCTTTATTGTTTAAAACAGCAGCACAGCAATGTTTCAGTGAACCAACAAGTGTGTGAAGCTCTGTCTTCGCTATTACATGGTGCCAGAAAGCCCTTATAGCCTCAATTAATTGCCTTTTATTTGACGAACATCTCATTCGTACAAGGTTTCTCAAACGGTGCCATAAATTTTTATAGGGGTTTAGATCGGGGCTGTTTCCTGGCCAGGTCAACAATGGAATGCCCTTTGCTGTGAACCACTGTTTGCATGTTTGTGCTATGGGGGCAGGGAGCTGAATTCTAATTAAAAAGAAATGGTGAATTGTTGGAAATATTCCTGATGGAAGGTAGCAGTTTTGGTTCCAGGATAGCAACAATGTATTTTCTTCCATTCAGTGTGCCGTCGATTACACGAAGGTGGCCAACACCATCTACTGCCATACATGCCCAAATCATAACACTTGTTGGGTGCTTTATATTTGCCTCCATGCAGTCTTAGGGTGTAGCTCTTCTCCCACTCGACATCTCACATATTTTCTTCCATCACTACCAAATAAGGATATCTTACTTTCGTCACTCCAAATAACTTGCTTCCATTGATCTTCTGTCCATTCAATGTGTTCTTTTGACCATTGCAGTAGTTTTGTGCGCTACTGTAGATTTAGATATCGGTTTTTTTCCTCGGAATTACACTTCTTATTCCTATGTCTCATGATCTTCTCCTTATCATTCTTGAACTGACTGAAACACCAGTTGCACCCACTTCACCTCTGATGGCTTCAGATGAAATTCTTCTGTCCTTGAGAACAGCCTTTTTATTCTGAATAATATATGTTCATACTATATATAATATATGTAATACATGGTCTAAATAACTAAAAGAGGGTTATAAGCACTTTGTACTCCTATACACTCTTTCTCACGTTATATTAACTATATATTTCATTGGGTCAATCTCCTATTGCATCCCGTCAAAATTTACAAACATTCATGTTGAAAAATTATAAGTTGTCATAAAAATCTATTGAAATCAGAATCAAAAGGCTTAACTCACGTTTATATTGGGTGCATATTGCTGAATGATGGATTGGCGAACGTACAATCTTGTTTTGGCTGTCATTTCACAGTCTGTCGCAATGCAAAGTCATTTCGAATTTTGTAGTTGTTCAAACGTGAAATTAACAAGGCCACTATGAAGTTCAATACAAGGACATTGAGGACTGGGATAAAAAGTTCAACATCGAATGAACAAAGGAAGATTTTTTTATATAAACCTACTTAAAATGTAGTGGGATGAGCTTGACAACAGAGTTTACCAAAATGAGTTAAAATCAATAAAATCTTTTGAAGTAGGGTTAAAATATACCAATGATTTCTATTCACATAGGTTGACTCCTGAAATATCTTCCAAATAGTTTAAAAACACAATAAAAGAACCTGTACTGAAGTACGTTTAAGTACGATAGACCCAATAATGCAAACGAGGAACAATGGCGGGGTTGACATCGACGACTCACATGTTCATTTCCGATTGGTTTCAACTGTATGAACTTCAGTCATTATCATTGATCCTCTTCCAGTGCAACTGCACCTATTCATCAAAGTTTGATTAGGCTCTTCATGCAGGTTTCTACATGTCAGAGGAGATATTGCGCACACACATGGCAAGGGATACGTCATTTGGTTTGAAAGTGCCATCTATCGTGTTTTTCGGTCATGTTTTGGTATTATTTTGATATTATTTTTCTCTATCTTCCTTTTCTGCATTAGTCCCAGAATTCTTTGTTATTTTTCCCTTTTTTATCTGTTATGTCTTTAGTTCTTTTTCAATAAGATATTTCCATGCATAGCTTAAATCGATCGTTGTATTGTAGTAACAATTTTTGCTCTTGGTCTTTAACAATGTCATTAATTTAATATTCTCCCAATCAGGATAAGCTTGTATGCTATGCTGTATCAATGTTGTCTTCTCTTCACGTTTGTTCCAATTCGAGATATGTTCATTAAGTCTTGTACCCAATCATCTTTTGGTACTACCGATGTATAATTTATCGGGACAACTGTCTTTTTTTGTTGGAATTGTATAGACACCTGCTCTGTTTAATATAGATCTTATTTCATGGTCTTTTGTCAGATCTTTTGAAATATCATTCACTGTCTCTGCAGGAACTATGTCATGCTTCTGGCATTCCTTTTTAAGGATATCCGATATAGGTGAAGTATATGGAAAATTTCCCATATATTTTTTATTATTAATAGTAGGTGTATTATTTATACTATTATTCTGATCTTTCATTTTCTTGTAAATAGACATAATTAGGGATTTCTTATAACCAAAATTTGTAGCCAAGTTTATTATCCACTTTAGTTCCTTCTTTTCAGATCCACTTTCTGATGAGTGTGAGATAGCTCTACGAATATAAAAATAAAATGCAGAAACTTTATATTTCCATGGGTGATTGGAGTTATATGGAATGATAGCTGGAACATAAGATGGTTTTCGAAAAATGGAGTATTGCATTCTGGAGTTCTTGTTAAATAAAGATATATCCAAGAAATTTAATTGTTGGTTTACTTCTTTTTCTATTGTAACTTTAATTTTGGGGTAGAAGTTGTTGTATTTATTTATGAAGTTGTTCAATTCTTCTTTTGAGTATTGCCATAGGATCAAAATATCATCAACATATCTCAAAAATAATAAAGGTAAGAATTGGTTTGTATTTGCTAATATTTCTTCTTCTATATTCTGTAAGATAACCTCTGCGAGTAGACCTGAAATGGGTGATCCCATTGGGGCTCCAGATGATTGCTTGAATATTTTATTATTGCAGTTAAAGTAGTTGTTATCTTGAACAAAATCAAGAGCTTTCATTATACTTCATCTTTCATCTTCTATTATAAGGTTTTGTCTAAGTTTAGAATCTATTAGTTCAATAGCCTCTTTTTCTGAAGTATTTTTACTGTAGTATAACTACGGGAGTAAAACGACGACTTTAGAATGCTAAGTATGGATATAACTTCATTATATCCCAATACTCCAGTAAAAGAGGCTACTGAACTAATAGATTCTAAACTTAGAAAAACCCTTATAATAGAAGATGAAAGATTAAGTATAATCAAAGCTCTTGATTTTGTTCAAGATAACAACTACTTTAAGTATAATAATAAAATATTCAAGCAATCATCTGGAGCCCCAATGGGATCACCCATTTCAGGTCTACTCGCAGAGGTTATCTTACAGAATATAGAAGAAGAAATATTAGCAAATACAAACTAATTCTTACCATTATTATTTTTGAGATATGTTAATGATATTTAGATCCTATGGCAATACTCAAAAGAAGAATTGAACAACTTCATAAACAAATACAACAACTTCTACCCTACAATTAAAGTTACAATAGAAAAAGAAGTAAACCAACAATTAAATTTCTTGGATATTTCTTTATTTAACAAGAACTCCAGAATGCAATACTCCATTTTTCGAAAACCATCTTATGTTCCAGCTATCATTCCATATAACTCCAATCACCCATGGAAATATAAAGTTTCGGCATTTTATTTTTATATTCGTAGAGCTATCTCACACTCATCAGAAAGTGGATCTGAAAAGAAAGAACTAAAGTGGATAATAAACTTGGCTACAAATTTTGGCTATAAGAAATCCCTAATTATGTCTATTTACAAGAAATGAAAGATCAGAATAATAGTATAAATAATACACCTACTATTAATGATAAAAAATATATGGGAAATTTTCCATATACTCCACCTATATCGGATATCCTTAAAAAGGAATGCCAGAAGCATGACATAGTTCCTGCAGAGACAGTGAATGATATTTCAAAAGATCTGACAAAAGACCATGAAATAAGATCTATATTAAACAGAGCAGGTGTCTATGCAATAAATTATACACCGGTAGTACCAAAAGACAATTGGGTACAAGAATTAATGAACATATCTCGAACTGGAACAAACCTGAAGAGAAGACAGCATTGATACAGCATTGCATACAGAACCAAGCTTATCCTGATTGGGAGAATATTAAATTAATGACGTCGTTAAAGACCAAAAGCAAAAATTGTAACTACAATACACCGATCGATTTAAGCTATAAATGGAAATATCTTATTGAAAAAGAACTAAAGACATAACAGAAAAAAAGGGGGAAATAACAAAGAATTCTGGGACTAATGCAGAAAAAGAAGATACAGAAAAATAATATCAAAAGAATACCAAAACATGACCGAAAAACACGATAGATGGCACTTTCAAACCAAATGACGTATCTCCTGCCATGTGCGTGCGCAATATCTCTCTGACGTGTAGAAACCTGCATGAAGAGCTTAATCAAACTTTGATGAATAGGTGCAGTTGCACTGGAAGACGATTCTTGATAATGACTGAAGTTCATACAGTCGAAACCAGTCGGAAATGAACATGTGAGTCGTCGATGTCAACCCCCGCCATTGTTATAAAAGAACCTGTACTTCAGTACAGGTTCTTTTATTGTGTTTTTAAACTATTTGGAAGATATTTCAGGAGTCAACCTATGTAAATAGAAATCACTGGCATATTTTAATCCTACTTCAAAAGATTTTATTGATTTTAACTTACTTCGGTAAACTCTGTTGTCAAGCTCATCCCACTTCATTTTAAGTAGGATTTTATAAAAAAATCTTCCTTTGTTCATTCGATGTCGAACTTTTTATCCCAGTCCTCAATGTCCTCATATTTAACTTCATAGTGGCCTTGTTAACTTCACGTTTGAACAATTACAAAATGAGAAATGACTCTGCATTGCGACAGACTGTGAAATGACAGCCAAAACAGGATTATACATTCACCAATCCATCATTCGGCAATATGCACCTGATATAAA
The DNA here is from genome assembly GCA_039090855.1 of Macrothele yani. Classification (NCBI taxonomy): domain Eukaryota; kingdom Metazoa; phylum Arthropoda; class Arachnida; order Araneae; family Macrothelidae; genus Macrothele; species Macrothele yani. Next base: position 3,471,551 of record CM077020.1, on the reverse strand, counting down.
TGTGAGTTAAGCCTTTTGATTCTGATTTCAATAGATTTTTATGACAACTTATAATTTTCCATTATGAATGTTTGTAAATTTTGACTGGATGCAATAGGGGATTGACCCGATGAAATATATAGTTAATATAATGTGAGAAAGAGTGTATAAGAGTACAAAGTGCTCATAACCCTCTCTTAGCCTTTTTTTTCTTCTGTCATCAACAAATTTTATGTACTTTTTTTTGGCCTTTCCTGCTTTGGTTTTCAGCAACTGTTTCCTGATAACATAACACAACTTTAGTACTCCAGATGTCATCACAGTCTCATGCCTTGCAATTTCAGCATTGGAAAGGTCCGATTCACATAATACAACAATCCTGCTTTTTTTCGTGGGTGTCCAATAAACTATTTTCTTTGCTACCATTGCTGTATTTATTGTCTACACTTTAAATTTCAAGAAATACAAAAAGCATGCACACAGTCTTTAATTGTGCTTCATTTACACAGATAACCATCTATCTTTTACAGGACAAACAGCAAAACTGACTTTCCCCAACTTGACACATGATGTGTTGCAGCTACTGCCATTTGATTGGTCCCCAAAACAAGGAGTGTGATTGGCCAGTAGGTTTTGCATTCACATTCTGCTTCTTAATTGGATCACAAGTGTGTTTGTTTTTTAGATTAAAGTATCTTTTTCAGTTGATATATAAACATTTGCATTTAGTAAAACATAACATTCCCTATAGCCTGAAAAGTTGTAAAACATGAGATTTTCAAAGAGTGTCCACAATTTTGGCCACAAGTGTAAGTATGTTTACTTCATTACATCTCTGTCCCATGCAAAATCAATCTTGTTACTTTTTGAACAACCGTTGTACAATATTTATTATTCACAAGTTACTCAGACTATGTTCTCTTTCTCTGTCTATCATTAATGTCACAGATAGAATCAAGGCACACGTCCATTCTGGTTTACCTCATACTGTTACTGGGCCGCAATACATGTACTGACATGGGGATTGTGGAAGAAATATTTTTCACAAACAAATGGAACAGCTACAGGATTTTTAAGGCAGCAAACACAGAATAGCTATTGCCTTTCTTACTGTTTAAAATGCAACATTACATCAGAAAACTTGAAAATTGCATGTGTAACGGACAGCATGCTCGAGATGCAGGTTCATTTCTTGCTCCAGGGCGATGTAATTTTCAGGTTTTTTGACGTTACATGTTGAACAGATAGCAAGACAATGGCTATTCTGCATTTGCTGCCTTAAAAATCAGGTGCTGACATTTTCAAATATCTTCTCCCTGGCATGACCTTGTATTATGCTGTTATGCGTAAGCCTTTTCATTTCAGGTTTACAAAACCTGTTCTCAGTTTTATATCTAAATGTTGTTTGACTGAGGAATTTACTTAGTACTTCTCCTTCGAGTTTATTTTCTGGCACAAAATAAACACTCGGAAGAGAAGGAGAAAACTAAATTGCTGGAAAACAGACCAAATCTTGACAATATAAGGTACAGAATAAACAAAAAGGCGAAAACAGTATCAGACTTCCAAAATTTGATGGATAATGCAAAACAAGGAAGAAGAACTGGGTATAAAATATAAAATAACTACAAAACTTAACATGAAAATATGTATTAGATAACAAAAATATGGTAATAGGTATAGGGGGGCAGCAAAAATTTAAAAGAATTACAGCAAAACTCTGCTAGCAATTAGAAGTACAAGTCAAATAAATGGTTATTTCTTTAGACCTATGAAATACAAAAATAGCAATAGAAATTTTTACAAAAAAAATAATAACAGATGACATGAATGAAGTAATTGAAAAGATAAAAAAAAAATAAAGCTGTGATAACAATGATCATTAGATAAATAGTACCAACAAACTGCAAAATTTCAGAATTGCTTGGTTTTATAAAAATGCTGAAATACAATCCAATTAGACCAGTTTTTTTTTACAAACTTTATAAATTAAAGCAATGTTTGATTAACATCCTAAAATAAGAAATAGATTATAGCCTTTATTCAGTAAACAGCCTATTGGAAATGGTTTAAAAAGTAAAGACTGCACTGGTAAAGAAACACATAAAAGTGATCTGTTTAGACATAACTAATATGTTTCGATCAGCAACCTCTAAGAAAACTGCCAAATTTGTAGAAAAAAAAATCAAAATGATCTTATTATAGAAAATGGGATTTCAACAAATAAAGTTCTACTCCTGAATTCATACTGCAGTTCCATCACCTGACAATATAATGATACAACATATAGACAAAGAAATTACTGTGAACAGGATCAGAAATTGCACCAAAACTAGTGGAATTTTATATATCAAACTTGGAACAACATATTTTTAAAGAACATCTACTGCAGGTGGACCTCTACACACAATGTATGTCAACAATATTCTTATTTTCTATGATCCAAAACTACACACCACATAAAAAATTATATTATGTTCAACAGAATGGATGAAAATATTACATTTAACCTCAAAGAAGAGGGTAATCACATTCAGTTTCTTGACGCAAAAATCATGAGACAAACAGGTAATATGGATTATGTGCATAGTTTCAAAACCAAAAAATTAACATAATATTAATTCCAATGCTTACCACACAAATTTGGTCAAAATTACCACACCACAAAATTTAATAAGAGGAGTTAACACAATTTTTGCTGCTTTTGGAACAAAAATCAGCAAAAAGCCATCACAGAAATGGTGCAAACTTCGGATGACAATGATTATCTTAAGAAAACTATCATTAATATATTATATTGCGTGAGCAAAAGAAAGGAAAATCACAACCACAGGAATGTAAAATTACAATAAAGAATAAGCCAATAGAAATACATATCTGTAGCTAATTATGAAAAATTAAACAGTATTACATAAGCAATTAAAAAAATCAGAAATAAAGAGAGCAACCATAGCCAAAACTAATATAGCAAAATTAGCAAATAGAGACAAGTTATCACTTAAATAAAAATATAAAAAAAAAAGGAAGAGGAAAGCAATTCTCCCAGAAATTAAAATAGAGAATTATGCAACATAAAACAGCTGTTAAAAAGGATAACTAAACAGTGCAATTGTAAAATACACTGGCGGAAAGTGAAAAAAAAACACCAAGAAGGAGACGTCTGATACCAACGAAATGTATACAGCAATAACATGATCAAAACGTTATGGCAAAATGCAGCTGTATTTGCTGGTAAACTGAAAAATAACATTTCCATGTAACATGGTTAGTACGAGGTTGAACCGCTATGAACTGCCTCACACTGTGCAATTCTGGCATGGAGTCTGTCGTACAGATGTTGGATGTAAGTTTGGGGTATTGAGTTCCAAGCATCCTCAACCTGGGCGCATAAATCGGGGATGGTCGTGGCTGGCCGTGGAGACCGGATAAGTCGTTGTCCCATAAAATCCCACACGTGCTCAATGGGGGGACAAATCCGGTGAACGTGCAGGCCATGGAAGTTGTCTTACACCCTGAAGTGCATGTTGCATTGCACGTGCTGTGTGTGGGCGTGCGTTATCTTGCTGGAAAACACCACGATGGACCGACCTTACAAATGGCACAACAATGGGCTGAATGATGTTGTTGATGTAGGAGGTGCTGTTTAACGTACCCGGTACAAACACTAGTTGTGTACGGGAGTGATAGCTGATCGCTCCCCACACCAGGAGACCAGATGTAGGCCCTGTGTGTCGCTGGCGGATGCAAGAAGGGTAGAGACGCTCCCCTGTGCATCTACGAACACGCATACGGCCATCGGAGGCTCCCAAGCAGAATCTGCTTTCATCGCCGAACATGACAGATCGCCATTGTGTTCTCCAGTGCAGACGTTGGCGACACCACTGCAGCCGTTCCTGACGGTGCGCTGGAGTCAGAGGTACACATGCCAGAGGCACATGTGCACGTAGTCCTCCATCCAGTAGATGGTTGCAGATTGTTCGCACAGTCACCTCAGGTGCAACGGCAGCTCGGATTTGCGTTGCAGTGGATGTTCTGCTTGACAACGCCGCTCTTCTTATGCTTCGATCGGTCCGCTCATTAGTCCGTCTGTGACTCCCGGTTCCACGTCTTCTCGTGTCGGATTGTTCCTTGCACCATCTACGCCACCATCGTACCACCACCGATACTTCCCGTCCAATTCGCTCCGCAATAAGACGATACGGCCACCCGGACTCGCGGGGTCCGACTAGATGACCTCGCTCAAAGTTCGATAACTGCTGAAATCGTGCACGTCTTCCATGTCCAGGCATTGCAGCTTCTTCAGGGTCTTCGCTCGTGTCCATACGCCGACAACTGATTACATTCACTTCGCCGTACTCCTTAAATACCACCGACGATAATTTGCATATTATGCCGTGCTGTGGCGTAAGCGCTCACCGGTTGGTCCCGAAATTAACATCACACCTATGTAAACTTGATTCCATTGACATATGTAAATTTCATGATCGTCCGCCAATTCCTTCTTGGTGTTCTTTTTTCACTTTCCGCCAGTGTACATAAATACATGCAAAACAATGTGGGATAAAATTCAAATTTCGGATTCATCATCATCATCATCATTGTCAAACATTATCAATCCACTGCTGGACAAAGGTCTCCCCAAGTTTCCTCCACAACGGTCTGTCTTGTGCCAGTCTCCTCCATGTCACTCCCGCATACTTTCGAATTTCATCCACCCATCTTCCATGTGGTCTTCTTCTGGGTCTTTTCCTGTCCCTTGGAATCCAATCTAAAATTTCGGCTGTCCATCGATGGTCTGTTCTTCTGGCAGTATGTCTAGCCCATTGCCATTTCAGGGATTTAACTCTGATCATGATGTCTTCCACTCTTGTCATTTTTCGGATCCACGTGTTCCTCTTCTTATCTCTCCTGGTTACACCAAGCATGCACCTCTCCATGCTACTTTGAGTTGTCTGCAGCCTTTGTATGTCTCTTTTAGCTAAGGTCCACGTCTCTGCACCATACGTAAGCACTGGAAGGATGCATTGATCAAACACTTTTCTTTTAAGACATAATGGCATATTGCTCTTGAAAATTATGCTGTTTCTTCCAAAAGCTCTCCAGGCAAGTTTTGTACGCCGATTAATTTCTTCACCAATGTGACCCTCACTTGATATCTGCTGTCCAAGATAAACGTACGTGTCTGTTATCTCCAGCTTTTCTCCATCAATCGATAAATCTTCATTTCTTGTAAAAGCATTGAACATCACTTTTGTCTTCTGAAAGTTCATTTTTAATCCCACTTCTTTACCCTTGTCAGCAAGTTCCTGGATCATACTCTGTAGCTCTGATGGGGTAGTTGCAAAAATGACTATGTCATCAGCAAAACGAAGGTGGGTTAGATAATCTCCATTAATCTTTATCCCCTTGTTTTCCCAGTTCAGTGATTGAAAGACATTTTCCAATGTAGCATTGTAGAGCTTAGGAGATATGGTGTCACCTTGTCTCACTCCTTTTCCAATTTTTATGTGTGTTGTATTTTCAAACAGCCGAATCTTTGCACTTGCATTTTCATAGATGTTACTAATAATATTAATGTATGCATCTTCAATACTATGAACCTCAAAATCAACAGAATGTTTGTTAAAGTGACATAAAATGTATAAGCCCAGTCTTCAATGTTGTGTATAAGACAAATAGATTCCAACAAGAGCCTTCAGATACATTTTATTCTAAAAGTGCCATAGCATTAATCTGGAATCTGGCAACAATTTTTAAAATGTGTTCTACATGAACAGCCACTTTGGAGAGAAAGGAAGCATAAAAACAGGTCTTGACACAATCATCAGATAACCAGAAATGTTTGAAAAGAAGAAAAAAAGGAAAAGCTCAGAGGAAAAGGAGAAGTAAGTAAATTTTTCAACTAAACAGCACTCAAAAAGAGCAGAAATTCAGAGAGTGGAAGTAATAAAAATCTTCATTGTAGCTGTGTTAGCTCTTGGTAGTACAAGTCTTCATCATGTTATGAATACCACACCTATCTCTGAGGCTTTCAAGAGTCCTTTTTGTGGAACATGCTCCACTGAGTTTTATACATACATACATATCCCTAAGCTGTTCTCCGAGATTCAGAGGTTAGCTCCAAAAAGAAATACAAATTACCAGATACATTTTTAACTGATTATTTACTTACTGTTGCCATATCAAACTTCTTCATTTACAGCAATCTTGACAGACAACTCGAGCTTCACTGACATCCACCACACGACGTACACAAGACTTTCTATACTTCATACTCATAATCTTTTCGCATGAAGACACCCCTGAATCTGATCCTCCCCTGACTTCCTTGGCCTTCCTCTGCCTTTCCTTCCTGCCACTTGAGCTAAAAAAAATTCATAGTAAGCATCTCATCACTCATTCTTTTGACATGGCCAAACCACTGAAGAATATTAGTCTCCACCTTGCTAACAACATTATGCTTCATAGTTGTAAATGCATTTATGGCACCTCTATTCATAGTGATTGTGGAATAGCTTTTTCACGGGTCTTATAGAGGTTATTTTTCATCAAAGTTGGTTGTCAAATTTTCGAACTAAAGCCTAGTTCGTCATCAGGACTATGTCACTGGAGTAGTTGCTGCCACTCAATTGGAAGAGTCCATCCGCAATTATCGTTAATTGTGGTACTTCTTCTTCTTGCTATTTCGATCCCTTCTTCTAGTTTCCTCTTTACTAAGTTTGACTGGTAGGCGATTATTTTCACTGAGTCCCAATTTATGGAGTGTCCACTTGCTTGTATATGTCTGTCTAGCCCTGTTTTGTTCTCAATGTTCCTAATAGCTGCTTGGTGTTCTTTCATTCGGACCTTAATACTTCTCCCTGTTTCTACTATGTCACTGGAGTAGTTGCTGCCACTCAATTGGAAGAGTCCATCCGCAATTATCGTTAATTGTGGTACTTCTTCTTCTTGCTATTTCGATCCCTTCTTCTAGTTTCCTCTTTACTAAGTTTGACTGGTGGGCGATTATTTTCACTGAGTCCCAATTTATGGAGTGTCCACTTGCTTGTATATGTCTGTCTAGCCCTGTTTTGTTCCCAATGTTCCTAATAGCTGCTTGGTGTTCTTTCATTCGGACCTTAATACTTCTCCCTGTTTCTACTATGTCACTGGAGTAGTTGCTGCCACTCAATTGGAAGAGTCCATCCGCAATTATCGTTAATTGTGGTACTTCTTCTTCTTGCTATTTCGATCCCTTCTTCTAGTTTCCTCTTTACTAAGTTTGACTGGTGGGCGATTATTTTCACTGAGTCCCAATTTATGGAGTGTCCACTTGCTTGTATATGTCTGTCTAGCCCTGTTTTGTTCCCAATGTTCCTAATAGCTGCTTGGTGTTCTTTCATTCGGACCTTAATACTTCTCCCTGTTTCTCCTATATAGCTGAGTCCGCAGTTACAGTTGATGCAGTAAATTACTCCTTCCTGCAATTGGATGTCCAATTCTTTCTGCTTTAAAGCTGGCAGGAATTTCTTAATTTTGTTATTAAGATCTGGAGCTAGTCTGATATTATATTTTGCTCCGATCCTTTTCAGGTTCTCGAAAAGACCCTTGTGGTACGTAATTTTGCTGGTGAATTTGAAGTTGGTTTTCTCCTGCTTCTTTTTTGGCACTTGTTTAAATATTTTCTCAACATATGGGGAGGGGTAATTGTTTTCTGCCAATATTTCCTTCAATTCTTCTTTGTGAAGATCTTTCTGAGCAGCTGAAGAGACCAGGATTTCAATCTTTTCCAAAAATTGTCTCGCCGTATGTCAAAGCTGCTATTGCAAAACCTCTGGTGACCTGGGTAAATGCACAAAAGCGATGGCAGTGGCACCAAGAGTATACAACATGGACTGCCAATGCATGGAAGCATGCAATGTGGTCAGATGAATCAACACTCACACTATTCTTCACCGCACAACGTGTTTATGTGTGGTAAACACCATCAGAAACGTACAACCTAGACAGTCTTCTCCCAACAGTGCAGCTTGGTGGTAGTTCTGCCATGGTCTGGACTTGAACATCATATCACCAGACTTAAATATCATCGACCCACTGTGGTCTGTGCTGGAAAACAGAGTAAGATCCCGTTACCTTCCTCCTGCATATCTCAAAAACATGGAGCAGTTTCTGCATGAAAAATGGCGCAACATCCCATTAACCACCATCCATGATTTGTACGCATCCATTCCAAGGAGGATTCAGGCAGTTTTGAATGCCAAAAGTGGTCCCACACCCTACTAGGTATGTAAAACCTCCTTTTTCTATTTCAATTTACTTCCGATATTGGAGGTTATATTATTTAACGTGCATTAATGCATTTGCATTTTTGAACTTCACTTTTAGTTGGTAAAGTTCGATGAACACTTACCGCACGTGGGGCTTGGCTTTCAATTCATATTTCCGTTATGTGGATGCGGCACGGGATTTTTTCATTTGGCCACGGGTCCGCCTCTTCTTTTTTTCTCCGTTGGAATTTATTTTGTCTCGTCACCAAATGAGTTTTTCCTTTGCTGCATCCTCATTTACTTCAATATTTATTCATACCCGAGTACTTTCAGTAAAATTCCTTTACCGTCTTCGAGGGGACGTTTTGCTCCGTCTAGCACGGACCGTGTCAGCTGGGCATTTCGGTGGTTCTCGCGGGCTGCTTCTGTCATCGGCTATCGCTTCTTCTTGGGCGTTGTGGCGCCATCTCTTGTTGGTCAGTGATCTCATTTTTCGAACTTTTTCATTTTTTTGCTCAATTTTAATTAAATTTTTCCAGCTGTTTCTCAAATTATTAGGGTCATTATGGTTGCAAACTTTTGTCCTATTTTTTTCGATCATTACCGACTCTGCTATTCTGAGGTGTTTTTCGGATTTACAGCTTTTAATGATTTTTATATTTTCGAATTTAGGATATTTTTGGTAAAGAAGTCAAATATTTAAATGGTTTTCCTTACATAAAAGGTACTATCAATGAAATTAATAATATTTGTAAAAAGCATAACATTCAAATTGGAGGAAAAGTAAATACCATCAAAAATATAGTAATAAAAAATAATGAAAAAATAAAAATGTTAGAAAAAGCAGGTATTTACTCAATTCCTATTACTGAAAATCCTCCAATGGCTTATATAGGAAGTACCAAAAATAAGCTTAAACACAGATTAAAACAACACGTAAAAAACTGGCAGAAAAAAGAAGAAAAAACAGCACTTATCCAATACTGTCTGGATAACCAAAAATATCCTAAATTCGAAAATATAAAAATCATTAAAAGCTGTAAATCCGAAAAACACCTCAAAATAGCTGAGTCGGTAATGATTGAAAAAAATAGGACAAAAGTTTGCAACCATAATGACCCTAATAATTTGAGAAACAGCTGGAAAAATTTAATTAAAATTGAGCAAAAAAATGAAAAAGTTCGAAAAATGAGATCACTGACCAACAAGAGATGGCGCCACAACGCCCAAGAAGAAGCGATAGCCGATGACAGAAGCAGCCCGCGAGAACCACCGAAATGCCCAGCTGACACGGTCCGTGCTAGTCGGAGCAAAACGTCCCCTCGAAGACGGTAAAGGAGTTTTACCGAAAGTACTCGGGTATGAATAAATATTGAAGTAAATGAGGACGCAGCAAAGGAAAAAAACTCATTTGGTGATGAGACAAAATAAATTCCAACGGAAAAAAAAAAAGAAGCGGACCCGTGGCCAAATGAAAAGCCCCCGTGCCGCATCCACATAACGGAAATATGAATTGAAAGCCAAGCCCCACGTGCGGTAAGTGTTCATCGAACTTTACCAACTAAAAGTGAAGTTCAAAAATGCAAACTCCTTTTTCTAGGTGTTCACATTATTCAGTCCAACCCCTTTATATGGTTTTCTGTGAATATTTCTCAAGGGATTTGATACCTGATGTTCTTATTATACTGGATGGTGTTCTTGGACCTACAATATGCTATTTATCTCAGTGAAAATGTTCATGTGTTGTTCCTTCATTCCAGAATCATGTTGCTTCTTCAAGCAATGTATCTAGAGGTGAAGTCTGTCACATACATTGAACTTACTTCAGACAGGTGAAGAAATATGATACTGTTGATTAGCTTGGTATCAAGGAATTTCAGTAACACTATAACACCGGTACTATCTAAAACTAACACTATCATCATTCGATGAATGGCCTGAGGAAGTAACCATAACTTCTGAGGCAATGGATGAAGTTGCAGGATTAAGTGAGGGAAAATGCTGAATGCCAATCCGCCCCTGCTTCCTGTCATTGATGGTTATATTGGTTTTTTTTTTTTTTTGTTTTTTTTTATATTGGAGGTTTAACGACCACCGTGAGCAACTCAATGGGCTATAAGCAGTCGCCCGTCCCTAATTTAGGGTCACTGGTTCCAGGGAAGGGAGAGAGCCAGTGCCGCAAGACAAACACAACATCCATGCCTCACCGGGATTCGAACCCGGACCCCTCACGGACGAATGATCAGAGGCCAGCGCCTTAGACCACTGCGCCACCGGGGAGGCGACTATATTGTTTACCGCTAATATAGTCATCAATGACGGGAAGCAGGGGCGGATTGGGAGGACCAAACCAGGCCGAGAATTTTAATCTTAGGGTCTACTATAGAGTCACACATACCTACAGGGTCTCATAAATTCCCCAATGCAAAAAAATTCTGTTAGATCCTGGTTTAGAGGGAATTTTTATGCATTGTAAAACGAATATAGTCGCGAACAAATTTAAATAACAATTGAACGGTGAATGGATTTTAAAAATCTGCTCATGACTGAATGTAGTAACATGCCACTCACAGTTGAGTTTATTTACTTCTTCTTTGTAGTAACATGCCACTCACAGTTGAGTTTCTTTACTTCTAATTATTTGGTACAACAGGCTGTTGTACCAAATAATTATTTTTCTTTGAAAAATTTAGTTTTGACAAAAAAAAAAAAAAAAAAAATAGAAAAAATCAGCAGTCTCTTGAAAACCCAATTTTGATCTAAATCACCATGAAAGTTATTCTGGCCGCCCCGGTGGCGCAGTGGTCTAAGCAATGGCCTCTGATCATTTGTCCAAAAGGGGTCCGGGTTCGAATCCCTGTGAGGCATGGATGTTGTGTTTGTCTTTATGACACTGGCTTTCTCTCTTCCCTGGAACCAGTGGCCCTAAATCAGGGATGGGCGACTGCTTATAGCCCATTGAGTTGCTCACGGTGGTTGTTAAACCTCCAATCAAAAAAAAAAAAAGAAAAAGAAAAATGATTCTGCAAGTCAAACTGCACACATGCCAAAGAGCAATTTTCCTACGCAGTAAATTTTTATATTTAGTTTGCCACTGTTCGTCTGCTGCACAACAGTAGAGATATCTTATCCTTGAATGTACACCTTTTTTAAATCCACCCATTATTTTGACCCACAAACTACCATTTTGACCCATGAATCAATTCTAGTAAATCGTTATTTCTTTTCAGATCGATGTGGGTAAGGTACGAATATCGGAATATCTCAGCAAAAGAATTGCTTTGCGCTCTGTGACAGTCTGTGGGTAAGAGGGTGGAAATGATGGGCCATCACAATGGGTATTAGTGTTTTCTTCAAGATTGCAAAAGGAGGGTAGGGCATAGCAATGACACTAGGCTCCAGGTCCAATGACCTACATCTACCTATAGTATGTGCCACTGGACCAAGCTTTAGCTTAATTGATTTGTAAACGTGCCACTAGACCAAGCTTTAGCTTAATTCATTTGTAAACGTGCCACTGGACTAAGCTTTAGCTTAATTCATTTGTAAACCACATGCTTGGTCCAGTGGCACTTTTCTCACATAAGTATAGAAAATTTTGCTTTCATTTCACAGAAGCCCGACGTATATCTAGATGGGAAACTTTTTTTAAGGAAGTAACTTTTTTTTTCAGACAAAAATAAAGCTCAAATGAATTTGACGATTGTTATTCATGTGCATCAAAAAAATTATTCTTTAGTTCCAAGAAATCCAGGCAAAATACTAAATACGAGAAAGCGGGCCATTTCTCAAGTGGTCCACTGGGAAATGTCCCAGTATCCTGGTGGGCCAATCCGCCCCTGACAGGAAGAGTTGTAAGAATCATCCTAAGAATACCTAAGCATCCCAATTGAAATTTAAGCTCTCAGCAAGTTAAAGCAAATGAGATTCTTCTCATGATGACCACGTTTGAGGGTTTTACTTCGAGAGTATTTAAGTAATATGGCAAATCTTGCTATGAAAAAGAAGAGTGAAGACAAGCCAAAATAACACAAGAAAGTCTATAAAGTTCCAGAAGCTCTGAGAACTGCAACCTAGATTTCTTTTAGTAAGTTCTTAGAAAAGCAGCTTTCAACTTCAGTTTCCATTTTCATCTCAGTCCTCAACTTCAGCTGAAGATCAAGCCATACCTGAAGTCTCCAAAGCTTCTTATGGTAAATTTCAGGAAGTCACCTGCACTTTATTATTATCTATTACAAATATTTTACCTCTCCAATAACTTCTCTACCCAACCACCTGAAGCTAGATTTATTCCCAGTAATAATTCTGAAGTCCAGTAATAATTCTGAAGTTATTTTAGTGTTTTTATTTGTTTTGTGTGCTCTGTTCAATTATTTACTGGTCTAAGAAAAGTGAGAATATTAATCTACTCGTAATGGTCCAAAATCTAAAGCTTTCAGAAATGCAACCACTATTAAGTTACCAGTTGTATAAGGATTTGATATATGCAGAAACTTTCAGGATACTGATCCCCACATGACAACAGTCAGATGTTCATGTTACAGACCACAAACATTTTGGAGAAGTAATCTCATTATGCATAACTACTGCCACTATTGAATAATTTTGTGCTTTTCTTTACGATTTCCCATTTTGCCTTGTGGCTTTTGTTCGTTTTGTGGTTTAAGGAAAGCCATGAATATAAGCAGTTGCCCATTTCTAATTTTTAGGCTACTGGTCCCTAGGAAAAGTCAGAACCAGTGTCATCAGACAGGCACATTCAGGACTTGAACCACTGGCCAACCTAGACAAATAGTCAGAAGCAAGTACTTCAGACCACTCAGCCACCAGGGGCAGTTAGTTAACTTGCGGCTTTAGCTGTGATGTCTGAAATCTCACAAAAGTCATTCTTAATGTTTACGGGGGGGGGGGAGTGTCGGAAGGGTATAAAGCACACAGGCAGTGTACGCTCAGCAATTTGGTGAAAGCTATTGCACGGTATACATCGGTTTTAATAACGTTGAGTTGCTGCCACCATGTGATATGGCCAAAAGGCCATTTAGTAGACGACATCTGGATGACTTTACCCGAGGTAGCGTCATTGGGAAGTTGGAAGAAGGTCGAAGTGTGACTAGTGTGGCCAAGGAGTTTGGGATCGTTAACAGCATCGTTTCACGAGCTTGGAAAGCAATTCAAACAACAGGAACAGCTGTCCGAGAGTTTAACAGTGGTCGTCCCCGAGCAACCACAGCGGCGGATGACCAGTATATTGTCCTACAGGTGAGAAGAGACAGACGGCAGACAGCGGGAGAAATCGCAAGGCACATGCAACAGACAACTGGATGTCCATTATCGCGTTTTACCGTGGCCAGGAGGCTGCACAAAGGTGGTCTATTTGCACAACGACCAGTACGGTGTGTGCCATTAACGCCTGCTCATCAGAGATGGCGGTTTCTGTGGTGCCATTAACACAAGAACTGGACACATCAGCAATGGGGTCGAGTTCTCTTTATAGATGAGAGCCGATTTAGTCTGATGAGCGATTCTGGACATATACACATCTGGAGAGAGCAGGGAACACGCAATCACACCTCCAACATCATTGAAAGGGACCGGTTTGGAGGTGGCGGAGTTCTCGTTTGGGGCGGTATCATGCTTGGTAGCCTTACGGACCTCCACATCTTCTAAGGAGGTTCAGTCACTGGTGTCCGCTATCGTACCGAGGTTCTCCTGCCTCACGTGCGTCTGTTTACAGGTGCTGTGGGTCCTGAGTTCCTCTTCATGGACGACAACGCTACACCTCATTGTACAGTGGCTGTCGCAGAGCTGTTGGAGAGTGAAGATATTCAACGCATAGATTGGCCCCCAAGGTCCCCGGACCTAAATCCAATCGAACACATGTGGGACCTTCTCGGGAGATGCTTGGCAGCACGTCACCAGCTGCCAGCAATGATTCTGCAGCTGCGATTGGTGCTACAAGAGGAATGGGCCGCGATGCCTCAACAGCTCCTTGACAACCTCGTCCTCAGCATGGACAGACGTTGTAAATCCTGCAACACAGTTAGGGGTGATCATATCCTCTACTAAAGACTGGATTTTTCTTGGCAGCCGCCTGTCACATGGACGATTCTGTCTTCTGTCCAGTTGTGCTCGAAACTACCTTTTCAATAAAGTGCCTTTGTATCCTTTGGATTCTTTGTTTGGACAGTTTTGCTCACTTGTCCCATATTCTTACATCTTGGGGATCTTATGGTATGATTTGAGTGGATGTGGAGCACTTCTGAAGACGTTACATTCAAAAAACCGTCTCGTTCTTAATTTTTGCACGCCAGTGTATGATGTAAGCAAAGTATTTATAGAATCCTTAAATTCAATATTTCACAGGAACTACATAATGAAATCCACCCCCTTTTTTTCAAGTACTTACGACGGCATATTTACAGTAGACAGCACAGAAGCAAATGGTTCAGGTCCTAAAATTGAAGAAAAAAAAATTATTTTGCAGAAAATATTGCATTTTATGAAAACAGGAAAAAATAAAAACTATGATCATCACAGTAAATTTTCAGTTCAATGCACAAAAATCAATTAATACTGTAAGTTTCAAATCTCAAAATATTAATGTGTTACTTCTTCTTTATTTGAAATACCATGGGTTTAATATGCACAATTATTAACACCTAAAGCAATATATTATCTAAATGCAGTATTTACAGAATCTTCCACAACAGAAATGCATAATTATTATTTTAAAAAATGGTAGTACCTGCTGCGAGTGCTTCAGCAACAATCTCTCCTGATCCTGATTTTTTAGGTGGAGCCTGCAAAAAAATAACAATGTAAAAACTGCTAAGGGAACTAAATAAATGATTAATTATAACACAAAGCAAAATAAATTTATCAAAAAAATGGTGGTTGTGTTCTGATTATTTAACCTAAGATATATGGTGGTACAGCTGCCAGTGCGACATGAAGGCAGAGGGTGCTAAGAATCACCGGAGGACCGGACTAGGCTGCCATCTGATGCTGACCTTGGCTACGTATAACGGACGCTCTCTATCTTCTGACTCAAGGCTCCTTGAATTGGAAGAAGAACTACGAAGGATCAAGTGGGACATTGTCGGGCTAAGTGAGGTGCGGAGAAAAGGAGACGATCTCACTGAACTGAAAAGTGGACATATCTTCTATTATCGTGGGACAGATACTGGCAGAACTAGTGGTGTTGGATTTATAATAAACAAGAAACTGAAGGATAAAGTTGTAGAAGTTGAAAGTTCCTCTGACAGAGCTGCACGACTTGTTATCCAACTCTCGAGAAGATACCAGGCTCAGATTATTCAAGCTTCTGCACCCACTACAAGTCATCCTGAAGAAGAGATTGAAGAATTTTATGAAGAAATTTGTCATCTAAATAATAAAGGCAAGCAGCACTTGAAGATAATTATGAGAGATTTCAATGCGAAAACAGGGCAACGGCAACAGAATGAAACTTCAGTAGGTAAATTCGGTCACAGCAACAGAAACCAGCATGAAAATACTCTTGTAGAATTTGCAAAGGCAGAAGGGTTTTTATCATGAACTCCTTTTTCAAGAAAAAGCTGCAAAGGCAATGGAGGCATCCCAATGGATTGACAAGTGAAATTGATTTTATTATGTGTAACAAGAAATTTGTCATGGAAGACTGCAGTGTGCTAAACAAGTTCAACACAGGTAGTGACCACAGAATGGTAAGATGTAAGATGCACCTCAATGCTAGACTCGAGCGTGGCAAGCTCATGAAACAAAGTGCACTGACATGACCAACCTTAAAAAACATCATAATACCTTCAAATTGGAACTGAGGAACAGATTCTCTGCTCTAGTGGGTCTAACGTCAGAAGAAGTGGACATCTCTGAAGTTAACAGAAAACTAACCACAGCTTTTATGGAAACAGCAACAGAAATAGCTGGTACTAAGAACAAGTTACATACGAACAAATTATCAGGAAAAACCAAAATTCTGATGCAAAAAAGAAGAGAGATGAGAACAACTAAAGATGTGACTTTCAAAGTGGAATATATAGAGCTATGCAAGATGGTACGAAAAAGTATCACTGAAGAAGTAAAGAAATTCAACTGTGAACTAGTGAGGAAAGCAACTGAAAACAAGCAAAGCCTGAAGAGAGCAAAGGGACATCTGAGTAAGGGAAGAAAACAGATTATGGCTCTGAGAAAAGAAGATGGTTCTGTAACAAGAACAAGAAATACTTTTGACAAGAGTAAAAGATTTCTACTCAAAACTGTATGAAAGGAATTATACATGTACTCCAGATATAACAAAAGGTACCAGAGTTCTTTCAGTCCTCCCAGCAGAAGTTGCACATGCAATCAAGAACATGAAACGGGGAAAAGCTCCAGGAGAAGATGGAATTACCATAGACATCATGTAAGAAGCAAGTGGAGAAATTGAAACAGTACTCGCCCAAATTTTCACTCGATGCCTTAATGAAGGGAAGATTCCTGAGGATTGGAATAACGCTACAATGATCCTGCTACATGAAAAAGGTGACATTGAGGATCTCAGGAACTACAGACCTATCAGCCTCCTATCAGTGGTTTATAAAGTCTTCACTAAAGTTCTTTCACACCGCTTGAAGGTGACAATGAACATGGCTCAACCAAGAGAACAAGCTGGATTCAGGAGTGGCTACAGCACTATAGATCATATCCACGTACTGAGAGAACTAATTGAAAGAGCAAGGGAATATGAACTTCCATTATGCATGGCTTTTATCGATTATGAAAAGGCCTTTGCTTCGGTGAAACCATCAGCAGTTACAATGGCTTTGAAATCCTGCGGTATTGAAGATGCATACATTAATATTATTCATAACATCTATGCAAGTGCAAAGATTCGGCTATTTGAGAATACAGCACCCATAAAATTGGAAAGGGAGTGAGACAAGGTGACATTATATCTCCCAAACTCTTTAATGATACATTGGAAAATGTCTTTCAATTTCTGAACTGGGAAAAAGAAAGAGATAAAGATTAATGAAGATTATTTAACTCACCTTCGTTTTGCTGATGACGTAGTCATTTTTGCAACTACCACATCAGAGCTGTAGAGTATGATCTAGGAACTTGCTGACAAGAGTAAAGAAGTGGGATTAAAAATGAACTTTCAGAAGACAAAAGTGATGTACAATGTTTTTACAAGAAATGAAGATTTATCGATTGATGGGGAAAAGCTGGAGATAACAGACACGTACGTTTATCTTGGACAGCAGATATCAAGTGAGGGTCACATTGATGAAGAAATTAATCGGCGTACAAAACTTGCCTGGAGAGCTTTTGGAAGAAACAGCATAATTTTCAAGAGCAATATGCCATTATGTCTTAAAAGAAAAGTGTTTGATCAATGCATCCTTCCAGTGCTTACATATGGTGCAAAGACGTGGACCTTAACTAAAAGAGACATACAAAGGCTGCAGACAACTCAAAGTAGCATGGAGAGGTGCATGCTTGGTGTAACCAGGAGAGATAAGAAGAGGAACTCGTGGATCAGAAAAATGACAAGAGTGGAAGACATCATGATTAGAGTAAAATCCCTGAAATATCAATGGGCTGAACATATTGCCAGAAGGACAGACCACCGATGGATAGCTGAAATCTTAGACTGGATTCTGAGGGACAGGAAAAGACCCAGAAGAAGACCACGTGGGAGATGGACGGATGAAATTCGAAAGTATGTGAGAGTAACATGGAGGAGGCTGGTACAAGACAGACTGTTGTGGAAGAAACTTGGGGAGACCTTCATCCAGCAGTGGATTGATTGATGATGATGATGATGATGATGATATGGTGGTAACAATGAATACTGATTATTTGGGCTGAGATATAAAACAGTAGGCATTTTAGTGATATTCTCAAAAGGATCCACATACTATACATGACAAGCTGTTCATTCATCAGTAAAGAGTCTTACTAGACATTGTGAATACTGATTGCTACAGACTAGTCAGTTTTTTGAATAATTAAGACACAGAGCAGAAACATTTAAAATCAGAGGACAGCTGTACTCATAAATTAGAGTGTGCTGAAAATATTTGTTTTCCTTCTCTCTAGTTCTAATTTCTGACAGTGGTAAACATTTGTTAACCAAATATCTGAACGAGCACAAAATGCAATTATTGCTCACATAATGAGATAGTTGCATTTCTGAACGCCTCTATGCAAAGCAAAAATACACAGTGTTACAAATATTTTTTTCAAAGAACATTTGTGGTTTTGAAACACTTCAAAATGATTGTTTCAAATAAATTTTAAATTTTTGCAAGTTGTTAATTGCTGGAGAACACAAGATCAGGTCGCACTGCAGGTATTTGCCAAAACAATTCCCTAAACAACTGAATGAGAATTAAAAAAAAAAACCATGAAGGAAGGAAAGTGGAGGAATTTCATACTTACATTCCAAATAAAGTCTGTGGGAGGCCTAGTATCTACCAATGGAAGTAGCCAAATGCTGACATGTGAAAACTAAGTGTTTTTTCCATTGGAAAAATTTCTTCATACATTGAGTACTTTCAACATTTTTGAAACAAGTACATGTGATAGGTACAAACTTCAAGCAAAAGGACAAAATGGAAAATAAAATCTTTGACCAAATACAAATGTCACTGAAAGATGACTTAAAATGGGTAAACATTGGGGAGATTAAAATTGTAATGACTGATTTAAAAACTAGGTAGTAAAACTTTGAAAAGTAGAAGTGAAACACATAGTTGAAGAATCTCTTGGATGGAATAGATCTGTAGAAGTTTAAAACATTATGAAAAAAGTTAAAATGAATTACCTTGAAAAAAAGAAAACAAACCCAAAAATTAATGAAACTTAAAATGAAGACCTGAATACTGTGAACTAAGTTCAATTTTGGACAATAGTTTTCTGATGCATTTTGACACTAATTCTGGTATGTCATCCTCAGGGATGTGAAGTTCCTGCCATACTTCTTGCAGTTGACTAAGCCTAATGCTGTGTTTCAGCCTTCTTCATGCTAAACACCTAAAACTTGGGGTTAGACTTAATTATTATATTTGCACTTTTAAGGTATTAACCTCTTGCAAAGTGCGCATAGTTTACGTGCAATTCATAAATGAAAAAACCTCTTTTTTTTTTTTTTTTCATTCATCGTGATGTAACTGGGCTTCCACAGGTTTACAGACTTCTTGCTTACGTTTCTTATTTTCGGGTGTGAAACATCGTTTTTTTTTGTTTTTTTCTCTTTTGCCTTATAAGATGTTACTATAATGCTTGTCAATTCGATAAAAATCACACATACAACTCATTCATACCAAGTAAAAACTATGTACATAACCTTACATTCACAGGTGATTAAACCTTGGTCAACTCTAATTATCAAACTCCTCCTTCTGTTTCACAACCTCTGCTACTCCCACTGCAAGTGTCACACCCATTCAGCCCCACACATCCAATCCTCTAGTACTTTCGACAGGTCCCTGTCATCTTCAGGAGGCAGGTGTGTCTCACCCGCCCACCACAGCTCAAGTGAGCAGAGCCATCGAGGCCCAACATTAATGAGCCAAGTAACCTAAACGAACAATGGAAAGCCCTAATAAAAATTGAACAGCAGCATAAAAAGAAAGAGGAAAAAGAGCAGCAGGGACAATAGATGGCGCCAGAGACACAACGATTCAGAGATAGCGACTGGAGCCCGGGCCTCGATGGCTCTGCTCACTTGAGCTGTGGTGGGCGGGTGAGACACACCTGCCTCCTGAAGATGACAGGGACCTGTCGAAAGTACTAGAGGATTGGATGTGTGGGGCTGAATGGGTGTGACACTTGCAGTGGGAGTAGCAGAGGTTGTGAAACAGAAGGAGGAGTTTGATAATTAGAGTTGACCAAGGTTTAATCACCTGTGAATGTAAGGTTATGTACATAGTTTTTACTTGGTATGAATGAGTTGTATGTGTGATTTTTATCAATTGACAAGCATTATAGTAACATCTTATAAGGCAAAAGAGAAAAAAAAAAAAAAAAACAATGTTTCACACCCGAAAATAAGAAACGTAAGCAAGAAGTCTGTAAACCTGTGAAAGCCCAGTTACATCACGATGAATGACGTGTTGGAAGTGTGTGGTCATTGGAGGTTACCATGATCTTTATGGTGAGTGAATGGTTCTTCCTAATGGTTTTTTCATGGGGTTAGACATTCTAGGAACTGGTTGTTACCATTTCTTATGTAGAAATCTTTAAGTACTAATAGTTTCAACCCGTATTGCCTAATCAAGGCTTTATGGGGATTAATGAATCTACTTTAATATTAAAAAGATAATTGCAACAGCAATCCTGGTCAGGCAGAGTCCACTAATTTCATGATGAGCCAGACCGAACCTCCCAGGAGACATATTCCTAACCTTGGAACCAACTTAGTTCTTTATTACATTAAAAAACATGCCACAATACAGACATTATTTTCTTTGAATTACAATTTTCATTAATCTTCAACCAATCAGATGATAATACACTCTTTAATTACAAGTATAATCGCCTTAACAAAGATTCCAGTTTACCCAAACACAATCCAAATTAAGAAAATCAACAATACCATGTAAATAACTATTCTATGGGTCTTACAGAGGCAATTATTTAAAAGAATTGGTGGTCAAATTTTTCGAACTAGAACCTAGTTCATCATCAGGACTACATCACTGGAGTAGTTGCTGCCACTCAGTCAGAAGTGCCCAACCGCAATTATCATTAATTGTGGTACTTCTTTTCTTGCTATTTCCATCCCTTCTTCTAGCTTCCTCTTTACTAAGTGTGATTGGTAGGCAACTATTTTTACTGAGTCCCAAATTATGGAGTGTCCACTTGCTTGTGTGTCTGTCTAGCCCTGTTTTGCTACTAATGTTCCTAATAGCTGCCTGGTGTTCTTTCAACCGGACTTTAATACTCCTGTCTGTTTCTCCTACAAAGCTTAGTCCACAGTTACAGTTGATGCAATGGACTACTCTTTCTTTCAATTGGATGTCATTTTCTTTCTGTTTTAGAGCTGGTGTGAAGTTCTTTAACTTGTTATTTAGATCCAGGGCAAGTCTTATATTATATTTTGCTCCAATTCTTTTTAGTTTTTTGAAAAGTCCTTTGTGGTAAGCAATTCTGCTGGTGAATTTGAGGTTGTTCACCAGCTGCTCCTTTTGGTATTTTTTTAAATAACTTCTTAATGAATGGAGAGGAGTAATTGTTCTCTGTCAATATTCTTCTTAATTCTTCTCTGTGGATGTCTTTTTTAGGTATCTGTAGTTACACCTTTTCATTTAGCATTTCATAATAGGAAATCTAACAATTACATTTCCAAAATTAACAAAAACATGTTACGCCTTTTCAAACCAATCTAATATCAGGCTACAATACCAAAAAACAATTACAACTTCAATATTCAATAAATTCATGAAAACACAATCCATTCACAAGACATAGAAACTAATACTGAACTGGTTGCCCTAACAATGAAAATAAATGCAATAAATACTAATTAAATTACAATTCAAAAGTTCAATTCACATTAAAACAAACAAATTAAATTAGAACAAACTCCTTAGTCTACAAATAAAATTATAATACCAAAATGTCAAAACAACCAAACAATCATTTCTGATGATTTGAAATCAAAAGACCTAAACCTAATTTAAAACAAAAATTTTTCAACCTAAAGAAATCTCTTCTGACAACTTCTCTAGTGATCTGGATACCAAGATGAATCACTCAAATCTTCTACGTCCATATTCTCCTCCAGAATCACTGAGTTCAAAGTCTGAAAGATAAGATTCTCATGTTCCGAAATGTACTTCATCATCCTGGAAATAGCAGTCATATTACCTGTTGATTTAAAAAGGTCTGTACAAATCCAAACCCAACACCTGTCCTTTGGCAAGTACTGCTCTCTAATGTTAATTAATCTTTGACACTCCAAAAGCAAATGAGAGATAGTAAGCTGACACATCTGCACAGCCACAACTGATAGATTTAAGACCAAACTGGTTAAAGTACACAGGACACATTCCATGTTCTATGAGAACTTGCTTTAGAAATTCATCTGAGAAGCATCTCTTCGTCTATATCCTGGGGAAATAACTAAGTCCATCACCCTGTCTGTCCTCCATTCCATCTTGATTGCTAAGTATCCTTTAAAGCTGCTGTCAACCTAGTCTTAACAGTTTGATTTGGTGTTCTATGAAAAACATCCACTGTGTCATAACAAGTTGCTGCGTTCACCAAACCATCAGCACACTCATTTCCAAAAGTCCCAATATGACTCCTTGTCTAATGAAGGAATAAGTTTCTATCAGTCATTTTTGAGATAATCTTCTTAATATCTTGTATCAGCTGAGATGTCGTCTTTAATCTTTTAATAGCAGCTAGAGTTGCCAGACTGTCTGAAAAAAGATGAATATCTCCATCATTGTTATTTGTGTGCACCCATTCCAATGCACTGAGGATAGCTTGAAGCTCTGCTTGAAAAACAGAACAATTGTCCAATAATCTTATAATTAGGTACTTCTCGCCATGACCAGATTTCCCGATGATAGGGCACAAAATCCTGCTCCCACTTTATTTCCCCAACCCAATCATATAGTCCTGCACTAATATCGCTCTTTCGTCTTAACTGTGCAACATTACATTGTTCTTCTTAAAATTCTTACCTTACTTCTTTTAATTTGCAGCTTTTGATTCCACCATACATTACTCCCTCAGGTATTCAATCTTCTCAATTGTGATTTATTACAAATGTCAATAATTTCATTACTTACATCTTAAACATAGCCATTTAAATCACTGAAATTTTCATTCAGCAATTTGCTATCTGAAATTTTCATTCAGCAAACATTGCTATTTTCATTCAGCAATTTGCAATCAAAACTGATTCGGCAATGTGCAGGTGTCTTTCGTTTCCACATGTTTTTATTATTTTAATCTCTTCAAATTTAGGGTATGTATGGTTATCTAACCAAAATTGTATTAGTGCTGTTCTTGCTTCTATTTTTTCCCTAATTTTTAATATGCTGTTGAAGACTATGTTTTAGTTGGTTTTTTGGTGCTCCAAATATATGATATTAGTGGTATTCCAGTTATTGGTATTTCATATACACCTGCTTTTTCTAAGATACTACAATTTTCAGTATTATTAATCATCATATCTCTAACTGTTAGTACTTTATTTCCCATCTGGATTCCATACTTACGACATAGTTTATTTATTTCTGTAGAAATGCCTGGAAGGTAAGGTAATGTTCCAACATATTACAATTGCTTTTTTTCTTTTTTGAGGTAGAAGTACCGGGTGATCCAAAAGTCTTGCACATTTTGAAAACGTAATAACTCACGGAGTTTTGAGAGTAGGGCAACGCGGTTTGCGTAGAAATGATCAGAATGACATCGGGTTTTTTATGAAATCAAATAAATTTTTACTCATTTTACTTACATTTTTCATCGCCAGATAACGCAGCAACCACAGGTTGGAAATGTCGAGAAAAATAGACACCTAATTGTACCAGGTGTTCAATGTGATGGCCGTCCTGTTACAGCACTGCTTGCAGACGAGAGAAAACACCATGGACGGTATTGAAGAGCATGTCCGGGGGTATAGAATCTTTCAGCATGGCTAATGAAGTGGGGCGACATCTGTACACTTGTGATTTTAGGTAACCCCAGAGCCAGAAATCGCAGGGTGTCAGGTCTGGTGACAGAAGAGGCCAAGCCTTCGGAAAGTGTCGGCTCAACACACGATTTGTGCCAAATGTCTCTTGCAGCAGTTGCTTAACAAACGTGCAATGTGGGGTGGTGCTCCATCCTGCATAAATGTGCACAGATTCACTGCAACCCGCTCTTGCAAGCTGGGGATAATGTACATTCATAACATGTTCGTATAATGTGCACCTGTCCCCCCAAACGGTTTCGAAAGAGTGCCGCAGACCTCTTAAAAAAAAAAAGGACCGATAATGAAGGAAGCCATGAATCCACACCACACTGTCACTTTCGGCTGATGAAGTGGCATTTCAACGACTACTCGGGGATGTTCCGTGGCCCAGACGCGGCAGTTGCGCGTGTTTACTGCTCCGTTTAGGGAAAAGTGTGCCTCATCAGTCCATAAAACATTCATCAGCCACTTCTCGTTGACATCCATTTGTTAAGAAAACCATGCTGCGAACACCTGATGCTGCACGTAATCGCCAGCTTGCAGTTCCTAATGCTGTTGCAGTTTGTACGGGTATCAGTGCAGAATCCATCGTAGTGTTTGCCATACAGTCCCGTATGGAATGCCTGTTTGCCGAGAAACATGGCAAGCACTGGAGTCACCATGTGCGGATGACATTGCAATCACATCCATTTCCTGCATAATTGTTCTCTGCTGCAACAGCACGTGTTCGTGGTCTACTGCTTCATGGACGTGCTGCCAAAGATCCTGTTTCCTCGAATTTTTCACCATTCGCCACAGCGCAGCACTTTCCACCGGTCCTTACCCACTGTGATCACCTTTCAGTGACTGGTAGGCTCTCAACACAGCACTCGCACATTCAGCGTTGCAATAGAACAATTTCACCAAGAGCGCTTTGTCCAGTAATAACAGCATACTGACACGGACCGCTGTGACTTGTGGTTGCTTCCCAGCTGCTGCTTTTATACCCACTATCCCAGACCTGTTCACCTATGAGCGCCATAAATTTTTACTCAGTAAAATGAGTAAAAATTTATGTGATTTCATAAAAAAACTGATGGCATTCTGATCATTTCTATGCAAACTGCGTTGCTCTACTCTCAAAATTCCGCGAGTTATTACGTTTTCAAAATGTGCAAGACTTTTGGATCACCCGGCAAATAGATGGAGCCACAGTGAAGAGTTTGTAAATGAGGTCGGAAAAGGGGCGAGGAGGTAGATCGTTTAGCTCACTCACTCTGCGGTGGCAGAAGGGATAACATCTAGAATACCTCATGATGATGACCCCGAAGGGAAGGCTAGAAAGTGCTTGAGGCACTCTGCATGGGAAAAGCAGAGGTGTGGTGGCCACATGCTATAAACATCGAGGTAAAGTGCAGGGAACAAAAGGGACAAAATGAACAAAGGGGACAGAATGACATAGACGGCAATAGGACTGGTTAAGTGTAAATAGTGTATATATGGTTTTAGAGATTTGTTTAGAATATGTGTGTGTATGTAAATACGTCATTGTTTTTAATGTGAGTTTGTCGATATGTTAATAGTTGGGTTAATGAATTTTGGTTTTGAAAAGTTATCAATTGTGGAATAGCTTTTTTACGGGTCTTATAGAGGTTATTTTTCATCCAAGTTTGTTGTCAAATTTTCGAACTAAAGCCTAGTTCGTCATCAGGACTATGTCACTGGAGTAGTTGCTGCCACTCAATTGGAAGAGTCCATCCGCAATTATCGTTAATTGTGGTACTTCTTCTTCTTGCTATTTCGATCCCTTCTTCTAGTTTCCTCTTTACTAAGCGAACTAGGCTTTAGTTCGAAAATTTGACAACAAACTTGGATGAAAAATAACCTCTATAAGACCCGTAAAAAAGCTATTCCACAATCACTATGAATAGAGGTGCCATAAATGCATTTACAACTAAAGTTATCAAGTTTGCTTGGTTTGATTTATATGTTAGTTGAAGAGGTTTTAGGGAAATATTAATAGCTTTTGAAGTCAAATGTCATTGCTGCAAAACACTTCAGTGGTTAAATCACTCGTCTGGCATTGAATGAGATGAAGATGGAAAGGGACCACCGTGCCTTGGGCTGGAACCAACAAAAGACCCCAAAAAACTTAACGTGCAGTGAAATGTTTGTCAAAGGAGCTGGCCTTATAACAAAAGGTAAGCAATCTATTCTTATGAAATGTATGCACGTAAATTATGGATAGTTGAGTTGCAAAATGTTTTGTTTACGTTATTTAGTAAGGTGTCTTTACAATACATAACCCCAGTATAAAAGCACATTTTGTAATTGAAACACTTACGAATATATGATCACTAAATGAAGAATCTGTTCACCATGATATTTAAAAAGCTTTAAATTTCCAACAGCGATTGCCCACAATAGAAAAATTACAAAAATTGCAGTACAAATAGAAAATTTTACAGTGTTAAAGTTCAGTATTTTATTTTCATTTATTTAAATTTACAAAGCATGTCTTGTGTGAAAGGATTTTTGGTACAACTCCAACATAATTTTGGTAGTAGCAGCTCTCTCTCTCTCTCTCTCTCTCTCTCTCTCTCTCTCACAAATATTTGCTGGAATTTCAGCCCACTTTGTTGAAAATTTAAGAACTGGAAGCTCAAATGTATGAAAATCAAGATTATTTTACGATCTGTCAAGCATGAAAAGGCTACATAAGAATTTTTCTTTTTAATTTTAATGTTTTTACTTCAGTGTTCTCAAGAGAAAATTTTAAACAAATATAAATATTGAGTGTGTCCAAAATTAGAAGCTTCTGCAGCACAATTACATACATAACTAACTACACTAGTGATTTAAACCTGGTTATTCATGAATGAAAAAACCATTAGAAAGTACCACATACTTACCAAAAAATTATGGTAACCTCCAATGACAACACACTTCCAACACGTCATTCATTGAATGACGTGTTGGAAGTGTGTTGTCATTGGAGGTTACCATAATTTTTTGGTGAGTACGTGGTACTTTCTAATGGTTTTTTCATTTATGAATTGCACGTAAACTATATACGCACTTTGCAAGAGGTTAATACCTTAAAAGTGCAAATATAATAACTGGTTATTCGCTTTTTCCACATCGATTAAGTGAGTTTGCCACAATATTTAAATATCTTGAAATTTCTAACTGTGATTGTCCTCAACAGAAAAATTGCAGTACAATTTTTCTGCAGCAAAATCTTGGCATAGGTCGATGAAAAATTTTCCGCAACACTCACTTCAATTTAAGGATGACGGGTGTACTTTTACCCCCACCCCCCACCCACCCCCTGTACTCTGCTTACCACTGTTTCCAGACCAACTGTACTTTTTGTTTTGTTTCTTAAGTAAAAAAATTGATTTTCAGTTGTGATACAATAGTACCGCAGAACTACAACTGAACAGGCCCAGCCCATTCACAAAAATTTTCCCGGGCACTTTTGCGACCGCCAATCCGCCCCTGTATGAAGTACAAGGTAAGATGCACGATACTTCTACCTCAAAAGAAAAAAAGCAATTGCAATATGTTGGAGCATTACCTTACCTTCCAGGCATTTCTACAGAAATAAATAAACTATGTCATAAGTATGGAATCCAGATGGGAAATAAAGTACTAACAGTTAGAGATATGATGATTAATAATACTGAAAATTGTAGTATCTTAAAAAAAGCAGGTGTATATGAAATACTAATAACTGGAATACCACTAATGTCATATATTGGGAGTACCAAAAACAAACTAAAACATCATCTTCAACAGCATATTAAAAATTGGGGAAAAAAGAAGCAAGAACAGCACTAATACAATTTTGCTTAGATAACCATACATATCCTAAACCCACCTTCGTTTTGCTGATGATGTAGTCATTTTTGCAACTACCCCATCAGAGCTGCAGAGTATGATCCAGGAACTTGCTGACAAGAGTAAAGAACTGGGATTAAAAATGAACTTTCAGAAGACAAAAGTGATGTTCAATGCTTTTACAAGAAATGAAGATTTATCGATTGATGGAGAAAAGCTGGAGATAACAGACACGTACGTTTATCTTGGACAGCAGATATCAGGTGAGGGTCACATTGATGAAGAAATTAATCGGCGTACAAAACTTGCCTGGAGAGCTTTTGGAAGAAACAGCCTAATTTTCAAGAGCAATATGCCATTATGTCTTAAAAGAAAAGTGTTTGATCAATGCATCCTTCCAGTGCTTACGTATGGTGCAGAGACGTGGACCTTAGCTAAAAGAGACATACAAAGGCTGCAGACAACTCAAAGAATCATGGAAAGGTGCATGCTTGGTGTAACCAGGAGAGATAAGAAGAGGAACACGTGGATCCGAAAAATGACAAGAGTGGAAGACATCATGATCAGAGTTAAATCCCTGAAATGGCAATGGGCTGGACATACTGCCAGAAGGACAGATCATCGATGGACAGCCGAAATTTTAGATTGGATTCCAAGGGACAGGAAAAGACCCAGAAGAAGACCACATGGGAGATGGGTGGATGAAATTCGAAAGTATGCAGGGGTGACATGGAGGAGACTGGCACAAGACAGACCGTTGTGGAGGAAACTTGGGGAGACCTTCGTCCAGCAGTGGATTGATAATGGTTGACAATGATGATGATGATGATCCTAAGTTTGAAGAGATTAAAATAATAAAAACATGCGGAAACGAAAGACACCTACACATTGCTGAATCAGTTTTGATTGAGAAAAATAGAGATAGAATTTGTAATAATAACGATCCAAATATCCTAAGTGAAAAATGGAAAGAATTAATTAAAATTGAACAAAAAAGTCAAAATCACCGAAGGAGAAAATGAAGGTATTACTAGTGTTTACAATAGATGGAGTCACGGTGGAGAGTTCGTAAATGACGTTGGGACTGGGGCGAGGAGGTAGATAGTTTAGCTCGCTCACTCTGTGGTGGCAGAAGAGATAACACCTGGAACACCTCCTGACGATGACCCCGGAGGGGGAGGTAGAAAGCACTTGAAGCAGTCTGCGTGGGAAAGGCAGAGGTGTGGTGGCTGCATGGTATAAACATCAAGATGAAGTGTAGGAAACAAAAATGACAGAATGACATAGACGGCAATAGGACTGGTTAAGTGTAAATAGTGTATATATGTTTTTAGAGTTTTGTTTAGAATATGTGCGTGTATGTAAATATGTTGTTGGTTTTAATGTGAGTTTGTCGATGTATGTTAGTAGTTGGGTGAATGAATTTTGGTTTTGAAAAGCCATCAGGTTTACTTGGTTTGATTTATATGTTAGTTGAAGAGGTTTTAGGGAAATATTAATAGCTTTTGAAGTCAAATGTCATTGCTGCAAAACACTTCAGTGGTTAAATCACTCGTCTGGCATTGAATGAGATGAAGATGGAAAGGGACCACCGTGCCTTGGGTTGGAACCAACAAAAGACTCCAAAAAACTTAATGTGCAGTGAAATGTTTGTCAAAGGAGCTGGCCTTATATCAAAAGGTAAGCTATCTATTCTTATGAAATGTATGCACGTAAATTATGGATAGTTATGGCATAAACTGTCAGTATTCTATCACTGAAATAACTGATATTAATCACTTTTCATTAATGAACTCACCTCTCTATATACATGTTGACCCAAATAAATATAACATATTAACATTAAAACAATTATATAATTATGGATAGTTATGGCATAAACTGTCAGTATTCTATCACTGAAATAACTGATATTAATCACTTTTCATTAATGAACTCCCCTCTCTATATACATGTTGACCCAAATAAATATAACATATTAACATTAAAACAATTATATAATTATAATTTGGGAAAAGTCATGTACAGAAGAATAAAAAATGATATAGATCATAAATTAATTAAAATTTCATTATCTACCAATGACTATGATACTAGAGGTGGATTTCAACTCAGACCAATTTTTCCCAGGACTCAGTATGTTAAACAATCTCTAAGTTATACTGGGCCTCAGTTTTGGAATTCTTTACCTTATGATCTTACAGTAATGAATAATTCCAATCTATTCCACTTAGTAGTTCTAATTCTGACTATTATATAGCTCTAATTATTGTATTATTCTCTTTTACGTGCGATATTTCAAAGTAACTTGTACAGAAAACTAGCGGATAATGCTTACCTTGGCATTCCTTTCTAGCGACGGGGACATTTCACGCACGTGTTTTCCGGTCTTTGTTGAGGTTATTGTCCTAAAGTCCGTTGTATGCGATGACTGGCTTTACTTCTCACACTTTTCGCTGGGTATACTCGTTGGATCTTTGCTTTAGGATTCAAACATCAATTTTTACCGTTCTTTATACTCGAAATTTTCGCCCATACTCTGGGCATCTTCAGGAGCGTGGCGACTTTACCACTGATGTTCGTGGTTAACTTCGCGCTAATGGAGTCCGATACTCCTTGTTGCCATTCGTCGGAAAAACTTTCCTGGATATATTTCGTTATCAAGCCCGGCTGGCGCCATACAACGGACTTTAGGGCAATAACCTCAACAAAGACTGGAAAACACGTGCGTGAAATGTCCCCGTCGCTAGAAAGGAATGCCAAGGTAAGCATTATCCGCTAGTTTTCTGTACAAGTTAATTTCAATCTATTTGAAAAAAATTAAAACTTTACATTCTGGGATTACCAAGAATATAGATATATATAAAATGGGGGGGGGTTAGGAGAAATGAAATGAAAAATGTAAAAAAAAAAGTGAGGGGAAAAGAAGGGACAAGAAGGTCAAAGGGATAAATTGGGAAAGTGAGTACATAAGGGCAAAGTAGTGGAAAAGTGGGTAAGGTTGGGAGGAAGGTGGCGAGGGAACAACTTTACTAACACTAATTTCTACTACTATCTTTGAATGTTGTGTGCCTTGCTTTCAGATATAACTCTGACTTGCCTATATTTGTACAGGGAACTCAGGGCCTTGTCAGGACTTTTGTGGCCTTTTCCGAGATATCCCTTGCTGTTACAATTACTTACACTGTTGTTATATTACTTTGTATTTTTTGGTTTAAATGTAACAGCTAAATAAACTGAATTGAATTAAAACATGCTGCAAAACTGAGAAATAGGATTAATACATGGCAAAATTATGCCAAGATTGTACTGAAACTTTACCAAACAGGTAGGTAAGATGATCTAAAGAGAAGATATGAGAACTTTAATGTTTTTGTAATTTTGTTTTAGAAATAATGTTATTTTAAAGAATTAAGTATGTTTTTCAAGTGTTTAGAAAAAATTGCCAATTTTAATTAGAGTTCAAAACATAATAAAAATACAGAGAAATAAAGAAGTTTCAACTTATAAAATGAAGATAGAATTCAGACAACAAAATGAACTTTATACTGAAAAACAAAAATTGAAAAATATGGCCTGAAGTCAGTTGAACAGAAATGGTAATACTAATGTTGCATAATCATCTTTTTTTTTTTCTTTTTTTTGATTGGAGGTTTAACGACCACCGTGAGCAACTCAATGGGCTATAAGCAGTCGCCCGTCCCTAATGTAGGGTCACTGGTTCCAGGGAAGGGAGAGAGCCAGTGCTGTAAGACAAACACAACATCCATGCCTGCGGGATTCGAACCCGGACCCCTTACGGACGAACGATCAGAGGCCAGCGCCTTAGACCACTGTGCCACCGGAGCGGCCATAGTCATCTTGCCAACAATTCAATTAGCAAGGCTATGATTGAAAGCACTTGTTACATCCCTAACAATTTCTTCTGATATCAAATATTCTAAACAAAGGTGTAGTAACTCAAACAGTTTCAGCTTCTTATGCAAAAAACTCA
This sequence comes from Macrothele yani, assembly GCA_039090855.1. NCBI lineage: Eukaryota > Metazoa > Arthropoda > Arachnida > Araneae > Macrothelidae > Macrothele > Macrothele yani. The sequence continues at coordinate 3,439,828 of CM077020.1, read as the reverse complement.
ATTGCTGGATTCATATGTATGTCTTATAAAGGAATCATTACTTAAAAAGAAGCACACAGTTATCAAAGACTTTACACCGTTTATAAACTAAAACACTTCCTTTTAATGGCATAAAACTAATACACAATTTAAGCCAAGCTTTCACGCTCCACCGGGAGGCTTCATCTGGGCTAAGCTTTCAAAGCCTTCTAAGAAGCACACAGTATTTGGGATTTTAGAAATTCAGACACCCCAAAGAGCTACTTAACACTGAACATTACTTACAAGTGACCTCACAACTTATAAATGGGTAACCTACAACCCTTTTCCAAATAAGTAATAATCAACACAAAGACATGAGTGCCCATATAGGGGGGCAAGTGGAGGCATTTGTCCTCCCTTGGAAATCTAATCACGCTCTGTCCTTGAATAGTACCACAAAGATTTTCATGACAACACTAATTCTGATTGCTAACTTTTAAGTAGAGCTCCTAGATGCATGCACAATGTTCTAAATGTTCAGTAGAAAAAGTGGAAATGTGCAGTAAAAGGTGATATGCAGTAGAAGGTATCTTGTGTATGGCATGTGATGGATGTGAGTGAAGCCTAAGTTTTATGTCAAGATCGCTGTAAATGGAGAAGTTTGATATGGCAACAGTAAGTAAAAAATGTCTGGTAGTTTGTACTTCTTTGTGGAGCTAACCTCTGAATCTTAGAGAACAGCTTAGTGATATAACTAACTAAGGTGATAATGAAATTTTCCATTGAATATTGAGGTGCATTTGTACAGTATGGGAAAGCATGAAAGGTGAAGAAATTAAAAATATATCATCCTCTGCAGAAGCTATTCATTGCTGGACAAATATCTCACAAAAATTTTCCCAGAAATTTGACTTGAGAGTGTTTTTGTCATTGTTGATAACCGATTGAGTAGTCTCTGGGGTTTAGTGGTACATGTGACACAAGTGGGCAAAATGATCAAAAAAGCGACAAAATTTCCTTATTGTCCTAACGGTAAGCAGGACGCAACACGGTTGTGCAATTTCCCGCTCACTCAATAATGCAGTAGGTAACAGCAATAATAATCTCACATAGATGCCGAAACAATGTTATTTTTGAGGGAATGATTCTTCAAATACAAATGTATAAAGCCAGAACTTACCTGGTCATAGAGGTAATAATCCTTTAATCTTGATACATATATGATGACAAATAGTAGTGAGAAAGCACATAATATAACAGAAGAATGATGACATATATAGTGAGTGTGTAAATCCTGGCCTTTTTTTTTTTTTTTTTTTTTGATTGGAGATTTAACGACCACCGTGAGCAACTCAATGGGCTATAAGCAGTCGCCCGTCCCTAATTTAGGGTCACTGGTTCCAGGGAAGGGAGAGAGCCAGTGCCGTAAGACAAACACAACATCCATGCCACACCGGGATTCGAACCCGGACCCTGTTCAGACGAATGATCAGAGGCCATCGCTTAGACCACTGCGCCACCGGGGCGGCAAATCCTGGCCTTAGTTTCCCAGTTGTAGAAATAATAACACTTAACTTAAAACATTTTATCAGATTTTATCGAGCAAAGGTGTTGCCTTTTTGTAAAAGGCAACAGCTTCGCTTGGCTTGTTGTGACATTATTTCTCTTCATTTACATCACGACTGCATACACATGCTTTTTTAGAAGTGCAAAGCTGAGAAAAAAGTCCGAGTCATAAGTGGGTCACGGGTGTTTTTCTCAATGGTGTGCATGCACACAGTTCTTTCTCCGAGAGTGTGTAGCCGTGGGAAAGTTTTTCTTATGAGTTTCTCGCGTTTTTGATGTTACACAAGTGGCATCCTCTAACACTAACATGCAGTTTAATCTTATTTATTCAACTTTTATATGTAGTATTTGGACCTTCTGGTTTCCAATTAAATTTATGTGTTAGATAACAAGAAGGCACAGGTAAATTTGTATATGATGTTTGTATATGTCATTTGTAGTTACAATTTCTGTTTGCCCACTTCTGAAAACTAAGCTATGGACACCCATGCACAAAGACAGTGTTTTGTCTGCCTAATCAAGAGCTGTTACATAGGTAACTTATAAGGATTATTCTATCCCATCTCTCTCTGACTGGTTTCAATGTGTTACACATGTCCAAGGTTTCTCTTTTCAAAAAGGGTTTGAATGTGGGTGACTTGTTCAGACCCTACTACTCTCAAAGTAGTTTGACCACACCAGGCATGACTTGGCTGTCTACTCTGTAAAGTGGTTTTCACATGTGGAATGCATTCACTGTAGTCATGGGAATTAACAGCTTGAACACACCTAGTTTGTTCTTACCCCAGGAGCAAAAATATTAAATGCTGTGCAGTAAGCAAGCTGTAATCCCTATTTTTTGACCAAAAGGTTGCTTACCTCCAAATAGTGGGATTAAAATATCATCTAGGCACATTAAAAATTTATTCGTATAAATACATAAACTCTTTTGAAATCATCAGGAGATTTCATCATCAGGTGTGATACTTAAAAGGTTAAAAGGCACTTCACATACTAACTCCATGCTGGCTGGGTAACTAGCGAGACACACACTTGACATAGATACTTAATGAGGTCTTGAGTTCAGATTTGCTACATCGTAGATGACATTGATCAGCTGTTGCCATAGAACAAGTTACGAAAAGTAAGTAACGGATGGTGAAGCAATTGTAATATATAAACACCTGAATACCTGTTGTAACAACGAACAACCTGTTACACTACCTCACTCTTGGAGGTTTTTTATCAAGGCAGAAACGAACTTTCATCAACCTCCTTCGGCAATCCCCTCGAAGTCACCTACCAGTGCATCTTTAACTTAACTTATCTGCAGGGCCGGACTGGCCATAGGAGTCACCGGGCAAATGACCGGTGGGCAGTCGTAAAACTCTGCTGTTGGGCCGTCCGTGTCAATTTATTTCTTTTCAAGAACTGAAACAAATTCCAAAGAATTGAGAAATACGGCATGAGCTCAGAGATAGAGTCTGCATAAGCAGTAAGCGGGCACAAAATCTGAAGATTAACAGCGAATTGGATCACTGCTCTGAGGTCCCATAATCACGTGCTCTAATCTGATTTTCGAGGGCATGGTGTTCGAAACGTTGTTTCAACTGCTGCTGAAGTCACCGACACTACCCTCAGGTCAGTGAAAATGGCCACAGCTGTTTACCCAAAAAAAGTCGTAACTGGAAGTATCGCCATGCTTACTTATTCTACTTTTTCACGTGTTGCTTATTTATATAGTTGGAAGTACAGTACTAAGAAATTTTTTTAGTGAGGTGAGATTTTGAAGGTTAACATTTTTTTGATATGGATTACTCCAAAAGGCGGAAGTGTGAGGGTGGTCAAGAAAAGAAAAGGAAAAGGGAAGTGAAGCTTTGTGAACAAGACGCTTCATCAACTCGACATTTAGGTGATATGCTTAATGCCCAGAAGAAATATTACAGGCAAACATCAGGACTTGCAATGGGTTCTCCACTAGCACCTCTGCTAGCAAATTATTATATAAGTAAACTAGAGGCAAAAATCCTTATACAACCCTCCTTGTTTGCTCTCTATGTAAGGTACATGGATGATGTCCTAATTATAGTAGATACTGTGGACCAATCTCTACCCTCTCAGATTCTGGAAGAATTTAACTTACTAGAGAATACCTTGCAGTACACCCTAGAACAGGAAAGAGACCATAGCATCAATTACCTAGATTTAACCTTGACCTCAAGAGAGGGGAAAATATTCACTCAGCTTTTTAGAAAACCCACCAACACAGGGAAGATGTTAGACTTCTGCTCATTCCACCCTGATTATATTAAATCGAATACGGCGAGACAATTTTTGGAAAAGATTGAAATCCTGGTCTCTTCAGCTACTCAGAAAGATCTTCACAAAGAAGAATTAAAGGAAATATTGGCAGAAAACAATTACCCCTCCCCATATGTTGAGAAAATATTTAAACAAGTGCCAAAAAAGAAGCAGGAGAAAACCAGCTTCAAATTCACCAGCAAAATTACGTACCACAAGGGACTTTTCGAGAAACTGAAAAGGATCGGAGCAAAATATAATATCAGGCTAGCTCCAGATCTTAATAACAAAATAAAGAAATTCCTGCCAGCTTTAAAGCAGAAAGAATTGGACATCCAATTGCAGGAAGGAGTAATTTACTGCATCGACTGTAACTGCGGACTCAGCTATATAGGAGAAACAGGGAGAAGTATTAAGTTTCGAATGAAAGAACACCAAGCAGCTATTAGGAACATTGGGAACAAAACAGGGCTAGACAGACATATACAAGCAAGTGGACACTCCATAAATTGGGACTCAGTGAAAATAATCGCCCACCAGTCAAACTTAGTAAAGAGGAAACTAGAAGAAGGGATCGAAATAGCAAGAAGAAGAAGTACCATAATTGCGGATGGACTCTTCCAATTGAGTGGCAGCAACTACTCCAGTGACATAGTCCTGATGACGAACTAGGCTTTAGTTCGAAAATTTGACAACCAACTTTGATGAAAAATAACCTCTATAAGACCCGTAAAAAAGTTATTCCACAATCACTATGAATAGAGGTGCCATAAATGCATTTACAACTAAAACATCTAGTTTGACAGAACAAAAGGAGATAGATAAAGCTGTGTCTGCTTCCGAAACAGAAGTGATTTCTGTTAGGAATGAAGTGCGAAATTATTCAGAAAAAGGACATTGTTTTGCTGAAGCAACAGTTTGTGTTTGTGACGTACTTTCACATGATGGGGATGCTCTTTCCAGAGGAACTGGTGTTCATTTTAATGAATGTTTTTCAAAACTGCAAGATGAGGACGTTGCTAATATTGATTTTTTTACTTCCTCTTGAGGTTAGTAAAATTACAATTGACTCTTTTTTCAAGTTTCACCCTTGTCGACCAGATATTTCCTCCTTGCCTCTTACCGCAAAAAATTTTACGCAAAAGAGCGGTATGCCTAGACAGTGGCTGTCTTATTCAGAAAAAAAAAGGCGTTATTTTGCTCTGTTTGCTTAGCATATGGAAACGGGTATAATCCTAACATTTTTGTTCATGGTATGACAGATTGGCGATATGCAATGCAACGCATTCTTGAACATGAAACTAGCAAACAACACTTTGCATGTGCCGAAGCACATTTGATAAGTTGCCGTGGTGGTGATGTGAAAACTTTATTGTTTAAAAAAATGTTATCCAAAAACGTGAGACAGAAATTTTGGAGAGGAAGAAATTATTAGAAAGCATTGTATAAATTGCAAAGTTTATTGGCAAACGAGGTCTTCCATTTCGTGGAAATAATGAAAGTGCTGCCATGTTGGAAGATGATAATGTGGATCATGGAAACTTTATTGAATTGTTAAAGTTGCATTCAAAATTTGATGCCACTCTAAAAGTGCATTTGGATAAAGTTATTCAATCAGCTAAACATGAATTTGATGAAAATGTTCTGAAACGTGGACATGGAAGTAAAGTCACTTTTATTTCTAAAACAACTGTTGGATATATTATTGATATTATAGGATCCTTAATGAAAGAAAAAATAGCAGATGAAATTCGTAATGCTGATACATTTTCTGTTCAGCTTGGTACAGCACAAGACATCTCTGTAAGGGATCAGTGTTCAATCATTGTTAGATATTTGCATTTTTGAACTTCACTTTTAGTTGGTAAAGTTCGATGAACACTTACCGCACGTGGGGCTTGGCTTTCAATTCATATTTCCGTTATGTGGATGCGGCACGGGGGTTTTTCATTTGGCCACAGGTCCGCTTCTTTTTTTTTTTCCGTTGGAATTTATTTTGTCTCATCACCAAATGAGTTTTTTCCTTTGCTGCGTCCTCATTTACTTCAATATTTATTCATACCCGAGTACTTTCGGTAAAACTCCTTTACCGTCTTCAAGGGGACGTTTTGCTCCGACTAGCACGGACCGTGTCAGCTGGGCATTTCGGTGGTTCTCGTGGGTTGCTTCTGTCATCGGCTATCGCTTCTTCTTGGGCGTTGTGGCACCATCTCTTGTTGGTCAGTGATCTCATTTTTCAAACTTTTTCATTTTTTTGCTCAATTTTAATTAAATTTTTTCCAGCTGTTTCTCAAATTATTAGGGTCATTATGGTTGCAAACTTTTGTCCTATTTTTTTCAATCATTACCGACTCTGCTATTCTGAGGTGTTTTTCGGATTTACAGCTTTTAATGATTTTTATATTTTCGAATTTAGGATATTTTTGGTTATCCAGACAGTATTGGATAAGTGCTGTTTTTTCTTCTTTTTTCTGCCAGTTTTTTACGTGTTGTTTTAATCTGTGTTTAAGCTTATTTTTGGTACTTCCTATAAAAGCCATTGGAGGATTTTCAGTAATAGGAATTGAGTAAATACCTGCTTTTTCTAACATTTTTATTTTTTCATTATTTTTTATTACTATATTTTTGATGGTATTTACTTTTCCTCCAATTTGAATGTTATGCTTTTTACAAATATTATTAATTTCATTGGTAGTACCTTTTATGTAAGGAAAACCATTTAAATATTTGACTTCTTTTTTATTTACTACAGCATTATTTTTTATTTTCTTTATTACTTCTGTGTCCCATTTTTTTATTAAATGGTTAGGATAACCAAAGCTGCCTGCAATTTTTTTTATGAATTTGATTTCTTCATTGATGAACTGACTATTTTCAGAATGCGTATATGCTCTTTTAATTAAGGTTTTTATACTATTGCATTTTTGAGGATAAGGATGTGCTGAATTGTACGGGATTAGGACCGGAACGAATGAACTTTTCCGATAAACCCTGTATAGTAACTTATCTGTGGATTTGATAACCTGTACATCCAAAAAGGCTAATGCATTATTTTTTCTATTTCAACAGTGAGTTCTATAGTTGGATATAAAGCGCTGTAACATTTTGTTAATTTTTTTAATTCTTCTTTGTTCAGTTTTGATAGAATGAAAATATCATCCACGTATCGACAGTACACTTCTGGTTTTTCTTCCATACGATGCAGGACATTTTCTTCAATTTCGTTCATCACAATCTCAGCATATAGAGTTGATAATGGTGAGCCCATTGGGCCTCCTGAATTTTGCTTGAATATTTTGTTCTTGTATGTAAAAATATTATTTTCATATAAATAGACTAAAACTTTTTTGAATTCATGAATTTGTGTGTTATTTAAAATTTTAAGATTTTGCAACTTCTTAATGATAATTTCAATAGCTTCCGGAACAGGAGTGCTTGGATATAATGCTTTAACGTCCATGCTTGCCATATTTAAATCCTTTAGGTCAGTTTTTACATTTTTAATTTTCTCTATAAATTCATATGTGTTCTTGATGGTGAACTTGTTGTTCATGAAAAAGGGTGCTAGGAATTTGTAAATGTTTTTCTCTAAAGTTATCAATGGTGAGTTTTTTTTTTGAAACTATCAGTCTCATTGGAGCACCATCTTTGTGCGTTTTTATCTTTGCAACGATACGTGGTATGCCTGCTCCCATTGGTGGAAAAGAGCGCTTGATTTCATCGGGTAAGGTGCTATGATTTCTTATATCCTCTAAGAATTTAATTTGATTATCAGTTGGGTCTTTCATAATTTCGGTACAATTTAATCCATTGATTGCTGCTGTCATTTTTTGTTCAAATTCATCAGTGTTGAGAATAATGATTTGGCCAGATTTATCTGCTTCACAGAATTTGATATATGGGTCATTTTTCAATTCCAATAGTTGTTTTTTTTTCATATTTTAATTTTTTCTCTATATAGAAGTTTTTGTTGTTTTTGGCATTATATTCTTTTAGAATAACTCTATATAATTTGTTCTCTATTTCAGTTTTATTCTCTGCGCCTGGTATATTTTTGAGAATATCTTCGAGGCAAGGGATGATTTCTTCAGTTTTAGGGAGGCCTTGTGGAAAGGCAAATTTTTTCCCTTTTTGTAAAATTGCTTTTTGTGTAAAGCTTAAATTCTTATCAGACCGATTTTCATATACATTATATTCATTTATGGGTTCCTTATTTAATTTTTGTTCATCAAATAGTGCATTTAATTTTTTATCTACCGTAACGCTATTGGAGTTGGCTTCTTTGTTAGCAATTTCGTTAATTTCGATGAACGTAGTATCCAAAATGCGATCTTTCCAAGTGCCATCAAACTGTGCATATTTTGAGTTGCTTATCAGAGTTGAAGAACGTCTAGTAAGTGTACTAAACTGCAAATCTGGAACAGGGTTCAACATGTGTGAACAACTGATCAGAGATGCTTTCTCTTGGTATTGACATAACAAAATACATAGGCAATGCGACAGATGGTGCACGAAATATGCAAGGAGAGTACAAAGGCTTCACATCTTAGTTATCTGCTGCTTCTCCAGGGCAAATACATGTCTGGTGCTATGTGCATGTCTTAAACCTAGTTATGACCGATGCTCTGACTTTGTTTGGAACATTAAATTCTTGTGCTACTTTCTTCTGTGATTCTTATTTGCGAATGGATACATGGCAGAGCAAAATAGGATCAAGTAACAGGCGATTAATATCTATCGGAAAAACAAGGTGGTGGGCCAAAGATAGATGTTTAAAGTCAGTTTTTGGCATGTATGGTGATTCCACTCAGTCAATGTATGCTGATTTAATAGTGACAATGCATAAAATAGTATCATCCGAGAAGTTCAATTCTGAAACGAGGTTCATGGCAAGAAGCTTTCAAGAAACACTGTGCAAGTATTCAACAATTCTCACTGCACACCTGTACCTTCATATTTTTGAATCAACAACGCCCCCGTCAAATAATCTGCAAACTAAGGGAATGGATGTTCTTCAAGCCCAGCGCATGGTGGACTGTACCCTTATTAAGTTAAAGGATATCCAGCATGATTTCTTAAGCATGAAGAAAACTGCTGATGAGTTTGTTCTTTGGGCAAATAAGAAGTTTTAAGAACAGGAGATCGACATGGAGATTCTTCCAGAACTACCAGAAAGTAGGGTTCGAAGGAAAAAGAAGACTCTGAAACTACATATGATGAACCCATTAGTAATGCACAAGATCATTACCGCATAAATATGCATAACAATGTTCTTGATATGGAAGTTCAGAGTCTTAGTGATCGCTTCCGAGAGCATGGTGCACTTGCAGCTGATATCAGCTGCTTAGACCCACGAAATTTTTCCCAACTTAAAGAAAATGTTCCAGAAACTGCACTGGAAAAACTCAGCTGTGTTTTAAAAAGAATATACTTGGACTTTGATAAAAGTGAACTGAAAGCTAAATTGAAGGATTTTGCATGGCCAAAACTGAGACTGTCACTCCAAGATGAATTTGAAAAAGGAAGAAAAGCTAAAGTAGTGAATCAAACTTCTCAAAACCTTGATCTTATCATTTCTGAAGATGACTGTGATGAAGAGCATCAAAGTTACATCAGGCATCATGATGGACAGAAGTGCAAAGATTGTAATGTTTGTTGCTACAATGTGCTTAAGCAATTTAACCTCTATGCGCAAGCATATAAATCTTTATTTCTGGCAAACAAGGCATTATTAACACTGTCATGCTCACGAGTAGCATGTGAAAGATCGTTTACAAAACTTAAATTCATAAAGTCAAATTTAAGATCAACTCTTTCACAGGAGAAGTTGGATTCATTAATGCTTATGAAATCTGAGAGGGACATTTTAAACAGTATTGACCCCGAAAAGGTGATTAAGAGACTTAGTCAGAAAAGTGGATTGTTGAAGAAACTTTTAGTTTTGTGACTGAGTAAGTAGACTAAAGAGATGCACACATATATATAGGTATCTAAAAACATGCTCGTCTGTTATAAGATATAAATTTACGGTGACAAGCTATTAGTTTCTGTTATTTAAGTAATACATTTGTTTACATTCATGTTTACACATTAACAATTCATGTATCATTATTATTTTATATACTTGTACGAACAGAGCGGATCAACATGAAGATTATCCTCATAATATTTCAGTACATCGTAGTTATCAGATTCTCTTATGTGATACTGTAAAAAAATTACTGACCACAACAAAGCATACCCAGGGAAGCAGAAAGCTCTACCTTTCTTGAATTTTCCCAGAAGGATTCATTAATATCTCTAAAAAGTTTAGTAACCATGTACAGAAAAACTACGAAAGTCTGTTCCAATATCGGGAACAAATATGTAATATATTAACTGCTGGAGGTTGCAACCAGTACATATTCTTTTTTTATTTTAAGTTGTAAATCTTAGCCCTTATAGTATGGTATTTCTAATACCATGATTTGACAGTCCTTCAGTTTTGTTGCGGCATGATCACATGTAATTAGTTGTAGAGGCACTTCTCCGGGAAGTACCAACATAAACAGTAAATTTTTAATTTATAATCTCTTTTTCTGAATGTTATTTGGCCATTTTCAGCATCCCTGTGCAGTGTGCATGTAACCTATTATACTTCATTAGAACAACTGAAATCTCTTGTGACCAAAACACATATATAAAATGCAGTAAGAACAGATGATGACGGCTTCACTCTTTCACGTTTGTTAGCACAGAGCATTTAAAAAATTGTTTTTCGGTCACCACCTGGAATCGAACTGTGGAACTCCTAGTTGCATGCCAAGTGTGTTATCATTACGCCATAGCAGCCAACAATTCTCGATGCTATCAGTTCTTATATGTCTCCACGCACCTTGAGAATTTAACATCTCCATTATTATTCATAAAATGTATTTCAGCATATCTTACTTTGTCCAGTGCAGCTCTGTCGAGATGTTGGTCTAACCGGAGCTGCTCTGCAAGACATAGCAAATGACAGAAATCAAGAAAATTTTATAGATATGAAAAATGTTTCCAGTTTGGTAATCAGTTTGCTAAATTGGATGGATGGGTGGTGAATACTTTTCGCTTTTCACCCAAAGCTATATGAAATCAAAAAAGGGCTGCCTTAATTAAAAATGCCAGGGCTGCTTTTTCTCCCCAGTCTGGCCCTGCTTATCTGTAACTGCATTCTGTTACTTACTTTATCAAGCCAACAGTACTCAAAATATATTTAACAGTTACACATATTGAAGGAGTTTTTCTGAACCATGCCATTTAACCCATATCCTTACAGGCTTTTCTTTTCTTTTTGTGACATATGTTCTACAAGTACAATCACAGAACTTATTATAGCTCATAGGGTTCTCCATAAAGGCTACATTTTATCCCTTAACTTGTGCTCCACAAATACTTTCTGTGCAGCACTAGTTAAGTGATATAAAATAAACTAACAAAGCATAAAAATTTTACTGGAGTCCACAAGGATGTTGCTTGTACAACCCCACAAAAACTGATCAGTCCAGTTTGACAAACACACAGCCAAAACTGATTTTTACAGTTTTTAACAAGACCTGTACACCATTTAAAACACTGGAAAATAAAACAACAACATGAAAAAATATTTTAATATTCATAACCATGGTTATGCTGGAAATTTCAACTTCACTGATCTAGAACTTTGATCACACATACATACATCACAAATATATGATGGATAGGTGGACAAACCCAATGGGTGGATGGGGAAACAACTCAAACCAGAAGCTCAAAATTTAATTCAATAAATTCATAAAATTAATTTCATTCTGATGATTAAGCACTTTTGAAAAGAACTATGTAAGCAGCAGAATAAAACAGATAATTTTAAAATACAAAACTGCAAAAAATGTTCAATAACATGAGTAGTTAAAATTGCATAATATACTGTTTTGTATTAACACTTACTTTCCTAGGTTTCGGCAAACGATTACCAAGCAGAATTGACCAGTCAGTAATCACCTTGTCACTGAAGATAGGGACAATTCTTTGTAGGCCACTGTATTCAAAGGAATTCAGCTCAGCTGATCGAGTCTGATAGATTAAATCATAATAGCTCAACATATCTTGGAAAATGTTACCAGGCCTGTCACCTGATCTCACAGTATGGTTTTTGAAAGTACAGCCCTAAGGTGAAAAAATGATTTTTTTTTCTTTCTTGAAAGCAGCATATTTATAACAACACTGCCTAAAACAAATCTGAATTGATATGGTCAGCTGAAAAAACTACAAATATCTACCAACAACAAAGTAACAAAATAACGAAAACAACTTCACCACCAACTCATGAATACCAAAATGTATCATAAAAATGAGAATTCCATTTAACAAAATAATGGGTGACATTGAATTATTATGAGGTAAATAGACCCTGCTTTACAACACAGTTTAGCTCGACCACAATTTTCACACACTTGTAGTCAAGCTGCAGCTCTTCTTCACAATTTTCAATAATGGCTATTGCAAAATTTTCATTGCCCCCCAGGAATATGCAGATACAGATTCTAGTAATAAATTACTATACAACATTTAAAAAGCAGCTTCTGATCACAAATATGCCACTGATATAGCATCAAGTTATCATAACTCTGTCAAACAGAACAAATATACAGCAATAAATCATACTAGCTGTTGATGCATCCATCATATACACTTGTGCATCTGTGTTTATATGTGCTATGTTCTGCACTTGCAAAAACCCAAAAGCAACAAAACAAACTAACATGACAAAGCTGTCTAATGTGGCTTCTGATAGCACAATATATTAATGCAAAATTTAGTCCCTTAAATTTGCCAGATATCCATCTCTATTTAATCTTTGACATTCAAACCACAACTCATCATGACCAAGGAGAAACAAAAGTTTTCACTGGAATGAAATTAAGCATACGCATTTTTCTGCTTCACGTGTACTTTTCTGCTTCGCATTATATAGAATCATAATTTCTCAAGCATTAAAAAAAATATAAAAAAAATCTGACTTTTTTAGTTATATTCCATTTTACCACTTGTTTTGAATTCCAACATTTTGGTTAAAGAATATTAGTGCTGAAGTGTAAGGCAAGGTCATCAACAATAATATCATGCATAAAAACACCATTTAATTTAAGGGATGTATGTACCAATTTACAACTGATTCTTAAAAATTCAAAATTTCTTCCATTGACTAAAACAGGGATCATAGCATACTTCTGGAAAATTTTAGGTAGGAATTTTAGGACTTTTTAGAAAAATTTTAGGAGTGTATTTCAATAAAAACTAGATGTATATTTGTATACATCTAGTAAAACAACTTTGTATACATTGTAAGTTCACACCCTTCATCCCATATATACTGATAGACTGCGCATGACATCAACATTTCTGGCTCCAACATAAAATCACATGACATCAGTCAAAAAGATGGGTTACACCTGCTGTGCTTATGGTTGCTCTGAGCGATATAGTAAAGAAAGTTCTATGATTTTTCATGGGTAAGAAACGAATTAAATACCTAAGTCAATAAAGTTCAATTACTTAACCAGAAACTTGCAGCTATTGATATAAAAATATAGTAACTTAAGAAAAAAAAAATGGAATGCATGTTCCAAATTCTTCGCAAATGTTCATCACATTATAAATCACAAAATGTAAACAACCTAATCATGCATGTATATAGCTCATAAGTAAACTTACCTGAAGAGTTTTCATTATATATGAGGCGCATTCACATAATACACCGAAAACACTGAAGTTCTGCAGCGTAAATTAGTAATCATAACAGCATTTTTACACGAAATTTGGAGTCTGATGATGACGTGCCCAATGTTTGAACCATGGCGGCTTTGATGCAGCTATTGCCAATGCGCAGTCCATTAGTATATATGGTCGAAGTTCACACCCAAATTTTTTGCATAACGTCTAATGTCTAAAGTTTAAGTATGATTTACTTCTAATGTTCAGTTCTTATCTTTTCACGTGTTATTATATTCAAGTATATTTATCACATTCAAGTTTCACTTTGAACATTAATATGCTGTTGAACCAGAAGCAATTCACGATTTTCACAGTAAAGTTTTCAGGTTTCACATTAAATTATAATATCCTAAAAAGGTAATTGAAAACCAAGAACTATGTACAATTGTTCACTGAATTACTTTTTTCATATTATTGTTTTAACCTTTTCCTGATAAGCCAATCTTTTTCTGCTTCCACCACAACTAATTTACTTTCAGTTTTCTTTATTTCAGCTGAACCTTGTATGATCAAGTTAGAGGCAACTGCTATTTCAACAGTATTTTGTTTTTCTACAGCTTTTCTCATTCTTTCTGTTCCCTCTTGAATTACTGCTAGGGAGGCTTCTTTATCTTTTTTTAAGCCTATTTATTTCTGCATCATTTTCTTTTATTTTGTCATCAAACTCAGCTTTTCTTTTTTTCTCTAGCTTCTTTTCCTTATTTTCCCTCTCTTTCTGCTTCCTTTCTTTTACCTTTTTTGATTCTTCTTCCTTCAGCTTATCAACATACTCTTTATAAAATTTATGTGAATCACGAACACTATTTAACAAATTTCTTGTTATGGGAACTTTACTTACACATCCATAGTGTTTAATGGCCCCTTTAACTATTCTTAATGATGTTATAGTTGAGTCTTTTAAGTTAGCCTTGTCCTTCCTTAACAGAGCAGTGTTAACCGAAAATCCCCTTTCTGCATCAGCATTACCATGAGGTAAAAACTAAAATTGACTTGATGAGTTTAGCAAGATTTGAGTATTTTTCTTTTCCGCTAGAGTCTTTAATACTAAATATATTACACCAGTAATGATCAATCCGCACTGGAATATGCCCTTCCTCTGAAAATTTCACTAGTTCATCTAGAGTTGGCTTATCGCAATTTAAAAGTTTCCACTCTTCTCTTACTCTATCAATTTGTTCCTCAGAAAGATGCAAAACACTTGAAATTCTGGTTATTTCCGAAAGTCCTTCAGTGACTGAAAGTTGAGTTGACTCTTTCTTTGGTTCTTTTACCTTTAAAACTTCTATGTCTCTTAGCTTTTGATTGCAGAATGGCAAATTTGACTTTAAATATTTTGTGGTTGCAATTAGTGATGATCTTACATCTAAGAGAAATAATTTCTGCCTGGTCTCCTGAACATTCCTGAGGAGATTTTTTGTCTTCATACCAACTTCTAACTCCCCTAGTTTTTTCCATTAATTTTTGTTTTCAAAATCTACATTCTTTAGGTCTTCTCCAAATTTCCCTGCAATAACATCATCTTGGATAAACTGAGCCATAACATTCCTCATTAAAGTATTTAAATCAGAATATAACTGGTGTATTTTTGGTTCTTCACTCTGATAACATAATGAAAACTTTTCAAAATTTTGGTGTGAAAATGAAATTAATGCTAAATAGCAAGGAGTTAGCTCATTTTTCAGGAAACAGTGAATTCTTTTATACCTTGCCGAATTGCGTAGTTGTTTTTCAAATATTTTTTGAGATGGCAAGAAGTTTAAAAAATATTCTATTAAAACAAGAAGAATTAGAAATCATCATCATCATCATCATTGTCAACCATTATCAATCCACTGCTGGACGAAGGTCTCCTAAAGTTTCCTCCACAACGGTCTGTCTTGTGCCAGTCTCCTCCATGTCACCCCTGCATACTTTCGAATTTCATCCACCCATCTCCCATGTGGTCTTCTTCTGAGTCTTTTCCTTTACCTTGGAATCCAATCTAAAATTTCGGCTGTCCATCGATGATCTGTCCTTCTGGCAGTATGTCCAGCCCATTGCCATTTCAGGGATTTAACTCTGATCATGATGTCTTCCACTCTTGTCATTTTTCAGATCCACGAGTTCCTCTTCTTATCTCTCCTGGTTACACCAAGTATGCACCTCTCCATGCTGCTTTGAGTTGTCTGCAGCCTTTGTATGTCTCTTTTAGTTAAGGTCCACGTCTCTGCACCATACGTAAGCACTGGAAGAATGCATTGATCAAACACTTTTCTTTTAAGACATAATGGCATATTGCTCTTGAAAATTATTCTGTTCCTTCCAAAAGCTCTCCAGGCAAGTTTTGTACGCCGATTAATTTCTTCATCAATGTGACCCTCACTTGATATCTGCTGTCCAAGATAAACGTACGTGTCTGTTATCTCCAGCTTTTCTCCATCAATCAATAAATCTTCATTTCTTGTAAAAGCATTGTACATCACTTTTGTCTTCTGAAAGTTCATTTTTAATCCCACTTCTTTACTCTTGTCAGCAAGTTCCTGGATCATACTCTGCAGCTCTGATGGGGTAGTTGCAAAAATGCATACGTCATCAGCAAAACGAAGGTGGGTTAGATAATCTCCATTAATCTTTATCCCCTTGTTTTCCCAGCTCAGCGACTGAAAAACACCCTCCAATGTGGCATTAAAGAGCTTCGGAGATATGGTGTCACCTTGTCTCACTCCCTTTCCAATTTTTATGTGTTGTATTTTCAAACAGCCGAATCTTTGCACTTGCATTTTCATAGATGTTATTAATAATATTAATGTATGCATCTTCAATACCGCAGGATTTCAAAGCCTTTGTAACTGCTGATGGTTTCACCGAAGCAAAGGCCTTTTCATAATCGATAAAAGCCATGCATTAATGGAAGTTCATTTTCCCTTGCTCTTTCAATTTGTTCTCTCAGTACGTGGATATGATCTATTGTGCTGTAGCCACTCCTGAATCCAGCTTGTTCTCTCGGTTGAGCCATGTCCAGTGTTACCTTCAAGTGGTGTGAAAGAACTTTAGTGAAGATTTTATAAACCACTGATAGGAGGCTGATAGGTCTGTAGTTCCTGAGATCCTCAATGTCACCTTTTTTATGTAGCAGGATCATTGTAGCACTGTTTCAATCCTCAGGAATCTTCGCTTCATTAAGGCATCGAGTGAAAATTTGGGCGAGTACTGTTTCAATTTCTCCACTTGCTTCTTGTATGATGTCTACAGTAATTCCATCTTCTCCTGGAGCTTTCCCCCGCTTCATGTTCTTGATTGCATGAGCAACTTCTGCTGGGAGGACTGGAAGAACTCTGGTACCTTTCATGATGTCTGGAGTACATGTATCATCCCTTTCATATAATTTGGAGTAGAAATCTTTCACTCTTGTCAAAATTTCTGCCTCTATTTCTTGTTACAGAACCATCTTCTTTTCTCAGTGCAATAATCTGTTTTCTTTCCTTACTGAGATGTCCCTTTGCTATCTTTAGGCATTGGTTGTTTTCGATTGCTCTGCTCACTAGTTCACAGTTGAATTTCCTTACGTCTTCAGTGATACTTTTTCGTGTTGTCTTGCATAGCTCTATATATTCCACTTTGGAAGTCACATCTACTTTAGTTGTCCTCATCTCTGTTCTTTTTTGTATCAACATTTTGGTTTTTCCTGATTATTTGTTCACATGCAACTTGTTCTTAGACCCAGCTAATTTTGTTGCTGTTTCCATAAGAGCTTTGGTTACTTTTCTGTTAACTTCAGAAATATCCACTTCTTCTGATGTTAGGCCTTCTAAAGCAGAGAACCTGTTCTTCAGTTCCAACTTGAAGGTATTATGGTGTTTTTTGAATTTGGGTATGTCAATACATTTTGTTTGTCTTATGAGCTTGCCACGTTCGAGTTTAGTGTTGAGGTGCATCTTACATCTCACCAATCTATGGTCACTACCTTTGTTGAACTTGTTCAGCACACTGCAGTCTTCTACGACGAATTTTTTGTTACACATAATAAAATCAATTTCACTTGTCCATCCATTTGGATGTCTCTATGTCCATTTCCTGTGTGGCTTTTTTTGAAAAAGGAGTTCAAGATGAAAAACCCTTCTGCCTCTGCAAACTCAACGAAAGTATTTCCACGCTGGTTTCTGTTGCTGTGACCGAATTTACCTACTGAAGTTTCATTCTGTTGCCGTTGCCCTATTTTTGCATTGAAATCTCCCATAATTATCTTCAAGTGCTGCTTACCTTTATTATTTATATGACGAATTTCCTCATAAAATTCTTCAATTTCTTCTTCAGGATGACTTGTGGTGGGTGCATAAGTTTGAATAATCTGAGCCTTGTATCTTCTCGAAGTTGGATAACAAGTCGTGCAGCTCTGTCAGAGGAACTTTCAACTTCTACAACTTTATCCTTCAGTTTCTTGTTTATTATAAATCCAACACCACTAGTTCTGCCAGTATCTGTCCCACGGTAGTAGAAGAGATGTCCACTTTTCAGTTCAATGAGATCTTCTCCTTTTCTCCTTACCTCACTTAGCCCGACGATGTCCCACTTGATCCTTTGTAGTTCCTCTTCCAATTCAAGAAGCCTTGAATCAGAAGATAGGGAGCGTCCATTATACGTAGCCAAGGTCAGCATCTGATGGTAGCCTAGTCCGGTCCTCCGGGGATTCTTAGCACCCTCTGCCTTCATGTCGCACTGGTCGCTGCCTTGGCCAGGTACATTCCAGCTGCCGGAGACTGAGGGCCAAGATTTAAGTTGTGGAGTCATTATGGAGGGGATTGGCCATAACTCACCACGCTGGCCAAGCGGGTTGGTGAGTGTGGGATAGCATTTCCACTAATCCCGATGGTATAGTTATACCGCTATTGGCGGTCGTCAGAGCCCCTTTAGTGGGAACAGGATGCACCACGAGAAGGCGGGGTTGACATTTGTCAAGGAGAGGCTGTGATGTTACGCATCACCTGACCTTAGAATTAGAAATACTTAAGACTAAATACACTGCTTATTATCCTGAGATCGAGTTAACATTGAAATTTGAACAAGACAGAAAGATTCCCTTTTTGGGTATCGAACTAATCAAAAAATAATTAAATTTTGAATATAGAGTTTTTAGAAAGCCAACTTATGTGCCTAATATGATCCCATGTCAATCTGAACACCCAAAAACTCACAAAATAAATAGTATTAGAAATTGGGTAAAATGTGCCTTCACATATTCTTCAAATAGGAAATACAGAGAAGAAGAAATTCAATGGATTAACACAACTAAACAATATGGATATAACACAAAGACTGTTAAAAAGTTGATTTTTAAATACACAGAGAAATTAAAGAATATTAATCAAAACATATCTAAAAAGAAATATACATTTTCAGGTTTTTTTCCTTTCATTAGAGGAATAAGTGGGACATTTTTAAGATTAATGAAGAAACACATTATTTTTGGCCATTCTGTTCAAAATATTGGTGATTTGGTTACAAGGAAAAAATCTAACAGAAATATTTTACAATCAGCAGGTGTATATGAAATTCCTATTGTTTCACAGGATTCTCAGGGTCACATCTCTTACATTGGTAGCACAAAAAATAGATTACACAGAAAAACTTTTAAGATGTCTTTAGTATTAACCCAAGTACACGAGCTTCACTTATTTGACATTCTAAGTTTCCAATAACATGCTGAAATGCCATTTTTAACGTAAAAAAAAAATGATTAATAAAAGATTACATTTTTGTCAAAAAAAATAGATTAATAAAAAGATTACATCAACACATAAAAAACTGGAATAACAAAGAAGAAAAAACTGCACTTATTCAATACTGTATTAATCATAAACAATATCCTGAGTTTGAAAATATTAAAATGCTAACTACTCACACAAATGAAAAAGAGTTGAGAATTTCAGAAAGTGTTATAATTGAACAAAAAAAGGATAAATTATGTAATATACAGGACCCTACCACTCTTGATACAGCTTGGAAGTCATTTATAGAAAGTGAAAAAATGCATAGAAAAAGACAAAAATAAAAAGATTATAAAAATCACACCATTTAATAAAGGGTTAATAATACTGTATTTGTTCCTATAAAAAGTTATTAATGCTTACATTAAAAGAAAAAGAAATTGTACTTATGGTAGATATACTTACCAACTCATTCGATAGATGGCGGCACTTAGGGAGATTAATCTGACACGTAGTGAAAGCCACACCCCTTCCTTCATTTCCCGGCATGCAACTTCTGCATGGTACACACACACAAGGAACCCTCGTGCAGTTTGTTGGTGGCCTGAAGATAGTGTCCGCGGGACATTGAAAGTGAGCCATGTCTCCCAACCTGTTGAGTGTTAGCCATTTTCTACTGAGATATGTTTTAATTAATGGATAGTTTTAAATGTATGAGTGTTCTAATGAGTGAGTGATTGATTAAAAATTGTAAATTAATATTTTAACTAAAACATTTTATTTGCAAATATCTTTCAAATAACTAAGACTTGTTGCATAATTAGGCTCTCTCGGGCTGGGAACACGTGCCTCACTGAGCGTGTAACGTGCGATATACCTTCCAATATTAGATACACAATACCTTTGATATTACATTTATATAAATTTGGATGAGTGGAGTTTCTATTCCTTCACACTGGTTTTCTGTACAATGCCCATGGTAATTCCATCTTCTCATGGAGTTCTTCCCTGTTTTATGTTCGTAATTGCATGGGCAACTTCTGTCAGGAGAACTAGATGAACTTTAGCGCCCGTGTATATTTCTTTATGTCTGTAATACATGTAACATCCTTTTCATATAGTTTTGTATAGAATCCTTCAACTGTCCTCAAAAATTCACTTTTCTTTTTTACTCTGTCATAAGCATTCCACAAATACAGCAACATAGTTCTTGTATGGAAACCAATGTATGGATCAAGACTGATCATATAACATATCTTTGTAAGACAGAGCATAACTATAAGTTATATCTTTATTCTGTACTTGGCTTCTGGGGCATGTACACTTTGAATTGACAATGACAGTGAAATCCAACAAGTTGCTCATGCACCATTTATATGTACTGTAATATGTCTTGCAATAACTTACAATCCTATTCCAGATGCCTCTAATCAGAGTAATTTTATCAGATTGTTGCCTTTGACTTCTTGTTAATGTATTATTACACAAAGAGAAATTGAAAGCGTCATATACTCATGATCAGGGATGTAGATATAATCATAGAATTTTTTTTTCGCAGTAATAGCAACAAGAGATGGCAAAATTTGAAATTATGCTCATTTTTTTACTTCATAAACTACATGAACAAAAATTATTAACAAGACTTAGAAAGACACCAGCCCTTCTTAACACTGAGAATGAGGTAATGATTCCTGAGTTCATGTGGAGTAATTTTTCCGGTTAGTTACAAAAAGAAATTTTTAAAAATTCTTCTGGCAAATGATAATTAAAATTCCACAAATGAACTCTGGAATTGTTTTCCATTTTCAGGGTGATCAAGGACAGTTTATATCTAGTCCAAAGTCTTATTTAATAATATTTGCTCCTGTAGGTAGTATGAAAATTATTTCACTGTGAATTTAAAGTTTGCTATCTCCAATCTTAAAACAACTGTTGAAACCAAAGAAGAGAGCCTTTCTTGAGCTGATAGTATATCTACTCTCACTTAAGCTACGGTGATAGTATGCCAACTCTCACTTCAGCTGATATGATAGTATATAAATATTTGGGTAATGATATCTGTGACATTCTGGTAGGGTTTCGTCCCGAGGTCACTGACCAGAGTTATGTATTGCCTTAAAACGGATAGATTAGTTTAAAGTAACATTAAAATTTAGTTATATTTAAATTTCGGAATTTATTTTATTACAGGTAAATTCTAAGTGCTTTTCTTTATGGTAACACTCACGTGCTGGTGTTCCGGAAGTACGATTGTATAATTTATATTCTTCAAATGTGTTGTTGTTGAAAGTTAAAATTGTTGTTATAAATTTTTCTTTGCTATGTAAATGTTATTTACGTTGTGTGTCGTAAATAAGTTCTGGAATGAAGTTATGTAAATGTGTGATGCGATGACATCTGTTGCAGGCAAGATGGGAAGTTGTCAGGGTTCGAGGCTTCCTTCACTATTTATATTGACTTCTACGGATCTTGGTTCTTACACTTGACCTGTTGGCTTGACTTGGCCTATTTGCTTGGCCTGTTTGTTTGACCTTGGTTCTTTTGTTTACCTTTTTTTTTTTCCTTGTTTTATTGCTGCCTTCTAGGGTAACCTGTGTGAGGTTTACTGTTCTCAGCTAGATCCTGATGGAATGATGCAAGCAGTGATATTGGCCTGATGTGGGTTTGAAGTTATTCTTGCTGTATGCTGTCTTGAAAGTCATCTAGTTGTTAAGCCTTAAAGGTTCATCGATTGGATACCTGCCGTGCCATGCTAGAATTACATAAGAATATTCTACTGTTGACGTCTTCCTGGAGGGAACATGATTCCTGAGGTGCTATGCCCAGATGAGACTGAGTACGTGCTGGCCGAGAGCCTACTTTTTGGGAGCTTTGGCCGTAAAGTTGTTTTTCCTGGATGATGACTTAAGAGTCACCTTGCCGTTAAGCCTTAAAGGTTCATTGATTGGGCACCTGCTGCGTCATGCTGGAATTACCTAGGGAGATTCTACTATTGGCGTCTTTATAGAGGGAACGTGGTTCCTGAGGTGCTATACCTGGATGAGACTTAGTATATTCTGGTCGAGAGATTGTTCTGTGAACTTTGGCTGCACTGTTGTTTTTGCTGGATGGCGTCCTGGAGATTACCTAGCTGATAAGCCTTGGAGGTTCATCTATGGGATATCTGCTGCGTTATGTTGACCTTACTCGGTATTCTTTGGATTGGAACCAATTTTTGACGTATTGTGCACACATCTTGGTATGTGGGTTAATTCTGTTACATGGAATTGGATTAAGAAGTTTTATGAAGAAATCTTCTGGGTTGCAGTGCGTGAGTTATGATTTACTTCCATTTCAATAATCCTTAATAGTTTACTGGCACAGGATATTGAGTATGATTAAAGAAATTTAGGGTAGGAAAGTAATTAGAAAGCTAAGCATTCGTAAAAGTATTTTTTTTTTTTTTTGTGTGTGTGTGTTATGTTAAATTATATTGTTGCATAACTTGAAAGTGAGAACTTGATAATATGTTTCAAATATTAAGTGTTTACCGAATTTGAGTTGAATAACTTGTGGAATTGTGTATTAAGTGCTAATAATAACTCGATAGATGGTGAAAGATGTCAAGAGTTTGCTTAGTTGTCCTGCAATAATGTGTAAAATTTGCCTAATTTAACTATTGAAATATTTCGACTTATTTTTGATTATATAAAGAGTTACAACTCGGATTTCTGTGTATTGAGTACTTTTTGAGTTGGTTATTTGAAGAGCCTGTCTAACCGCATCTTATGTCCTAGCCTGATTCGAACCCAAAAAGACAGGTAAAAGCCGACATATTAGCCGGACAATAGAGCCTCATTCGGAGGAGAGGGGGAGGGGGCTAGGAGCGTTGCATATCCTCTTTCAGTGTCAAGAGGTATCACAACTGATAATTAATACAGCAATCAGACATCGCCGAATTGACTGTAATTACTGTTTCACACGTGAATTAAACCACATCAGAAAACTTGAAAATTTCAACGGAATCGAACCCGCATATCCCGATTAATATTCGAGTGCACTATCCGTTGCACCACCCACGATGGCGAATTTGCAAGTATCTGTGTGTTAAGAGCATCCGAATATTCTCCGACCGCGTTCTTATTCAATGCAAATTCTGCTGCCAACTAGCGTTGTTAAGTAAATCTCCAGTTGTCATTATGTTCAGAGATGAAGCTCCACTGGCATGGTCTACATTATTTGCTAGAAAATTATTATGCCCAAGTAATTTGGTTAGATCTAATGCCTACACAACAGTAAATGACACAGACATGCGGGTGCCTCAATGAGGTGGCAGCATTTTTCTTGCAACTTGAATTCTCAAGTGGAAAAAAGGGTCACTTTGCAGTTGGTCACCAGATGGAGAATAAATAATTCTAGATCATATTCTGCCATAAACAATATGATACACATAGTCAGGGCATCTTAATATGTCCAGATCTCATTTGTGAAGTAACATGTCATTCGGAAGTAGTTTGTTATTTGTGAGTGAGATGGGTAGATTAAAGAGCAACCAGTTCTTTAGACTATTATCCTGTTTATGTGTATAGTTTCAGATTTAATCAATACATTTCTGTCTGTCTGTCTCTCTCTCTGACAGACACTTCAGAGACCAATAAAAAATGTAGCAGGTATTTTTTTGTTCACTGGATGCTAAAAATGGGGCATTAGTTGAACATATTTAAAATGGTGAGTTGTTTCACTAAAAAAATCATAATTTTTGTTACAGTGAATATCTCATCACATTTTCCTCTTAAAACAAAACTGTTTTTAACATTTTATTGCAGGTGTTAGTTCATAATATGGAAAAAAATATTGTGCTGGAAATTTTACACAATTCTTTATAACAGGATTCACCTGTATAATTAAAAATAATAAAAATTCCAATGCTATAAATCCAATGTTATGATATTGAAATACACTGGCGGAAAGTGAAAAAAGAACACCAAGAAGGAGACGTCTAATACCAACGAAATTTATACAGCATAATAACGGAATACAGAGGATAACGTGATCAAAACATTATGGCAAAATACAGCTGTATTTGCTGGTAAACTCAAAAATAACATTTCCATGTAATATGAATAGTACGAGGTTGAACCGCCATGAACTGTGTCACACTGTGCAATTCTGGCATGGAGTCTGTCATACATGTTGGATGTAAGTTTGGGGTATTGAGTTCCAAGCATCCTCAACCTGGACGCGTAAATCGGGGATGGTCGTTGCTGGCCGTGGAGACCGGATAAGTCGTTGTCCCATAAAATCCCACACGTGCTCAATGGGGGACAAATCCGGTGAACGTGCAGGCCATGGAAGTGTTCTTCCACCCTGAAGTGCGTGTTGCGTTGCACGTGCCGTGTGTGGGCGTGTGTTATCTTGCTGGAAAACACCACGATGGACCGACATTACAAATGGCACAACAACGGGCTGCATGATGTTGTTGATGTAGGAGGTGCTGTTTAACGTACCTGGTACAAACGCTAGTTGTGTACAGGAGTGATAGCTGATCGCTCCCCAAACCAGGAGACCAGGTGTAGGCCCTGTGTGTCACTGGCGGATGCAAGAAGGGTGGAGACGCTCCCCTGTGAGCCTGCGAACATGCATACGGCCATCGGAGACTCCCAAGCAGAATCTGCTTTCATCGCTGAACACGACAGATCGCCATTGCGTTCTCCAGTGCAGACGTTGGCGACACCACTGCAGCCGTTCCTGACGGTGGGCTGGAGTCAGAGGTACACATGCCAGAGGCACACGTGCACATAGTCCTGCATCCAGTAGACGGTTGCGGATTGTTCGCACAGTCACTTCACCTCAGGTGCAACGGAAGCTCGGATTTGCATCCCAGTGGATGTTCTGGTTGACAACGCCGCTCTTCTTATGCGTTGATCGGTCCGCTCATCAGTCCGTCTTTGACTCCCGGTTTCACGTCTTCTTGTGTGGGAATGTTCCTCGGACCATCTACGCCACCATTGTACCACCATCGATACTTCCCGTCCAATTCACTCTGCAATACGATGATACGACCACCCGGCCTCGCGGAGTCCGACTAGACGACCTTGCTCAAAGTCTGATAACTGCTGAAATCGTACACGTCTTCCATGTCCAGGCATTGCAGCTTCTTTAGGGTCTTTGCTAGTGTCTGTACGCCGACGACTGATTACATTCACTTCGCCGTACTCCTTAAATACCACTGACGATAATTTGCATATTATGCCGTGCTGTGGCGTAAGCGCCACCGGAAGGTCCCGAAATTAATATTACACCTACGTAAACTCGACCCCATTAACATACATGTATGTAAATTTCATGATCGTCCGCCAATTCCTTCTTGGTGTTCTTTTTCGCTTTCCGCCAGTGTATGTTTAATATATGAATAACAGAAATAATATGCTTTGTATTGATAGCAAACTGAGGTTATAAAAAACATCACATAGTAAATAAAGGTCACTTACGTAAAAAACATGCAGTGGATCGAGGGGGTCAAATTTATATGAAGTACGGCCACAACAAGGAAATGTCCCCAGCTGATGCAAACTGGACTGTTCACCATCTGATGGTGGGAACTGCAAAGGTTGTTTGTGGTAACGGCATCTGGTAAAGTCAGCACAACAAAATTCAGTTAGACATGCACTACAGCGCAATAAGCTGACCAAGCCCCACACTCGCCAATATACTCTTCGCCATGACTCCGCTGACTCAATCTGTTCATCTAAGTATTGCTCAATGTTCCAGTTAGTGTCCCTGGAAATAGCAAATCTTAAGTACAAAAGCTTAATATCATCATATTAACAACACAAAATATGTGAAAATTTGCATCATCATCTCATACCTGATTACCTGAAGATGTTCAGGATGGTTAGCCACAAAATATATGTACAAATTATAAGCATAGAAAATGAGAAAATAAATAAGAAACAAACAAAAAGTAATTCTGATCACATACAGACTTGATCCTTTTCCAGTCTAATGCAAGATTTCCTCCTATCTCAGACAAATTACTACCTATATCACTAACAGTCCAACTTACACTAACAATCTATGTACTAGGGGTGTTCAAATGAAAAGGTACGGAACGTCATAAGAACGTAACCGTTAACATATTTGCCTATGCCGCTATGGGAGAACGTAGCGACACATCTAGGGATGCGATTGGAGTCGCCGGCATGGATCGGAGCATGCGCGGGCGCCCGCATGCGCAGGAGAGAGCAGAGGCTCTTATAAAGAGCGCCGTCCAATTGACTTTTGTTGAAATCCTCCACCACAGACGAACCATTAACTCCGATGTGTACTGTGAGACACTCCGAAGCCTACGCAGGTCCATCAAGAACAAAAGACCGGGGCTGCTCACGGAGGGTGTGGTTCTGCTCCATGATAACGCGCGTCCACACGTCTCCAGGGTCACACACGCGGAACTGGCCAAGTTCCAGTGGGAGCAGCTTGACCATCCACCCTACAGCCCGGACATGTCGCCCTGCGATTTCCATGTGTTCGGTCCCCTGAAAAAACATCTGAAAGTGAAGCGCTTCCACTCGGACGACGAACTCAAGGACGCTGTGCAGGACTGGGTCTCGTCACGGCCACAGGGATTCTGGGAACAAGGAATCCTTCGGCTCGTTAATCAATGGGATCGTTGTGCTACGACCTGTGGTGTATACTTTGAATAAAGTCTTCATTTATACCCACAGTGTCGTTTCGTACCTTTTCATTTGAACACCCCTAGTATATTGTTTTATGTATTCTCCTTGGTCTATGACCAGTTACTTTGCAGTATAACATCCATTGCAATAATATTTCTTTTCTTATATGCCACACATGCTCAGTTCATTCCCCATATGACACAAAGAAATATAAAATATGCTCTGTACATTTGACAGTTTTCAGAGTTTTTGTGCCCAGTTTTAAGATCTGTACAATCACTCTATGCCAATGACTATCCATAATATCGATTTCTTTTCAAAATGAATAAACCCAGAAATATTCTATTTTACTACCAACCCATTTCAGATAAAATGAAATCACTAAAACATTTGAACTCTTCTGTTTGATGGCAAGCTTGGTTTTTCTTTCATTTTACTTCCCCTCTGTTTTTACACAATATAGATGACATTTCTGAAAAAAACTTTACATGGACCACTAACTGCTGCAAAGATAACGATTATTTTTCTTTGACAGGTTGTCATCAGTAACTACCCAAAGAATTTATAGTGCGGACATTACCAGACCATTAAAGTTTTTTTTTTTTTTTTTTTTTTGGCAAACTGCATGTCTAGCTAAACTTACGTAACTGACGGATGTTCAGAAACTTTAGAAAAAGTCAAGAATGTGACAAATGGTTTTGGGATCTATATGATCTACATATTGTTGTTAGGTGAAAAGCGCCATAAGTTCTGAAACATGAGAGCCACAGTTTATATACTTTTGAAAGTTAAGATTTCCTAAACATAATTTCATTTTCTTGAGCTTTGACTATATTTTTTGCTGACATTGTTTTCCCTGGAACAACAACAAAAAAAAAAAAAAAAAAAAAACTGTGGATAAGTGGGACGGATATAAAGAAAACTGAATTTCTACACATATAGTTCATGGTTATAATTATTTAAAGGAGTTTTTTTTTATTTTTATTTTGGAAGGTCGGTTTTGATCTGTGGCAATGATCTACATATTTTTTTTTTCTTAAAAAAAAATTCATCAAACAATGATGTGATAAAAAAAATGCCACCACACACAAGAAGAGTAGTTCTAGTGTCAGAATGTTTTTTTTTTTCTTTTGGTGCTGGAGATTTTAATTTGTTTCATATTTGACCATTTATTTCAGTGTACATTTGAGCAAAGTTACAGGTACCTTACAAAAACTAAAGGGTACGAAAATATCCCAAGTTTGATTTGGCTGATAAGAATGATACTGTTTTGGTTCTGCACCAGTTTGGATGTGAAATCTTCTTTCACTTCAACATTATTTATGAAAACAATTAAGGTCATTTAGTACATCCTTTTGCAACAAAACCAGTTAAATATTCAAATTAAAAAAAATATTTAATGTCCTCCCTTATATTTACCATAATTATTTCATCTACAATAATTTAATCCACAAACAGAAAAAAAGTCTTGTGGAGGCCACAATTATGCTGTATTTTCTCAGAAATCATTGTGTGTGACAAAGAAGGGTTCTTCACACTGAAACACCTTTCATCTACTGTAGGCCTGTAGTAGATGAGAGATATTTCTTTTAAAGTATGAAGAACTTTTTTCATTTTATTAAAATTAAAACATGAAGAATTAATGCTCCCAAATGAAAGTTTTTCTATGTCAGATGAAGAAGATGATAGAATGTTTCTTTACATTTAGAATATCATTATGCCAGTAGCCATATTTCAAAAAATTACCTGAAACTCTTAGAAACAAACTGTCACAAGCAATGCATAAGTGATGCAAGTTTTACTCAGAAAGTCAAATGACTGACGTGACGATTATGGGCAAAACACGTAACAATATTAACAAAGAAAGGTGACTTGATCACGCTAGTTACGTTAACTAAAACTTTTACAAAAGTTCGTAAGTTGGAAGCTTTCGACCTTATCTTAGGTCTTCATCACGCCAATGGAGGACTAAGATTGTTGCCAGATTCTACATTTGAATTTTTCCTATTTTTGTTGCCAAAACTTAGAATTGATCTCCAGATTAACGGAATGTAGAGAGGAGATTCGGAATGTAGAGAGGAGATGTAGAGAGGAGGCACATCATTCAATGACTTGCAACTCCGAATCTCCTCTCTACATTCCGTTAATCTGGAGATCAATTCTAAGTTTTGGCAACAAAAATAGGAAAAATTCAAATGTAGAATCTGGCAACAATCTTAGTCCTCCATTGGCGTGATGAAGACCTAAGATAAGGTCGAAAGCTTCCAACTTACGAACTTTTGTAAAAGTTTTAGTTAACGTAACTAGCGTGATCAAGTCACCTTTCTTTGTTCTTAGTCAAATGACTGTGTTAATTTTTACAGGAAATTTAACAGCGGAAATCCAGTACATCCCATTGAAGCAGAAAACATTACTTCTAAAAATTCAAATGTAAAACAGATCGACCTTGTTATATTTTTATTTATCATGCAATTAATTTTGTCCAAAGATAAACTTTTAACTTCAACTGTCAGAATTTGAACCTCAAGATATTCTGAACACGAATTTAATCCACAAAAATTCACTCAGACACGGTGTTAAAAATAAGGCATAGTTAGCTATCTAAGGAGTAAGTCAAAAGGAGAAGCACAGTCTTTTTCTTTAACAGAAATTTCAGTTAAACATCTAACAGTAAGTAGTATAGCAAATGAAAAAAAAAAGACAAGCATTTACTTGTGTAAAATGATCCATTAAACAAAGAGCACATCATTCAAATTCAAAACTTAAAATCAGGGTATAGTTTTTATCACTGATTTATGTGCTCTTCAGTGTCACGCCCCTGAAAAAAAAGATAGTAAGCTAAAATGTACCTTGCTATACTATAAGGTCAAAAATATCTGGACACCTGCATATATCGAGAAACAACAATGCTAACTCATAGTCTCACATTGCATTGGTCCGCCTTTTGTCTTAATCACACTATCCTCTCTTCTGTGAGGACTTTTACCAACTTTTTATGAAAGTCATCTGGTATTTGGGGCCAATTCTTCCACGAGTGCTAAAGTGAAGTCAGCCACTGAATTTGGGCAACATGGTCTGCTTCTCACACAACACTCTTAATTCATCCCAGAGGTTCTTCATTTATTAAGATCAGGACTCTGAGATGTCATCCAAATTCCTGATCCTCCATTTTGTCAAACCAATTTTACATGTACTGCACATTTTAGTTATACTAGAAATAGCAATACCCTTCCCCAAACTGCTTCTGCAATGTAGAGAGCATGGAATGTTCCAGAATGTCAATGAAGTCAGTCAGCAGAGATTAAATTTACAACCAAACTAAACCATGGAAAACATCCCTGGACCATGACATCCCCTCCACTAAACTTAAAAGAGTCAATAAAAAGAAAGAAGGAAGCATATTTGGGGATGTTGCAAGGTAGAGTTTCTGAGGATGAATATCACTGTAAGAAATGGGAACAGCTAAGCTGGTTTGCCAGAGTAAGTCAAAAGATAGGAAAGAGAAAGTGGAAGGGCACAAATTTGCTTTTTGGGAAGATACAAAATCTTTCTGGAAGTACATGAGACTCAGGTAAAATAGGGGAAACAAAGTTGTAAGGTGTGTGAATAATAGGATCAGGGAAATGATATGGGGGCCCAATGAGTTAAGTGAAAGATGGGGTGAATACTTCTGTGAGTCATTAGATCAAGAAAGCAAAGGTGATTCTGAGGTAGAAGCAGATGATGTTACAGCGAGATAGGGAAGCACAGGAAGGATCTCAAGAGAAGAGGTGTGTAAAGCTCTAAAATCTCTTCAGAATGGTAAGGCTCCGGGAGTTGGAGGCATAACTGCTCAGATGTTGAAATATGGTGGTGACCAGTGGCATAGCCAGAAATTCCTTAAGGGGGGAGGGAGTCCATGGGTTTGGTTCAATTGTGAAAGCCCCATGTATACATATATATTGCTTTAAATTCATACTAAATCTCCGCTCAAGGGGGGGGGGGTGTCCGGACTCTGGGACCACTTCCTTGGCTACGCCTATGGTGGTGACTCTGTAATTGACTGGTTAACAGAAATTTGCCAGTTGTGCTGGAGTTAGGAATGGTCCTTCAGGATTGGAAGGATGCAATCATTGTTCCCTTGTATAAGGGAAAAGGCGACCAGACCGACTGCAAGAACCATCGTAGTATTAGCCTACTGAGCGTGCCACAAAAAGTGTTTGGTAAAGTCACTATTGAAAAATACGAGGTCTTACTTCAGAGGAAGAGTGGGATGTTCAGAGTGGTTTTATGCCTGGTAAAAGCTGAACTAACAAAATTTTTGCATTACACATGATGACTCAAAAGTATTTGGCTGTTGGTAAGAAAGTTTTTGCTGCCTTTGCAGGTTTAGAAAAACTTATGACCAAGTAAATAGAATACTTTCATGGAAGATATTGAATAAATATGGTGTTACTGGGAATCAACTTAATAGTGTGAAAGCCATGTATGCTGGTAGTAGAGCTTGTGTACGAGTGAATGGTGTTTTATCAAAATGGTTTTCTACTGGCGCATGAGCCAGACAAGGTTCTGTAATGTCACCATGGCTGTTTAATATGTTTATAGATGCATGCATGCGTGATGCCTCAATGGACAATACTGGTTTATGTTTGGGTAATATCTGTGTGTGGAGATTGCTGTATGCTGATAACACAGTCCTGTTGGCAGAGAGGAAAAGTGAGTTGCAGAGTATGTTGTTCCAGATGTACAAAGTTTGCATTAAATTCAATATTATATCACTAAGCTGTTCTTTGAGATTCAGAGTTTAGCTCCACAAAGAAATACAAACTGCCAGATAAATTTTTAACTGATTATTTACTTATTGTTGCTGCATCAAACTTCTCCATTTACAGCGATCTTGGCAGACAACTCGGGCTTCACTGACATACATCAGACGATGTACACAAGACCTGTACTTCATACTCATGATCTTTTTCTCATGCAGACACTCCTATATCTGATCCTCCCATGAGTTCCTTGGCCTTCCTCTGCCTTACCTTCCTGCCACTTGGGCTAAAAAAAAATTCTTAGTAAGCATCTCATCACTCATTCTCTCAACATGGCCAAACCACCAAAGCATATTAATCTCCACCAGGCTAATAACATTTTGCTTCACATTATGCTACTGGAACACATCTTCATTCCTCACACGATCAGAGAATGTCCTAAACCCTTCATAAGTAAAGCATTTTTTCATCACACAAACCATTCTTATGTTTCTTCTGTAGTACCCAAGTTTCACTGCCATGCATCAGAGTAGGAACAATTACACTTTCGTACACAGCCGCGAGGGACTCTCTTGAGAACCCATCATTCCTGTGAAAACCTCCCAAAGCAGCCATGACTTTCAATGAAGAATTCACTCGCCTACTAATTTCACCATCCAATTTGTTCTCTCTGTCAAACATACTTCCTAAATACACAAATTCATTTACCTGGTCAATTATTGTACCATTTAGACCAGGGGTGCACAACCCGCGGCCCGCGGGCCGCTTGCGGCCTTCAAAGTCAGTTTATGCGGCCCGCGGATAAATATTTTATACTATTGAAAACGTGAATATATATATTGTGAATGATGAGATTTTTCCCATTATTGTAGGCCCTAGTTGAAATAAGAAAATTATAAAAATGTTTCGTTAACTAGCAAATTTTCCAACAATGAAAAGTTCGTTCCTGTTTAAGTGATACACTATTGGAGGGAAACTTGCGCATTACCATCTCTAACATTGAACCTGATATTGACAGACTATTGAAAAATAAACAATGCCAAGCATCTCATTAGGAGCATTAGGCTACTACTTGATTTGATGGTCAGTTTGACGATATACTGATTTTAATTTTTTATATACTTTGATGTTAAGAATTCTGTTCTTTGTAAAAATAAAAATTTTACAACCTTGTGATAGTATTATTTTATTTTATATACCCCTAAACCTTTTCCAATTAGGAGTAAGTTGATTGTAAATCAGTAATTTGATAACTTAATAACGCAATTTGCCAAAAAACTTCAAAAATGGATTTAAACCATTTAGAGGACACAAAAATGGTATTGAAACACATTTTTTGTCTGCTGGTAAAATAGGTTATTCGGATAATAGTAAAATTAGCTTTAGCGGTAGGGTTTGGCAAGTGCCTATGTGAAAAGGTAACTTGCGGCCCGCCACTTATTATGTAAAAATAAACTTGGCCCCCACTTATAAAAAGGTTGTGCACCCCTGATTTAGACTTATATTACATTCAATGCTAACAGTTCCTTGCTCAAAAACCATAACTTTGGTTTTTACGTTATTTATACTCAGGCTGAATTTCATGCAAACTTTGTACATCGGGGACAACGTACTCTGCAGCTCACTTTTGCTCTCTACCAAGAGGACAGTATCATCAACAAACAGCAATCTGCACACACTGATATTACCAAGACATAAACCACTATTGTACATCTTGGCCTCATGCATGCACACATCCATAAATATATTAAACAGCAATGGTGACATTAAACAACTTTTTCTAACTCCTGCACCGATAGAGAACCATTTTTATAAAACAACATTTACTCATAAACAAGCTCTACTGCAGCATACATGGCTTTTACACTTTTAAGAAGATTCCCAGTAACATCATATTTATTCAATATCTTCCACAAAAGTGTCCTATTTATTCGGTCGTAAGCTTTCTCTAAATCCATGAAGCCAGCAAAAACTTTTTTACCAAGAGCTAGATACTTTTAAATCATCAAGTAATGCAAGAATTTGGTTAGTGCAGCCTCTACCAGGCATAAAACCACTCTGAACATCCTACATTTACTCTGATGTAAGACCTCATACATTTTCAATAATGACCTTACCAAACACTTTCCCTGGCACACTCAGTAGGCTAATACCATGACAGTTCTTGCAGTCAGTCTGATTGCCTTTTCCCTTATACAAGGGAACAATGATGGCAGCCTTCCAATTCCGAGGGATAATTCTTAACCCCCAGCACAACTGGCAAATTTCAGTTAACCAGTCAATTACAGAACCACCACCATCTCAGATGTTGTGCCATCTATTCCCAAAGCCTTACCATTCTGAAGAGATTTCAGAGCTTAACACACCTCTTCTCTTGAGATCCCTCCTGTGCTTCCATCCTTCACTGTGACATCATCTGCTTCTGCCTCAGAATCATCTTTGCTTTCCTGATCTAATAACTCACAGAAGTATTAACCCCTTCTTTCACTTGACTCATTGGACTCCCATATCATTTCCCTGATCCTATTCTTCACACAACTTACAACTTTGTTTCCCCTATTTTACCTGAGTCTCGTGTACTTCCAGAAAGTTTTTCTATCTTTTCAAAAAGCCAATTCATGCCTTTGCAACTTCTCCTTCCTATCTTTTGCCTTACTGTGACGAACCAACTTAGCTGTTTCATGCTTCTTACAGCGATATTCATCTTCAGAAACTCTAATTTGCAACATGTCCAAATAGACTTCCTTCTTCCCCTTTACTGCCTCTTCAGTCTCACTATTCCATCAAGCATCACCTCCGTTGTTACCCACTATTATGGTGCCACAGACCTCTTCAGCAACAGTGACAACACAGTTCTTAAAATATTCCCACTGCTTTTCTACATCCCTCTAACATGACTTCAGCTCCTTCACTTGTTCTCTGAGGAAGTTAGAGTAACACTCAGGGTTCGTACACTTTTGGGGGAAAAAAATTCAAGGACTTTCCAGGCCTTTTCCAGGACATATACAAAAAAATTCCAGGATGATTATTACGCTTTACAGTATCATGTTCAAATTATTTTTTTAAAGTAATTTCAGTTTTAAGTAATAAAAATGATGAAAGATGCAAATGGATGAATGTGCTTTATGCAAATGGATCAAGTTTATCAAGCACAAGACCATAAAGAATAAATTCTGTTCTTATGCCCTGACCTTTGAATTCAAGTTGGATCATTTTCTACAAGGGTTTGTTTTTCCTCCCTGATAACATACCAAAACTTTGTTGCAATCAAACAGATTTTATGTGAGTTAACATTCCTAAGCTTGGAGAACAAATACTGCTCTTATGTCTTGGCCTTTAAATTTAATTTCGACCTTTTTCAAGAGGGTAGGTTTCCAGGTTGTACCCAACAGCATACTAAAATTTCGCCAAAATTCAACCGCTTTCATGCGAATTATCCTACAGACAAACCCAAAGCATAAACATTTCTGCAACCATAGTTCAAAAGTGTTAGGAATTTCGAAAATAAAAGAATAACGAACAGCGCGAAAACTAGCTCATAAATAGAATATTTGAAACACTCTCAATGTATGCACTCTCAATTATTAGGGATGGTAAAGGGGAAGGGAATAGAACTGTCCAAAATTAGCATGTTTTCGTTGCGCTAGGGCGCTTAAGCACGGCTGAATTCCTTCAGATACCCCCAATGTTCAAATGATTGAAATGTGCTGATGTTCATGGAATGAAATGGTTGATCAGCTATGATGACCGCATAAAAGTTCGGGGGACTTTTTTTTTTTTTTTAGTTTATGCAACATTTTACATCACTCCAGTATTTATCTTGTCATCATCAACAATCGCAATGCAACTACCGCTTACGATCGCGGATATCAGCAACCAAAAATCTGCCATATCTCTAAGTGATATAACACACAGTATCCTGTTACAGTGTATTGTAATTGAAAAAAAAAAAAGGATGTGGAAAGAAGAAACTTTCAGAAATTAAGATCATCAAGTCATGCGTTTCAAAAATCCGTTTTCCTTTATAACGTTTAAAAACATGTTTTTGCTTTTTTACCTGTAGTGTAAATAAAAAAACTATGTTGATTTTTTTTTATGGAATCAGACGTCCGTATGTCTGATTGTCTTCATCTGAGTTCACACGTTAGCTACTGTGTACAAGTAGACGTATTTTTTCAGCTCAAAAATATGTAGTTTCGTATATATTCACAGTATAAGTCATTCCTTATTCCCACAGAACTGAATTCAGCATATGCAAAATGAAGATCATCAAGACCCGCCCAACACTATGTTTCTGATTGTCTGCTGTTTATATTCAAGAAATGCAAACATGGATCAATGGTGAATGCAGCAACTATGATTTTTATTTATTACCAAGAAAAAAAAAAAAAAGCGCCGTGAAAGCTGTAAAGCTGAAACGGATATTTCTCTCGACCCCCCCCATGCACAAAAACATTCCAATTAAGATCAAACAGCAGGAGGACGCGTTCACACACACACAACCTTTGGAATGACCTGATGGAATGGTTTCTTTTCATTTGGCACATCGCCATAAATCACCACCTGCAGCTCACTGAACTACTGTCAAGTTGCACCCTTCCTCCTTCACTTTAACTATAATAGAAACTGTAAAAAAAAAAAATGCTCCCCAATTTTCGACAAAATTAAATTACCAAATTACGTCATGATGTTGCAATTTACTAAAATATGTTTGTTTATCTGCTGAATATTGCTTAAATCCATTGAAAACTTTTTAATTACAGATGATTTTTTTATTAAAACAGTAACTCAGACGTCTGAATAAAAACGTATGTTTGTAATTCAAATAGAGTCCATATCATCACAGAAAAAAAATTTAAGGATCACTCTGTTTAAATAAACCATGCATCTAAAAAAAATAATTCACTTGCTTTTCCCGTAATTTATAATTACTGTTTCTTTTTTTTCAATCCGATTATGCAACAGATTTTTTTTTTTTTTTTTTGCATCTGCTAAAGTTCCTAACGGAATTTGGCGAAATTTGCACTAGAACTTTATTGTGATGTATCTTAACTACTGTAAAAATTTTACTGTGTTATTTTCAAAATTCGGAAAAATGGATTTCTGAAAATATTCTCCTAGTCCTTTTGAGCTGTGGAAGTGATAAACAGGTGTTTGCTTTCTTCCCAACCAAGGGCTTCAGATCAGCCCTCCCAGCTGTCAATCAACCGTTGCTATGGTAACACCCTTTCTGCTGGAGGCTCACTCCAAAGAGGCACACATACTTGTCCATAATAAAAAGTACTAATGCTAACTTTTAAAGTTTTAAACCGATTCAATTGGAATTTTGGAAGTGAGCTTCTGTAATCCAATTACAGTGAATGTAAAAATTTCAGCCACTTTCGTGAAAAATTCGCAAAGATAGTTTTCTTATTTTTTATCATAAGTAGCAGAAGTCTCTTGAGGGGAGGGAGGGTGGCATGCACATAAACAAGAAGATGAATGTGTTGTTCAGGCATACTCCTCACTGGTGGATGCCAGCTGACTTGGTACATACGTGACCCCCTGCAAATGCTAAATGCCTCTTCTTTCCCCTTCTGTTCTCAGTTGTCCTACGGACATCAAGCTCCCCTTTGACCTACTAGTAATCATCCAATTTTATTGCACTGGAAGTAGTGCCTTTTTTTCTTTCCCCCCCCAGCCAAATTACGATTTGGTGCACATCGGAAACCGCTGCCAGTGGTTTCTTTGAGAACAGAGAAAAGGAACTTTAAAAAATGAAGGGGTAACAGTAACACGATTTCCTAAAAGGGCATTTTTTTAAGCACTAATTTCAAATTTCAAGGCTTTTCAAGACGGCATTAAAACAACACCGTTTTTCCAGGATATTCCAGGCCTTGAAAACGTAATCGTGATTTTCCAGGACTTTCCAGGTTTTCAAGCACGCGTGCGCACCCTGAACACTGATGGTCTTCAGGGAAGCCTTTCAACCTTTATTCTTTTCAGCCTAAGCCTCTTCCTATTCCTTTTCCTCCAACAGAAATTCAGTTTCACTCGTGATACTACCAAGTAATGATCAGAGCTAAGATCCGCACCTCTCATCACATGAGTGTCAATATCTAAATGTCTCATCACACGAGCGTCAACAACTAAGTGTGAAATTCAAACTGAGTATAAATAAGAGAAAAACCAAAGTTATGGTTTTTGTCCATGGAACTGTTAGTACTGAATGCAAGACAAGTCTAAATGGCTCAGTGACTGACCATGTGAATGAGTTTGTGTATTTAGGAAGCACATTTGACAGAGAGAACAAATTGGATGGTGAAATTAATAGGCGAGTGAATTCTTCATTGAGAGTCATAGGTGCTTTAGGAGGTTTTCACAAGAATGACGGGTTCTTAATAGAGGCCTGCATGGCAGTGTATGAAAGTGTAATGTTCCTACTCTGATGTATGGCAGTGAAACCTGGGTACTGCAGAAGAAACATAGGAGTCGTTTGTGTGCTGGAGAAATGCATTACTTACGAAGGGTTTGGGGCAAGACACGTTCTGATCTTGTGAGGAATGAAGATGTGTTGCAGTTGTGTAATGTGAAGCAAAATGTTGTTAGCCTGGTGGAGACTAATGTTCTTTGATGGTTTGGCCCTGTTGAAAGAATGAGTGATAAGATATTTACTAAGAATTTTTTTTTTTTAACCTAAGTGGCAGGAAGGAAAGGCAGAGAAATCATGGGAAGGAAAGCCAAGGAAATCATGGGAAGATCAAATTCAGGAGTGTCTGCAGGAGAAAAAGATTATGAGTATGAAGTATAGAAGGCCTTGTGTATGCCGTGTGATGGATGTCTGTGAAGCCCGAGTTGTGCATCAAGATCGCTGTAAATAGAGAAGTTTGATATTGCAACAGTAAGTAAATGATTAGTTAGAAAATATCTGGCAGCTTGCATTTCTTTGCGTAGTCAACCTCTGAATCTCAGAGAACAGCTTAGTGATCTGTATGTACAATATACTCTGGTAAGTAATATTCACTGGGCTGCCAAAATGCTCATACCAGTATCTCGGACTGGAGCATGATATATCTTGATTTGTTGCTCCACAGTCCAATGAAAAAGCACTCTGCACCACTGACTGCTGCTGTGCATTAAACCATGGAGATATACAGCTGGCATGCAGCTGCCTAGCCACAAACCCACCATTTTGCTGTGTGTGTGTGTGTATGTGGTGTGTGTATGGGAGTTGACTGTTTCTAATACGGACTGCCAACACTTCTGAACCACTTCGCACTGTCTTCTGTAGTCTCAATACATCAGTTTCTTGAATCTACCACCGCAATTATGTGATGATGTTGCACTATCAGGTTTCCACTTCAAAATTACATCATTTGCAATTGAATGCAGGAATTGTAGAAACAATAAAACATACGGCTGAAAAATAAAGTTGTTAACTTTAACGAATGGAGTCAGATTATTAAACAACTACCTGCAACAATCATGATCATCATCAACCATCTCCATAAAATCATGATGACAGATGATTTGTGCACTCTGTATGACTCTGTATATCATCAACCATCTCCATAAAATGGTGATGACAGATGATTTGTGCACTCTTTTTTGGACTGTGCTGCAGGACTTTCATCTCTTCAGTTTGAAGTGATTCAGCATAGAAAAGTGCTTCATAGTGTTTTCTTATCTTGTGTGCCATTAGATTACATGAATATGTAAAAATTTCAGCAAAAGGAATTTTGGCACATGCTTGAAGATTATTTCATCACCTTCATTGATCAAAAACTTTTCATTTGTGCCTTCAAATATAAACCAGACAACAGTAGTAAAAGGCAACTAAAACTTCAAGACTACATATGAAAAATGTCCACTGATATCAGACAGTTAATGAAACTCACAACACAATAGCTGATGTGCTTTTTCTCTCATCAAAATGAAGTCTATTTCCTTAGCACACCCTTAGAATTTCAAGGAATTTGCTACTGCTCAAATGAATGACAAAGAACTGTCTGACCTGCTAGTAGGTAGCATATCACACTTAAGTTGGTAAAGATACTCTCTAACCAACACAGAATTGCACTGTGTCATACTGATTGGTTAAACCCATCCTTATGTTCTGCAAATGTTTTGATACACCTTTTTTAAGAATCTCCATGGTTTTTCTCATCCTGGAATTTATGCTATCACAAAGCTTATTCCTGGCTCAATATATCTGGCCAAAAATGAACAAATAAATTGCTGATATTTTATGGTACAATACACCATGCCTTTCTGTTAATCACATTATATTCAGTTCTGTACAAAATCATTGAATAAATCACATGGTACATCATAAAAACAGTTTTCATAAAATTAAAAAAATATATTCATTTCTTTGCTTTGTACTTACCATTAGATAAAACATTGCAATACAATGGCCATCATTCATCATTAATGAAGTTACAATGTTTTGGGCTTATATTGTTAGTATGATATGTAATATAAGCCAAAATCTAAGAATTGCTGATATGCTACTGGTTTCTCAAGTGTGGACTGAGTTTTTGCCCTCTCATGTCTAAGCACTCTTTTCAAGAGTGAAAAGGGGGAAAAAAAAAAAAAAAAGGGAAGTAATTCCAGGAAATGCCATTTGTTCCCTCTTCCGATCTGATGGTTTTAGTGTTTTTATCTTTTATTTTTTTCATATTCACGTGAATTTCTATTAAGTTAAGGGCCAATTTAAGTTGTTAAATGATAGACTTATGAGAAAAGGCAAAGGGGAAGATATTCTCTAAGCCTCAATCTACAGTATATTTGAATGGCAGCACAATTATTTCGCTTTTTTTACCCCCCAAGAGTAGTGTGGGATTTTGTTGTCCAAACATCAAAGTAATACATCAAAGTAATATATACATGCATGCTCAAGTTTAGTAGCTGTAATGAATTGCACACAGTT
Source organism: Macrothele yani (assembly GCA_039090855.1). Lineage (NCBI taxonomy): Eukaryota > Metazoa > Arthropoda > Arachnida > Araneae > Macrothelidae > Macrothele > Macrothele yani. Next base: position 3,399,252 of record CM077020.1, on the reverse strand, counting down.
TTTGAACATCAGCAATCTTGTCAAGGAACGATGATGTTGTAAAGGAGAAATTTGCTCCCCCGTAATAAAATGTAATTATTCAGCTCAGAGCAGTATTAGGCCGGTTATATTGATGTTGTTTTTAGTGCCCTGCTGACTGCAAAATATGGATATACTTATAGTGCTTTATGGCAGAAATATGGATATACTAAAAAGGTTATTTTTTTTAACCTGCAGCAGGCATTGAGTGACTTGTGTGTCTAGAAATACTTGGTGGTTGGCTATATCTAAAACTTTGAGATTCAGGTATCTGCAGTTTTACTTATTCTTCTGAGACTACATTTTCTTATGTTTTTGTTCTAAGAAGAATTGGAAACTCTCGTAATAATCAAAAATACTTAAGAGTGTTATATCCAGATATAGTGATTACATTATATAGTCTGCTATGCTGCCATCTATGAGTACCTTTAAAAACCTCCTGCTTAGATTTTTTATTGCATTTTCCATTTGATTGTACCCTTGTGTTTAAAACATGTTTAATAACAGGAAAAGATTTAATGATCAGGGAAAACAGGACACTTCTAATCTGTCAGCTTATGCACCTAGAGAATCTGACACAGATTTGATAATGAAATCTATATCTGATTTAACATTACATATTCAGCAAACACCAAGCCTGCATGCTTGGTGTAACCAGGAGAAATAAGAAGAGGAACTCGTGGATCCGAAAAATGACAAGAGTGGAAGACATCATGATCAGAGTTAAATCGCTGAAATGGCATTGGGCTGGACATACTGCCAGGACAGACCATCGATGGACAGCCGAAATTTCAGATTGGATTTCAAGGGACAGGAAAAGACCCAGAAGGAGACCACATGGGAGATGGGTGGATGAAATTCGAAAGTATGCGGGAGTGACATGGAGGAGACTGGCACAAGACAGACCGTTGTGGAGGAAACTTGGGGAGACCTTCGTCCAGCAGTGGATTGATAATGGTTGACAATGATGATGATTCAGCAAACAAATAGTGATATTAGACAAGACTTAAAACAGTCCATGGAGCATATTAACTCAAAACTTGAATCAATTACAGAACTTAGAATAGAAATAACTGAGTGTAAAAATAATATTCAGACTTTAACATTGGAGTACAATAACTTATCACTACAAATTAATTCCCTTACTAGGGAAAATGCTGATTTGAAGTCAACACATGAAATGCTGCCGGGTCAGATTGGGCTGAGAGATACTATGATTAATAAACTGCAGAATGATCTTAATCAGCTTTCGCAGTATTCTCGCAATAGGAATATTGAGATTCATGGATTGGACTTGTCTCAAATTGGTAATGAACAGGAACTTTGTAGCTTTGTTGAGAAACTAGCAATAAAATTTGGACTACCTCATTTTCATATCAATGATATTGATATTATTCACCCTCTTAAATATAACTCATTCCAAAGACCAAATGCTAATATTATTGTCCAGTTGAGGTCGAGAAATATTAGAGATGGTTGGTTGCAAAAGAGAAGGATTATAGTGAAAAATAGTGATTTGAATGATGATCTAACTTCAACAAGAATATATATAACTTCAACAAAAATATATATAACTTCAACAAGAATATATATAACTTCAACAAGAATATATGTTAATGAAAACTTAATCCCACCATTCAAGAAACTGCTATTTTACTCTAGAAAGCTCCTACAGCAGGGCCTGGTCCAATTCGTTTGGGTCAACAATGGGCATGTCTATGTAAAAAAATGAATCTACCGATGAAAGAGTAACTTCGTACAAATGTGTCAAATGAAATAAAAACTTCACCGTCTTGGTACGATATTTAATAAAAGATGAAACTATTTGCAGATTAAAATACCCCACTAGCACTTTCGGGGCAACATTCACCCCATCATCAGGTGGAACAGAGCGGTAATTCAGCAGTCGCTTAGCTTTTTATAGGAGTGCAGCGATGCACTATGGATAAGAATCTTGAGTGTCATGTGGGTCGTGACTGTTGCCATTACATCAGAACAAAAGATACAATTCCCAAACAGTAATTTCACACACATATATATATATATATATATATATATATATATATATATATATATATATATATATTTCTATATTATGTGAAATTAGACTGCATTTTCTTTTTCCAGTTTTTGTATTTCAGTACCAAGAAATACAAATTTGGAGCTCCATAAGTCTTTGCTTGTCAAGTCCAACAATTGTATTTCAAAATTAGCCATGTCAATATCAAACAGAGAAAACTTTAATCCCTTCACATTGGCATTAAGAGGATTTGTAATAAAAGCTAGAGTCGTTTTATCATTTTTGAATTCCTGAAACCTTTGAAGAAAAGATTGTGACGTTCTGGTAGGGCTTCGTCCCGAGGTCATTGACTGGAGTTATGTACTGCCTTAAAATGGATAGATTATTAGTTTAAAGTAATATTAAAAAATAGTTAAATTTAAATTATCCTAATATTGATCGACTCGTATCCAATGTCAAAAAAATATTTCTAAAAACACCATATCACATACAATGTTTCAAATCAGGGTTCCCACTCAAAAGTAATAAAAAATTCCCTGACTTTTCCAGGTTCTCCAGGTGGTTTTTAAAGTTTCCCGGAGTGGCATGTGCAAAGAATTGTTACATTTCATTCCATTCCATTCATTTTTCTCACCAAAGCACACACTTGTAAATTCTTTATGTAATTTGTCTTTATAAAATTACCTGCTTTTCATTATTAACAACTAACTGTGCACATTATTTTCTGTACCAAAGTTCCGTGAACTTTTGTGAATATTACCCACACGGAATTTGTACATACATTCCCATAGAAACAGGTCATATGTAAGAAAAAATCTGTCAGTTGAATCGTTTCAGTTTTTCTATAACACAATGCAGCTAGGCTTAATGATGGGATGGCTCTGTTCAAAGAAACATGTTTCAAGAGAACCAACAGACAAAGGACTTTGATCCATCATTTGGTTGGTTCTCTTGTGAAGTGTTTCTTCAAGCTGGAGCCATTGTGCCTAATTGTTCCATGTTATAACAACTGCCTGCAGATATTGAACAAAAACTTAATAACTGGCAATTTTAAAAATTCAATTTTGCATCTCTTTTTAGAGAATAATGGAAATACTTAATATAACTGAAAGTAAGATCTAGCAAATTCTAGGCAAGCAGTGATTGCCAGCAAAAGTTTGAAATCTTGAAAAAATATTTTTTTTTTTTTTTTTTTTTGGCAAAATAAAGTATCCATTGATTTTTACAAAAAAAAAAAAAGGGTAATTTTCCCTGAGTTTTCCCTGACTTTTACAAAAAAGGGCAATTCTCCTTGAGTTTTCCCTGATTTTTGGAACCATTTCCAAATTCCCTGAGAATTCCAGGTTTTCCCTGTTTTCCAGGTTGAGTGGGAACCATGCAAATCTCAAGCTCCTAGCCTAGCCTTACCACCACACAGCCAGTAATAACACGTTGGGGGACATGGCTGAATGTATGCATATATTACAGTGACAATTTCCAGCCTGTGAAGTCTATAGTAAATGGTTTTCAAACTGGTGCTTCGGTATGTGCTTCCAGTATATACTGAGAGTTCCGAAGAGGTTGAAATAGGAATGGGTGTCCAGCTGTGGAGGTGTCCAGAGGTGAGACAGAGTCTCTATCTTTTAGCAGACATTTCAGTACAGGGGGATTAGGTCTGACAGTGAGAGTGTAGCTCATAGTTCTGATGAGTTTACAAATCTTATAATGAAAAGATCCATGGAAAGGGATGGAACCAATGAATGGGGGTTTCTCTTTTAGTATTGGTGTAATAGTTGACCAATTTTTCATATGGGAATCATGAAGAATTTCGTTTATTATAGATGGTGGGAACTGATGGGCTTCAGCTATAGCAGTTTTCTTAATTGAAGCAACTTGTCTGAAGGACGATTCACTGTTGCAAATAATCCTAGCCTGATTAATATAAGTTTTTAGAACAGGAAATTTGTGAGCAGGAAGAGAGTAGGATGAGAATATGATTGTGTTTTTTATTGCAGTGAAATTTTGGTGAGCATATCTGTCAAGAAGATTGTCCTGTCTTGTCAAATGGGCATGGAGGAAGTCATTGCTTTGCTGTGATTCTTCATTGATGGTGAATTTTATTGATGGGAACTTCTAAGAAATCTTGTCTAGTAGGGATTCTAGGACAGTCCTTTTGTGGAACCAAATGGCAAAAATATAAGCTACATATCGAAGCCAAATGGAAGTTTATAAATTGTGTTTCATGATTACCATGACTATGGTTTTTTAATCTGTTGCAAGAAAATTTCTGCTAAAAGTGGTGAGAGAGGCAAACCCGTTGGAAGTATATCTTGTTTACAATGATATTTGTTGTTGTAGTGGAAACAATTTAGATATCTCTGAGTTCAAAAGCAGTCATACAGATCTGTTGTTGGAGGGCCAGAAAGTGACTGATGTTCTTTTAATAATTGTACTAACGGCATATATGAATAGAAAGAGGTTCAAACTAAAAGAAAGAAAGAGACCACATCTAATGTAAACAGTTTTTCAGAAGGTGAAAGGCTGGATGGAAGTTTTTCAATGAACTCTTCAGTTGAGGTAATTGACATAGGGCGGCTAGAAGTGAGATGCTTGCATTTTTCAACAATCTTTTTTTCTAGATGGAGGTGGGGAGCATATTCTATGAGTGGTTGAAGAGGAAATCTGTCTTTATGCAGTTTAATTTGGAAGAACAAACATGGAGTTCGGAAATATGCTGGTGGTGCAAAATTTTCAAGGAAGACTTTTAGACTAGGCTTCTTGTTTAGTCAGCCAACAGCTGTTTTTATAGTTTAGAGGTGGTACCAGATTTCAGAACTTTGCACTTTAAAGTCAAGGTGAAGGCTTCTGCTTTTTCATTAAGAACAGTTTTGAGGATTATGACAGGACAGCCAGTTTTATGTGCTTTGCAAATGGCTAGATCATTTTTATTCATAAGAGAGCTAATTTCTTTGAGAAAGCAGGAAGAATACTTTAGGGGTTTCTTTTCAACTTTTGCAAGACAGAGAGCTGCTTTTGCATGAAGGAAAAGTTGCGTTTCTGGGACTGTATGGCAAACAGCTGCTTCTAACATGGAGATCATAGCTTTTAGATATGGATGAGTTTCAGGAGTGGATTGGTTCTATTCCTTTCTGTGGATCTTTTTGTTAGAAGATTTCTGAACTCTTCAGAACTATGGGCTACACTCTCACTATCAGACATAATTCCCTGGTAATAAAGCATCTCCTAAAAGGCAGAGATCCTGTCCCACATCTGAACACTCCAAGAGTATATGCCATTCCTATTTCAACCTCCTCAGAACTCTCAGTATATATTGGAAGCACATACTGAAGCATCAAAACTGGACTACATGAACACAAACATGATGTGTCAAATGGTCTTCCAAAGACAACATTACCAGCACTAACCCTTGAAGACACTTTTACAGTTCCCCTTTGAAAAAAAACAACAACAAAAAAAAAAAAAAAAACAACCTTGCCTCCTGTAAAAAAAAAAAAAAAAGTGTCTCTACACTTTCAAGAAAATATTGAAGTATTGTTAACCAAGAACTGCAATTCAGATATCCCTCACCAAATCCCATTTATTTGGATCTCTCTACTAAAATCTAGCAACAGCTTGTGCATCTCTAGTTCATGTTGTAGATATGGCAACCAGTCCTCTGATTCAATCGGACATGGATGATGAAGACCACAGCCTGATCAAAAGCTTCCGCTTATAAGAACTTTATTGCTACACGTATCTCTGTGTATTTTCACTTAATTCTCAGGTGGTTATTATTAATTCATTTGAGTTTTAAACTTTATTTTCAATATTTTTTTCTTTTCTTATAAATGTGTTACACAGAGTGGGCATTATTTTTTTATTATATACACCTTTATTGTATTTGTTACTTTTTGTTTGCTTCTGTATGCAATATCACAAAGAAAACAAGAAAAACTATGTACTACACTATAACAAATGCAATAATCATCATTTAGCTAAGAGTTTCCTTTTTTTAAAGACTATAAATTATGAAAACAACACCTAAAATTGGGACATCATGAAATAAGTCAACATAAATGTGGTAATACCACATTATGTTAGAAGTGTTTACTGTATTTTGGAGGGGACTTCATGGGCATTCAATACAGACAAAAGCTATCACATGACCTCAATAAATAAGGGCACACTTATAAATAAGACTTACATTAGTAAACGACAAATGAGAAGATATTCTAGCTGTATATATTTTATCATAGTGCAGGAGTTTACCTCATAATGCTTTGGTATCAAGATTTCAGCAAGTTTGGAAGCTTTAAAAGATTTTTTTTTCCCACATTTGGTAGTAATAGTTTTACGACTGGACACAAGGGTTTTGAAATTCTATCTCAAATATTCTTTGGCACAAAAATGCTGAAGACTGTAAGACCCTAATCAATTGATTCAAGACTTATATTGTGTTTTATATATCATCATCATCATCATCATTGTCAACCATTATCAATCCACTGCTGGACGAAGGTCTCCCCAAGTTTCCTCCACAACGGTCTGTCTTGTGCCAGTCTCCTCCATGTCACCCCTGCATACTTTCGAATTTCATCCACCCATCTCCCATGTGGTCTTCTTCTGGGTCTTTTCCTGTCCCTTGGAATCCAATCCAAAATTTCGGCTGTCCATCGATGATCTGTCCTTCTGGCAGTATGTCCAGCCCATTGCCATTTCAGGGATTTAACTCTGATCATGATGTCTTCCACTCTTGTCATTTTTCGGATCCACGAGTTTCTCTTCTTATCTCTCCTGGTTACACCAAGTATGCACCTCTCCATGCTGCTTTGAGTTGTCTGCAGCCTTTGTATGTCTCTTTTAGTTAAGGTCCACGTCTCTGCACCATACGTAAGCACTGGAAGGATGCATTGATCAAACACTTTTCTTTTAAGACATAATGGCATATTGCTCTTGAAAATTATGCTGTTTCTTCCAAAAGCTCTCCAGGCAAGTTTTGTATGCCGATTAATTTCTTCATCAATGTGACCCTCACTTGATATCTGCTGTCCAAGATAAACGTACGTGTCTGTTATCTCCAGCTTTTCTCCATCAATCGATAAATCTTCATTTCTTGTAAAAGCAAGACCTTGCATCCCATATATATATATATATATCATCATCATCATCATCATTGTCAACCATTATCAATCCACTGCTGGACGAAGGTCTCCCCAAGTTTCCTCCACAACGGTCTGTCTTGTGCCAGTCTCCTCCATGTCACTCCCGCATATTTACGAATTTCATCCACCCATCTCCCATGTGGTCTTTTTCTGGGTCTTTTCCTGTCCCTTGGAATCCAATCTAAAATTTCGGCTGTCCATCTATGGTCTGTCCTTCTGGCAGTATGTCCAGCCCATTGCCATTTCAGGGATTTAACTCTGATCATGATGTCTTCCACTCTTGTCATTTTTCGGATCCACGAGTTCCTCTTCTTATCTCTCCTGGTTATACCAAGCATGCACCTCTCCATGCTTCTTTGAGTTGTCTGCAGCCTTTGCATGTCTCTTTTAGTTAAGGTCCACGTCTCTGCACCATACGTAAGCACTGGAAGGATGCATTGATCAAACACTTTTCTTTTAAGACATAATGGCATATTGCTCTTGAAAATTATGCTGTTTCTTCCAAAAGCTCTCCAGGCAAGTTTTGTACGCCGATTAATTTCTTCATCAATGTGACCCTCACTTGATATCTGCTGTCCAAGATAAACATACGTATCTGTTATCTCCAGTTTTTCTCCATCAATCGATAAATCTTCATTTCTTGTAAAAGCATTGAACATCACTTTTGTCTTCTGAAAGTTCATTTTTAATCCCACTTCTTTACTCTTGTCAGCAAGTTCCTGGATCATACTCTGCAGCTCTGATGGGGTAGTTGCAAAAATGACTACGTCATCAGCAAAACGAAGGTGGGTTAGATAATCTCCATTAATCTTTATCCCTTTGTTTTCCCAGTTCAGTGATTGAAAGACATTTTCCAATGTGGCATTAAAGAGCTTCGGAGATATGGTGTCACCTTGTCTCACTCCCTTTCCAATTTTTATGTGTGTTGTATTTTCAAACAGCCGAATCTTTGCACTTGCATTTTCATAGATGTTATTAATAATATTAATGTATGCATCTTCAATACCGCAGGATTTCAGAGCCGTGGTAACTGCTGATGGTTTCACCGAATCAAAGGCTTTTTCATAATCGATAAAAGCCATGCACAATGGAAGTTCATATTCCCTCGCTCTTTCAATTAGTTCTCTCAGTACGTGGATATGATCTATTGTGCTGTAGCCACTCCTGAATCCAGCTTGTTCTCTCGGTTGAGCCATGTCCAGTGTTACCTTCAAGCGGTGTGAAAGAACTTTAGTGAAGATTTTATAAACCACTGATAGGAGGCTGATAGGTCTGTAGTTCCTGAGATCCTCAATGTCACCTTTTTTATGTAGCAGGATCATTGTAGCATTGTTCCAATCCTCAGGAATCTTCCCTTCATTAAGGCATCGAGTGAAAATTTGGGCGAGTACTGTTTCAATTTCTCCACTTGCTTCTTGTATGATGTCTATAGTAATTCCATCTTCTCCTGGAGCTTTCCCCCGCTTCATGTTCTTGATTGCATGTGCAACTTCTGCTGAGAGGACTGGAAGAACTCTGGTACCTTTCATGATGTCTGGAGTACATGTATCATCCCTTTCATATAATTTGGAGTAGAAATCTTTCACTCTTGTCAAAATTTCACCTCTATTTCTTGTTATAGAACCATCTTCTTTTCTCAGAGCCATAATCTGTTTTCTTCCCTTACTGAGATGTCCCTTTGCTATCTTTAGGCTTTGGTTGTTTTCAATTGCTTTCCTCACTAGCTCACAGTTGAATTTCCTTACGTCTTCAGTGATACTTTTTCGTGCTGTCTTGCATAGCTCTATATATTCCACTTTGGAAGTCACATCTTCTTTAGTTGTCCTCATCTCTCTTCTTTTTTGCATCAACATTTTGGTTTTTCCTGATAATTTGTTTACATGCAACTTGTTCTTAGACCCAGCTAATTTTGTTGCTGTTTCCATAAGAGCTTTGGTTACTTTTCTGTTAACTTCCGAAATATCCACTTCTTCCGATGTTAGGCCTTCTAAAGCAGAGAATCTGTTCTTCAGTTCCAACTTGAAAGTATTATGGTGTTTTTTAAGGTTGGTTATGTCAATACATTTTGTTTGTCTTATGAGCTTGCCACGTTCCAGTTTAGTGTTGAGGTGCATCTTACATCTCACCAATCTATGGTCACTACCTGTGTTGAACTTGTTTAGCACACTGCAGTCTTCGATGACGAATTTTTTGTTACACATAATAAAATCAATTTCACTTGTCGTCCCAATTGGATGTCTCCATGTCCATTTCCTGTGTGGCTTTTTCTTGAAAAAGGAATTCAAGATGAAAAATCCTTCTGCCTCTGCAAACTCAACGAGAGTATTTCCACGCTGGTTTCTGTTGCCGTGACCGAATTTACCTACTGAAGTTTCATTCTGTTGCCGGTGCCCTATTTTTGCATTGAAATCTCCCATAATTATCTTCAAGTGCTGCTTACCTTTATTATTTAGATGACGAATTTCCTCATAAAATTCTTCAATTTCTTCTTCAGGATGACTTGTGGTGGGTGCATAAGTTTGAATAATCTGAGCCTGGTATCTTCTCGATAGTTGGATAACGAGTCGTGCAGCTCTGTCCGAGGAACTTTCAACTTCTACCACTTTATCCTTCAGTTTCTTGTTTATTATAAATCCAACACCACTAGTTCTGCCAGTATCTGTCCCACGATAATAGAAGAGATGTCCACTTTTCAGTTCAATGAGATCTTCTCCTTTTCTCCTTACCTCACTCAGCCCGACGATGTCCCACTTGATCCTTTGTAGTTCCTCTTCCAATTCAAGAAGCCTTGAATCAGAAGATAGGGAGCGTGCGTTGTAGGTAGCCAAGGTCAGCATCAAATGGCAGCCTAGTCCGGTCCTCCGGGGATTCTTAGCACCCTCTGCCTTCATGTCGCACTGGCCGCTGCCTTGGCCAGGTACATTCCAGCTGCCGGAGACTGAGGGCCAAGATTTAAGTTGTAGAGTCATTTTGGAGGTGTTTGGCCATAACTCACCACGCTGGCCAAGCGGGTTGGTGAGTGTGGGATAGCATTTCCTCTGATCCCGATGGTATAGTTATACCGCTATTTGCGGTCGTCAGAGCCCCTTTAGTGGGAACAGGATGCACCACGAGAAGGCGGGGTTGACATTTGTCAAGGAGAGGCTGTGATGTTACGCATCACCTGACCTTACATCCCATATATATATATATATATATATATATATGGGATGCAAGGTCAGGTGATGCGTAACATCACAGCCTCTCCTTGACAAATGTCAACCCCGCCTTCTCGTGGTGCATCCAGTTCCCACTAAAGGGGCTCTGACGACCGCCAATAGCGGTATAACTATACCATCGGGATTAGAGGAAATTCTATCCCACACTCACCAACCCGCTTGGCCAGCGTGGTGAGTTATGGCCAAACCCCTCCAAAATGACTCCACAACTTAAATCTTGGCCCTCAGTCTCCGGCAGCTGGAATGTACCTGGCCAAGGCAGCGGCCAGTGCAACATGAAGGCAGAGGGTGCTAAGAATCCCCGGAGGACCGGACTAGGCTGCCATCTGATGCTGACCTTGGCAACGTACAATGGACGCTCCCTATCTTCTGATTCAAGGCTTCTTGAATTGGAAGAGGAACTACAAAGGATCAAGTGGGACATCGTGGGGCTAAGTGAGGTAAGGAGAAAAGGAGAAGATCTCATCGAACTGAAAAGTGGACATCTCTTCTACTATCGTGGGACAGATACTGGCAGAACTAGTGGTGTTGGATTTATAATAAACAAGAAACTAAAGGATAAAGTGGTAGAAGTTGAAAGTTCCTCTGACAGAGCTGCACGACTCGTTATCCAACTATCGAGAAGATACCAGGCTCAGATTATTCAAACTTATGCACCCACCACAAGTCATCCTGAAGAAGAAATTGAAGAATTTTATGAGGAAATTTGTCATCTAAATAATAAAGGTAAGCAGCACTTGAAAATAATTATGGGAGATTTCAATGCAAAAATAGGGCAACGGCAACAGAATGAAACTTCAGTAGGTAAATTCGGTCAAGGCAACAGAAACCAGCGTGGAAATACTCTCGTTGAGTTTGCAGAGGCAGAAGGGTTTTTCATCTTGAACTCCTTCTTCAAGAAAAAGCCACACAGGAAATGGACATGGAGACATCCAAATGGGACGACAAGTGAAATTGATTTTATTATGTGTAACAAAAAATTCGTCATAGAAGACTGCAGTGTGCTAAACAAGTTCAACACAGGTAGTGACCATAGATTGGTGAGATGTAAGATGCACCTCAACACTAAACTTGAACGTGGCAAGCTCATAAGACAAACAAAATCTATTGACATAACCAACCTTAAAAAACACCATAATACCTTCAAGTTGGAACTAAAGAACAGGTTCTCTGCTTTAGAAGGCCTAACATCGGAAGAGGTGGACATCTCTGAAGTTAACAGAAAAGTAACCAAAGCTCTTATGGAAACAGCAACAAAATTAGCTGGGTCTAAAAACAAATTGCATGTGAACAAATTATCAGGAACAACCAAAATGTTGATTCAAAAAAGAAGAGTGATGAGGACAACTAAAGAAGATGTGACTTCCAAAGTGGAATATATATAGAGCTATGCAAGACAGTACGAAAAAGTATCACTGAAGACATAAGGAAATTCAACTGTGAACCAGTGAGGAAAGCAATTGAAAACAACCAAAGCCTGAAGAGAGCAAAGGGACATCTCAGTAAGGGGAAAAAACAGATTATGGCACTGAGAAAAGAAGATGGTTCTGTAACAAGAAATAGAGGCGAAATTTTGACAAGAGTGAAAGATTTCTACTCCAAATTATATGAAAGGGATGATACATGTACTCCAGACATCATGAAAGGTACCAGTACCAGAGTTCTTCCAGTCCTTCCAGCAGAAGTTGCACATGCAATCAAGAACATGAAGCGGGGAAAAGCTCCAGGAGAAGATGGAATTACTGTAGACATCATACAAGAAGTAAGTGGAGAAATCGAAACAGTACTCGCCCAAATTTTCACTCGATGCCTTAATGAAGGGAAAATTCCTGAGGATTGGAACAACGCTACAATGATCTTGCTACATAAAAAAGGTGACATTGAGGATCTCAGGAACTACAGACCTATCAGCCTCCTATCAGTGGTTTATAAAATCTTCACTAAAGTTCTTTCACACCGCTTGAAGGTGACACTGGACATGGCTCAACCGAGAGAACAAGCTGGATTCAGGAGTGGCTACAGCACAATAGATCATATCCACGTACTGAGAGAACTAATTGAAAGAGCGAGGGAATATGAGCTTCCATTGTGCATGGCTTTTATCGATTATGAAAAAGCCTTTGATTCAGTGAAACCATTAGCAGTTGCAATGGCTCTGAAATCCTGCGGTATTGAAGATGCATACATTAATATTATTAATAACATCTATGAAATTGCAAGTGCAAAGATTTGGCTGTTTGAAAATACAACACACATAAAAATTGGAAAAGGAGTGAGACAAGGTGACACCATATCTCCGAAGCTCTTTAATGCCACATTGGAAAATGTCTTTCAATCACTGAACTGGGAAAACAAAGGGATAAAGATTAATGGAGATTATCTAACTCACCTTCGTTTTGCTGATGACGTAGTCATTTTTGCAACTGCCCCATCAGAGCTGCAGAGTATGATCCAGGAACTTGCTGACAAGAGTAAAGAAGTGGGATTAAAAATGAACTTTCAGAAGACAAAAGTGATGTACAATGCTTTTACAAGAAATGAAGATTTATCGATTGATGGAGAAAAGCTGGAGATAACAGACACGTATGTTTATCTTGGACAGCAGATATCAAGTGAGGGTCACATTGGTGAAGAAATTAATCGGCATACAAAACTTGCCTGGAGAGCTTTTGGAAGAAACAGCATAATTTTCAAGAGCAATATGCCATTATGTCTTAAAAGAAAAGTGTTTGATCAATGCATCCTTCCAGTGCTTACGTATGGTGCAGAGACGTGGACCTTAACTAAAAGAGACATACAAAGGCTGCAGACAACTCAAAGTAGCATGGAGAGGTGCATGCTTGGTGTAACCAGGAGAGATAAGAAGAGGAACTCGTGGATCCGAAAATGACAAGAGTGGAAGACATCATGATCAGAGTTAAATCCCTGAAATGGCAATGGGCTGGACATACTGCCAGAAGAACAGACCATCGATGGACAGCCGAAATTTTAGATTGGATTCCAAGGGACAGGAAAAGACCCAGAAGAAGACCACATGGAAGATGGGTGGATGAAATTCGAAAGTATGCGGGAGTGACATGGAGGAGACTGGCACAAGACAGACCGTTGTGGAGGAAACTTGGGGAGACCTTCGTCCAGCAGTGGATTGATAATGGTTGACAATGATGATGATGATATATATATATATATATAGAGAGAGAGAGAGAGAGAGAGAGAGAGAGAGAGAGAGAGAGTTAAACTATAATTTCCTAAAGTTCCACGGTAACAGGCTTGCAATCAATGAAATACAGACAATGAGTGGTAAATTACATGTCTATGTTGAAGGGTAGAATTGTTGCCAGATACCTGGTTTTGAACACTGAAATTATTTATTCTATTCATTTCATGGATTTCAAAACTTGGTAGCATAAATACGGTTACTTACTAAATGTATGTACTTTGATTCATGTCTTCAAATTTCCCATGACAAAATAGTTTTTTTAAATTATACATAAAGAACTTTTATTAGGATAACTATATGTTAATTGTTTCACTTCAGCAGACTGGGAGATGAAAGGGGTCAAACTGAACTCTTTAGGTCCTATGAGTAGCTTGTATTATTTTGGCAATCACATTTTTTACAACTTTAAAACTTTCAATATGAAAGAAATTCATGAGCAATAATCATTTCTATAACACAATAAAATAAAGATGTCATACCTTTTGTGATGGTAAATTAACTGGCCATGTGATCCTAGTGCTTTCCTAGTAAAGTAACATTTTAAATATTAAGATTATGAATACAATTACTTCACAAAGAATTTACATGTAAAATTCATTGAAGTATTTTACTGCCTTGACAGCCAATCAGATACACTCACCTTGTACAGGTTCATGGAGACGACAATTATGAAAATGAACAGTTTAGTACAACTGAAAATTGGTGGCATGAGAGAGAACATGCATATATAAAACAAAACTTTCAGCTCATTAAAATTTCAGCATTTTTAAAAGCAACATTTAAAAATAATATTAAGATTAACCAAATCTCAAAAACTCAGAACATATAAGTTCCCTAAAGTAAAAGATAAATGAACTTGAATGAATTTATTAATACTTCATGTGTGCAATGAAACTTATTTTTCAGGAGTTACCATGGATTTTGTACTTAATACTACTTGCCAAATTTTGGGGTTCCTCTAAACCTATCATCAGGACTGCTCATGACTTTTTAGATTTTTTTGTTCCAGAATAATGCTTATCTGCACATGTTCTTTCCTCAAATCTATTTGAGGAAATTTTATTCATCATATGCTGAAGAATTTACCAAAAGTCAACATAAGTTACATAACTGTAACTCTCCCAGTATTTCTTATCATTTAATTTAAATAACGTACAGCACTAAACTACATATACACAATGGCCAAACATATATACCACTACACTTTTACTTTATTCTTTTGTTAGCTTCTGTGTGCAAACAGTCATCCCTCCCAGTAATTGTATGCCATGGCAGAAACCTTCCAAACAGCAATGAAGAGGACATTTAGCTATTGATTCAAGAACCTGCTAATATGGAAAGTACATGGCATATTTTTGAAGGTTCATAATATCAAATTTTTCAAACATTCCTCAAGCGATGACACAAAGCAAAATATTTAGCAAACAACTGAATATCTCAAATAATTAAAAGTACAAATGTGCAGTTTGTTCTTGTTAAGATATTCATGACAGTGTCCAGCAATGTTGCAATATTATTTTCTAAAGTTTATGTTGTTTTTTTCTTTTATCATCACCCATCAGTTATCATTTGACATCATCAATGTGCGTGCAATCACTTGGGTATAATACTAGGGGTGTTCAAATGAAAAAGTACGAAACGTCATAAGAACGTTACCGTTAACGTATTTGCCTATGCAGCTATGGGAAAACGTAGCGACACATCTAGGGATGCGATTGGAGTCGCCGGCGTGGATCGGAGCATGCGCGGGCGCCCGCATGCGCAGAAGCTCTTATAAAGAGCGCCTTTATAAGAGCAGAAGCTCTTATAGACGGCGCTCTTTATAAGAGCAGAAGCTCTTATAAAGAACGCCGTCCAATTGACGCGGCAGTGCGTGTGAGGACAGGATGGCGTTCACATTGCAAAATTCGACGATTGAGGAGCAGCGAGGCGTTATCCGATTTCTGACAGCGGAAGGTGTTAAACCGGCCGCTATTCATCGCGGAGGGTGTGGTTCTGCTCCATGATAACGTGCGTCCACACGTCTCCAGGGTCACAGACGCGGAACTGGACAAGTTCCAGTGGGAGCAGCTTGACCATCCACCCTACAGCCCGGACATGTCGCTCTGCGAATTCCATATGTTTGGTCCTCTGAAAAAACATCTGAAAGGGAAGCGCTTCCACTCGGACGACGAACTCAAGGACGCTGTGCTGGACTGGGTCTCGTCACGGCCACAGGAATTCTGGGAACAAGGAATCCTTCGGCTCGTTAATCAATGGGATCGTTGTGCTACGGCCTATGGTGTATACTTTGAATAAAATCTTCATTTATACCCACAGTGTCGTTTCGTACCTTTTCATTTGAACACTCCTTGTACATTGAAACTTTCAAATAATGGTTACCACTCTGACTGGGAAAAAGTGACCATTATTGGGAGGTGGGCACTGTTTGGATGTTAGGCCAAAGTTAACACATACACTCACAGAAAATGAAATTTGTGCACCTAGAAGAAAACATGCTACAACTGCAAAACTTTGCAGGAGTGCATGCTGGTATGCACTCTTGCAAAGTTTTGAAGCTGCTAGAGTGCATGCTTGTATGCAAATGATCCACAACTGGTGTGAGTGTGCATGACCGCACCCCCTGTGGTAGCGATGCAAGCACGAAACAGTAGCCTTATACACCGGAGTGTAGTCAATGCCCCATGAAAGCGAAAAGCACCGGCCGACACAAGCAAGAGTACAAAGTGACAAGAATGCTGGGAAGACGCCAGACAGATCGATTTACACAACTTATGGACTTTGAGAGAGGCCTGATCATCAGGCTGAAAACCACAGGGTGGTTGGCAAGCCGCATAGCCCGCCACGTGGATCGCTCTGACACTGCAATCACCACTTCTGAACTTCACAAACCACATATGACATATACTTGCACCAACAGCTTTTTTGCCGTATATTGAACAAATCTACTCTCATGCTGCAGCAGTGGTTTTCCTGAGATTAAACATGAACAGACAGTGACGAATATGCACTTTGTTGAATGCCATGACCTAGCTCACCTAACCACAGATGTGAGCAGTCTGCCAACACATGTTGTTTGCCACAGTGTTACCACCTTATCCCCACAGCATGAAATTCTGACAAAATTTCAGCCATTTTGTTTTTATCACCCACTATGTGGAGCACCAAAAACTTATGCATAAACATAATGCAATCATAAAACACAGAATGTTGCATGGTAAATCACCTAGTCAAGAAATTCTGTTTCATGACTACAAATCAATACAAACACACATACACTGCTGGACATTTGCTAAGGACGGATGACAATATCAACGATAGCAACCATAAAATGGAAGGCAGGAAAATGTGGAAATTAGCATAAGTGCGGGATACAGTAAGACGTGTTGTGCATATGCAAATTTTGGATTGCCGAACTTGTTCATGACGTCATAGCGCTGATAACAGATATAAAGGATTTGACGCGTATTGACCGTTGTTGTTCAAACGCAAAGTTGAAAGGGAAAGAATCAATTGACGAACTTGCAATTTTCAGTATGTCTTCCCGACATCACCTAGATGATTTCACGCGTGGCCGTATTATTGGCAAGATTGAAGAAGGGCGAAAAATTACAGATGTTGCCAGGGAGTTCGACGTCAGCCACAGTGTTGTTTCAAGGCTTTGGAAATCATTTCAAACAAATGGAGAGTGTAGCAAACATCACAGGGGAGGTCGTGTTCGCAGTACGACACCTGCAGAAGATCGGTACATAGTGCTATCAACAAAAAGACACCGGCGCAGCACAGCTAGTGAGGTAGCAAATCAGTTTATGGCTGCTACTGGCAAGCGGATCTCCCGAAAAACTGTCGCCAGACGTTTGCATGAAGGAGGACTATACGCCCGCCGTCCTGTTGTGTGCATCCCATTGTCCAGACGTCACCGTACCGCCCGTTTGCAATGGTGCCATCAACATCGCAATAGGACTGATAACGACTGGTCTGCTGTCCTCTTCTCAGATGAGAGTAGATACAGTCTATCGTCTGATTGTCGACGACAACTGATCTGGCGTGATAGTGGTACTGCATATTGTCCAGCAAACATACAGGAAAGGGACCGATATCCGACATGTAGTGTCATGGTATGGGCTGGCATCATGATCAATGGCCGTACGTCCCTCTATGTGCTTCCAACTGGGACTATGACTGGCCAACGATACATTAATGATGTTCTGCTACCTCATGTTCGCATGTTCCGTGGTGCTGTCGGTGATAGATTCATTTTCATGGACGACAACGCAACATGTCATCGAACAGTCGCTGTCCAGGAGTGTCTTGAGAGCGAGGATATTCAACGCCTCTTATGGCCAGCACGTTCTCCAGATCTGAATCCCATTGAAAATGTGTAGGATGCTTTGGGGAGGAGTCTTGCTGGTCACCAATGCCCTCCAATAAACAAAGACACCCTCATCCGTGCACTGACAGAGGAATCGGATAAATTACCCCAACAGCTGCTTGATAATGTTGTGCAAAGCATGACACGACGTGTGGAATCTTGCATCGCCCTCCATGGTGGCCATATTCCGTATTGACATCTTACGCCGGAACGCCTGCGGACGGTAATTGCATTTTTTTTCACGTTTACGTATTCTGCACAAAATGGCCTGTTTGCCCCTTGAACACGTTCCAAAGCCTTCTGGATTTCAGAGCACAATAAATTGTCTTTCTTGTAATGTCCTGGCATTCTGACATTATTTTATTTCACTTGGGATCCAACCACACTTACTTTTTTATGCGCTATATAGCCGTTTATGATCCGTCCTTAGCAATTGTCCAGCAGTGTACATACTTATGATGTTTAAAAATTGCTACAAATGTGTGTAGTTTTTCTTAATTCTTTTTTTTTTTTCAAAAAATATACATACTTTTTGTGCTTGCAGGGGATATAGTATTGCAATTTTGTAGCAAAAATCTGTTCACACAGAGAGCATTTATAAAGCCTGGGGGTTCCTGGATGCCCTGGGGATTCATCATCAGGTATCAGAAGCTTATCCAGTAGCTTTCTGTACAACCTCCTAAAGTGAAATGATTTAAAAGAAAGCATTGGAGACATCTTATTTTCAAACATCACAGTCAGATCATAAATTTTGCTACGAAAATAATCTCTTTTTTTTTTTTTTTTTTTTGTGTTAAAGAAATTAGTACTTGCAAGAAAAAAAGAAAGAAAAGCACACTTAAGTTATACAAAAACATGGAAGCTATTGAGAGATTCTAAGTAAAAACTGAAGAAATAACTGAAATCTCCCATGCTTTTCAATTAATATTTTTATGTTAATTTAAAGCACATTTTTTCTCCTCTGTGTTCAGTTCTTCACTGGCTTATTATTTTGCAAAATTAAAAATGGCTAGGGTAAAATTTAAGGAAAAATATTAAAAAACGCATCAAAAACTAGGTTTTAGTCAGAGAAACTGTCAGAATGGGACATCATTAAATAGGTGGTTAGTTATAATTCAGTGGTGTAAGTGCAAATTGTTGCCAAAAACATATGCAGTTTTGTGGATGGCACATCAATATACCACTTTACCTGACAAACATTTCTCAAACTGTAGGGTACTCCTGATGAAGCATAGTCAATCACTTGGGATTTCTAGTCATAACAAAATATACACACTTGTTAAACTACAATGTGATCTGTAGCTGCAGTCAGATTCTGATTGACTTGCAATCAAATGATAGAATACTAGAGCCTAAACAATAAATCAAAGTCTACAAGCAGATCAACAGCATTCTACTGGCAGTCAAATGTTATTAGGTCTACAGATTGCTAATAATGACTATGACAAAAAGTACTAATCAGTAGGGTGCAGTGAAATAAATAAAGTTGTTATCTTGATATGTAACACATTCCTAAAGGCGTCTTGGGTGCTTTTATGAGTACAAAATTTCATTAATTTTGAAAAGCATTTTTGGCTCTATCAAATATGATTTTTTGGCATAAGTTTGATCTGAGGCATACGTTTACTTTTAAACTCAATAAAAAATGTCTTAATTCCTACTTTGAGCTTGAAAAAATTCTGTAAAGAGCAAGGACAATCCAAAACATCGGAAAACAATTTTAATCATAAAACCAAAGGAACTTTTTGTACTATCACTAAAAAAGAACAGTTAAATGGAACCTTTGTTGAATTGGGAAAGATTTTAAGCAGAAACCAAAGACTAAAAATCCCACAAGAAACAACAAAATTTATCTCAAGAATATATTGATAAAATAGAAGGTATGATAGCATTTACCCAAAAAAATATTTAAAAAAAAGTATTCAATCAGCCATCCAAGAATAACTTGAAAAAATAGAAGACTACGTACCATAGACTGAAAATATGATTAGAAACTTTGAAACCAAGCGGCAAGACACCATTAGATTCAAGACGTATGGAACAATTGTGCATATGCACAAAAAGAATGATACTGAACTTCAGAAAAACTTTGACCTTTTAAAATAAAACATGAGTAGAAAGAACTAATTAATATTACAGATAACTGAAGTACTAATACCTTTGAAGAGCAGAAAAAAACAGTCAAATAATAATCAATAATACAAAATATAATAACAAAATGACAACAGCCACTGAAGAACTAGATGTGAAGGCAATCAAAAAAGATCCGTTTAATAAAGTAATCAGGTTTCTTTTATTAAAAACCATGGTCTCTTACCAGAAGGTATCAAAAACATTGTACTTCCATGGGCAAAGGCTTCCCTAAAACATGAAAATGCATAAAAAGAATGAGCCACACAGAGTTATTTCCTCAAAAATTGTCACTTCTAAATCTGGGGAAAAAATCCCTATAAATTCTAGCTCCTCTCATCCTAAAAAATGTAAATCACTCAAGGAAGATCTTGGATGAGATTATGAAAATCAAACAAAAGACTTCAAAATTTCTACTTAGCAAACTTAGATTTTCAATCTTTATTGCCAAATACACGAACTCAAGAAGCTGTTGACCTTATACAATGAAAACTAAGAACACAAAAATTTATCATATAACTAACAATCCAACAGATTATTATAGATTTATTATAATACATCACAAACAACAATTACTTCATTTCTAACAACCAAATTTATAAGTAGAACTCAGGTGCTCCCATAGGTTCTCATTTATTGGACCTATTTGTATAAATTATCATGCAAAACATTGGAAACAAAGTGATCAATCAACTGAAAAGACAGTTACTGAAGATATATGGATGATATCTCAATTATTTGGAATGGAAATCCAGAAGAGAGAACTTTGATTTCATTGATTTCCAAGCGAAAATATCAAACATATACCCAAACAACAAATTAACCTTAGAAATGGAAAATAATGGTGCGCTACCATACTTTTCAAATATTGTTAATGAAAAGGGAAACTCACACTGATTTTAGAGTATGGGATATATAGAAAACCACCTTCTGTCTCCATCCTCTCTCTCTCCCTCTCTCTCTCTCTCCGATACCCCAAAACTAAATCCATTTTTGGGGTTATAAAACCTTCAGCATTCAGGGCATACATTTAAAAGTTTTTTTATCATTGTAGCAACAAAAATTATCAGGAAGAGGAAATAAAATGAATTAAAAAGTGGACAAATTTTATGGATTTAACGTGTCAGATAATAACAAACTCATCTATGAAACAGAGGAGAAAAGACAAAATCTGTAGCCAACATCAAGTTTTTTTGTAAAATTACCATTCATCCTGGAAATTACTAAAAGTCTAAAGATAATTTGTAAAAAACATGCATTAGATATTGAAATGTCTTACTTTAGGCTAAATTCTTGATTACGAACAAAGACCAAACTAAAACATTCAATAAAACAGATGTATATTAAATACCCATTAAACCTAAAAAATACTAAAAACAAAGTCTCATACATCAGAAGTACAAAAACCCCTCTAAAACATAGTCTTAATCAACATAAAAACAATACATAAATGAAAAAAAAAATGGGCTTGATCCAACACTGCACAATTAAGGGAACAATACCTATCTTTGAAGACATGAAAATTATCAACTCACAGGATGAATTTAACCTAACATACACTCAGAAGGGAAGGCCACAATTTGGCTACCACAGATCTGAGAGTTTGCTATATTATTCTACATACAAAAAGAGGAAAATATGCACTTTGGTTCATTTTGCAATCTCTTGAATTCAGAGATACCATGCTTAAAAGGTACAATACAACATTAAGCTATGAAAACATAAATACGCATATATAATCTGTGCTAATATGTATATACAGAAAGGTCACGGATGTACAAGCACCCAGAGAACAAGCAGAGGCCGACCACAAGTCAATGATGACTGGGGTCGACGTAGACTACCCAGGCTCATACATACCAACTGCTCAGCAACAGCAGTGCAAATCACATCCAGGTAAAATCTTGGAGGCTACAGGAGTCAACGCCCGACATGTACAAAACTGTTAAATGCTTGTTATCAGACATTACGTCTGCCCTGCTGCTGGTAGTATTAGAACTGGACCTGCGCAGAATGGTGCCACATCGTGTGGTCAGTTGAATCCCATTTTCAGCCATACCAAGCTGACGGGAGGGTGCAGATGTGGCATCGACAGCATGTCTCCATGACCCCATTGTGTTAGGTCATCTTTGTGATGGTTTGGGAAGCCTTCTCGTGGGACACATTAGGTCCCTTAGTGTATCTAGAGAGATTCTTAACCACTGCACACTACCAGTATGTGCTGGCTGATTACCTAACGCTTTCATGGCGTTCGCACATCCTGTGACCGATGGTCTGTTTCAGAAGGACAATGCATTGCCCCACTGGGCCCCCCCCTCCCCCTCTCCTCCCGCATTGTTTAAGGAACACCACTCACCTGAGTTTGGAACCATTTTTTGGTGGCCCCCAAGGTCCCTAGGTTTAAACCCTAGAAGCAAGCTCTCTGGAATGTCATGGAGCGGAACATCAGATCCATGGATCCTGGACAGATGTCTCGGGCAGAGTTGTGGACAATGCTGAAACAGGCATGGCTGGCATTGCCTCTGTAAACCCTACAGTATGAGTCAATGCCTCGGCATGTTATTCATCATCATCATTGTCAACCATTATCAATCCACTGCTGGACAAAGGTCTCCCCAAGTTTCCTCCACAACGGTCTGTCTTGTGCCAGCTCCTCCATGTCACCCCCGCATACTTTCGAATTTCATCCACCCATCTCCCATGTGGTCTTCTTCTAGGTCTTTTCCTGTACAGGCTGTTATTTGTGCTAGAGGAGGACCTGCACACTATTAGGTAGTTATCTCTAATGTTTTGTCCATTAAGGGCATAATGAAGCAATATAAATCAAAACAGAGAAAAGAAATTAACGGCAATAAAGGTAACCCACTAAAATTACCGCGTCCATGGAAATTTTTCATTACACAAGAGAAACAAAAGAAAAAATATAAACTTGAAATTAAGAAAAAACATAAAACCACTCATATGGCAATTGATGATGACACAGAAGATGAAGACCGGAAGTAAACGCAATTGGTAGAGACAGACAAAACCGCACCTACTGGAGAAATTTTCTGACATCAGGAGACTGACCACACCATCAATGTGGTCCCGTCTCACCCTGAAGACAGATGTAATAGAATGATATCGAAAGGGCATTTGCACAACCTGGTGACTGCTAAAACCTTGTGGAAGTAAAATGTGTTCACCCTTCCTGTTTTTGTTCAGATTTTAACCTATGTTCACTTTTTATTTGTTCTTTTCATTTTAATCTCACTTTTACATCGTTCTTGTGCTTCTAATTCCAACCTAAATATTAAATACAGCACTAGGCAATCCATATAATGAGGCATAATTTGACCAAAAACTAGAAATATTAGGTCTAACTTTGAAGCTCATTAAAACTAAACTTGAGCATTGAGCCCAATATCAAGTATTAAACACCTTCCCCTAAGAAAAATATTGTCTCCTTAAAGCAGTGATTCCCACCAAAACAACACAAAAAATCTGAGGTCAAAGCACTATGTTCTCTAAAGATTTTTTTTACAAAAACAGACAAATACAAGAAGCTTATATTTTATTACTTTTTTTTCATTTTAGTGGCTCAGAAATACAACATATCAGTAAGAACAACATTTTTGCAAAATACTGCATTTGCAAAGCAGGCAGAACCAGGGACCAAAATGTGAGAAGATTTAAGCATTCTTTGTAGCGTATTCATGCATTTTAGTTACCTACTCCAAAGTATTCTCAAAGAATAAAAAACTCCATAAATAAGAATTAAAAAATACACTTGAAAATAATAATTATCCTTTTACAGCAGTTGAAAAAATATTCAATAAAAACATTTAAGTTAAATCAAAAATGGTCAAGCAGTAACATTAAACCAACCAGGAAAGCTAACTCCCATAAAGGTTTGTTTGAAAAACTTCTGAGAATCGGCACAAAAATTTCATGTTCTGGGCCTAAACAGTACAATTATAAAAAAGTCTTCCCATCATAAAGCAAAAGGAAGATAACATCCTGCTACAAGAAGGAGTAGCCTGCTGTGTAAACTGCAACTGAGGTGGACAACTTAGGACCCATGTAGCAGGTCATTAAGCCATTAACGACCATAATGCCCAAAACGCCCGTACATACAAATGCCCATAGCCATCTGAAACGACTGTCTAGGGTGAGTCAGATTTCCTACCCTTACTTGTTCTTCAAATTTTCTCCACCTATGAGGGATCAGCAGGAGTCTATCTTGGTCACTATTGTTATTAAACAAAGAAGTGAAACAACAGACAGTTTCGGGTATTTAGAGTGATACAAGATTTTGGGGTCATGGTCGTTAAAGGGTTAAGCTGCTGTAAAATATGCAACTAGCAAAATAGAGCAGGATAGATGTATTCAAAACATTGAACATTTAATTAACTGGGACTCCATAAAAAATTCTACTTCTTCAGCAGCACTTTGTGAAAAGGAAGTTGGAAGGTAAGTTAAAAGGAGTCACACTTAATGACCAAAAAAAGCCTTACGAGTAGCAACAGCTAACCACTTGAGTCAATTCCAATGAAGGTTTACACCACAACAAGAAAATTTGGTAAATGGTAATAAAAAGTCATCTGTAATATATGGCAACACATTAATGACATTCTTAGAACTTATAAAACTGGCAATTCAGTTATGTGGCAGAAGTAGAACAATGATGGCTGTTGGGAGTTAGAAAATAAATAGTGAAGTTAATAAGGTATGTATGTTGTTACCTATTACCATGAACACATTTAGAAAGTTAAGAAGTGTAATATACATAGCACACACATATAGAGTGTGGTTTTTACATGGTGTCAGGAGTGACAAAATCGAATCATCAATCTTCAATTGTTCTAAAACTTCAACATGAAGCAATTGCATGTACATGATGGAATGTCATTTAATGACAATATTGCCAATAACTGGAAAAAGTGGCTCCAGCACTTTGAATTATATGAAATAGCCAGTGGTTTACACACCAATGATCTTAAAGTAAAAGGTACAACTTTTTTAGGTATTATCGGGAGTGTTTAGACATTTATAACATGTTTACCTTCGAAAATGAAGAAGATAAATTTAAACTTGAGATCTAAAGCAAAAGTTTACAGAATATTGAACTCTAAAGAAAAATGTTACATATGACAGACATCTATTCTTTTCTCGTAATCAGAATCCACTGGAAACTATCAATCAGTATGTTACTGAATTAAAAACGAAAGCAAAGTTTTGTGAATTTCAACAGTTAACTGATAATCTTATTAAACCTCGAACTGCATGCAGTATTCGTGATGATGCAGTTAGGGTTAAATCATTATATTAAACTAGCCTAACTTAAGGAAAGCTTTAAATATATGCAGATCAGCTGAAGTAAGTGCTTTACATCTGAAAACTATAAAAGAAGAGAACGAGATAGTTCATAGTTTGAAATATAAGGGGAACACAGGAAATAAGCCTAAACAGTTAAACATGGATACAAATTTATATTTCAAAAGTACTCTCATTAAGTAAAATGTTGCCCTAGCTCCTAAGAAAAGCTGTATTAAACACTGCAAAATTCATGAATAGAGAAAGTGTCTAGCATTTGGAAAGATTTGTCATAAATGTAAGGGAAGTAACAATTTCGCTAAACAATGTACAGTCGACCAAAGGTAACTCATAATGTTGGGCAACAAAATAAACAAAAAAAAATATAATTATTAAATGAAGACAGAGAAAAAGAAGATGAAATTTATATTAGGGCCATAAGTGAAAAACTGTTTGAAGATGATGAACGGACTGTTAATTTAACATGTAGGAATCAATAAGATTTCAATTGGATACAGGTGTCATGTGCAATGTAATTTCTAAAAGTAAAGTAGAAAGTTTAGGTATGCCTCTAAAACAGTCATCTGTAAAAAGATTAGTATCATTTTCTGGTAATAAAATTGATGCAGCTGGAAAAGTGTTTTTAAACTGTACACACAATGGGAAAGATTACAAATTAGAATTTTGAGTTTTTGACAAGGAATCAATCACCTATACTGGGACTAACTTCTTGCAGGGAACTGAGCCTAATAGTGAAAGTATTATCAGTTGATGCTGGTAATATTTTAGAACAGTACCAGGATGTCTTCCAAGGTCTTGGGTGCCTAAAGGGTGAATATGAAATCAAATTAAAATGAAATGTACAACCAGTTATACACCTGTCCAGAAAAATACCAATTGCAGTTCATGATAAAGTAAAAAAAAGGATTGCAAAGAATGGAAGATTTAAATGTTATTGAAAAAGTAAGAGAGCCAACTGAATAGGTAAATTCAGTGGTTATAGCAGTCAAACCACACAAAATTAGAATATGCTTAGATCCAAGAGATTTAAACAAAGCAATAAAAAGATAACATTACCCAATGTTTACAATTGAAGAAGTTACATCTAGAATGCTGAAAGCTAAAGTGTTTTCAGTATTGGGTGCTAATAATGGATTCTGGTAGATTACACTGAATGAAGAAAATAGTAAATTGTGCAAGTTTAACATGCCCTTTGGTCATTACAGATATAAAAGACTTCCATTTGGAATTAATTCAGCACAAGAAATTTATTAAAGAAGATTGAGTCATATGGCAGAAGACATTGGTCAAGTTAAATTCATAGTTGATGATATACCGGGTGATCCAAAAGTCTTGCACATTTTGAAAACATAATAACTCGCGGAGTTTTGAGAGTAGGGTAACGTGGTTTGTGTAGAAATGATCAGAATGACATCAGGTTTTTTATGAAATCACATACATTTTTATTCATTTTACTTGCATTTTTCATCGCCAGATGGCGCCATAGGCGAACAGGTCTGGGATAGTGGGTATAAAAGCAGTAGCTGGGAAGCAACCACAAGTCACAGAGGTCCGTGTCAGTATGATGCCATTACCGGAATTGTTCCATTGCAACTCTGAATGTGTGAGTGCTGCATTGAGAGCCTACCGGTCACTGAAAGGTGATCGCAGTGGGAAAGGAGTGCTGCGCTGCGGCAAATGGTGAAAAAATTCGAGGAAACGGGATCTTTGGCAGCACGCTTACGAAGCGGTAGACCACGAACACTTGCTGCTGCATCAGAGATGATTATGCAGGAAAGGGATGTGATTGCAATGTCATCCGCCCATGGCAACTCCAGTGCTCGCCATGTGTCTCGACAAACAGGCATTCCATATGGGACTGTATGGCAAACACTGCGACGGATTCTGCACAGATACCCATACAAACTGCAATGGCATGGCGAACTGCAAGCTGGCGATTACGTGCAGCGTCAGGAGTTCGCAGCATGGTTTTTTCGACAAATGGATGACAACACGAACTGGCTGATGAATGTTTTATGGACTAATGAGGCACACTTTTCCCTAAATGGAGCGGTAAACACACACAACTGCCGCACCTGGGCCGTGGAACATCTCCGAGCAGTCGTTGAAGCGCCTCTTCATCAGCCGAAAGTGACAGTGTGGTGTGGATTCATGGCTTTCTTCATTATCGGTCCTTTTTTTTTTTTAAGAGGTCCACAGCACCTCCTTCGAAACCGTTTCAGTGACAGGTGCACGTTATGCGAACATGTTACACACGTATGTTATCCCTAGCTTGCAAGAGAGGGATGCAGTGAATCTGTGCACATTTATGCAGGATGGAGCACTACACCACAACCCACATTCCGTTAAACAACTGCTGCAAGAGACGTTTGGCGCAAAACATGTGCTGAGCTGACACTTTCCGAAGGCCTGGCCTCCTCGGTCACCAGACTTGACACCCTGTGATTTCTGGCTCTGGGGTTACCTAAAATCACAAGTGTACAGATGTCACCCCACTTCATTGGCCATGCTGAAAGATGCCATTCGACACCATGTGGCAGCTATACCACCGGACATGCTCTTCAATGCCGTCCATGGTGTTTTCTCTCATCTGCAGGCAGTGCTGGAACAGGACGAACATCACATTGAACACCTGGTACAATGAGGTGTCTAACATGGTACAATCAGGTGTCTATTTTTCTCGACACTTCCATCATGTGGTTGCTGCGCCATCTGGCGATGAAAAATGTAAGTAAAATGAGTAAAAATTTATGTGATTTCATAAAAAACCCGATGTCATTCTGATCATTTCTACGCAAACCGCATTGCCCTACTCTCGAAACTCCACGAGTTATTACGTTTTCAAAATGTGCAAGACTTTTGGATCACCCGGTACTAGTAAGGGCCAAAACTGTAGAAGAACATGATAACACACTGAAAAGGTACTGGAAAGGGATCAAGAGAATAACCTAAAGTTTAATAAACAGAAATGTAAAATTAGAACATCAAACAGAAATCATCGCTCTTTCCACGTTTATAAGTGAGTCACGGAAAAATTCTCATTGGCCGCCACCGGGAATTTATCGCCAAGTGGCTTGGCAATTAGTGCATGTGAGTCTGGAAGAATTTGAGGCCACTGTGGTGCAGTGGAAGGATGTCCGGCGTGTAACTGGAAGACCCTGGGTTCGTTCGGTTCCCGGTGGCGGCCAATGAGAATTTTTCTGTGACTCACTTATAAACGTGGAACGAGCTATGACTTCTGTTTGATGTTCCTGGTCCACGTCAAATGTCTGTATATTGTAAAATTAGAGTTAAAGAAGTTAAGTGCATCAGACACGTTTTGAGTGAGCATGGTGTAAAACCAGATCCTGTAAAAACAGAAGCAATCAAATAGATACTAAAGCCAACTAATTAAAAAAAGGCTTACAGAGATTCCTAGGAATGATAAATTATCTGGCAAAATTCATACCAGGTTTATCAACTATCAGCACTCCTTTGAGACAATTGCTAGAGAAGGATGTCATTTGGCGCTGGAATAAAATTCACCAAGAAGCTTCTAATCAGCTAAAAGAACTTGTGGGTAAAGCACCTGTTCTGAAATATTTCGATGTTAGTGAAGAGGTAACAGTTTCAGTGGATGCTAGTTCAGAACAACTAGGAGCTGTTTTATTTCGAAAGAATATACCAATAGCATATGCCTCTCAATCCCTTACACAGTGTCAAAAGAACTATGCACAAATTGAGAAAGAGCTATTGGCTATAGTATTTGGCTGCAAACAATTCCACCAATACATACAAGATATAGGTAGAAAATTATTGCAGAAACAGATCACAAACTTCTAGTGTCAATTTCCAGGAAATCATTGTTTAAAGTACCACAGAGACTGCAGAGAATGTTATTAAATCTGCAAAAGTATGACATAGATGTACAGTGTAAACCAGCAAAAAACTTAGTGGTTTCTAACATATTGAGTAGAACTTGTCTGCAAGGCCTAAAAAAAAAACCCTAATGAGGATATAGAAGCACTGACTCTTCTTCCCACATCAGAAAGCAAACTGACAGAGATTAAAGAAGAGACCAAAAGAGATAAAATATTAATATTAATTAAAGAAGAGACCAAAAGAGATAAAATATTACAAGGTTTGAAGAACTATGTACTAATGGGCTGGCCAGTTAATAAACAGTCAAGTACATCCAGATATCAGAGTGTTTTGGAACTATAGAGATGAAATTTCAGTCAAAAATGATCTTATATTTAAAGGAGAAAAACTGATAGTTCCATCATCAATGCAGAAAGTAATGTTAAATATCATTCATGAAGGTTACTTTGGCATTGAGAAATGTAAACAAAGAGCAAGAGATGCATTATTTTGGCCAGGAATGAACAAGGAAATAAAAGATACAGTCTCAAAATGTCCAATTTGTAACAAATACAGAAAACAAAATCAGAATAAACAGTGTTGGCTCGTGGCTGAGATAGGGGGGGCACTACATTTCTATACTCACCTATGTATATGAGAGTCTGTGTGGTGTTGTGTGTGTCATGGCTCATGTAGACTAGTTTGGCGACAATAAAATAAAAAATCGATTCATGCTCTGAATATGCAAGTTAGTGGTATAGTTAACCTTAATTGAAAATACGAAGGAGTTTCAGTACTATAGTGAGTTAAAAAAAAATAATACAACAATACAAAATGAAAATTTGCTAGGATAAACAGTATAATATTGGCACCCACCTGGAATCAATATTGCGTCTGATTCCCACCAGCTACAGAAGCACTGCCACTTCCATGCCCAGTAGATGCTACTGCAACCATTACTTCTGCTGTTGTTGTGGCTGTGTTTGTATAAGAAATCCATCCTTCGTTCTTTTTTCGCTGCATATCTGTCAATTACGCATTCGTTAAAATTCTCAAGCTGGTTGATGAAATTTTTTTCGATAGACAGTATTGCTAGTGCCATCAGTCTGTTTTCCTCCATTGTACTCCTCAGAAATGTTTTAATCCTTTTTAAACAAGAAAAACATCTTTCTGCTTCTGACGTTGTCATCGGAATTGTAATTATTATTTTCAGGAGTTTTACGACCTCTCTGAAGCACTCTTTTAAGTTATTCTCTAGCAAAAATCCCAACAGGTCAGTTGCTTTCTTTACAGTATTCTGAAAATCATCTCTTCTGTAGATGGTCTGCAGTTCTGTTTTCAACTTGTTCTTGTTCAGAAATGGATACGACTCCGCTACGCATTCCAAAGTTTGCTCCGGGAATGCCTTCCTGAAACTGGTGAAACTATGATGATCAACTAGTTTGAAGCTGACAAATGTTCAGAAAACTCTAATCTTTTTTCAGCTTGATTTATAATTAAGTCGCAGACTTCTTTTGCAGAAGCATTTCGTAAAATTTTCGTTTCTTCAGATCTTCTCTTCACACTAACTTCTTCCACAGTAATGTTGTCAACGTCCTCTCTGATCTTAACAATTTCATTAACAAAGGCCGATATTGCAGTTTTCACTGATGGGGTGCTTATGGCTTGTTTCTGTAAAGTATTGTATAAGCTATCAACATGAGGCATCACCCTGAAGAAAATTTGAATCCAGAAGTTGAATGCAGGTTGCAGCATTTTCAGTTGGAGTCCTTGAGTTTGATTTATCGTTGTCGTTTGTTTACTAGTTTCTGGAATTTTCTGAAAACACTCAATTAAAGCGTCTTTAATTTCGTAAATTGTTACGATTGTCCTTGAATGGAAATTCTATCTTGTATTAGAACCTGACGGTAGTCTTCTTCCAACTATTTCATCAAGAACTTGGGTCCTCTGAGATGAATAGGCAAAAAAGTTAGGGATCTCAGAAACATTAGCAAAGAAGACTCTAACTTCTTTATTTTGACTTACTGCTTGGGCCATTATTAAGTTAAGTTGGTGAGCATAACAGTGAACAAAGTAAGCATGCGGATAAACGTCCCTTAGGATAGTTTGTACTCCCGAATGTCGACCACTCATAACTCTGGCCCGTCGTAGCTTTGTGAAATTACTTTTTCTCTTTGCTCCCCAACAACTTCCTGTAGAACATTCTTAATGCAAGTAGCCACAGCGGAGGCATCGTGATTGCGAGGATTTAAGAAAGTCCAAAATCTCTCAACTGGTTTTCTGTTAGGTAGCACATATCTTAGGACAACTACTAATTGAAACTTATAGGAAACATCAGTGGTCTCATCAGCAATAACCAAAACAAAAGCAGCAGCATATATTTCCTCCGAAATCTTTCTCCTACATATACACAACATGCAATCTAACAAATCGTTCTGTGTATCTTTGGATGTACCCTTAAAAACAGTGGCCATACTGAAATGCTCCTTCAGAACTTTGTCAAGAACTGATGCAAAGTCAATTAAACCCCTGAATATACCTGCATTGCTCGATTCAATTGTCTCATCGTGTCCTCTAAGAGCTAACTTGAATTCTCCACAAAATTTAATGCAGTCAGTAACTTTTGAGAGAACATAGCGGTTTTTCTGTACTTCATAATTATGACTTTCTATATTTCTCCTGAAAGCCTCATTAAGTTGCTCTCTAATTTATGTTTTGCCCAGTACTGAGAGATCAGGGCAAGAGTTCATGTGAGTACCGGATACCTTATGTCTCTTTATTTTTTGGGATAAATGTCCTAAATCCGGCACACCTGTTTTTGTCCAGGTGGTGTCTCTCCCTTTAGCAAACAGCAAACACGGAAAGCAATAAAATCGATTATGATCACAACCACAAATCCAGTTGTTTCTATTGTACAGACTGTATTAAATGAACGGCAATGTTCTTTACCTCTCGCACTTTGCTTCTGCATAATATTTAAAGCAGGGACTGGCCTGCCTAATTCTTTAATCCTACATTTCTCTTCGAGTGGCAGTGGAGAGAAGTCTGTTTCCAAAAGAAACTGCACACTGTTCATTTTAGAGCATAACACACAAGCACATTTAAACTCAGTCTCACCTCACACACAATACTCACAGAGCAACACGCAAACAATTAACTGATTTACACGTAACATGCAGCTGATTTACACCTACTGAAATCTAAATAAACAGTTAAATGATGCCACTTCTAAACTTACATTTTTACAATTCCTGACGATTTGTAAATCTTTCACTTTCGTAAACTGTAAATCACACCCCAAATCTATAGCTCTTCTGTTAACCACTGTCCCATGAATTCTAACAGAAGAATCACTGTCACACTTGAACCAGTTTGAAAGGCGACATCACCAAATCACCCGACTTCCTCCATGAGCAATGGCTTCTCATCGCCAAATCAAATGCACTCATCAGCTAGATACATCACCCTTATCGCTGCAAGGTCATGCAGTGACTTCTCACAATGCTACAGCTATCCCCCCCCCCTCCAAACGCGGCATCTGCAAGAGCATGGCATTTGGAAGGCTAGTTGGATTCATTTCTGCATTTGAACCCGGCTGAGATTCCGATGTAAAAAGGACCGGACCTGCAGAGGCAGGAAATGAATTAAAACTGGGCATAGCAGTGAGTCAGCTGAGACCGAGGATTAGGATAAACATAAAAATATGTTTGAAGTGATATTAAAAGTAATAATTTTGCTAAAATGAAATTCACTTAGGGGGGTTCACTGAACCATTGAACCGATAAGCACGCACCACCACTGAGAATAAACCATTGATATCTCATGATGTACTAACTTGCCATGGTCAAAAGTCCCAACTGACTTATTTGAAATTCATAATGATACACTATAAATTTCACTAAATTATGAGTTTTACTCAGGAATAAAAGGAAATTACTTACAGTCAAATTTTCGGGTAGCACCCGTACCCTTCCTCAGGACTATACTATACTATAGAAGATGTTGCCATTCATTAGCGAAATTCCAACCTTTCACATCACTTAATGTTGTACCTCTTCTTCTCTCAATTTCCAGTCCTTCTGACAATTTTCTCTCGAAAAAGTGCTGTTGATGTGGCAGAACTTTTACTGAGTCCCAAAGCACTTTATATCCTGCATTTTGAGTGACATATTTTGAGTGACAGGACATAAAGTGCTTAAAAAGGAAGAATACAGGAGTGGCAGACTTGTAATGAAACCGGCTAGATACAGAACTTAATTTTGTTATTTTCATGTTGACAAGTTAAAAAAAAAAAGATGTAATACATGGCAACACATAAATGACATTCTTTATAAAACTGTCAATGCAGTTACATGGCACAAGTACAACAATGATGGCTGTTGGGAGTTAACTATGTGTATGTAGTGCCTCATAGTGAATAGAAAATAAATAGTCAGGTTAATACATACATATATACATATCACCCAGCTGTTCTTCAATATTCAGAGGTTAGCTCCAAAAAGAAACATAAACCACCATATATTTTTACTTACTGTTGTCGTATCAAACTTCGCCATTTACAGCGATTTTGGCATACAACTCGGGTTTCACTGATATACATTACACGTCATACACAAGATCTTTTATACTTCATACTCATAAATCTTTTTCTCATGCAGACACTCCTGAATTTGATCCACCCATGTCTTCCTTGGCCTTCCTCTGTCTTTCCTTCCTGCCACTTGGGCTAGAAAGATTTTCTTAGTAAGCATCTCATCACTCATTCTTTCAACATGGCCAAACCACCGAAGCATATTAGTCTCCACCTTGCAAACAACATTTTGCTTCACATCACACAACTCCAACACATCTTCATTCCTCACACACAATCAGACCGTGTCTTGCCACAAACCTCCCATAAGTAACGCATTTCTCCAGCACACAAACGACTTCTATGTTTCTTCTGTAGTGCCAAGGTTTCACTACCATACATCAGAGTAGGAACAATTACAAACTTCGCCATTTACAGCGTATCAAACTTCGCCATTACAGCGATTTTGACATACAACTCGGGCTTCACTGATATCCATTACACGCCATACACAAGATCTTTTATACTTCATACTCATAATCTTTTTCTCATGCAGACACTCCTGAATTTGATCCACCCATGTCTTCCTTGGCCTTCCTCTGTCTTTCCTTCTTGCCACTTGGGCTAGAAAGATTTTCTTAGTAAGCATCTCATCACTCATTCTTTCAACATGGCCAAACCACCGAAGCATATTAGTCTCCACCTTGCAAACAACATTTTGCTTCACATCACACAACTCCAACACATCTTCATTCCTCACACACAATCAGACCGTGTCTTGCCACAAACCTCCCATAAGTAACGCATTTCTCCAGCACACAAACGACTTCTATGTTTCTTCTGTAGTGCCAAGGTTTCACTACCATACATCAGAGTAGGAACAATTACAAACTTCGCCATTTACAGCGTATCAAACTTCGCCATTCGTATCAAACTTCGCCATTACAGCGATTTTGACATACAACTCGGGCTTCACTGATATCCATTACACGCCATACACAAGATCTTTTATACTTCATACTCATAATCTTTTTCTCATGCAGACACTCCTGAATTTGATCCACCCATGTCTTCCTTGGCCTTCCTCTGTCTTTCCTTCCTGCCACTTGGGCTAGAAAGATTTTCTTAGTAAGCATCTCATCACTCATTCTTTCAACATGGCCAAACCACCAAAGCATATTAGTCTCCACCTTGCAAACAACATTTTGCTTCACATCACACAACTCCAACACATCTTCATTCCTCACACAATCGGACCGTGTCTTGCCACAAACCTCCCATAAGTAACGCATTTCTCCAGCACACAAACGACTTCTATGTTTCTTCTGTAGTGCCAAGGTTTCACTACCATACATCAGAGTAGGAACAATTACAAACTTCGCCATTTACAGCGTATCAAACTTCGCCATTCGTATCAAACTTCGCCATTACAGCGATTTTGACATACAACTCGGGCTTCACTGATATCCATTACACGCCATACACAAGATCTTTTATACTTCATACTCATAATCTTTTTCTCATGCAGACACTCCTGAATTTGATCCACCCATGTCTTCCTTGGCCTTCCTCTGTCTTTCCTTCCTGCCACTTGGGCTAGAAAGATTTTCTTAGTAAGCATCTCATCACTCATTCTTTCAACATGGCCAAACCACCGAAGCATATTAGTCTCCACCTTGCAAACAACATTTTGCTTCACATCACACAACTCCAACACATCTTCATTCCTCACACACAATCAGACCGTGTCTTGCCACAAACCTCCCATAAGTAACGCATTTCTCCAGCACACAAACGACTTCTATGTTTCTTCTGTAGTGCCAAGGTTTCACTACCATACATCAGAGTAGGAACAATTACAAACTTCGCCATTTACAGCGTATCAAACTTCGCCATTCGTATCAAACTTCGCCATTACAGCGATTTTGACATACAACTCGGGCTTCACTGATATCCATTACACGCCATACACAAGATCTTTTATACTTCATACTCATAATCTTTTTCTCATGCAGACACTCCTGAATTTGATCCACCCATGTCTTCCTTGGCCTTCCTCTGTCTTTCCTTCCTGCCACTTGGGCTAGAAAGATTTTCTTAGTAAGCATCTCATCACTCATTCTTTCAACATGGCCAAACCACCAAAGCATATTAGTCTCCACCTTGCAAACAACATTTTGCTTCACATCACACAACTCCAACACATCTTCATTCCTCACACAATCGGACCGTGTCTTGCCACAAACCTCCCATAAGTAACGCATTTCTCCAGCACACAAACGACTTCTATGTTTCTTCTGTAGTGCCAAGGTTTCACTACCATACATCAGAGTAGGAACAATTACAAACTTCGCCATTTACAGCGTATCAAACTTCGCCATTCGTATCAAACTTCGCCATTACAGCGATTTTGACATACAACTCGGGCTTCACTGATATCCATTACACGCCATACACAAGATCTTTTATACTTCATACTCATAATCTTTTTCTCATGCAGACACTCCTGAATTTGATCCACCCATGTCTTCCTTGGCCTTCCTCTGTCTTTCCTTCCTGCCACTTGGGCTAGAAAGATTTTCTTAGTAAGCATCTCATCACTCATTCTTTCAACATGGCCAAACCACCGAAGCATATTAGTCTCCACCTTGCAAACAACATTTTGCTTCACATCACACAACTCCAACACATCTTCATTCCTCACACACAATCAGACCGTGTCTTGCCACAAACCTCCCATAAGTAACGCATTTCTCCAGCACACAAACGACTTCTATGTTTCTTCTGTAGTGCCAAGGTTTCACTACCATACATCAGAGTAGGAACAATTACAAACTTCGCCATTTACAGCGTATCAAACTTCGCCATTCGTATCAAACTTCGCCATTACAGCGATTTTGACATACAACTCGGGCTTCACTGATATCCATTACACGCCATACACAAGATCTTTTATACTTCATACTCATAATCTTTTTCTCATGCAGACACTCCTGAATTTGATCCACCCATGTCTTCCTTGGCCTTCCTCTGTCTTTCCTTCCTGCCACTTGGGCTAGAAAGATTTTCTTAGTAAGCATCTCATCACTCATTCTTTCAACATGGCCAAACCACCGAAGCATATTAGTCTCCACCTTGCAAACAACATTTTGCTTTACATCACACAACTCCAACACATCTTCATTCCTCACACAATCAGACCGTGTCTTGCCACAAACCTCCCATAAGTAACGCATTTCTCCAGCACACAAACGACTTCTATGTTTCTTCTGTAGTGCCAAGGTTTCACTACCATACATCAGAGTAGGAACAATTACAAACTTCGCCATTTACAGCGTATCAAACTTCGCCATTCGTATCAAACTTCGCCATTACAGCGATTTTGACATACAACTCGGGCTTCACTGATATCCATTACACGCCATACACAAGATCTTTTATACTTCATACTCATAATCTTTTTCTCATGCAGACACTCCTGAATTTGATCCACCCATGTCTTCCTTGGCCTTCCTCTGTCTTTCCTTCCTGCCACTTGGGCTAGAAAGATTTTCTTAGTAAGCATCTCATCACTCATTCTTTCAACATGGCCAAACCACCGAAGCATATTAGTCTCCACCTTGCAAACAACATTTTGCTTTACATCACACAACTCCAACACATCTTCATTCCTCACACAATCAGACCGTGTCTTGCCACAAACCTCCCATAAGTAACGCATTTCTCCAGCACACAAACGACTTCTATGTTTCTTCTGTAGTGCCAAGGTTTCACTACCATACATCAGAGTAGGAACAATTACAAACTTCGCCATTTACAGCGTATCAAACTTCGCCATTCGTATCAAACTTCGCCATTACAGCGATTTTGACATACAACTCGGGCTTCACTGATATCCATTACACGCCATACACAAGATCTTTTATACTTCATACTCATAATCTTTTTCTCATGCAGACACTCCTGAATTTGATCCACCCATGTCTTCCTTGGCCTTCCTCTGTCTTTCCTTCCTGCCACTTGGGCTAGAAAGATTTTCTTAGTAAGCATCTCATCACTCATTCTTTCAACATGGCCAAACCACCGAAGCATATTAGTCTCCACCTTGCAAACAACATTTTGCTTTACATCACACAACTCCAACACATCTTCATTCCTCACACAATCAGACCGTGTCTTGCCACAAACCTCCCATAAGTAACGCATTTCTCCAGCACACAAACGACTTCTATGTTTCTTCTGTAGTGCCAAGGTTTCACTACCATACATCAGAGTAGGAACAATTACACTTTCATACACAGCCATGCAGGACTCTCTAGAGCAGTGTTCCACAACCTTTTTCTACTCGCGGCACAGCATAAATTATCCATGACTTAAAACGGCACACCAAAATGTTAATCCCCTCAAAAACGTATGATATGAAACTATTAATATAAATATGTAATGTAATCAACCTATTATTATTATTATTATTATTATTATTATACTATTATATTATTATTAAACAGAAATTGACTAGTGCATTTATTAACAATTTATGAACTTTAATTCACTGTAGAAAATACAAGAAAATACACTTTTGTATTACCATTAAAGTAAATAATTCTACTCATACCTTCAATGTGATACTTGCGCCTGCTTTGTTGCATACAGGCTGCTGATCCGTGGCGGATTCGTTGACAATGCAAGTCTCATTTCTTCATGGAAGGATTTGAGTCTCTTCCTCTTTGATGTTTTCTTTTCAATCAGCGTCGAGAAGCCCAGTTCACACAAATATGCAATTGAAAATTGCAATAACATATTAACTGCCATCTTGGAGATAGCCAGGTATTCACTCCTTATTGCCAACCGAAATGTGTCCAAAGGCACTTCAAGAAGTTTTAATTTCAATGTTCTGTCTGCTTTTAAATCTACGAGTTCCTTTTGTATATTAATCAGAAGAGGTTTTGAATTCGCAACGAATAGATCACGAACCCAGTCAAAATCTTTAACACTTTCTCCAAAATACTTCTTGAACTTATGCTGCAAGATTTCTCAATGTTCTTTAATTAAGTTTCAATTTACTTCCGATATTGGAGGTTATATTATTTAACGTGCATTAATGCATTTGCATTTTTGAACTTCACTTTTGGTTGGTAAAGTTCGATGAACACTTACCGCACGTGGGGCTTGGCTTTCAATTCATATTTCCGTTATGTGGATGCGGCACGGGGGTTGTTCATTTGGCCACGGGTCCGCTTCTTTTTATTTTATTTTTTTTTCCGTTGGAATTCATTTTGCCTCATCACCAAATGAGTTTTTTTTCCTTTGCTGCATCCTCATTTACTTCAATATTTATTCATACCCGAGTACTTTCGGTAATACTCCTTTACCGTCTTCGAGGGGACGTTTTGCTCCGACTAGCACGGACCGTGTCAGCTGGGCATTTCGGTGGTTCTCGCGGGCTGCTTCTGTCATCGGCTATCGCTTCTTCTTGGGCGTTGTGGCGCCATCTCTTGTTGGTCAGTGATCTCATTTTTCGAACTTTTTCATTTTTTTGCTCAATTTTAATTAAATTTTTCCAGCTGTTTCTCAAATTATTAGGGTCATTATGGTTGCAAACTTTTGTCCTATTTTTTTCAATCATTACCGACTCTGCTATTCTGAGGTGTTTTTCGGATTTACAGCTTTTAATGATTTTTATATTTTCGAATTTAGGATATTTTTGGTTATCCAGACAGTATTGGATAAGTGCTGTTTTTTCTTCTTCTTTCTGCCAGTTTTTTACGTGTTGTTTTAATCTGTGTTTAAGCTTATTTTTGGTACTTCCTATATAAGCCATTGGAGGATTTTCAGTAATAGGAATTGAGTAAATACCTGCTTTTTCTAACATTTTTATTTTTTCATTATTTTTTATTACTATATTTTTGATGGTATTTACTTTTCCTCCAATTTGAATGTTATGCTTTTTACAAATATTATTAATTTCATTGGTAGTACCTTTAATGTAAGGAAAACCATTTAAATATTTGACTTCTTTTTTAATGCTGTAGTAAATGGTTTCTACTACCAGTTACTCTCTCAAAAACCATAACTTTGGCTTTTCCCTTATTTATACTCAGTTTGAATTTCATGCAAACTTTGTACATCCGGGACAACTCTGCAACTCACTTTTGCTCTTTGCCAACAGGACAGTGTCATCAGCATACAGCAATCTGCATACACGGATATCACCAAGACATAAACCAATATTTACTATTTTGGCATCACGCATGCACGCATCCATAAATATATTAAACAGCCTTGGTGACATTACACAACCCTGTCTGACTCCTGCACCAATAGAAAACCAATTTGATAAAACACCATTCACTCGTACACAAGCTCTAATACCAGCATACATGGCTTTTACACTATTAAGTAAATTCCCAGTAACATAGATTCTCTAAATCTATGAAGACAGCAAAAACTTTCTTACCAACAGCCAGATACTTTTCAATCATCATGCGTAATGCAAAAATTTGGTTAGTGCAGCCTTTACCAGGCATAAAACCACTCTGTACATCCCAAACTTTCTCTGGATGTAAGACCCCATACTTTTTCAATAACAACCTTACCAAACACTTCCCTGGCACACTTAGTAGGCTAATACCACGATAGTTCTTGCGCATTTAGTCTGATCACCTTTTCCCTTATACAAGGAAACAATAATAGCAACCTTCCAATCCTGAGGGACCACTCCTAACTTCCAGCACAACTGGCAAATATAGTCAATGGTGAAAGATTAATAGTCAAGTTAATAAGGTAACTATATTGTTACATATTACCACAAACATGTTTAGAAGGTCAACAAGTGTAGTATACATACCAAACACATATAGAGAGTGGGTTTTACATCATCTTACTAATCCCCATAAAATACAAACAAAATGTGATTCAAAATCAGAAACGTGCTTCAAATCAAAAACATTTTGCTTCAAAATCAACAACATTTTGCTTCAAAATCAATAGTGCAAATTGGTGAAGTTTCAAGTCAATATCTTGAATAAAATGCAAACTTGAATTCAGTTATGTTATATACAAAAAACATTACTTTTATTTAATATTTAATTTTTAACAATTGAAATAAGCTATTTTTAGTTTCAAATAGCTTGCAATTCAAAGATTCATTTGGCTTAAACAAACTTATGAAAGTTCATTTAAATCATTACAATAAAGCTGGAACTTTCAATTCTGAGAAGTTACATAACTACAGTTACAATTTACAAAAGTAAACAATCTAAAACTTACGATTTCATCTTATCTTTTGGGTCCTCTAATGCTTCTAGTTCTCGGTGGTTAAAATGTTCTGCAAGCCTAATAAGAGAAGAACACACTTTCACATTCATCAAGGAAGTTCTAATCTGAATTAACACTTCATTAACATAGCTGCCGACCTTGGAGGGTAAAAGATTAGGAGATTTTCTGTGAATTTATGTACAAACGGTTAGATATTATAAATATATTTTTACCAGCAATTTAGGGAAACTGTACAAGTGTTCGATACTGTCATGAAATTTATATACAATATCACAGTTACAATAAAATAAGTCATACTTTTCGTGAAGAAACTCGGTGTTATTTCAGCAAAAGTGATGTGCATGATTTCGGTTGTGAGCAATTTGAAAGCACTTCTGACCCAGATGATGCAATTTTGTTATGAACATTTTTCTATCATGTCAGCAGTCATTTATGATTAAATTGGGTTCTGAGTTTTTTAACTTGGCTGAGCCACTATCACACTCTGCCTTTGAGTGAGAGTCAAAATTGATAGCATTAAGTCTTGACAGGTTATCATAAATAGAAAGCATTTTTTACTTTATTTTAAGGCAAAATTAAGTTTCAAAATCGGTCTGAATCAAGGAACCAACAATATTTCCATGACCAATTAAATTGCTTTTGAGGCAAAGTGAACAAACAGTGCAGAATTTTGAAATTTAATTTTACTCAAAATACATATTTTTCCATTCTTCAGTTATTTCTTGCCATACCAAGAAACAAAAAGAGCAAACATTTTTCCATTTGTTTGAAAAGAAATTAAAGTTCAAAATCGGAACTCTCCGTCTTTCATGTCTTTCATTACCCGTGAAGTTGTTTTCTGTGCAAATTACTGCCCAGTATCATTTTTTAACTTTTCTTTAAACAAAAGGAAAAATGCTTGCTCTGTTCCTTGATATAACAAGAAAGGGACCACAGAACAGGGAAAAACATGCACATGTATTAAAAATTTAAAACATGCTTAAGTTATGTAAAAAAGTTTAAGGTAAGGAAGCTTTCAACTGATAACTTCAGTCTTCATCAGCAGTGTGATGGATAGATGATCACGACGGTAAGTGGTTGCCAGATCCTTAAAGTTGTATTTGTTTATTTCTTTATTAAAATTGATTTCCATATCAAGGGAATGATAAAAGGGGAATCAGAATTGCAGTTTTTGGGGTGGAGAAAAATTTCCAAACTTTCCCAATAACATAACGAAAAATGATTGATGAATAGGGCAATTCATTTGGTGTGAGTCCAAAGAGCGGTTCAGCAGAAATGTCCTCCAAAGTTAGAGATGCCAGTGAAATTTCAGAGTTTCCTTTGTGGACATTGTTTTTGTGCTTCAATAAATGGCTGCTGATGCTGTGGTAAGTGCTTCCAATGTAGTAAGTTTCACTGGAAGATGTTGACATCCGAATGAGGTAAACTCCAGGTAGATTGAGAGGGGTTACTTTATCACCTACAATTAGAAGGGCTGGAACTGGTGGCCAAATATCGAAACTTCTTGAACATATGTTTGAGCTTGCAGACAAGAGAAGGATAGTAAGGGATAGATCCACAGAAGTGCAGATTTTTCAGTAAGGTTTTGTTGGAGGCTTCTGATTTTTGATCTCAATTTATAGCAAGTGATTAAGTTTTTTTATTATCGAAGGAGCGTACCCATACATACAAAGTGCCAGTTTCCAAAATCTTCCCATATTCCTTTTCAGAGATAAAGGATTATATCTCAGATGATATTGGGTCTATGAATAAAACATCTGATAGAAGCAAATTTGAACTTTTCAAAGGTG
The DNA here is from genome assembly GCA_039090855.1 of Macrothele yani. Taxonomy (NCBI): domain Eukaryota; kingdom Metazoa; phylum Arthropoda; class Arachnida; order Araneae; family Macrothelidae; genus Macrothele; species Macrothele yani. The sequence continues at coordinate 3,356,339 of CM077020.1, read as the reverse complement.
GATGAGTAGAAAGGAATAATATCGATGCTTGCCGTGGGTTTATGAAAGACAGATCTTGAGACGGTATGGTTACTGCTCCTTTGGAGCGAGATATCCAGAAAATGGATACACTGGTTCTCTTAACTTTTCACAATAAATTTAACAGTAGGAAACTTAAAACTTATCAGGGATAGAGTTGGTTAACTGTAGTAACTGCTCTTTGGGATGAGGCCAAATCACAAAAATATCATCAACATATTAAGACAAAGTAACTTGTACAGAAAACTAGCGGATAATGCTTACCTTGGCATTCCTTTCTAGCGACGGGGACATTTCACGCACGTGTTTTCCGGTCTTTGTTGAGGTTATTGTCCTAAAGTCCGTTGTATGCGATGACTGGCTTTACTTCTCACACTTTTCGCTGGGTATACTCGTTGGATCTTTGCTTTAGGATTCAAACATCAATTTTTACCGTTCTTTATACTCGAAATTTTCGCCCATACTCTGGGCATCTTCAGGAGCGTGGCGACTTTACCACCGATGTTCGTGGTTAACTTCGCGCTAATGGAGTCCGATACTCCTTGTTGCCATTCGTCGGAAAAACTTTCCTGGATATATTTCGTTATCAAGCCCGGCTGGCGCCATCTATGTTTCGTTAAGAACACTTTTTTTTCCCCGTATTTTTTTTTTTTTAATTTTTTTAATTTTCTTCTCCTATCCTGGTTTTCTTGTCTTTTTTTGCCTGTTTTTCTTTTGTTGTTGTTTTTCTTGTCTTATTAGTTCTTTCCACAGGCCCGATAATGTGCTAGGGTCGTTCTGGTTACATACCCTTGCTTTATTTTTGTAGATTAATATTGCTTCTTCCCTCCTCATTTGCCTTTCCGATTTTTTATTCTTTTTTAGCATTTTAATTTCATCGAACTTTGGGAATGTCCGGTTTTCCAAGCAGAATTGCACTAAAGCAGTTTTGGCTTCTTTTTTTTTTTGCCAGTTAGATATGTGTTGTTTAAGTCTTTTTTTTAATCTGTTTTTCGTACTTCCAATGTACGATATTGGGGGTATGTGTGCTATTGGAATTTCGTAGGTTCCTGATTCTTCTAGCATTTTTTCCTCTGTTTTTTTGTTGACAGTCATACTTTTCACGGTGTGCACTGAGCTTCCTAGTTGTAAGTCATATTTAGCACAGTGCCTATTGATTTCTTTACTCACTCCTTCCAGGTATGGGAAAGCTCCAATGTATTTCAATTTTTTATTTCTCATCTTCCTTTGGTTGTGCACTTCTTGGCCTTCTTTACTCTGAGTCATATGCTTTTTACTCTCATGTATCCATTTATTAATTAGCTTGCTCGGGTACCCATACTCTTGTGATATTTTCGAGATGAACTCTAGCTCTTGATTTTTTAGCCTGTTGTTAGATGTGTGTGTGTACGCTCGCCGTATCAAGTTTACTATGCTGTTTTTTTTATGTATCACTGGATGGTGCGATGAGTATGGTATCAGTACAGGTATGTAAGTTGCTTTTCTGAACACAGAGTATTCAAAACTATTTTTGTTTTTCTTTAGTTGAATGTCCAGGAAGGATAGGCAATTATCCTCTTCAAACTCAATAGTTAGCTCTATGGTGTTACAGATTTTGCTAAACTGCTGTGCTAGATCTTGTAGCTCGGCTTTGTTAAGTTTAGACATTATAATAATGTCGTCTACATATCGAGCATAAAGTATTGGTTTTTCAGGTAAATTTTGAATAATTTCTTTTTCGAGGTATGCCATAATCACTTCTGCGTATAATGCCGATAATGGGGATCCCATAGGGCCAAAAAAAAAAGTGTTCTTAACGAAACATAGATGGCGCCAGCCGGGCTTGATAACGAAATATATCCAGGAAAGTTTTTCCGACGAATGGCAACAAGGAGTATCGGACTCCATTAGCGCGAAGTTAACCACGAACATCGGTGGTAAAGTCGCCACGCTCCTGAAGATACCCAGAGTATGGGCGAAAATTTCGAGTATAAAGAACGGTAAAAATTGATGTTTGAATCCTAAAGCAAAGATCCAATGAGTATACCCAGCGAAAAGTGTGAGAAGTAAAGCCAGTCATCGCATACAACGGACTTTAGGACAATAACCTCAACAAAGACCGGAAAACACGTGCGTGAAATGTCCCCGTCGCTAGAAAGGAATGCCAAGGTAAGCATTATCCGCTAGTTTTCGGTACAAGTTACTTTGAAATATCGCACGTAAAAGAGAATAGTACAATAATTAGAGCTATATAATAGTCAGAATTAGAACTACTAAGTGGAATTGATATTAAGACAAGTAGCTGGTTGGGTAGGGGCCTTTCATGGGCAGTGGAAGGTGGGAGACATGGGTGGGAGACATGGGGGTCCAGACCCCCTCTGGAATTTCATGGTCCCCCTCACTAGGGGTCTTCCTAGAAAACAAAAATATCTGGTTCACATATGATTTACCAAATTTTTTTTATGAAGATGTCTCACAGGGTGTAACCACGCTTCGCAGTTTTCTGGAAAGCGCTGCAAGTACAATTTTAAAGATTGATTTTGCACAGATAAGTTGAAAAGTTAACTCAACGTTGTGTGTGTGTTTTTCTTAAATAAAAGATCGTTAAAGAATTCTTTAAATTGTTTTAAAGCAATAACCAGGGTGGTACCCCTCCTCCTCCCTCTCTCTCTCTCTCTGCATTTTCTTTTCTTTTCCTTTTTATCCAAATCTGAATGTGTCCTGCTCCAGACTGTAAAACCTAATACATCTATAAAATAAATATCTGAATAACAAAGAACTTGAACTTATACTACTGCTTGTTGTATACTACTGCTTGTTGTACACAGGAGACTTCTTTGCAGTTAGAAGGTAAACAAGTGTGAACGCATGTGTGCGCCTTTGCTATGAGAACAGCTATTGTCGAAATTGTGAAATTCACAAATTTGTCTGCGAATCCTTGCTCCAGAGCCAGTTGTACTAACCAACTAAAGTTGCATCAACGGAATCTATCACAGCAGATTTATCATCTTGACACATGCTTCTTCTCTATAGTACATCCCAAAATATGGGTATTGAAATTGCTTCTTCTCTCACAATCTGTGCCACACGAGCCATATGTTTTTTCACCATAGAGTAGTACAATCCATCAGTGTTTCCTTGATGTCTGTGTTGTTACCAGTCTTCTTTATGCAGAATGCCTGTGAGTAGTGGAAAAGATCTGGTTGCTTGGTTGATAGATGTTAATGGCGCAAGGGCCATGGTTGGCCAAAGAGCGCCAAACAAAAGACATCAAAACAAAACATAATCAATAAAAAAACGTACACCAGGTTAAAAACAGGCTGATGTGGTAAAAATGAAACATGAGAGTGAACAAGGTAAAATCTAGATGAGTTTAAAAAAGTCAATTTCTCATAAAAACGAAAACACTGCTGCCATGTCGCAGGCTTCGCCAATAATAACTTGCAGCGTAGCTGCTCCTTCGTCCAACAGATGAGAGTGAAAATGACGAAAACGATGATTACAAAACCGAACACAAGTACACAAAACATGAAGGACAGTGAGACGACAGTGGCACGCCTCACACATCGGGACACTCTCGCCACACAGCAAAAAGCGGTGAGTAAAACGACAGTGCCCAATGCGGAGACTTGCAAGAAAAACTTCCTCACGACGGTTCTTCCGCAAACTAGACTTCCATAGTCCGATCTGTGGTTTGATAGAATGCAGCTTATTGCTGCCCTGCTGAGACCACAGGGACTGCCACTCGTCCAGGAGAAATGTCCGGATCAAAGGTCTAAAATCGCGGAAAGACAGTGGCAGCCGAGCTGGCGACATGGAGGAAACAGACCTGGCAGCGAGATCTGCCAGCTCGTTACCCCGGATCCCAACATGGCCAGGAACCCAACAGAATCGGACCAGGAAGCCGTCACCCTCCAAAGTTCCAAGAAGACGACGGACATCACGCATGACAGGTGAGTTCGTGTCCTCCGCAGAAGATAAAACCTGGATGACAGACTGGGAATCAGAGCAAACCATAGTGCGACGATGTGATCGAGACTGTATGTGGCACAAAGCGAGGTGTACCGCACGCATCACTGCCGAAAAGACCGTGGATTCAGGCGGAAGCCTCTCAGCATGGGAGGCATCGCCACACACAAAAGCGGATCCAACGACATTCCCGGATTTCGAGCCATCGGTGAACACAGGCACAAAATCCGGGTAGGCAGACAGTTTTTCAGCAAAGAGCTGCTGGTACACCAGAGCAGGAGTAGAAGACTTTGGCCACACACAAAGAGATAGGTCAGCCGTTGCTTGAACTGGCTACCAAGGAGGATGGTCGAAAAAGGTGGTCAAACCAATCCTAGACAAGTTGAGACCAGCATCACGCACTATGGCAGACTTCCGAATCCTGAACATCGGAACACAGGAGGGGCGGTTGGAAAACAAGCGGACACAGTCCGATTGGAAGATGGAACCATGCAGTGGATGATCAGGAAGAGATTTCAGATTGGTATAAAACTGAAGAGACAGCTGCTTACGACGGATGCATAACGGTGGCTTATGAGCCTTCACATACAGGCTATGCACGGGAGAGGTACGGAAAGCACCAGTACATAGCTGCAATGCCTGGTGATGGACGGGGTCCAAAGGCTGTAAAACCGATGGACGCGCTGAACCGTACGTATTGCATCTGAAGTCTAACTTTGACCGAATGAGAGCGTGGTAAACGCGAAGCATTGAGCACCTGTCAGCCCCCAGGATGTTCGAGAGAGGACCTTCAGGATACTCAATGACTTCGTGCACTTCACCTTCAAAGACTGAATGTGAGGCCGAAAGGTGAGCGCTCGGTCAAAAGTTAGCCAAAGGAACCTGGCTTCTGACACCACAGGGATGGTAGAACACCCCAGACGGAGGCTGGGGTCTGGGTGAAGACCCCATTTGCGGCAAAAATGCACGCAAATGGTCTTCTGCGTCGAGAAGCCAAATCCATTTTGGGAAGCCCAGTGAGAGATCTTGGTAATGGCAGACTGGAGCTGTCTCTCGATGGTACGCATGTTTACAGAGGCGCAAGAGATCTGCAGATCATCCACGTACATGGTTCCACGAACCGTGGGAGGAAGTAGTTGGAAAATATGGTTGACACGAAGGATGAACAACGTAACGGAAAGAATGGAGCCTTGAGGTACACCCTGTTTTCGCGGGTACATCGCAGAGAGGGTCGACCCGACGCGCTCACGGAAACTCCGGTCCTGGAGAAATCTGGCGATGAAAGATGGTAAGTTTCCCCGCAATCCGCACTCGTGCAGATCACGGTGCAGATCACAGGGCGCTTTAAATTGTTAGCATGGGAAACACTTTGGGTTTCCATGAAGAAGTGAAAAGATTCGTCCGCCGACCTCCCCACCCACTACCGAGCCCAACGAGGGAGAGCCGGAGGTCCGCAAGCCCAAGAGGACGCAGGACACGGCTCTAGGGATAGTCAGCGGATATAGCAAGTTGGTAGGACAGACACACGCTCGGCGTGCACCCAGACTTTCCCGTGCCCGGAAAACACCCCTTTGGCATGCCCACCCTACCCCCCAAACTCACCCAGCCGAACAGAACGACAAGCCGCTAGAAGTCTGGACGCAACTTGGCCACAGACTTCCTTGACCAGGAGTGGGTTAGCTCCCAGCCTCCCGTTTAGGGTGAAGCAGAGGGCAAAGAGGAGTGTTGGCATCTGGAGACACTACAACCTGGCCCCCAAACACCTCAGCCTCCAGCATCCTCATTTCCACCTGTACGGGTCACCGCACACGGCAAACATGCAGGCAGGTCTAAGCTAACCAGCTCCACAGAAAATGTAACATAAAAGAGAAAAGACACGGAAGGGAACGAGGAACAAAACCCGGATCTGGCGCCTCATCACAACCTCAGCAGCCTACAACTGAGGTGGGTACATGTCAATAAATAAACTAAAGACGAAAAAGCAAAATGATAAGAGAAAATCGGCTCGGGCCGTGGGGACGCCATCCCCCATCAGCTGGATGAACAGCTGTCCCTTCGGTTATGTAATCATTAAAGCCGCAGAGGCAAGAGAAGCTGTCACAAGGTTAGCTTGGGCCGGGGGCGCTGCTCCCTAAATAACTGGAAAACCAGTTATCCCCGTGCGGCGAGGGAAAGAACTGAAGATATTTGTTTGGGAAACTGGGCTTGATGTCGATTTCAAAGTGTCCAAGTAAGAACTGGCTCCTGTCGTTTTTACAACAGACACTTGACCTAAGGGATAAGTAATTGCAATACTGAATGGCTGTTTCCTTCCAGGTGTAATTAAGCATTGATATATAACTAGCTTAGCTGGTCTCCACGTTTGTTAGCTCCATAAACATGCAAAATCTTCAGACACACTTTTAAATTAATTTATAAGTCTTACAACAGTTGGATGATGAAAGGATTTTGGCATGCTTTACAACATAAAATGTTTAGTACTTCACTGGGTGAAACAGGAAAATGTTTTCCAATAACAACATCTCTTTTAAACCTTTGGTATGGAGTTGCAAAATGAAAATATCTATTAGTATTTTGGACTTTTTTTTTTCCAAACAAAAAGTGCATAAACCTGGAACTGATGAAATGGATGCTGAGACTGCGAACTAAATTACGCCTGTCAGTTTAGTTTGAACCTATTCTCTATTTTCTGTCACACGTACTTACGCATTACTGCCTATGAGAAATGTACAGTTATGCACGTTAACATGTGCAAAGCCAGTATCAACAAAAAAAAAAAAAAAAAACAGTAAGAAGTTTTTATGAAACAAAATATATGAAGTGAGTTATTATATTTGCACTTTTAAGGTATTAACCTCTTGCAAAGTGCGCATAGTTTACGTGCAATTCATAAATGAAAAAACCATGAGGAATAATCACTCACCATAAAGATCATGGTAACCTCCAATGGACCAAACACTTCCAACACGTCAATTCATCGTGATGTAACTGGGCTTCCACAGGTTTACAGACCTCTTGCTTACGCTTCTTATTTTCGGGTGTGAAACATCGTTTTTTTCCTTTGCCTTATAGTATGTTACTATAATGCTTGTCAATTCGATAAAAATCATACATACAACTCATTCATACAATATTGGGTCAATGCTGTCTTAGAGGCTAAGACAGCATTGACCCAATACTGTATGGAAAATCAAAAATGTCCAAGGTTTGAAGATATTAAAATTATTAAGAGCTGTAAAAACGAAAAGCAGTTAAGAATTGCAGAATCAGTGTTAATTGAAAAAAACAGATCAAGATTATGCAACATTAATGAGCCAAATAACTTAAACGAACAATGGAAAGCCATAATAAAAATTGAACAGCAGCGTAAAAAGAAAGAGAGAAAAAAGAGCAGCAGGGACAATAGATGGCGCCAGAGACACAACGATTCAGAGATAGCGACTGGAGCCCAGGCCTCGATGGCTCTGCTCACTTGAGCTGCGGTGGGCGGATGAGACACACCTGCCTCCTGAAGATGACAGGGATCTGTCGAAAGTACTAGAGGATTGGATGTGCGGGGCTGAATGGGTGTGACAATTGCAGTGGGAGTAGCAGAGGTTGTGAAACAGAAGGAGGAGTTCCATAATTAGAGTTGACTAAGGTTTAATCACCTGTGAATGTAAGGTTTATTTACATAGTTTTTACTTGAATTGTATGAATGAGTTGTATGTATGATTTTTATCGAATTGACAAGCATTATAGTAACATACTATAAGGCAAAGGAAAAAAACGATGTTTCACACCCGAAAATAAGAAGCGTAAGCAAGAGGTCTGTAAACCTGTGGAAGCCCAGTTACATCACGATGAATTGACGTGTTGGAAGTGTTTGGTCCATTGGAGGTTACCATGATCTTTATGGTGAGTGATTATTCCTCATGGTTTTTTCATATATGAAGTGAGGTTGAGAAGCATTGCTTGACAAATCCTTTCAGTGTAATTTCGTAAAAAATAACTGAAGCCTGTAATCAATGATGTAGGTCTAATAAAAGAATGCCACAGCGGTAAAGGAATTAGTTAAGTATATAAACCTTTCTGGCAGTAGAGCTTGTGTACGAGTGAATGATGTGTTATCAAAATGGTTTTCTATTGGTGCAGGAGTCAGACAGGGTTGTGTAATGTCACCATGGCTGTTTAATATATTTATGGATGCGTGCATGCATGATGCCTAAATAGTAAATATTGGTTTATGCCTTGGTGCTATCAGTGTATGCAGATTGCTGTATGCTGATGACACTGTCCTGTTGGCAGAAAGCAAAGGTGAGTTGCAGAGTATGTTGTCCCGGATGTACAAAGTTTGCATGAAATTCAAACTGAGTATAAATAAGGGAAAAGCCAAAGTTATGGTTTTTGAGAGAGTAACTGGTAGTACTGAATGTAATGTAAGTATAAATGGCACAGTGATTGACCAGGTGAATGAGTTTGTGTATTTAGGAAGAATGTTTGACAGAGAGAACAAATTAGATGGTGAAATTAGTAGGCTCGTGAATTCTTCATTGAAAGTCACGACTGCTTTGGGAGGTTTTCACAGGAACGATGGATTCTCAAGAGAGTCCCGCATGACTGTGTATGAAAGTGTAATTGTTCCTACCCTGATGTATGGCAGTGAAACCTGGGTACTGCGCAAGAAACATAGAAGCCATTTGTGTGCTGCAGAAATGCGTTACTTACGGGCAAGACACGTTCTGATTGGGTGAGGAATGAAGATGTGTTGCAGTTGTGTAATGTGAAGCAAAATGTTGTTAGCAAGGTGGAGATGAATATGCTTTGGTGGTTTGGCCATGTTGAAAGAATGAGTGATGAGATGCTTACTAAGAAAATCTTTTTAGCCTAAGTGGCAGGAAGGAAAGGAAGAAGACGGCCAAGAAAAACACGGGAGGATCAGATTCAGGATGGTCCGAATGAGAAAAAAGATTATGAGTATGAAGTATAGAAGATCTTGTGTATGGCATGTGATGGATGTCAGTGAAGCCCGAGTTATGTGTCATGATCGCTGCAAATGGAGAAGTTTGATACGGCAAAAGTAAGTAAAAACTATCAGGTAGTTAGTATTTCCTTTGTGGAGCTAACCTCTGAATCTCACAGAACAGCTTAGTGATATGTATGTGTGTATGTATGTATTTATTAACCATAATTAATGGAAAAAAAGTCCAAAACACTAATTTTGTATTTTTTAATTAATTATTAAATCTTACAATAAATAATCTTTACAAATTTCAATTGAAATTGCTTAATTTCAGCAATTTTCAATAATATACCGAATGTCATCAAGGATTTCCGCTTCCATTCAGCCAGTTTCAATTGCAATCTCATAAATATATACAAATGACACTGAAACCTTCAATACGAAATTCCATGACAATTAGTTTAGCTTTTGAATTGTGACACAAACCACAAACAGACAAGCAGATACAAACGCACATGCAAAGACATAAAAAAGAAGTTGGTGAAGTGAAATGCTTGGGCATAGTTTAATTTCATCAAAATGTATTCCTTTGAGATGAACTGAAATGAGATATATGATTTTCAGTTTTTACTTTGCAGATTTCGTATTTCGTCACTCTTTTAAAATAACTTGTTGGTTGAATTTCTGTCCCAAAGAATTCACTTGAGATGAACAGAAATCGATAAACATTGTAAATACATAGGCTTAATTTGCATTTCTACATCTTTGAGTGCATTTTTTCACTCAAGTTTTCACTATATGCCTCAGTGAAGGGAAGATGCCTGATGACTGGAACAATGCTACAGTGATCTTGCTACATAAGAAAGGGGACATTTGGGACCTCAGGAACTACCATCAACCTCCTATGAGTTGTCATAGTGAATAGAATTGGCAGTGAAATACGTTGCACACAAAACAGTAGAAGAATTCTTGATATCCTCATATCAAGCATAAGTTACGTTAAAAATTAAAAGTGGTGGGACGTTTCGGTAGTGACTTCTACCTTCATCAGCCATGGAATGAAACACATGGTATAAATGAAAAAACCATGAGGAATAACCACTCACTCACCATAAAGATCATGGTAACCTCCAATGACCACACACTTCCAACACGTCATAAACAGGTATTAAAAAAATTTAATACCCTAAACAGGTATTAAAAAATGGATTTATGAAGTAACTCAAGGTTACAATAAGGTCAAGACTGATAAAAAACTTGTAAAATATGTGGGAGCAATACCATATATAGAAAATGTTTCAGCAGAAATTAATAAAGTTTGTGGCAAGTATGGCATACAGGTAGGAAATCAGGTACTTACTGTAAAAAATTTAGTGATTAAAAATGAAAAAATTAGCCAATTAGATAGAGCAGGAATTTATGAAATCCCAATAAACCAGCAACCACCTGTGTCATATATAGGCAGCACCAAGAATAAATTAAAGTATAGATTGAACCAGCATATTAATAATTGGAATAAAACAGAAGCTAAGACAGCATTGACCCAATACTGTATGGAAAATCAAAAATGTCCAAGGTTTGAAGATATTAAAATTATTAAGAGCTGTAAAAACGAAAAGCAGTTAAGAATTGCAGAATCAGTGTTAATTGAAAAAAACAGATCAAGATTATGCAACATTAATGAGCCAAGTAACCTAAACGAACAATGGAAAGCCCTAATAAAAATTGAACAGCAGCGTAAAAAGAAAGAGGGAAAAAAGAGCAGCAGGGACAATAGATGGCGCCAGAGACACAACGATTCAGAGATAGCGACTGGAGCCCAGGCCTCGATGGCTCTGCTCACTTGAGCTGTGGTGGGCGGATGAGACACACCTGCCTCCTGAAGATGACAGGGACCTGTCGAAAGTATGAATGACGTGTTGGAAGTGTGTGGTCATTGGAGGTTACCATGATCTTTATGGTGAGTGAGTGGTTATTCCTCATGGTTTTTTCATTTATGAATTGCACGTAAACTATGCACACTTTGCAAGAGGTTAATACCTTAAAAGTGCAAATATAATAACATGGTATAAATATCAGTTGTTGCCAGATTTCAAAATCGCTTTTCAAATTATAGGGATGTTAAAAGGTGCGTCTGTATTGCAGGTGTTAGGGGTAAGGTAGATTTCAATGCTTTTATGGTACCTGAGGGCTTTCCGATTGCTGAACGGAGCGATCCGCTTAACATTTGGCCAATCAGGAATCGCGGACATATCGCTGATGGTTAAAACTGAAAGGGAGGTGGAAGGGTTGCCTTTCTTAACATCAGCGATATGTTCCATCAATCGCTGGTTTATGGTGTGGCAAGTACTACCAATATAGTGGGTAATACCTGTGGAAGTGTTGATAGCGATAGAGTAGACACTTTGTAACTCTAGGGTTTTATTGGGATTTCTGTCTTTAAGGATAAGGTTGAGAAGACGTGGAGGTGGTTTAACTGCAATCCTGTAGCCAAAAGATTTGAAAATAAAGAAAACTTTATGAGTAAAGGACAGGCTAAAAAGCAAAGTGCCATCAGACTGGTGAATGGTGCAAGGTTAAGGCAGTAAACTAGTAAATCTATTCTGTGATTCAAATTTCTTAATTAGTCTATGTACTGAGAGGGCTGGAAAGCCATGCAATTTGCCAATGTTGATGATGTTCTGATATTCTTTTTGAAGAGCAGAATGGCTGTTGCAAATAAGGTTGGCTCTGTGTATGTACGACTTTATAGCAGCCAATTTGTATTTTTCAAAGGTGCAAGAATGGTAAAGGTTTGTTGTTGTTGTTGATTGGAGGTTTAACGACCACTGTGAGCAACTCAATGGGCTATAAGCAGTCGCCCGTCCCTAATTTAGGGTCACTGGTTCCAGGGAAGGGAGAGAGCCAGTGCCGTAAGACAAACACAACATCCATGCCTGACCGGGATTCGAACCCGGACCCCTTACGGACGAATGATCATAGGCCAGCGCCTTAGACCACTGCGCCACCGGGGCGGCGAATGGTAAAGGATGATATTATGGGTGGCAGAAGGTTTCCTGTAAACAGAGCGGCCAAGTGAGAAGTCTAGGTTGATGTTGATGTTAACATCCAGAAAACAAATATTGTTGTTGACCTGTTCTTGAAACGAGAATTTTATATGAGGGAATTTGGAAGTTATGGAGGACGTGAGTTCTAACACAGAATGTTGATGGTGTGGCCAAATGATGAAGATGTCATCAACATACTGTAACCAAATGGTGGATTTTAAGAGGAATGGGGCAACGATTAATGTTTCAATTTTCTGCAAATAAATTTCAGCAAGTAAGGGGGAAAGAGGAGAGCCCATTGGTATGCCTTGTTTTTGTTGGTAGTAGATACCATTGTATACAAAACAGGAATACTTTTCCAATAAATCAAAACAGTCATAAGGATCTTTGATGAGTTCATCATAAAGATCTTTGATGAGTTCATCATAAAGATCTTTGATGAGTTCATCATAAAGATCTTTGATGAGTTCATCATAAAGATCTTTGATGAGTTCATCATTAAGATCTTTGATGAGTTCATCATTAAGATCTTTGATGAGCTCTCCATTAGTTTTTTTACCATGAGCATGTAGGCATCAAAGAAAGGAACTGAAGGAAATAATGAATCCACATCAAAAGTGTACAAGAAATCTTGAGGATTGATGGATAAAGTACTTGGTCGACTCAACAGAATAAGGATGATTTTTTGTCAGAACATTGCAACATTTGACCAATTGCCTTTCAAGGTTGACTGCTGGAGAAAAGGTATTTTCAATTAAGGGCCTAATAGGATGTCCAACTTTATGTAGCTTTATCTGTAAAAACAACCTGGGAGTATGATAATAAGCTGGGGGGGGGGGGGGTTGCCTCCTAAGAAAGATTTCAGAGATTTTTTAGAAAGCTTGGTAACAGCTTGGCATAGTTTTTCAGTGTTATCTGCATCAAGTCTTATGCAATTGTCTTTTTACCAGGAACTCAGCTACTTTGTTGTCCAAAGAATTTTTTATGAATGAAAACAGGACATCCTGCCTTGTCTGCTTTGCAAACTGAGAGATTACTACATTGGGTGAAATTTTAAAAATTCCTCAAAAAGGAAGAAGAGTATTTGAGCCTTGGGGTTTGAGCCTTGGAAATTGCAATAGCTGATTTTGCACGAATGATTGGTTGATGTACGAAATTGGTGTTTTGGATCGCTGCTTCCAGTAGTGAAATACACTGGCGGAAAGTGAAAAAAGAACACCAAGGAGGAGACATCTGATACCAACGAAATTTCTATAGCATAATAACGGAATACAGAGGATAACGTGATCAAAACATTATGACAAAATACAGCTGTATTTGCTGGTAAACTGAAAAAAAAACATTTCCATGTAACATGGTTAGTACGAGGTTGAACCGCCATGAACTGTGTCACACTGTGCAATTATGGCATGGAGTCTGTCATACAGATGTTGGATGTAAGTTTGGGGTAGTGATTTCCAAGCATCCTCAACCTGGACGCGTAAATCAGGGATGGTCGTGGCTGGCCGTGGAGACTGGATAAGTCGTTGTCCCATAAAATCCCACACGTGCTCAATGGGGGACAAATTCGGTGAACGTGCAAGCCATGGAAGTTGTCTCACACCCTGAAGTGCATGTTGCATTGCACGTGTCGTGTGTGGGCGTGCGTTATCTTGCTGGAAAACCGACCTTACAAATGGCACAACAACGGGCTGAATGATGTTGTTGATGTAGGAGGTGCTGTTTAACGTACCCGGTACAAACACTAGTTGCATACAGGAGCGATAGCTGATCGCTCCCCACACCAGGAGACCAGGTGTAGGCCCTGTGTGTCGCTGGCGGATGCAAGAAGGGTGGAGACGCTCCCCTGTGGGTCTGCGAACACGCATACGGCCATCGGAGGCTCCCAAGCAGAATCTGCTTTCATCGCTGAACACGACAGATCGCCATTGCGTTCTCCAGTGCAGACGTTGGCGATACCACTGCAGCTGTTCCTGACGGTGGGCTGGAGTCAGAGGTACACATGCCAGAGGCACACGTGCACGTAGTCCTGCATCCAGTAGACGGTTGCAGATTGTTTGCACAGTCACCTCAGGTGCAACAGCAGCTCGGATTTGCGTCGCATTGGACGTTCTGCTTGACAACGCCGCTTTTCTTATGTGTCCATCGGTCTGCCCATCAGTCCATCTGTGACTCCCGGTTCCACGTCTTCTCGTGTGGGAATGTTCCTCGGACCATCTACGCCACCATCGTACCACCACCGATACTTCCCGTCCAATTCGCTCCGCAATACGACGATACGACCACCCGGCCTCGCGGAGTCCGACTAGACGACCTCGCTCAAAGTCCGATAACTGTTGAAATCGTACACGTCTTCCATGTCCAGGCATTGCAGCTTCTTCAGGGTCTTCGCACGTGTCCGTATGCCGACGACTGATTACATTCACTTCGCCGTAATCCTTAAATACCCCCGACGATAATTTGCATATTATGCCGTGCTGTGGCGTAAGCGCTCACCGGTTGGTCCCAAAATTAACATCACACCTACGTAAACTTGACCCCATTAGCATATGTAAATTTCATGATCGTCCGCCAATTCCTTCTTGGTGTTCTTTTTTCACTTTCCGCCAGTGTAGTATGTGATAAGCTAGGATTAGCAAAAGGAACAAAGTTGGGTCCATTTGCAAGCAGTTTATCAATTTCAGCTGGGATAGGTACAGAAGACAAGTTCACATACTTTGGAAAGTTGATATTGGCAACCTTCGTGGGAGCCGAACGTTGAGTATTCTTTTGTGTTGAGGCTAGGTGTTGAAACTTGTTTTCAAGTCTTTTGGTTTCACAACTGTGAATCCTGGATATAGTTTCATGAATTCGGATAAAAAAAATTGTCCAGTAATGCTGGATGGGTAACGAAAGATAACACTTGAATTCCAAATTCGCGATGGAAGCATAGAGATCTTGGATAGCTGCAGAGAGGAGGCTGGTGGTGGTATAGTCCAGTACTTTCTTGCATCTTCCATGAAAAGTGGGTTTATGCATCTGAAAAGCTTTGGGGATAAAACCAGACCCCTTGCACTTAATGAGAAAATGAAGTTGGCATAAAAATGAAACAACTT
The DNA here is from genome assembly GCA_039090855.1 of Macrothele yani. NCBI lineage: Eukaryota > Metazoa > Arthropoda > Arachnida > Araneae > Macrothelidae > Macrothele > Macrothele yani. The sequence continues at coordinate 3,341,289 of CM077020.1, read as the reverse complement.
TGCCCTTTAGCCTGTCCTTTACTCATAAAGTTTGCTCTATTTTCAAATCTTTTGGCTACAGGATTGCAGTTAAACCACCTCCACATCTTCTCAACCTTATCCTTAAAGACAGAGATCCCAATAAAACTCTAAAGTTACAAGGTGTCTACCCTATCCCTATCAACACTTCCACAGGCGTTACCCACTATATTGGTAGTACTTACCGTAGCATAAACTGGCAATAGATGGAACATATCACTGATGCTAAGAAAGGCAACCCTTCCACCTCCCTTTCAATTTTAACCATCAACGATACGTCCACGATTCCCAATTGGCAAAATGTTAAACGTATCGCTCTGTTCAGCAATCGGAAATCACTCGGGTACCGCTAAAGCATTGAAATTTACCTTACCCTTGACACCGGCAATACAGAAGTACCTTTTCACATCCCTAACATTTGGAAAGTGATTTTGAAATCTGGCAACAGCTGATGCTTATACCACATGTTTCATTCAATGGCTGATGAAGGTAGAAGTCACTATCAAAATGCCCCACCACTTATAATTTTTAACATAACTTATGCGTGATATGAGGATATCAAGAATTCTTCTAATGCCTATGAGTTAATAATCACTGAAGTGCTGTCACATCGCTAGAAGTAAACACTGGCCTTGGCTCATTCAAGTGAGCAAGCTGGCTTCAGGAGAGACTACAGCACTATAGATCATATCCATGTACTAAGAGAAATATTAATAATTGAAAGAAAGAATGAATATGTACTACCACTATGTATTGCTTTTATTGTTTATGAAAAGGCTTTTCATTCTGTGAAACCATCAGCAGGTTCAGCATCTTTGAAATCCTGCGGTATTGCAGATGCATACATCAATATTGTTAATGGTATGTATGAAAATTCAAGCGCAAAGGTTCGAATGTTCGAAGACACTGCATGTATAGAAATTGTACAGGAAGTGAAATGAGGACATCGTATCTTACAAGCTCTTCAATGCCACATTGCAAAATGTTTTTCGATAACTGAACTAGAAAGACAAAGAGATAAAGATTCATGGAAATAATTTAACCCCTTTTCATTTTGCTGGTGACAACCATTTTTGTAGGTACTCCTCAGAGCTGAAATTCACGATCCAGTAACTTTCGGACAAAAGCAAAGAAGTGGGTTTACTTACAGAAGACAAAACTGAGGCAAAAATGCTTTTACAAAATCTGAAGATTTGGAAGTTGATGGGGCAGATATAGAAGTACCCAATGTCTACGTTTACCTTGAACAACAAATATCAAGCGAGGCTGGATGGATCTATCTATCTATCTAATCTATCTACCTAATCTACCTATCTAATCTATCTATCTATCTATCTATCTATCTATCTATCTACATCTCTCTCTCTATATATATATATATACACTGGCGGAAAGTGAAAAAAGAACACCAAGAAGGAGACGTCTGACACCAACAAAATTTATACAGCATAATAACAGAATACAGAGGATAACGTGATCAAAACATTATGGCAAAATACAGCTGTATTTGCTGGTAAACTGAAAAATAACATTTCCATGTAACATGGTTAGTACGAGGTTGAACCGCCATGAACTGCGCCACACTGTACAATTCTGGCATGGAGTCTGTCATACAGATGTTGGATGTAAGTTTGGGGTATTGAGTTCCAAGCATCCTCAACCTGGACGCGTAAATCAGGGATGGTCGTGGCTGGCTGTGGAGACCGGATAAGCTGTTGTCCCATAAAATCCCACACGTGCTCAATGGGGGACAAATCCGGTGAACGTGCAGGCCATGGAAGTTGTCTCACACCCTGAAGTGCATGTTGTGTTGCACGTGCCATGTGTGGGCATGCGTTATCTTGCTGGAAAACACCATGATGGACCGAACTTACAAATGGCACAACAACGGGCTGAATGATGTGGTTGATGTAGGAGGTGCTGTTTAACGTACCCAGTACAAACACTAGTTGTGTACGGGAGTGATAGGTGATCGCTCCCCACACCAGGAGACCAGGTGTAGGCCCTGTGTGTTGCTAGCGGATGCAACAAGGGTGGAGACGCTCCCCTGTGCGTCTGCGAACACGCATACGGGCATCGGAGGCTCCCAAGCAGAATCTGCTGTCATCGCTGAACACTACAGATCGCCATTGCGTTCTCCATTGCAGACGTTGACAACACCACTACAGCCGTTCCTGATGGTGGGCTGGAGTCAGAGGTACACATGCCAGAGTCACAGGTGCACGTAGTCCTGCATCCAGTAGATGGTTGCAGATTGTTCGCACAGTCACCTCAGGTGCAACGGCAGCTCGGATGTTCTGCTTGACAACGCCGCTCTTCTTATGCGTCGATCGGTCCGCTCATTAGTCCGTCTGTGACTCCCGGTTCCACGTCTTCTCGTGTGGGAATGTTCCTCGGACCATCTACGCCACCATCGTAGCACCACCGATACTTCCCGTTCAATTTGCTCCGCAATACGACGATATGACCACCCGGTCTCGCAGAGTCCGACTAGACGACCTCGCTCAAAGTCCGATAACTGCTGAAATCGTACAAGTCTTCCATGTCCAGGCATTGCAGCTTCTTCAGGGTCTTCGCACGTGTCCGTACGCCGACGACTGATTACTTTCACTTCGCCGTACTCCTTAAATACCACCGACGATAATTTGCATATTATGCCGAGCTGTGGCGTAAGCACTCACCGGTTGGTCCCAAAATTAACATCACCCCAACGTAAACTTGACCCCATTAACATATGTAAATTTCATAATCGTCCGCCAATTCCTTCTTGGTGTTCTTTTTTCACTTTCCGCCACTGTATATAGTAGAAGACTCTTGAAGCACAGGCACAAAGAAGGCATAATATTGAAATTTCTGTTGTTTCATCAGGAGAACACCAACAGAGTGGAGTGAACAGCTTGAAGTTCAAAGGACTGCAGACAGTGTTCTCGAAGCCATCAATCCGGCTGTTCCCAGACATGGAAAAACCATTCCACTGTGTTGGTGTTCTCCTGATGAAACAACAGAGATTTGAATATTATGCCTTCTTTGTACCTGTGCTTCGCAAGTCTTCTACTTCATTCTAATTATACTGCCCTGCCATTCTGTGTGTAGCAATTTTGCGCCACATATGGCTCATGGCTGTTTGTCTTTCTGAAGGTTACTCTTGTGCCTTTGTGTTGATGTTTATTCTGTTTCTAAGGTAATTTTTGTGTGTAATAATTTTTGCAAGTAATTTACGGATGTTGGGTTTTAAATTTCGGATTTCTTATATATATACAAGGAGTGTTCAAATGAAAAGGTATGAAACGACACTGTGGGTATAAATGAAGACTTTATTCAAAGTATACACCATAGGCCGTAGCACAACGATCCCATTGATTAACGAGCCGAAGGATTCCTTGTTCCCAGAATTCCTGTGGCCGTGACGAGACCCAGTACTGCACAGCGTCCTGGAGTTCGTCCTCCGAGTGGAAGCGCTTCCCTTTCAGATGTTTTTTTAGGGGACCGAACACATGGAAATCGCAGGGCGACATGTCCGGGCTGTAGGGCAAATGGTCAAGCTGCTCCCACTGGAACTTGGCCAGTTCCGCGTGTGTGACCCTGGAGACGTGTGGACGTGCGTTATCATGGAGCAGAACCACACCCTCCGCGATGAATAGCGGCCGGTTTAGCACCTTCCGCTGTCAGAAATCGGATAACGCCTCGCTGCTCCTCAATCGTCGAATTTTGCAATGTGAACGCCATCCTGTCCTCACACGCACTGCCGCGTCAATTGGACGGCGCTCTTTATAAGAGCCTCTGCTCTCTCCTGCGCATGCGGGCGCCCGCGCATGCTCCGATCCACGCCGGCGACTCCAATCGCATCCCTAGATGTGTCGCTACGTTCTCCCATAGCGGCATAGGCAAATATGTTAACGGTTACGTTCTTATGACGTTTCGTACCTTTTCATTTGAACACCCCTAGTATATAGTAGAACCTCCATAATCTGAACTAATTTGGACCTGGGGTAACTTAAAATATATAGCCGTCTGTGCACGATATGCAATAGAATTATTAAAAACTAGTATTAAAAACGTACAGTTGTTAAAAATCTTTAATACTAAAAAGCATGACTAACTGCGCAAGATCTTTCGAAGTGCCCGGCACTTCATCATCAGGCCGAGTGATCAACTTCTGCTGCAGGAACTCATTTATATATACAAGAATCCATCAGGTATCTATGACGTAATCTGGTCGGAGGTCATAGACATACTAAACATCAACGTCCGTCTGGTCGGAGGTCATAGACATACTAAACATCAACGTCCGGCACCCCGAATTACAATATATTATTAGGTAGTTCGGTGCATTCGTTCATTTTTTTTTTTTTCACAATAGGCAAGACCTGGGGTGATTTGGAGTATCGATTTGTTCGGATTATCGATCATTTATTTCTATAATGAAAAAAATTATAAAAACGTTAATGATATTAGTTAAAGGGTTTAAGAAATAAAACTACAAAGTACCTACATAACAATAAAATGAACAGTTTAGTTTACTTTAATTATCCAAGAAAAAGAACAATTTTAGTACATAGACTCAAGTTATAATAAAGATACATCATCATCATCATCATTGTCAACCATTATCAATCCACTGCTGGACGAAGGTCTCCCCAAGTTTCCTCCACAATGGTCTGTCTTGTGCCAGTCTCCTCCATGTCACCCCTGCATACTTTCGAATTTCATCCACCCATCTCCCATGTGGTCTTCTTCTGGGTCTTTTCCTGTCCCTTGGAATCCAATCCAAAATTTCGGCTGTCCATCGATGATCTGTCCTTCTGGCAGTATGTCCAGCCCATTGCCATTTCAGGGATTTAACTCTGATCATGATGTCTTCCACTCTTGTCATTTTTCGGATCCACGAGTTCCTCTTCTTATCTCTCCTGGTTACACCAAGTATGCACCTCTCCATGCTTCTTTGAGTTGTCTGCAGCCTTTGTATGTCTTTTTTAGTTAAGGTACACGTCTCTGCACCATACGTAAGCACTGGAAGGATGCATTGATCAAGCACTTTTCTTTTAAGACATAATGGCATATTGCTCTTGAAAATTATGCTGTTTCTTCCAAAAGCTCTCCAGGCAAGTTTTGTATGCCGATTAATTTCTTCATCAATGTGACCCTCACTTGATATCTGCTGTCCAAGATAAACGTACGTGTCTGTTATCTCCAGCTTTTCTCCATCAATCGATAAATCTTCATTTCTTGTAAAAGCATTGAACATCACTTTTGTCTTCCGAAAGTTCATTTTTAATCCCACTTCTTTACTCTTGTCAGCAAGTTCCTGGATCATACTCTGCAGCTCTGATGGGCTAGTTGCAAAAATGACTACGTCATCAGCAAAACGAAGGTGGGTTAGATAATCTCCATTAATCTTTATCCCCTTGTTTTCCCAGCTCAGTGACTGAAAAACACCCTCCAATGTGGCATTAAAGAGCTTCGGAGATATGGTGTCACCTTGTCTCACTCCTTTTCCAATTTTTATGTGTGTTGTATTTTCAAACAGCCGAATCTTTGCACTTGCATTTTCATAGATGTTATTAATAATATTAATGTATGCATCTTCAATACCGCAGGTTTTCAGAGCCATTGTAACTGCTGATGGTTTCACCGAATCAAAGGCTTTTTCATAATCGATAAAAGCCATGCACAATGGAAGTTCATATTCTCTCGCTCTTTCAATTAGTTCTCTCAGCACATGGATATGATCTATTGTGCTGTAGCCACTCCTGAATCCAGCTTGTTCTCTCGGTTGAGCCATGTCCAGTGTTACCTTCAAGCGGTGTGAAAGAACTTTAGTGAAGATTTTATAAACTACTGATAGGAGGCTGATAGGTCTGTAGTTTCCGAGATCCTCAATGTCACCTTTCTTATGTAGCAGGATCATTGTAGCGGTGTTCCAATCCTCAGGAATCTTTCTTTCATTAAGGCATCGAGTGAAAATTTGGGCGAGTACTGTTTCGATTTCTCCACTTGCTTCTTGTATGATGTCTACAGTAATTCCATCTTCTCCTGGAGCTTTTCCCCGCTTCATGTTCTTGATTGCATGTGCAACTTCTGCTGGGAGGACTGGAAGAACTCTGGTACTTTTCATGATGTCTGGAGTACATGTATCATCCCTTTCATATAATTTGGAGTAGAAATCTTTCACTCTTGTCAAAATTTCGCCTCTATTTCTTGTTACAGAACCATCTTCTTTTCTCAGTGCCATAATCTGTTTTCTTCCCTTACTGAGATGTCCCTTTGCTATCTTTAGGTTTTGGTTGTTTTCAATTGCTTTCCTCACTAGTTCACAGATACATACCCTATGTTAAATTCAAAATACTATTTACAGTAACTACACAGTACTATTTAAATAAAAAAGTACAAACAGTGCCAAATAACTCTACTTACAGTATGTACTATTTCATATAAGAAAGTTTAACAAAAAAAAGTCACCAATCTTCTTTTGCACTATTGTTGAATAACGTTTTTTTGCTGATAAGTCTTTTCAACAATAAAAGTTGAGATGCACAGCACTCGGGTTGTTTCTAGTGCCATGACACTGCAGTATCAAAAGCATGAAAAGCATCTATATGGGATGGTTCAGGATCTTCATCGTTGTTGTCATTGTCACTACTGTGTTCGATGTTGCCGTCAGCCTTGGTAACGCTGTGTATGAACTCATCGTCATAAATTTAGTATTCTTGTTCATTAACATCACTGTCTAGCCATTTGTTAGCATCCTCTACGTTACAATCCTCAAAGCTAGGGATAGACTGACGCAGAGCTGCAACTTCTTCAGCCACATTCTCAATTTCTCTAGTGTTGGCACCATTTTCATTGTCGTCTTCAATAACTTCATCATGCCATAGCGTGTTCCATTCTTTTTTCAAATTGTTCTCAGTAAGATTTTCCCATGAATCTACCAGCATGTAGCAACAGTCTTCCACATTTAGTATTTTTGAAAATGCAATGACACTATCCTCATTCTGTTCAGCCAGAAGTAAATGTAGAAGCACCTGCTTTCTGTACCCTTGTTTACATTTTTCAATAATGTCCTGGTCCATTGGCTGAAGAAGTGCCATTACATTTGGGGACAGAAACATAACCGTAAAGTCATTATCAACCCTATTTAACTGGTCAACTGCAGGAAGTGTAGGTGCATTATCAATAATCAGTAAGACTTTACCAACCTTTCCCTCTTTTTGCCAGTATTCTTTTACATTCAGAATAAAAACGTTTGAGTACCAGTCGAAAAAAATATTGAATGTCATCCACGCATTCTTCTGCCCTTTGTAGGTAACAGAAAGGTGTTTCACATTTTTGAAACACCGGGGTTTCTTGCTTTTCCCACTCACCAATATCGGAAGAAAGTCATATATCGTTTGCATTTTTTAACTTCACTTTTAGTTGGTAACGTTCGATGAACACTTACTTCACTTTTAGTTGGTAAAGTTCGATAAACACTTACCGCACGTGGGGCTTGGCTTTCAATTCATATTTCCGTTATGTGGATGCGGCACGGGGGTTTTTCATTTGGCCATGGGTCCGCTTCTTTTTTATTTTTTCCGTTGGAATTTATTTTGTCTCATCACCAAATGAGTTTTTCCTTTGCTGCATCCTCATTTACTTCAATATTTATTCATACCCGAGTACTTTCAGTAAAATTCCTTTACCGTCTTCGAGGGGACGTTTTGCTCCGACTAGCACGGACCGTGTCAGCTGGGCATTTCGGTGGTTCTCGCGGGCTGCTTCTGTCATCGGCTATCGCTTCTTCTTGGGCGTTGTGGCGCCATCTCTTGTTGGTCAGTGATCTCATTTTTCGAACTTTTTCATTTTTTTGCTCAATTTTAATTAAATTTTTCCAGCTGTTTCTCAAATTATTAGGGTCATTATGGTTGCAAACTTTTGTCCTATTTTTTTCAATCATTACCGACTCTGCTATTCTGAGGTGTTTTTCGGATTTACAGCTTTTAATGATTTTTATATTTTCGAATTTTGGAGCTGTAAATCCGGAAAACACCTCAGAATAGCAGAGTCGGTAATGATTGAAAAAAATAGGACAAAAGTTTGCAACCATAATGACCCTAATAATTTGAGAAACAGCTGGAGAAATTTAATTAAAATTGAGCAAAAAAATGAAAAAGTTCGAAAAATGAGATCACTGACCAACAAGAGATGGCGCCACAACGCCCAAGAAGAAGCGATAGCAGATGACAGAAGCAGCCCGCGAGAACCACCGAAATGCCCAGCTGACACGGTCCGTGCTAGTTGGAGCAAAATGTCCCCTCGAAGACGGTATAGTAGTAGTACCAAAAGTACTCAGGTTAAGAATAAATATTGAAGTAAATGAGGATGCAGCAAAGGAAAAACTCATTTGGTGATGAAGCAAAATAATTCCAACGGAAAAAAAAAAAAAAGAGTGAACCGTGGCCAAATGGAGAAAAAAAAAAAAAAACCCCGTGCCGCATCCACATAACAGAAATATGAATTGAAAGCCAAGCCCCACGTGCGGTAAGTGTTTATCAAACTTTACCAACTAAAAGTGAAGTAAGTGTTCATCGAACGTTACCAACTAAAAGTGAAGTTCAAAAATGCAAATGCATTAATGCACGTTAAAATATAACCTCCAATATCGGAAGTAAATTGAAAAAGTCATATATCGTTGTTCAATTTTCGCTAAGTTGCGATGAACAAACTTTTTATGTGGCTACGATATTTTAATTCGGTTGACATTAAATGTCTGTAAATACTGTTTCACATGTTATGCAAGTTCAGCTACGTCCTTTTGCAATCTCCCGATAGCTGAACTTGCATAACGTGTGAAACAGTATTTACAGACATTTAATGTCAACCGAATTAAAAAATCGGAAGAAAGTGTTTCCCACTTGCAGTGCAACAAACCATAGCAGTAACTCTGTCATTGCTGACTTTTCAGCGGATGCTTTCTTTTCATGGTGAGGTGCAAGAGACTTTTGGGGAGTAAACGCCAGTTTATAGGAGTCTCATCAGCAGTGTACACATCGTCTCTAGAATACCCCTGAGTATTAACGTATTCAGCAGACTTTACTTTGAATTTCTCTGATGCAATAACATTGCCTGATAAACTCTCGCCATCAATTTGAATTCTTTGAATAAAGCTCATGTTGAGAAATGGCTTCCTAGTTTAATTGAATTAATAATCTAAAGTAACTTATGGGATTTTACTAGGAAATTTTTTCTTTAATAGCAAATTTTCGGAGAAAACTCTTCTCCTTCTTCAGGCTGACTTGTTGTTGTCACTTTTTCCTTGTCACTATCACGGTTACGGTTTACCTTGACGGTTACGGTTAACCTTGACGGTTTAGGTTATTTTTCAACAAATCCTGCCAGATGTTAGGCAGGGAAAATCCTTTGCAGTCATTGATGATGGAATTTTGATTTTTCTCAATCTCTATTCCTTCTTTCAGTTTTCTTTTTTGGAAATTGCTTTGGAAACTGATTACTTTAAGGGAATTCCAATCCATGCTGTGCCCAGTTTCTCTAACATGCCTATCTAATCCAGTCTTGTTGGAGCAATTTTTTATAGCTGCTTTATGCTCAGCTATAAGAGTTTCTAGTCTGCGACCTGTTTCACCTATGTAAGATAGTCCACAACTACAATTTACTTCATAAACTACTCCTTGCATTTTTAAAATATCTTCTTCTCTTTGAACTATTTTAGGGAAAAATTTTTTAACTTTATTCTCTAAACTTGGAGCTAGCCTAATATTGTATTTTTTACTAATTCTCTTTAAAGCCTCAAATAAACCTTTGTGATAAGAAATTTTTCTAGTGAATTTTACTTGTTGCTTTTGTGGGTTCTTCTTACCATTAAAATTCAGAAGCTTCTCAATTTCTTCTTTAGGATAGTTATTCTCTGCAAGTATGACTTTAAGCTCTTCTTTTTGGGCTTCTTTTTATCTGCTGTAGAAACTATTTTATTAATTTTTTCTAAAAACTGACTTGCTACATTTTTCTTAATAGAAACTGGATGATACGAATTGAAATCCAGTAGTCTATTAGTATTCATTGGTTTTTTATACCAACTAGTGAGGAATTTTTCATCTTCATAATAGATAGTAATATCTAAGAAGTTTATTCTTCTTTCTTTTTGAAGTTCAATAGTGAACTTAAGGGAATCATCTAATTCATTGAATGAGTCTAGAATTCTTTCTGGAACAATTTCTGAGCTATCTATTATAAATAAGATGTCATCCATGTATCTGCTATATAAGCAGAAGTATGTGGGTTGTACTAGTATCTTTTCTTCTAGTTTTCCCACATAATAGTTAGCTAAGAGTGGGGAGAGTGGGGAGCCCATTGCTAGCCCCGATTTTTGAATGAAAAAAGTTTTCCCAAATTGAAAGTAGTTGTTCTGCAAAGAGAAAGTAAGCATTTCAAAAATTCCTACTAATATGTTTTTTTCCTTGTTGTGAAAAACTATTAGGTCTGCCAAGTCTTCCGCTATAAAGTCTATAAGTTGATCTATATTAATGTGAGTATACATAGACACTATATCTAAACTACCCATAATAGGAGAATCTAATTTAGGAAGAAGTTCTAGTTTTTCTTTTAGCTGCATTGAGTTTTTAATCAAGTTAGGTGGCTCTTTTACACTGCTAGCTTTGAAGTCAGGGGGCCATTTAATTTTTCATTTAAGTCTAAAGCTTTTTCACAGATCTATGGGCCTGATATTGGTTCTCTTAAGCTTTGTCTTTGTGTGAACCACAAACATACAGCATCTTCAAGGGCTGTATTTTTAGCTGTTTTTAAAGTTTTTCTCATTTTTGGCCCTTCATCAGAATCCAGTTTAGAAGCATACTGCAATATAGTTTCCCTTTTGTTTTTCAAGTTACTTGTTGTGGCTTTTCCTACACCATATATTCTGGCTGAAAGAACTCCACTTTCCCCCTTCTCAAGTTGATTTAAAATCTGTATTTTAGAGTGTATATTTAAAGTTGTATGTTTCCTTTTAAGAGATGTTCATGCAACCATAGTTTACTCACTCACTGTTAAAGTACAGTATAAAAATACCGGAAACCCACAAACACACACAGAAGCAGAATGCCGTACAGAAACACACTTAGAATAGACAACAGGGCAATGTTCACCGTGGCAGACAAAGCCTGACCGAGCGCAGGAGAGAGAAATACCGTAAGGTGGGGCTTGCGAGTCAGATAGCGAGCTCCCCTCCCCCTCTCTTTGTAAAAGTAGCAGCATAACTGTTTATTCCACTTGTTCCTGATCTGTAAAGCATAGCGCAGCAGCACTGATTCTTCTTACTTGCTGCAATGTACATCTGTCTCTGTATGTTGTAAGTACGTACATACATCAATGCAAACATTTGGCACGTTCAGGATATTGGGGTTCGGATTAAGGAGGTTTTACTGTGTATATATATCATCATCATCATTGTCAACCATTATCAATCCACTGCTGGACGAAGGTCTCCCCAAGTTTCCTCCACAACGGTCTGTCTTGTGCCAGTCTCCTCCATGTCACTACCACATACTTTCGAATTTCATCCACCCATCTCTCATGTGGTCTTCTTCTGGGTCTTTTCCTGTCCCTTGGAATCCAATCTAAAATTGCGGCTGTCCATCGATGATCTGTCCTTCTGGCAGTATGTCCAGCCCACTGCCATTTCAGGGATTTAACTCTGCTCATGATGTCTTCCACTCTTGTCATTTTTCGGATCCACGAGTTCCTCTTCTTATCTCTCCTGGTTACACCAAGTATGCACCTCTCCATGCATCTTTGAGTTGTCTGCAGCCTTTCTATGTCTCTTTTAGTTAAGGTCCACGTCTCTGCACCATACGTAAGCACTGGAAGGATGCATTGATCAAACACTTTTCTTTTAAGACATAATGGCATATTGCTCTTGAAAATTATGCTGTTTCTTCCAAAAGCTCTCCAGGCAAGTTTTGTACGCCGATTAATTTCTTCATCAATGTGACCCTCACTTGATATCTGCTGTCCAAGATAAACGTGCGTGTCTGTTATCTCCAGCTTTTCTCCATCAATCGATAAATCTTCATTTCTTGTAAAAGCATTGTACATCACTTTTGTCTTCTGAAAGTTCATTTTTAATCCCACTTCTTTACTCTTGTCAGCAAGTTCCTGGATCATACTCTGCAGCTCTGATGGGGTAATTGCAAAAATGACTACGTCATCAGCAAAACGAAGGTGGGTTAGATAATCTCCATTAATCTTTATCCCCTTGTTTTCCCAGCTCAGCGACTGAAAAACACCCTCCAATGTGGCATTAAAGAGCTTCGGAGATATGGTGTCACCTTGTCTCACTCCCTTTCCAATTTTTACGTGTGTTGTATTTTCAAACAGCCGAATCTTTGCACTTGCATTTTCATAGATGTTATTAATAATATTGTTATTATAATGTATATATAGACATATATATATATATATGGACAGAAAAGGACCCAGAAGAAGACCCCCATGGGAGATGGATGGATGAAATTCAAAAGCATGCCGGAGTGACATGGAGGAGACAGGCTCAAGACAGACAATTATGGAAGAAACTTTGGGAGACCTTCATCCAGCAGTGGATTGATAATGGTTGACGATGATGACGATATACGCTCATGGACAATGAAATTTGCGAACCAAGAAGGAAGCATCGGATTGAACTGAAATTTTATGGACGTAATGATACAGATGAATGATACACAGATGGCAAAAACAGAGCTGCAGTGCAGGACAATTACAGAGGGATCTGTGGCACACAGTCCAATCATCTTCAATAGCATTTCACACTGCCTCATGAGGTGATACATGCTGCAATACAGTCCGGCATGGAGGCAAACAGATGCCTGGTGTTGTCCTGTGGCAGACTGGCCCACATGTGTTGGACGGTGTGCTCTAAATCCCAGATAGCGCAGCACAGCGGCAGCTGGCGTTTCAAATGGACCCACACATGCTCAATAAAGGACATGTCTGGGGAGCGAGCAGGCCATGGAAGTGTCTGGACATGATGTAGGCGGTCCTGGGCAACCTGAGCCACGTGCGAGCGGGCATTATCCTGCTGGTATAGTGCACCTGGAATCCCGGCCAGGAATGGGAGCACATGGGGCCGTAGAATCTCATCCACATATCGCTGGCCTGTCAATGATCCATGTGCCACTACTACTGCTGGTCGGCTATCATAGGCAATGGCTCCCCAGACCATAATGCCTGCAGTGAAGGAGGCGTGGTGCTCCATAGCGAGGTTGGGATTGTGCCATTGACCCAGGGACCTCCACACCGAGACACAATGATCATCTGTCTCCAAAACAAAGTGTCACTCATTCCTAAACACCACACATTGCCAGTCTGTGGCGTTCCATGTTGCTCCGGCCTGGCAGCACTGCAAACAGAGCCGGCAATGTTCCGATGTTAATGGCAGTACACGTAAGAGTCGCTGGAATCGCAGAAATGGTTTGTAGGCACACAGGAGCTGCTACATCTGCCTGTATAGTGCACCAAGTCCCCATGGGATGCGTTCGTGCCTGGCTCACGACCTGTCGATCCTCTCTACTGGTGGTCCTTCTGGTCCGCCTTGCGGCAGTGCCGTCAAGTGTCCACTGCTGCCAACACAGTCGGACAGTATGGTCATAAAGATTCACGTGGTGGGCTATGCGGCAGGCTGACCACCCTGAGATTTTCAGCCCGATGATTAGGCCTCTCTCACAGCCCGTACATTGAGTAAATCAATGTCTCTGGCATCTACCCAGCATTCTCGTCACTCTCTACTCTTCCTTGCGTCAGCCGGTGCTTTTCACTTTCATGGGGCATTGACTACATGACGGTTTATTAAGGCTGCTGGTTCGTAGCGCACCACAGGGGGTGCGGTCGTGCGCAATCGCACCAAACATGGATCATTTGCATACCAGCACACACTCTAAATATTTGCAAAGTTTCGTGGTTGTAGCATGTTTCCTTCTAGGTGCGCAAATTTCATTGTCGAAATATACGTGTATATATATATATATATATATATATATATAAAGCAAAGTGGGAAAATGCAGGTGTTTTTGTCCATGAATTGCTGTACCACTTTATTATTATTATTAGGTGTGCAACTTAATCCTCGGCCCCTAACCGCAAGCAATCATAGAACGTCGGCAAATGCAAATAGCTGTGTGTGATAATATATGATTGCAGTCCCATCCAACAGCTTTCCAGGCAACCATAACCACTCACAGCTGTAGTGACAGAAGGGACGAAAGTTGACGGTGAAAGCAATGTTGGTCGAGAAGCAACATTCGAGGCACTGTTCGCGTTTCAGCTGAAAAAAGTGCCACAGAAGCCCAGAAAATGATCTGTGCTGCTTTAGGTGAGGTTGCTGTGTCTTACAGTACATGTAAGAAATGGTTCTAGCTGTTTAAGCAGGGATATTTCGATCTCTGTGATGCAGAACATTCGGGACAGTCACAGAAAGTTCACAATGAGGAACTGGAACAACTGTTGGACGCGGATCCCTGTCACATACAGTCAGAGCTCGCCCAGGAACTTGGAGTAACACAGTAAACCATTGCAAAGTGCTTGCACAAGCTTGGACGGATTCACAAGGAGGGCCGTTGGGTGCCCCACCAACTCACAGCTGCGAACAAGTCTAGGTGCTACAATGTTGCTGTGTCCTTGCTCTCCAGATTCAAGAAGAAGAATTTCCAGTAGATAATTCATGTGTATCTTCTGTAAAAGGAAGTCACAAGTTATATGTGGTTAAAATACATAATATATAGAGATTCAGTACTTCTTTCAGAATTTTTTTTTTTTTTATTGGAGGTTTAACGACCACCGTGAGCAACTCAATGGGCTATAAGCAGTCGCCGGTCCCTAATTTAGGGTCACTGGTTCAAGGGAAGGGAGAGAGCCAGTATCGTGCGACAAACACAACATCCATGCCTGACCGGGATTCGAACCCGGACCCCTTATGGACGAATGATCAGAGGGCAGCGCCTTAGACCACTGCGCCACTGTGGCAGCTCTTTCAGAATTGCTATTACACACATTAAAATATGGACATGTGCTTATGGTGGTGCAGTTAATTATGACGTTTATTATTTCTGGAGGACATACAGATTGCTGAATCCATCTTAATAGAGAAGACCAAATCATCAAACTGCAATAGCAATTCACCATATGACCTTTCATATGCCTGGAGGAATTTAGTGGACACCGAAAAAAGATTAAAAGAGGAGCATAAAAATTAAATTAAAAGACGACAAATACAGAAAAATCAATCTATGACACCAGATGGCACCACCATATAGGAGGAAAACTGACCCATGCACAATGTACATCATGACTTCCAGAGGTATGAAACTTCACTTGCCAACAAACGTTTCATTTCCCGTTGAAAACGCCTAGGAAGTGGCTGGGGCGAAATGCGTCCGGGGACGCTGGTGGACGTGAAGAGGTGGTACACGCATTATGTAAATAGTTCACTCATCGTTTCTTCTGGCCATTCATATTTTATTTTGTTCTTTTAAATTCGTTCACTATCAGCCTTTTAGACTGTTTTATTATAGTTTCTTGGATTTGTTCATTGTTAGCCTTTTAACCTGCCTGTGGCATAGGTAATTACATGGTTTTTATTTTCAGTCGTATTATTCTTTGAGCTTACGATACAATATACAGCATGGTTCTTTGGGTCGACTACTACTTTTGCATTGCTAATCACTTTGTTATAGTCACCATTGGACTTTTTGCAATGCATAGCCGCTGAACATCTGGGACCAAACAACTTGCAGAACTTTGGTGGTATGCGAACGAGGGCGACCCTCTGGACGAATATATGTGAGTAATTGCTCTTACCTTCTTTTAGTCTTTACTTTTTTGAAATAATAAACGTCATAATTAACTGCACCACCATAATCACATGTCCATATTTTAACGTGTGTAATAGCAATTCTGAAAAAGGTACTGAATCTCTATATATTATAGAAGGATTTCCTCCACAAGATTTTGACCTGTGATGAGAAGTGGATCCTCTACGATAATCCTAAGCGGTGCCAATCGTGGGTTTATCCAGGTCAGCCTACCACCAGTACCGCCAAACCGAATATCCATGCCAGGAAGTTGTTGCTGTGCATATGGTGGGATCAGTGCGGTGTCGTACACTATGAGTTGCTCAAACCTGGTGAAACGGTCAATGCTGAGCGTTATTGTCAGCAACTCATTCCTGTGAGTGACGCAATGGTGGCGAAAAGGCCATACACCGGCAATGGCAGAAGGTCGGTTCTGTTGCTTCAGGATAATGCGCATCCTCACACCGCGAAAACGACTTTAAACACGATCACCGACCTGGGATGGGAGATTTTGTCCCACCCGGCATATTTTTCAAACTTCGCCCCATCGGATTACCACCTCTTTCACTCCCTGCAACATCACCTGAGTGATACACACACTTCACTTCTGTCGAGGAGGTCCACACAAGTATTGATGACTTTATCAACTTTAAACAGCCCTCTTTTTTCTGCAGTGGCATTCGGCAGCTCCCTGACCGATGGCTCAAATGTACCCAACAAGACGGGAATTATTTCCCTGATTAGGTACGTATTCGATTTGCTATAATTTGCTGTCAACGTGTCGTGTCAGTGGCTGAGAATTAAGTTGCACACCTAATATTATTATTATTATTATTATTATTGGACCACTTCTAAATGACATGCTGATATGATAGGTCTTAAGGTCCATATACCTAGAAAAGTCTGAAAACCAAAAAAATCAAAATAGAGGCTTTAGAACATTGTCTGCTTGAACTTTTTGCTTATTGTTTGACTACTTCTAAATAACCTAGAGATTTGAAAATTGGCATGCTGATAGGTATCTAAGTAGACATGCTCTAGAAAACTTGAAAATTACATTATCCTGGAATGGGAATCGAACCCACATCACCCGATTTCCGTTCAGATACGGTATCGTTACCTTTCAACTGTCAGTCTCCAAAATGTAAGAAACATGGCCAGGAGATAGTACTAAGGGCAAAAACCAATGGGTGTATTTCCATTTTGTCCCAAATGAACTGACAAAGGTGAACGAGTAGTCTGAAAATGGCCTTGGAGCACAAGTGGAGAAAATCATCGAATGTAAGAAACATCTAACATACTGTTGGCTTCCCTTTGATGCAAGCCCTGGAGTGTGAAAGTGCAACATTGAATGCTTTGCTAGGAAGCCAACTTTTGCTTCATGGAAATAAAGTGACTAATGTAAAATCTGTATTTTTGGAAGTGTACAAGGGAAATCGCAAAAAAGGGTGTCTGTAGGTGCATCTCGACTTTCGGAATCGATTGGCGCAAAAATCAAGTCGATATCATTAACGGTTCGAAATATACAAAACAGTGATATTTGGAACATTTTCAGGTATCAAGGACACCACCAGGCGGCGCTCTGAAAAGACCCCTCAGATGTAGTCAACAATGTAGTTCTCCACTTGTGCTCTAAGGTCATTTTTGCACCACTCGTTCACCTTTGTCAGTTCATTTGGGCCAAAACAGAAATACACCCATTGGTTTTTGCCCTTAGTACTATCTCCTGACCATGTTTCTTCAATTTTGGAGAGTGACAGTTGAAACGTTTCCCTTGTGAGAACAAGAAACCTTCAAGCAACTGGGGATGTATATTGGGACTCAGATCTGCTGTGTGCAAATTGAGCAGCTCACATGTTGCCGAGATGAAGGATCATATATGCTTCGATTTGCGCACAACAGATCATTACGTCTGAGCCCCAATACACGTCCCCAGTTGCTTGAAGGTTCTTTGTTCTGAGTGGCGTAACGGTAACATACCTGAACATAAATCAGGAAATGCGGGTTTATTCCTGTTCCAGGATGATGTAATTTTCAAGTTTTCTGAGGCATGTCTACTTACATGATTAATTTGGCACTTATCTGCCTGTAACATCTATTTGACTATCATGCTGATAGGTCTTAAGGTCCAGATCCCCACAAGAGTCCAAAAACAAAAAACAAAAAATCAAAATGGTGGCCTTGGAATATTCTGTGCTTGAATTTTTCTATCACTTCTACACCAAGAAAAGTCTGAAAACCAAAAAATTCAAAACGGAGGCTTACCTTTACTGTTCAAAATTCTAATAGGTCTAAAGATAATTATGCCAGAAACATTAAAAGTCGAAATGCTGCAAAAATTCCATGAAATTTTGATTTAAAATTAAGGGGCACTGAAGCCTGCTCTGTTTTGTGTCAAAACATATGCATCGATGTCATGACCCTGTTCTGAACTGTAAAACAGTTACGTATCTTTAATTACTTTTCTTTCCCATAATTACTTTTCTATTTCTTTAATTTTATGTTTAAAATATGATTTTTACAGATTCACCATTTGGAGAACAGGCAGGACTGCTAGTAAGAGTACAAAACAACTCAGTTGGAGGGCATTTTAAAGAAATAGGAAAATTTTCAAGAACAATTTACCATTGTATCTTAAATTCATACTTCTAGTTCATACTAATGGATCAAAGACATGGACAGTAACAAAAAATGACATACAGAGGATACATACAACTCAAAGGTGCATGCTTGGTGTAGTCAAGAAAGGTAGGAAAAGGATTAGAGGAATGATAAGAGTTGATGACATCGTGATTAAAGTGAAGACCCTCAAGTTGCAATGGCCTGGCCATATTGCTATATGAACTGACTGACCACCGTTGAACAACGGAAATGGCCATCCCGGTGCCGCAGTGGTCAAAGCGCTGGCTTATCATCATTCGTCCAATTTGGGTCTGGGTTCAAATCCCGGTGAGGCATGAATGTTGTGTTTGTCTTACAGCACTGGTTCTGTCCCTCACCTGGAAACAGTGACCCTAAATTAGGAATGGGAGACTGCTTATAGCCCACTGAGTTGCTCATGGTGGTCATTAAATCCCCAATCATAAAAAACTGGTTTTTGATTCAATACCGGAGGGCAGTAAAAGCCCAGAAGAATAATGCATGGGTGATGGGTGGATGAAATTTGAAAGCATGCTGGAGTGATTTTGGAAGAGATGGGCTCAAGACAGAAAATTGTGAAAGAGACCTGGGGGGACCTTCATTCAGCATTGGATAGATAATGGCTGATTATGATGATGATATGAACGAGTTTATATATCTTACGGTTTTCTCCCACTCTCTCCTTTCTTTTTTTTTTTTTTTATTGCTTTAGCTCTAGGAGAAGTAGAACAGTGGACCCTCCCTCAGAAATTATTAAGTTCCATCACCAGTGGGGTCTTTAAAAGAATGCTTTGTTCAATGTGTTGCAAATATGTTTCGGCAAAAAGAGAGGACAAAGGTAATCCTATTCGAAGCCAACTTTTTTGCCTGTAACAGTTTTGCTCATGTAGTGTATGAAAGTAGTCATGCAGATCTTTGATTAAGTTGCCTGGAAGTTTTAAATTTTGAATTAACTTTTTCACTAGTTGCACGTAAGAATCAAAAAATGTGACACACGAAAAAACAGATTCAACATCTAGAATAAACACAGGGTCATACACATTTACAAAAAGCAAATTCCAAGACTTTTCCAGAGGTTTTCCAGGTGTTCAAAAAATTCCAGGAGCTTCATTTTTTTCTAGAATCATAGTGCTTTGTTTTATATTTTGCAAACTGCGGTGAAATTAAGTATGCATTTAGAATTCTTATGCAGTTCTATGGGTTCCACTGTTACAGTGTGTGTGTGTGTGTGTGTGTGTGTGTGTGTGTGTGTGTGTGTGTGTGTGTGTGTGTGTGTGCGTGTGTGTGTGTTACATCTGGTGGCAAAATTTCTCCATATAAAAATTGCTCTGAATAAAACTTACATGAAGCAATCTGGAACTTAGCATAATGATAATAATATAAATAATTTTGCCATAGCACTGAAGATTCCCTATTCTAGAGTCATCTATTACCATCCATGCACACTGGCAGCAAGGGAGGCCAGATATGACTCTCCTTCAGCTTGTACATGTGGGAAGGTTTCCACGCACTGTTGTGACTCCAACTGCACATAACTGCTTTACCACAGACCATGGTCACTAGAAATACACTGATCAGCCAAAACATTAAAACCACCTCTGCATTATGCAAATAAGCATGCATGCAGCCATCAGCATCATGTGCCAAGGTTGAGAATGTTATACAGTATATACATATAATACCTGGATCGGAGCTCTCTCAGTCAGTATTTCGTTTTGGAGCTCTCTCAATCAGTATTTCGTTTTGGAGCTCTCTCAGTCAGTATTTCGTTTTGGAGCTCTCTCAGTCAGTATTTCGTTTTGGAGCTCTCTCAGTCAGTATTTCGTAGCAAAGGATTTATCTGATTTAGACAAAAGGCCAGACCATTATGGCAAGGCACCGTGGTGAGAGCATATCTAAAACAGTGAGGCTGGTAGGCTGCTCACACTATGCAGTAGTTAATACCTACAAAAGATGGTCCAAAACAGGTGACAATTGAGGCGTGGGCAAGCCACTTCTCATTGATGCCAGAGGTCAGTGCAGGCTATCTCGTCTTGTCCGCAGCAACAGGAGGGTTACTATGGCTGACATTACCCATAATTTCAATGGTGGTGAAGGGCCCAATATGTCCGAACACACAGTTCATCATACGCTCTTGGATATGAGTCGGCGCAGTCACAGACCCATTCATGTGCCTATATTCACAACTGTTCACTATTGTCAACGCTTGCAGTGGGCACGCAATCATCGACGTTGGACCATAAAAGACTGGAAGAGGATCTCACGGTCAGACAAATCCTGTTTCCCATTACATCATGTCAACGGATGAGTTAGTGTGCAATGTTTTCCCAAGGAAGCCTTCTCACCTGGATGTACTGTGGGATGGATCCAGGTGGCTGGAGGGAGTGTGATGGTCTGAGCAAAATTTTCTTGGGGAACACTTGGACCCATTATCCCTGTAGAGCAAACTCTGACAGCTGTCATGTACCTGAACATTGTGGCTGACCAAGTACACCCCTTTATGGCGAATGTGTTCACTGGTGGAGATGGTGCCTTTTAACAAACCACACTGCACAGAAGATTCAGGAATGGTTCCAAGATACGAAGAGGAATTCAATTTATTGTCATGGCCCCAAATTTGTCAGATATGAATCTTATCGAACATTTGCGGTTTGAGTTGGAGAAATGGGTACGAGCAGCATCACTTCAACCATGTAATTTACAGGAGCTGTGGATCTTCTGTTGTAGTCATGGTAGCAAATATCAAGAGGCACCTACCAACATCTCGTTGGATTTGTGCCTCATTGGGTGAGAGCTACAGCTATTCAAGAATTAAACTGTGAAATTACAAACACAGATCCAACAGACACAAATAACATATCTTACAAAAATCAGAAATTATAGCTCTCTGCCTGATTGCATAAAAATTGCAAAACCACCAATAGGTGCAACAATACTGTGTGTATTAACAAAAATAAAGATCCATAAAAAAAAATAAACACTTCAGATCAATTATCACAAAATTCAAAGCACCTCTGATTAATTTGGATAAAAAAACATTGTCACCTACATGTATCAAAACTAAATTTGCAATTAAGAACAGCTCGACATTTTTGGAACATGCAAAAAAAAAAAAAAAAAAAATCAACAGGCTTTACGTAATTATATAGGAAGTCTAGATGTCATGTCATTATACCGTAACAACCCTGTTCCTGAGGCTGTTCAAATTAGAGTTAATAAACTAAAAGAAAGAAATGAATTACAACTAAACCAAATTGAGGAACTAAAAACAAATTATATCTAAACAATAATTATTTAAGTACAATGGTATCAAGAGGCTTTATGTAATTATATAGGAAGTCTAGATGTCATGTCATTATACCGTAACAACCCTGTTCCTGAGGCTGTTCAAATTAGAGTTAATAAACTAAAAGAAAGAAATGAATTACAACTAAACCAAATTGAGGAACTAAAAACAAATTATATCTAAACAATAATTATTTAAGTACAATGGTATCAAGAGGCTTTATGTAATTATATAGGAAGTCTAGATGTCATGTCATTATACCGTAACAACCCTGTTCCTGAGGCTGTTCAAATTAGAGTTAATAAACTAAAAGAAGGAAATGAATTACAACTAAACCAAATTGAGGAACTAAAAACAAATTATATCTAAACAATAATTATTTAAGTACAATGGTATCAAGAGGCTTTATGTAATTATATAGGAAGTCTAGATGTCATGTCATTATACCGTAACAACCCTGTTCCTGAGGCTGTTCAAATTAGAGTTAATAAACTAAAAGAAGGAAATGAATTACAACTAAACCAAATTGAGGAACTAAAAACAAATTATATCTAAACAATAATTATTTAAGTACAATGGTATCAAGAGGCTTTATGTAATTATATAGGAAGTCTAGATGTCATGTCATTATACTGTAACAACCCTGTTCCTGAGGCTGTTCAAATTAGAGTTAATAAACTAAAAGAAAGAAATGAATTACAACTAAACCAAATTGAGGAACTAAAAACAAATTATATCTAAACAATAATTATTTAAGTACAATGGTATAACACATAGACAAAAACTGGAGGCTCAACTGGTTCCCCATTGTCAACATTGTTCACTGAAGTCATTTTGAATGACACTGAGGAAAAACTTATTGAACATCTTGACAAAAAACAAATTACATACTGTTGGCACGTTGATGACATTTTTATTCTATCTAGATTACAGGAAGAGGAATTAAAAAACTTTGCAGAAAAGTACATTTAATTATATCAAATTATAAAATAGATGCTCAAAAATAAAAAATAAATAATATGTTACTTTCTTGGATGTTCAATTAATTACAACAAAAAAATCATTTGAAGTATAAGGTGTATAAAATACCAACTTATGTCCCTGTCACGATTCCCAATAATTCTAGTCATCCATGGACCCACAAAATCTCAACAGGATTTTTACTTTGGTTAAAAATAACTTCACACATTTGTGTAACAAGAAAATTAGAGAACAGGAATTGAAATGGATAAAAGAAACATCTAAAAATTATGGTTATTCAACAAAATTAACAACTTCATTAAAAAATTTAATCATCTAGATACAAAACTGATATTAACTTTATAAAACATAATACTGATAACATTATATATAAAGGATCACTTCCATATATGGTAAACATAAATCAAAAAATGAACAACATTGGCAAGAAGCATAACTTTGGATAAGGACAATCATAAATGAACTGAAGTTTACGTGCTGATTAAACTAAAAACTATGTACAATAAACCTTCACACACGTAACTCACTCGAAGAAACTCCATAGTGATTTTTAAGAACTTTTAATAAAAATCATACGACTTCACAATCCGTGAGATCTTTCAGGACACCTTGTTCCCATCTTCAGACCAGCAAGGTGTCCCGACCTGGTCTGAAGATGGGAACAAGGTGTCCCGAAAGATCTCACTTCTTCAGGCCTGGTCTGAAGATGGAACAAGGTGTCCCGAAAGATCTCACGGATTGTGAAGTCGTATGATTTTTATTAAAAGTTCTTAAAAATCACTACGGAGTTTCTTCGAGTGAGTTACGTGTGTGAAGGTTTTTTGTACATAGTTTTTAAGGGCAGGCAATCAGTTACAACAATAGCTGATATGGTTATCAATTGCAAAGATAAAACTGCTGTTCTGGAGCAGGCTGGTGTTTATCAGCTCTCTGTTCAATGTGGAAAAATAGAAAGAACCAAAATATCATGCATTGGAAGTACAAGAAATAGATTCAAAAAAAGACTAAATCAACACATTACCAATAGGAAAAAAAAAAAGAAAAAGAAAAGAAAGAAAGAAAAAGAAAGTAAGCCTTTAATATTTCATTCAATATTTCTACAATAATCAAAAATCTCTCAATTTTGAAAATATTAAGGTTATTAACACCCCACGTGCTGAATTTGAGTTATGGTTATTCTAAGTCAATTGCTATCAAAAAATGCAAACTAATCTGAGGGGCCCCCATAAAAATTTTGTAAAATCCACAGTTTTTCAATTTAGAACCACCAAATTTGGTATACTATCTCATGGTACTCTAACTTAGACAGTAGATGGTTTTTAGAAGGAAAATTTGGTATGGGGGGACCGGAGTCAAGCCACACACACACACACACACACACCCTCCCCATACAAAATTTTTGTAAAATCTACAGTTTTCATAAATAAAAAAAGTGGAAGGCAATGCACGTAACTAACAAACAAGTTAAGTTAATGGTAGTTGAGAACACGCTAAGTTACATACAATAGTTTTTAAGGCAAATATATTTCAGCCAATACTATGGCATTCATCAGTGTGACTACATTTTGTTTCGTTGCCAGATTAGAAAGGTAAGTTTTGTAATGGTAACTCCGGGTGACATGATAATGATTTAGTGATAGAAGTGTTTCTTTCACTTTTATCACTAAATCATTATCAGCTTTCTGGGTTCTACTCTTGTCATATTTTATAAGTTTAACATTTTTGGTAGTGTCAAAAGCATGAGGTTTGATAAACCTTGAAATTAAACTTATTAATATATTGTTCACCTTATGTCTAAGCTTAAATATCAATGGTTTTTCATGCTGCAATTATTGATTAATAGCAGTAAAAACTAGAAGTTTTGAAGATAGGAACAAACAGTTCAACTTGGATAATGGGTTCCTTATTAAAGACTGCAAGTTTTAAACTGTCTATGATCTTTATCAGCATGAAACAATTTTTCAAGAGCATCCCACTGTTCTAAAATTCTATTAACACTTTCAAAAAGCGATAGCCCTTTAATATTTTGTATGGTATTGAATTGCAGACTGCTTGGCTTATTTTTAATACATTTTTACTTCTTGAGCTTTTATCTAAGTAGAAAAATAACTGAACTAATAGGTGCTTGAATTAATTCCTGCTGTTTTTTGCCACACAAACACATGTGTTGCCACAAAATGGTACAGGATAGTTTATTCAAAGTAGCGTCCATTGGCAGCTATGACCCTTTCCCACTGTTGGGGTAACAAATGGATTCTGCGGTAGAAAAATGCAGGTTTTTTCGAGGCGAACCATTCATCAAGCCATTTTTGGATATCCACGACAGAAAGGAAGTGCTGCTCTGACAGGCCATGTTGTAGCGACCAGAACAAATGGAAGTCCGAGGGAGCAATGTCCAGGGCAAGTGGCTCCAAGAGTTCCTTCACGGATGTGGCGACATGAGGTCTAGCATTGTCGTGGAGAAGAATAACCTTGTATGTGGGATCCAGTTTCCGAGCTTCTGGATCATTCCCATTGCCTTTAAACGTTTGCTAACCATTGACTCATCGACCCGTGGTATTTCAGACAACTCACGGAGGGTCTGACATGAATCCTCATCCAATAAGGACTTCAATGCGCCATCTTCGAACTTTTTCGGCTGCCCAGGGCACTCTGTGTCCTTCCACGTCATATTTGTTGGCTTTGAAGCGTTGGAACCACTCTCTGCATGTTGTTTCCGATAGGGCATGTTCCTCATAGGCCTGCACTAGCAAACGATGACTTTCCGCTGCGGATTTCTTGAGATGAAAGCAGAAGAGTAATGCTTCCCGCAAATGCTCCTTTTTCGGTACGAAACTCGATATCGTGAATGCGATACAAACTCGTGTTCTGTGCCCTCCGATCGTGTGTCACACACTGCTTCGCCCAGACTATGAACAGTATGTGCGTGCGCAAGGGAGGTCACGTGTGGCCTCGGGTAACAGCGCACCACTGCTGCGCTCTATTGGGCAACAGCAGGAATTAATTCAAGCACCTAATACAAATTACTCCACATCAAAATTCTTAAGTTTCGAGGAAGCATTTTTTGCAGCCAAATGAATATGATGACAAGTGCAAGGAGTTATGATGATAGGAGGTTGAATCTCTTTGATTAGAGTTGCCACACCTTTTATACTGCCCACCATCGTACTCGCATTGCCGCATGAAAATACTACACAGTTTTTCCAAGATATGCTTTTTTTTTCAGTACACTATTAATGACAGAGAAAATCTCTTTAGCTGTGTTATCTGATGTTTCCATCAATGAAAGCAGAACTGTTTCATTGCAGCCGCTTATCGCATTGAAGTATGTTATCATCATCATCATCATTGTCAACCATTATCAATCCACTGCTGGACGAAGGTCTCCCCAAGTTTCCTCCACAACGGTCTGTCTTGTGCCAGTCTCCTCCATGTCACCCCTGCATACTTTCGAATTTCATCCACCCATCTCCCATGTGGTCTTTTTCTGGGTCTTTTCCTGTCCCTTGGAATCCAATCTAAAATTTCGGCTGTCCATCGATGATCTGTCCTTCTGGCAGTATGTCCAGCCCATTGCCATTTCAGGGATTTAACTCTGATCATGATGTCTTCCACTCTTGTCATTTTTCGGATCCACGAGTTCCTCTTCTTATCTCTCCTGGTTACACCAAGTATGCACCTCTCCATGCTTCTTTGAGTTGTCTGCAGCCTTTGTATGTCTCTTTTAGTTAAGGTCCACGTCTCTGCACCATACGTAAGCACTGGAAGGATGCATTGATCAAACACTTTTCTTTTAAGACATAATGGCATATTGCTCTTGAAAATTATGCTGTTTCTTCCAAAAGCTCTCCAGGCAAGTTTTGTACGCCGATTAATTTCTTCATCAATGTGATCCTCACTTGATATCTGCTGTCCAAGATAAACGCACGTGTCTGTTATCTCCAGCTTTTCTCCATCAATCGATAAATCTTCATTTCTTGTAAAAGCATTGAACATCACTTTTGTCTTCTGAAAGTTCATTTTTAATCCCACTTCTTTACTCTTGTCAGCAAGTTCCTGGATCATACTCTGCAGCTCTGATGGGGTAGTTGCAAAAATGACTACGTCATCAGCAAAACGAAGGTGGGTTAGATAATCTCCATTAATCTTTATCCCCTTGTTTTCCCAGCTCAGTGACTGAAAAACACCCTCCAATGTGGCATTAAAGAGCTTCGAAGATATGGTGTCACCTTGTCTCACTCCCTTTCCAATTTTTATGTGTGTTGTATTTTCAAACAGCCTAATCTTTGCACTTGCATTTTCATAGATGTTATTAATAATATTAATGTATGCATCTTCAATACCACAGGTTTTCAAAGCCATTGATATGTTATAACAAGTGGATAATTGTTTTTATCACTTGTATCATTAGTTCTGTCAGTTGCTAAAGAAAATGCTTGCTCTTTAATAACAGACAATATTGTTTTCTTTGGTTGAATCAGCTAAACAATGGATGAGTGGTGATGTTTTTGTTCTAGCAAACACATAATTTTTTACGATTTCTGAATTCGGGAACATCCTACGAAACAGATCTTTGGCATGGTCGGCTGCTGCGATAGGCAAGTTGTGTTCAATGACGAACGATGTAAATAAGAGCTCTGTTTCAGTAGAATCATTAGTTTTTGCAGAAACGTTTTTTGCCAAAGACTGGGATTTCAGCTTCATATAATTTTTACGCTTCTTGCTCTCTGCATGATGCCTACAATCATCATAGCTGCCATGCACTACGCTAAAATCACAGACACATGTCTTAAAAAACACATGATTCAGCAAAACTTTAGATGCTTTATAAAAAAAGGTCATTCTTTACTATACTTATATATCGCAAAACGCTTGATAAGTTTTATCTGCCTTTGTTCTTTTTGTTGTCACAGCTGTTACACTGCTGCGTTTCATTTCATTTTAATCTAAATTAAAAAGTCTGCACCGAAATTTTCACAAGCATAAAGCCACATGTAATCAATGTAAAGAGTTTGCAAAAGGTGCTGAGCTGAGCTACCTCTTGGTTTTTGCACATGACACTCTCAAATGGCTGTATGGGGAATCATGTGACAAACAGTGTATGAGGAGAAGTTCCATTGGCAGGGAAAGTCAGAACATCGAAGGCCTATAGGGACTATCTGTAAAGTGTATTTTTTCGACTAAAAGATGGTAAGAAACAGAAAATTGCATGCAGGGATTTTGCATAGGCTTTTCCATAATTTTTTGGGGTGACTTGCGCAAAACCATAACATGGAGTGAAAATCTGTACAAACTACGGAAAATCCATAAAAGTTGGCATCTCTGTACTTGTAAATACTGGATGATGAATAATCATACAAAGGTTTACTGTTCAATTCCACTTAGTAGTTCTAATTCTGACTATTATATAGCTCTAATTATTGTACTATTCTCTTTTACGTGCGATATTTCAAAGTAACTTGTACAAAAAACTAGCAGATAATGCTTACCTTGGCATTCCTTTCTAGCAACGGGAACATTTCACGCACGTGTTTTCCGGTCCTTTGTTGATGTTATTGTCCTAAAGTCCGTTGTATGCGATGACTGGCTTTACTTCTCACACTTTTCGCTGGGTATACTCATTGGATCTTTGCCTTAGGATTCAAACATCAATTTTTACCGTTCTTTATACTCGAAATTTTCGCCCATACTTTGGGCATCTTCAGGAGCGTGGCGACTTTACCACCGATGTTCGTGGTTAACTTCGCGCTAATGGAGTCCGATACTCCTTGTTGCCATTCGTCGGAAAAACTTTCCTGGATATATTTCATTATCAAGCCCGGCTGGCGCCATCTATGTTTCGTTAAGAACACTCCCCCCCCCACCCCGTATTTTTTTTTTTAATTTTCTTCTCCTATCCTGGTTATTTTGTCTTTTTTTGCCTGTTTTTCTTTTGTTGTTGTTTTTCTTGTCTTATTAGTTCTTTCCACAGGCCCGATAATGTGCTAGGGTCGTTCTGGTTACATACCCTTGCTTTATTTTTGTACATTAATATTGCTTCTTCCCTCCTCATTTGCCTTTCCAATTTTTTATTCTTTTAGCATTTTAATTTCATCGAACTTTGGGAATGTCCGGTTTTCCAAGCAGAATTGCACTAAAGCAGTTTTGGCTTCTTTTTTTTGCCAGTTAGATATGTGTTGTTTAAGTCTTTTTTTTTTAATCTGTTTTTCGTACTTCCAATGTACGATATTGGGGGTATGTGTGCTATTGGAATTTCGTATTTTAAAAGTTACTAGACTCTTGAATGTTTCTTCTCATAAAAAGAACATGACGGTAGGTCACACTTTTTTGCAAAGTTAGATAAAGATCTTGAATAACTGTAGCTATGAAAGGAATAGCATGACAATATTTCCATTCAAAATAGTCAGCTCCAGTAGTTATCTTATGTTGACTTTTTACTGATCAGTAACTTAGAGTAAGTGATAAAAAGATAGTGGGGAAAACAAACAAAATTGGTTAAATTTATTAAGATATACAATATTCTTTGCTTTTCAGTATTTTTTAACATTTGTAAACTCAGTCCTATTTCAGCCTAGTCACACTTATTCAGGTCTTGTTTACAAAAACAATTATATACACACATACTTGTACATGCTGCCCCAGCGGCTGAGTAATCTGAGTCACTGGCTTCTAACCAATCATGAGATGGGCCTTGGTTTAAGAACTGGACAAGGCATGGGTGATGAGCTTGTCTTACCACACCTGGCCCTCTCACTTTCCTGAAACCAGTGGCGCAAAATTCAGGATGGGTGACATCTTATAACCCCACAAGTTGCTCATGGTGGTTGTTAAACCACAAAACAAATATATATATATATATACAACAGGGTGGAAAGGAAAGCTATGGACCGTGCCATGGCACTAACATGATGAAACAATGTTTGGGACTACCATGCCCCAAATGGAGGGGAGAGGCTACCTTCCCACATTGCAATTGCAATTTGCAAATAACACAACAAAATCAATTACAAAGTTTGCATTTTTGAACTTCACTTTTAGTTGGTAAAGTTCGATGAACACTTACCGCACGTGGGGCTTGGCTTTCAATTCATATTTCCGTTATGTGGATGCGGCACGGGGGTTTTTCATTTGGCCACGGGTCCGCTTCTTTTTATTTTTTCCGTTGGAATTTATTTTGTCTCATCACCAAATGAGTTTTTTCCTTTGCTGCATCCTCATTTACTTCAATATTTATTCATACCCGAGTACTTTCAGTAAAACTCCTTTACCGTCTTCGAGGGGACGTTTTGCTCCGACTAGCACGGACCGTGTCAGCTGGGCATTTCGGTGGTTCTCGCGGGCTGCTTCTGTCATCGGCTATCGCTTCTTCTTGGGCGTTGTGGCGCCATCTCTTGTTGGTCAGTGATCTCCCTTTTCGAACTTTTTCATTTTTTTGCTCAATTTTAATTAAATTTTTCCAGCTGTTTCTCAAATTATTAGGGTCATTATGGTTGCAAACTTTTGTTCTATTTTTTTCAATCATTACCGACTCTGCTATTCTGAGGTGTTTTTCGGATTTACAGCTTTTAATGATTTTTATATTTTCGAATTTAGGATATTTTTGGTTATCCAGACAGTATTGGATAAGTGCTGTTTTTTCTTCTTTTTTCTGCCAGTTTTTTACGTGTTGTTTTAATCTGTGTTTAAGCTTATTTTTGGTACTTCCTATATAAGCCATTGGAGGATTTTCAGTAATAAGAATTGAGTAAATGCCTGCTTTTTCTAACATTTTTATTTTTTCATTTTTTATTACTATATTTTTGATGGTATTTACTTTTCCTCCAATTTGAATGTTATGCTTTTTACAAATATTATTAATTTCATTGGTAGTACCTTTTATGTAAGGAAAACCATTTAAATATTTGACTTCTTTTTTATTTACTACAGCATTATTTTTTATTTTCTTTATTACTTCAGTGTCCCATTTTTTTATTAAATGGTTAGGATAACCAAAGCTGCCTGCAATTTTTTTTATGAATTTGATTTCTTCATTGATGAACTGACTATTTTCAGAATGCGTATATGCTCTTTTAATTAAGGTTTTTATACTATTGCATTTTTGAGGATAAGGATGTGCTGAATTGTACGGGATTAGGACCAGAACGAATGAACTTTTCCGATAAACCCTGTATAGTAACTTATCTGTGGATTTGATAACCTGTACATCCAAAAAGGCTAATGCATTATTTTTTTCTATTTCAACAGTGAGTTCTATAGTTGGATATAAAGCGCTGTAACATTTTGTTAATTTTTTTAATTCTTCTTCGTTCAGTTTTGATAGAATGAAAATATCATCCACGTATCGACAGTACACTTCTGGTTTTTCTTCCATACGATGCAGGACATTTTCTTCAATTTCGTTCATCACAACCTCAGCATATAGAGTTGATAATGGTGAGCCCATTGGGCCTCCTGAATTTTGCCTGAATATTTTGTTCTTGTATGTAAAAATATTATTTTCATATAAATAGACTAAAACTTTTTTGAATTCATGAATTTGTGTGTTATTTAAAATTTTAAGATTTTGCAACTTCTTAATGATAATTTCAATAGCATCTGGAACAGGAGTGCTTGGATATAATGCTTTAACGTCCATGCTTGCCATATTTAAGTCCTTTAGGTCAGTTTTTACATTTTTAATTTTCTCTATAAATTCATATGTGTTCTTGATGGTGAACTTGTTGTTCATGAAAAAGGGTGCTAGGAATTTGTAAATGTTTTTCTCTAAAGTTATCAATGGTGAGTTTTTTTTTGAAACTATCAGTCTCATTGGAGCATCATCTTTGTGCGTTTTTATCTTTGCAACGATACGTGGTATGCCTGCTCCCATTGATGGAAAAGAGCGCTTGATTTCATCAGGTAAGGTGCTATGATTTCTTATATCCGCTAAGAATTTAATTTGATTATCAGTTGGGTCTTTCATAATTTCGGTACAATTTAATCCATTGATTGCTGCTGTCATTTTTTGTTCAAATTCATCAGTGTTGAGAATAATGATTTGGCCAGATTTATCTGCTTCACAGAATTTGATATATGGGTCATTTTTCAATTCCAATAGTTGTTTTTTTTTTCATATTTTAATTTTTTCTCTATATAGAAGTTTTTGTTGTTTTTGGCATTATATTCTTTTAGAATAACTCTATATAATTTGTTCTCTACTTCAGTTTTATTCTCTGCGCCTGGTATATTTTTGAGAATATCTTCGAGGCAAGGGATGATTTCTTCAGTTTTAGGGAGGTCTTGTGGAAAGGCAAATTTTTTCCCTTTTTGTAAAATTGCTTTTTGTGTAAAGCTTAAATTCTTATCAGACCGATTTTCATATACATTATATTCATTTATGGGTTCCTTATTTAATTTTTGTTCATCAAATAGTGCATTTAATTTTTTATCTACCGTAACGCTATTGGAGTTGGCTTCTTTGTTAGCAATTTCGTTAATTTCGATGAACGTAGTATCCAAAATGCGATCTTTCCAAGTGCCATCAAATTGTGCATATTTTGAGTTGCTTATCAGCTTCCATAATTCATAAACTTGAGCATTAAGTCTGAATATTTGTTTTCTTTTAGCTATAATTTCGTTACTAAGTCGTTTTTGTTGACATCAAAGCAGGATGTAATAATCCTTCTTACTTGTTGGCTTGTTCTTAAGTCTCAAAAATTTGGGGATAAATCCAAAATCTCTGCAAGTTACAAGAAAACGTTCTTGAACTTCAAATTTCATACATTTGATTTTAAGACGTTTGAATTTGGTGATTGTTGTTAATTCACGGTTCGAAAAGAGATTGCGATAGTGCATCATGAGGCCTAATCTGCCTTTGATCTAACCACTTGAAAGAATAATTCGTGTGCTTCAAAGTTTCAATTTACTTCCGATATTGGAGGTTATATTATTTAACGTGCATTAATGCATTTGCATTTTTGAACTTCACTTTTAGTTGGTAAAGTTTTGAACTTCACTTTTAGTTGGTCAGTTCATCGAACTTTACCAACTAAAAGTGAAGTTCAAAAATGCAAATGCATTAATGCACGTTAAATAATATAACCTCCAATATCGGAAGTAAATTGAAATTACAAAGTTGTACGGCATAGCAAAAATAGTACATATTGCATTTGTCATGAAACAATGGATGGAAATGAACTTCAACCCCCCTCCCAGCAGTATAATCTAAACATCAAAAAAGACCTTCTAACCACTGTATTACTTGTACACTCCCGTGATCTGATGTCTCATCATGCTGGTGCCATATGTTGTTAAACAGCTGTAATGGCAAATTTTCTAAGAAATCTGCTACATCTGTTCTTAGCAGCTGCAAATATTGTTCAGTGTTCAGATGATGGTGGTAAAAAAAAAAAAAGGTGATATCTGGTTCCTCTTCTAATGCATTCAATATGAAGCTACAAAATTCCAGCCATTTCCTCTTTTTTCTTTCTAGAACATCCAGTTCCCAACACAATTAAGCTTAAATCACTTTGCAAAAAACCCCACTGAACTTCAACAATTGCCTAAATTTAAAATGGTTCTCTGAACAAATTAAGAGTTCCAAGTAATTTTTCCTTCGTTTTTACATTGAAACATATGTATCACATAACCATTAGACATTTTCAAGCAACTTTGTTATTGTCCTCTCGTGGCACTGTCAGCTGTCAGTCCATTACTTTTAAATCGGTGGCTGAAGGTCACATGCTTTGCTCCCTACCCTCACCCATAACCATGGTTGTGTCTGCCATGAGAGAGACTCAAAACAGTGAACTCACTTTCTCCACTTTAGTTTAGGTTACGCTTAAGTACGATGAGAATGCTTGAGGTGAGCTTTCTTAATAAATACTGTTTGGCAGTGGCAACTATATGACTTAAAAAATATATATACAAAGAGACATTCTGAATCGGGAGTTATAATTTTTTTGGGGTCAAAAACTCTTTTTTAGAAGGAAAAGAAAATAATTTTCTCGAAAATCTTACCTGGACATAATAAAAGTAAAAACTAAATTTGTCAAATATGGACTCATTAAATTATTCAAGTCAAAGAAATAAGTCTCAGTGATTGTTTCTAATAAGAATCCATACACTTTGGAGGGTATTACATACTTAGACATCATAAATTTTGAAATATTAGTGTTTGAGTAAGTTTGTCTACATACAAAAATGAAAATATAACAGTCATTTTAAAGTTCATCACTGCTTTCACTCTCACTGAAACTACTGTCACTGTCATTCTGTAAATTTATGGTGATTTGTTGGATGATCTCATCTCTCACACTCTCTTTGACAAAGTCATCCTATTGCAGTTTTTCTGAGTGATCAGCACATTTCTCATTCACAGTCACAAGACACAGACTCCTCTAGTAGCCTTCTTACATCCTTCATCTTAAAAGAAGTGTTTTAGTTTGCCACTTCTGCCTTCACCTGAGCCCATATCAGTTCAATTGGATTGTACTGGCAGTGGCAGGAGGAAAGCCTCACTACTTCATTGTCACATTTCACTTGCTACCTCATCTAGTTCATAAACTTTATATTTTTCCTTGTGCTGTCTAACACAATATTCAAGAGTTTGGAAACAGTATTGTTTGGATTGTGTGAAATGTTTTTAACTTGGAGTCATGCCACAATATCCGCTTTTCTTACTTTTGTTGTTGGGATTTTTCTTTGTAGGTGAGAGTGGTAGCTCATACTATCCATCACTATTGCGGAGGCCTCTTCCAGTTCTCTAAACAAGCCTATAAACCACTATTTGGAAACATCACCATTCATCTCTTGATGATAGTCCCCCAAGCTTTTAGACTGAAATACAAGCTGTACTCCTTTGATGAAGCCATGGTGAACTGATCTGGCATGGCAAATGATCAGCCAAGAGCCTTTCCCCACAGGTACTTTAAGGCCTCTGTTACTCTAGAAATCTTGCCATATATACTGTATTTCTTTGAATGATTTTGATTCACCCAAGTCTCATCAACGTTCAGGGTGCATAGGGTTTTTGAGGACAAATGTCACTATTTACTAAAACAACTATATCTGACCAAAATCCAAATATATTTGCATGAAAAGGAACATATTCTGACAAACCTGTATTACAGGTTTATTCTATGTAGCTGCCCTCAGCATCAATGGCTGCTGCAACGCTAGACTGGAAGTGTTGACATCCGTGAATCAAGTGGTCCTTATTCATTTCAGACATTATTTGGACAATGGCAGCCTTCAGTGATTTTTTGGCATTGTGGGGATGTTGATTAGTCTCCCTTTCAAAAACGCTCAACATGTAGTAGTCCAGAGGATTTAAATATGGCAAGTTTGGAGGCCATATATTGAGTGTAACATGATCGTGAAGATTGTCCGCCATCCATTCTCGGGTCCTCTGAGCTTTGTGAGCAGGTGTGGAGTCCTGCTGAAACACGGCCTTCCGTTGCTTACTCCTTTTATCAAGAGCTTGGCAACTGTTTCCAGCACCTCAATGTAGCCAAGTAGCATTAATTTTACAACCCTGCAAAAAGAAGTGAGGTGACATTATGTGTCCTTCGCTACTCACTTCTCCTAAAACCATCACAGCTGCAGGAAACTCGGTGCACATAACTCTGAGGACGTCAGAAGGATTTGCACATAACCACCTGTCATTTCTGCTGTTAAATTTTTGATCCTGGTCAAAGTTTTTCTCATTGGAGAAAATCAGAGAAAAACAAGAGAATGCCATGTTCTTCAGGGTGTTTAATCTTGTTGAGTAATTGCTTTACTCTGATCAGGCGATTTTCCTGTGTCCTCGCAGACATGAATTGATCTCTCCTAATCACATACGACTTACATTGAATGTCCTCGTGCAGCACAGTTCTGATAGAGTGCCCCTGACATCTGGAGATCTGTAGCAATGGTCTTCATTGACTTTCTGGGGTTATCATTGATAATGTTCTGAACATGTTGTATAAACTGTGGTGTACTCATAGTGTCAAAATGCTGAGAATGCTTTTTACGCTTCGATACAGGTGAAACAGTCCCACCGAGGGGCTTCCAACAGAATAATTTACAGCTTCCGAAATTTATGAATAAACAACCAGGCAACATTAAAAAATTTTGCAATCTCTAAATTGCTGTAGTTTGTGCATTAGGCAACAGTAACAGTGTGCCTCTTCATTTCTTGGGTCAGCTTATAATCTGCCACGGGGTATCTGAAACAAAAAAGGGCAGTTAATTTAGTTTGATGGACACAACAGGTTAAAAATGACATGTTTTCAAATACCCTATGCACCCTGTATATAATACGCCAAGGAGAAGGTTCTCTTCTTATATTGTGCATTTTTCTCAGGAAAGTAATACATGCAGCCACAATATCACCTTTTCCCAAGAGAAATCTGCATCCATCATTACACTTTCTATACTGAAATCTAAGTTCTTTTAAAATGATCTACACCGATTTTGTGCTCCCAGGAAAATCCATTTCCTGAAGCAAATTTTCTCTTATTTTAAGACACATTGGGTATTCTTGGTCATAAAACTCCTGAACTGTCCAACGTATAATGATTTTATTAAAATCATCAAGCTCCGTCACATGTTTCGCTCATGGTACATTTTTCTTTGCCGACTCAAAAGATGGCTTGGAGTCTACAAGGCTGACAGCCGCAGTTTTGTCTACATCAGAACAAATCCATTGTACTGTTCAATGGAACATACCACGAGCATCAACAGTTGCTCTTTGAGTTTGGATAAACAATTCTTCAATTGTTGCAGCCAGTCTGGATGTTACGAGCTCTTTAAAATAGCTGTATGCACTGTAGATTATCTTCTTTTATTGTTTTCTCATATCAGAACTGGTCATGATGACAATAATCAAAGAAAAATCTCTCTAACATAAGCAAGAAATGCTACAAGCCTACACACATAAATTATAGCCTAAACTGAAGTGAGGGGAAATATGTCTGGCATCTCGACTGCGGCAGACGCTACCATGGTTATGGGCGAGGGTAGGGAGGTGAGCGTGTGCCCTTTAACCGC
The DNA here is from genome assembly GCA_039090855.1 of Macrothele yani. Classification (NCBI taxonomy): domain Eukaryota; kingdom Metazoa; phylum Arthropoda; class Arachnida; order Araneae; family Macrothelidae; genus Macrothele; species Macrothele yani. The sequence goes on along the minus strand of CM077020.1, from coordinate 3,304,518 downwards.
CAATTTAAAAGTAATGGACTACAGAGGGAGATAACTCCTCTATTTTCCTTTGGTTCTTTACTGTTCCCAGTTTGTTCAGGTTGCTATTTTTGTGGTGCTCTGTGTTTCCCTTAAAAGAAACTTTTAAGATGTTCTTTTAAAAAGCCTTATTCCTGTTGTACATGTATTAGCAACTTCTATCCAGTTAGAAGCTCTACAGCATTGCAGTAGTTGAAATACTTACCTTATTTTCCAAAAAAATTAAGTATGGTTTGTGCTTATCTCATTCAATCTTCTGTTTTGAAATGATAAAAGTGTTTAAAGATTAGAAGAGCATTTCATTATATTGTCTTAATTATGAATTAAATAAATAAATAAAAAGGGTTAGTATCCACAAATTTTGGTATAGCTTTATTTCTTTATCTCAAAAAACTCTTAGAGGGGCAATAAATTGACAAAAACACACCACACTGCAAGAGTTTTAGATACTTCTAAAACAGATTGAATGCAAATATGAAAAACTTAAAGCTGTATCTATGAGCTATACTTGCTCAAATTTACTAAATCTCTCTCTCCATTATGTACAACTCTCACATTAAGGATACAAAGAAGTCAAAGCTTTGTATTTACACATACTAATCTGACTTACAGAAGAAAATTTCTGTTCATAGAAGTTCTACATACTGAAGATTCATTAAAATCAACAGAATGATGACCAAGAAATTAGTGGAATACATTATTAAATCCATTTCATGTTATTAAATCATACATCAAACATTCATTGGTGCAAAGAAAATTATTAGAGCACAGACAGTAATATTTCAAGAATTACTAACTTCTCAATTAATGTATCATTCATAGCCCCAAGAGGACTGTAGCTCTGCACAATAGAACTTAGATGGCGGTGGCAATAATCCAGACATTTTTCAACAAGGGGTGCCATATGCAGAAACTCAGCAGACACCAACAAATGAATGGCATAATCTGGATCTGCAATTGAAGAACAGAAACATGTTAATTCATTTCATTCCACTAATGCAGAAAATGTATAACACATAATATAAAATCGATATAATCAAAATCATAATTTTAAATGGAGGTATGAAATTTATTCAGTTTGAATTTTGTACAAACTTCGTACATCCATTTAAAATTATGGTTTTGATAATATCCATTTTACATTATGTGTTGCACATTTTCTGCATCAATGAAATGAATTAGGTTAGCATGTTAACTATTAATTTGAATGAAGTTAATTCACAATTAAGTGAAGTAGATTAACATGTTAATTAACCTTATGAAGTAAATTAACATGTTAATTAACCTTATGAAGTAAATTAACATGTTAATTAACCTTATGAAGTAAATTAACATGTTAATTAACCTTATGAAGTAAATGAACATGTTTCTTCCTCACAACTGAAACAGTATAAATTTTATTTAACACAAGATCAAAACAGTAATAAGCAGAAACATGGTGGAAATTATTCTTAGCAGTTCATATTATAAGTTAGACCTGAAGAGAATGAAGTCCAAAATTGTAATACATGGTCAACAAAAATAAGAAATGTATGTTCAGAATGGATGCTGATGTAAGAGATGGCGTCAAAACGTGCACAAGGACTATATTTAAAATTAAAAATACAAAACCCTTACAGGCTGATCGACTATACCAAGTGAATGAGGCAGGTATAGTACATTTAGTGTTTGGTCAGGAACTCACATATCGACAGTGCTGAATACAAAACCGCATTACCATGATGCAACTACCACGATAGAATTTCCTGTTGTTGTGGCGGTTCGATCCAGATGTTTTTCCTTACTCATTTTACACCCTCTTTATATTTATATAGATGGAGGTTGGTTGGTTGGTTGGGCGGGCGGGCAGTTAGGTAGGTAGGTAGGTAGGTAGGTAGATAGATAGATAGATAGATAGATAGATAGATAGATAGATAGATAGATAGATAGATAGATAGATAGATAGATAGATAGATAGATAGATAGATAGATAGATAGATAGATAGATAGATAGATAGATAGATAGATAGATAGATAGATAGATAGATAGATAGATAGATAGATAGATAGATAGATAGATAGATAGATAGATAGATAGATAGATAGATAGATAGATAGATAGATAGATAGATAGATAGATAGATAGATAGATAGATAGATAGATAGATAGATAGATAGATAGATAGATAGATAGATAGATAGATAGATAGATAGATAGATAGATAGATAGATAGATAGATAGATAGATAGATAGATAGATAGATAGATAGATAGATAGATAGATAGATAGATAGATAGATAGATAGATAGATAGATAGATAGATAGATAGATAGATAGATAGATAGATAGATAGATAGATAGATAGATAGATAGATAGATAGATAGATAGATAGATAGATAGATAGATAGATAGATAGATAGATAGATAGATAGATAGATAGATAGATAGATAGATAGATAGATAGATAGATAGATAGATAGATAGATAGATAGATAGATAGATAGATAGATAGATAGATAGATAGATAGATAGATAGATAGATAGATAGATAGATAGATAGATAGATAGATAGATAGATAGATAGATAGATAGATAGATAGATAGATAGATAGATAGATAGATAGATAGATAGATAGATAGATAGATAGATAGATAGATAGATAGATAGATAGATAGATAGATAGATAGATAGATAGATAGATAGATAGATAGATAGATAGATAGATAGATAGATAGATAGATAGATAGATAGATAGATAGATAGATAGATAGATAGATAGATAGATAGATAGATAGATAGATAGATAGATAGATAGATAGATAGATAGATAGATAGATAGATAGATAGATAGATAGATAGATAGATAGATAGATAGATAGATAGATAGATAGATAGATAGATAGATAGATAGATAGATAGATAGATAGATAGATAGATAGATAGATAGATAGATAGATAGATAGATAGATAGATAGATAGATAGATAGATAGATAGATAGATAGATAGATAGATAGATAGATAGATAGATAGATAGATAGATAGATAGATAGATAGATAGATAGATAGATAGATAGATAGATAGATAGATAGATAGATAGATAGATAGATAGATAGATAGATAGATAGATAGATAGATAGATAGATAGATAGATAGATAGATAGATAGATAGATAGATAGATAGATAGATAGATAGATAGATAGATAGATAGATAGATAGATAGATAGATAGATAGATAGATAGATAGATAGATAGATAGATAGATAGATAGATAGATAGATAGATAGATAGATAGATAGATAGATAGATAGATAGATAGATAGATAGATAGATAGATAGATAGATAGATAGATAGATAGATAGATAGATAGATAGATAGATAGATAGATAGATAGATAGATAGATAGATAGATAGATAGATAGATAGATAGATACCCAATCAAGTCACATTATTGTGACCACCAGCTAATATCCAGAGTAACCGCTGTGTGCAGCGCGGACAGAAACTACACAGACTGGGAGTGACTCAATAAGGTGCTGGAAGGTGTTCACAGGTATGTGGAGCCATGCTGACTCCAGTGCATCTACTGGAGGGTGCGTGGTGGAGGATCCATGGAGCCAAAGTGCGTGGTGGAAAATCCCTGTTAGCCTTATACTACGGTGGCCAGGCTAACGCACTCGGCTAGATATCGAGAGATCTGCGGGTTCAATTCCCAGGCGGTGGAATGAGCAGAAGTCTATAATCAGGGTGGAATGAGCAGAAGTCTAACATCTTCTCTGTGTTGGTGGGTTTTCTAAAAAGCTCAGTGAATATTCTCCCCTCTCTTGAGGTCAAGGTTAAATCAAGGAAATTGATGCTATGGTCTTTTTCCAGCTCCAGGGTGTACTGCAAGGTATTTTCTAGTAAGTTAAATTCTGCCAGAATCTGAGAGGGTAGAGATTGGTCCACAGTATCTACTATAATTAGGACATCATCTATGTATCTTACATAGAGAGCAAATATTGAGGGTTGTATAAGGATTTTTGCCTCTAGTTTACTTACATAATAATTTGCTAGCAGAGGTGCTAGTGGAGAACCCATTGCAAGTCCTGAAGTTTGCCTGTAATATTTCTTTCCAAATTGGAAGAAATTATTCTTGAAGGAAAATAGGAGCAGTTCATATATGCCAAGTAGTATTTCTCTATTGTGATTATGGAATACTATTTTTTCCACGAGGTCATCCGTAATGAATTCCAGCAGGAGGTCCAGGTTAATGTTGGTATACATAGATACTATATCCAGGCTAGTCATTACTGGATGAATTAATTCTGGCAAGTTGTCTAGCTTTCCTTTTAGCTGCATGGAATTTTTTAGAAGGTAGGGAGGAGAAGGGAAAATATCTCTGAGGTGACCAAGTAAATAATAATTAATGTTGGAGAGTGGTGAATTTCTAGTGTCTATTATAGGTCTTATTGGATGGCCTTCTTTGTGAACTTTTATTGTACCATAGATCTGTGGAACTCTTGACTGGATTTTGGAGAAGTTTTTGAAGAGCTCATTTAGCTGATTTTTACTTTTTAAAGAGCTGATTAATTTCTTAAGATTTTTGACAGTTTGATCTATAGGGTTACCAGTGAGTTCTTCATAATAAGGCTTGCTCAATTCAGCTTCCATTTTATTGTAATACTTCTCTTTTTCTAACAATACCAAAACTTTGCTTTTATCTGCTTTCAGTGCTACAACTTTATCATTGGCTTTGAATTTTTTAAGGTCAGTAATGGCATTTCTATCAAAATTATAAGAAACTTTTACTGGCTTTTTTACAAATTTTGAGACACAGTCTGAGAATTCTTTCCTTAAAGTGGCTGCTGTATTTTCATCTTCTCTTTCTACCTTACTACAGATGCTTTCTAAATCAATAAGCATTCGTTTTTTATCAAGTGTTGTGGAGGAAAGGTTGTAATTATATCCCTTATTTAGGAGATTAATCAGGCTTCCATCTACTCCATCTTCCGTCAGATCTATGACGTGTTTGTTAGTGGGGGTGGTATTAACTGTGGGCCAGGAGCTGTAGACATTAACTTTGAACTCAACCACTTATTTTCTTTAATTTTCAATTTTTCTTTAAACTTTTTGATTTTAACTGCCACTGCTTTAGCTAACCAGTTATCAATATTTTTCTTTTCTGCTTCCGGAATTTCACCTAATGAAGAGGTTTAAATACGAGCTTCTATTTGTTTGCATTGCTCAATAGTTCTGAACTTATTACGAATTGCACCATTTACCGTTTTTAGTTCTATTTTTTTAATAAAATTTCTTGACAGATTCTCCGCGATGTTTTTCGTGAGTTTCAAAGAAGGTGGAACAAAATTAGCTCTCTTACATTTCTTAAGAAAATATAGTTGTGACTTACATTTGGCTCAAAACAATTTTTTCTTTGATACCTAGAGTAATTTGTTATACATAACATTAAAATATTTTAAGCTGATTTGAAGTGGGAAGACACTTTCTGAAGAATACTTTCTCCCTATAGTACATACATGGCACAACTTTTTAAAGTCTTTTTTGCTACAAAGTTCAAAATATTGTAATGTTCTGACACCAAGAACATCACAAAATAGTTTTCTTCTAAATTTACGAGTCAAATGGATCATTTCAAAAGAAAAAATTAAGTGAATAAACCAATTAAAAGACAAGTTATGAAATTTTCTTTCCTTGACACAACAGTTGTGAACATGTGCACTCTGTCTCATATTATGAAAGTTACTTCCAGTTTTTAGTGGGGCATTATTCTGGATTTACTTGGGCAATCTAAGTGAAAAGTTTCATAGAATTTATACCTTCCATACATAATACTGAAAACTAATTTTCATCAAAATTGGAGACAGGTGGGTGCCACCTATTACAAAATAAAAAATTCATTATCATTTGTAAAATTTAAATGAATTTTTGCCATCATTTTTTACATTTTTATGTTGTTGCCAACTTGGGACCTGTGTAGTAGAACGTAAAGTCACTATCAATAATGCTACCAGCAAAACAGGACTTCACAGACATGTTCAAACACTGAATTTTTACGGTCCCAGTTAATTAAATGTCAGATTTAATTAACTGGAACTCCATAAAAATTCTGTCTCATCAACAACAACACACTGTAAAAAGGAAATTGGTGTTTATATTGAAAGAAGAGGAGAAACCACAATTAATAACCAAAAAGAATGGTATTACCATGCAAGTGATAACATCTATTTGCTTCAGTCAGTCATGATGGATTGGAGTACAACCCGAAAATTTGATCAATGATAATGCAAAGGCATCCCAGTAATCCCCGTAAAATAAAAATAAAATTTAAATGATAAATACAACACTAGAGTTTTTCATGACTTCATTAATTCCAAAGATGAAAATTTAGCAAATCAGTTGCAACATTGGGCCCCTGCTTTTCATAAAGCCAGGACACAATTCTAGTACAAGTTAAGATGTCAATAACATGACCTGATTCTTACTTCCTTATTTTGGAAGAATAGATCTGCACTGGAATTTGGGGGTAGGGTTGCATATGTGCTTCCAATTTCATTGTACATTTTTTATGAAGGAGGATTCAGTTCATTAAATCTTGTTAAAAACAAATTCAGGTGATGATGCAGAAGAGAAGTTTATGTGACCTGAAGCAGTGTGAGATGAATGATGAGCCTTCGGTGTTGGACTTAAATCCCTCTAAGGATGTACACCAGAAGATACTCAGCAGCAAAACCACAGTGCATGTTCCTGGAAACACAATGCCAAACAAGGAACAGCAAAAGTAAATATAATTGACCTATTTGTTCCCCAGAAAGTAAGTTAAGTAATAAAAATAATTACTGTTTTTTTTTTTTTTTTTTTTTTTTTTACTAAATTATTGCGAATAGGATGGCTTCGCTAATCAGTCTATTTTTTAACAAAAATACTGAATGAGAACTTTAGCTTTTTACATACACACTACATAAACCTATTTTGCATATATTTTAAATAGCTTTGTGTATGTGTGTGTGCAGACACACACACACACAAAGCTATTTAATCTCTGCAATAGTGAGCAATTCAAATTTGTGGTTAGTCCTTGCAATATAAATATCTGGAAAATAAAGCACTAAAAAATCTGACCCAGGGGTCGAAAAATCGGCTAGTCTAACTCTCGTGGATATCAGCTTTAATGTTCAATCTAGAGCAAAAGATTCTTAATTACCCTGGGACTACAGTTTTAAAAGTTTGTTTTTTCAAAGCTGTGGAACTTGAGCTGGGGTATTTTCACAGATATTTTATGGTTGTTGTTTTTTAATAAGACACACATACAGTTGTTGAACCTCACACATTTTGATTTCTAACATTTCTATTTCAGGAACCACATCTGCTGTGGTGTGGAGTGTGAGTGTTGCAGGAGGAAGGCAATCAGGAGAAAATGAGATGACATTGATTAAGGTTGCCTGTTTTACAGTGCTGGTAAAAAGACTGTCATAATTTGTATAGCCAACATTTCATAAACTAGTGCATTGCTTTATCCTGTACACAGTAAAATTTGCTGGAAATTAGATCAAAGCAAGTTGGGACTAGTGAATTCTCATTCCAGTTAGTCTGGAACGAAATGGGCAAACAATCATTTTATATCCCTGTGATCCCTAAATTTTGAGACTGGCTCCTAGACCCAATGATAATTTGTCATAACTTGGTTTATTCATTTACAGAAAAAAGGAAAATTGCTGACACTGATGAAAATATAAAAACATTTACAAACACTTACCAATTTTGTAGTTTTGTTCATCACCATTCATAACTTGCTGAATATAAGCCATAAGTTTCTCAAAGACAGTCAGATCAACATGAATGGAAATCTCAACATCTCCATCAGGAGCAACTTCTTTAAAGCGTTTTTCAAAAAATGGCATGTATGTGGCCAGCATAGAACATGTGCAATAAAAGGTCTTCTCTGCATTTCTTCCAGCATCTTTAACTAACACACACACTTTCCTGCAAAATAGAAATGTTGAAAGCTATTAGACACTAAAGCTGCAGCTACATACTTTACCTATATCAATAACATTGATCTGCAAGTGCTGATACTTCATGAAATTTTTCTGCTAAATTCAGAAATAGAATACATTATTTTGCATTATGTCAGATTATTTTGATAAAGGGAAATGTTTATTCTGAAATTTAGCTTTAAAATGTACAGAGTGGCATTATAATGAAATGTGGCAATAATGTTGAAGGATACATTTTGTTACATTTGTGGAAGCTATGTTGTGTTGAAACAAAGACAATATATCAGCTTTCATTAAGGCTGTCTTTGAATGAGTGTTAGGGTTCATCTTCTCCAATAGATGTTACAAAAAATCACTCCTTGGGCATGTCTTTTATGTCTTGAAAGACTGTCCGAGAAATTGGCATCAGTGAATCATTGTAGACCTCACCATATTCAGAATGGAAGTGGTCTCTTGTTGGCTTCACAATGAAAAGACAAAATACATGCTGTTACGTTTTAACCAATGAAGTTATTTGGGAGTGGAGCTCAATAAGTAGGTGGAGCTCAGTAAGTAGGTGGAGTTTCTATAGTGCAAATTCAGGGGTTCTCTGCTAATGTACACATTTTCTCTTCAAAAAATGAACATATGGTAGGATTTAGGATGATTTATGGAAGACTAGATTCTAATTTCATTTCTGGCCATATTCAATGATTTCTATTTGGCCTAGGTAATTAAAAAAATCAGACAGAAATGAGAGATTTCGTTTCTTCCGGACAAAAATACTGCTAGGCTGACTTAGTGTGCCATCTAGCACCAAACTGGAATACTTTTGAGTCAGATAAATTGAATTTTAAAAAAATCTAACACATTTTTCGGAATGATAACTGTGGCATATATTAGCTATGGGTCATTTTTATTTGTGCTCAAAATTTTAAACACTGCTGTATTTTTTGCTTCTTGCTTATGGGAAGCTGTCCTTTCTTAGATACATGGTGGATGCCAGTAACACTTCAAGGATTATGAACTCTGTACATCTATTCAGTATAAAGACCCAGAGATACTTATAGCAGCTTTGGCTGATAATAATGTGTGGTATTCCAGCTGTCATCCGTGGGTCGAGCTACAGATCTATGTAGTGAACTGTCTTTACCCAGCTTTCCAGTGGACTACCTGTACGTGATCCTACTCAATTTCCTGTGGATTATCCCAAAGTGACTATTAATATCTGAAACCAGGTAATCCCTTTCTGCTCTCTCTTGGAATTCCTGTAACCAAAGATAAACACAAACAGGTGTGGAAACTTGGCTCCAGCTTACCAATAACAAGTTAGTAAAATCATGCAATGCATTCATTATGATACGCTTTCCAACATACTAGAAATCATTACTCAAGTTATGAGGAAAATGGCTGTGGAATAAATCTCATTCCTGTGCCCTGACTTTTGATCCCATTTTGACGATATTCAACAGAACTGATTCAGTATACCTCCGAAATAACATGATAAAGTTTTGTCGCAATCGAAGCAATTTTACGTAAGTTATGATGCATAAGGGCTATGGAATAGATCCCGCTTCTGTGTCCTAACCTTTGATACCATTTCGCCCATTTTCAATAGGATTCGTCCCCTACAACATACTAACATTTCATCCAAATCAAAACATTTTTACATAAGTTATGACGCAAAATGGCAATGAAAGTGATTCCGCTCCTATGTCCTGACCTTTATCCCCATTTCGCCAATTTTCAATAGGGTTTGTCCCCAGGTAGTCCCCTACCACATACTAAAATTTAATCGAAATCGAACCTTTTTACGTTAGTTATGACACATAAGAGCAGTGGAATGGATCCCGCCCCTATGTCCTGACCTTTGATCCCATTTCGTTCACTTTCAATAGGGTTCCTTCCCAGGTGTTCCCCTACCACATACTAAAATTTCATCGAAATCGAACGATTTTTACGCGAGTTATCGTGCGGACGAACATACGCCCAAAACACATGATGTAATGAGGCAGATGGGAATCGCGATCATCTGCTCGCAAGAGTGTGACGTCATAAAACTTTAATAGGATCCTCACACAACGCGTGACGTAATAAGACAGATGGCGTGACCGCATGCTAACATCTAATGGGACGACACCATGACACTACACTAAAAACGTGGTAATTCGGGGTGGTTATTTAACCCACTAAACGAATTTTCCTAAAGTCGAGATCAAGCTAAATCGATTTCTAGTACCAGAAAACAGTAGGTTAACGACTTTCATCAAAATCCTTACAGCCGTTTTCAAAATAAAATTTACATACATACAAGAATTGCTGCTTTAAGGTGAACGTCAAGTAATTTTGCTTCCTGTACTTCAAATGGAGAAATTTCTGTACACGTTTTCTTCCCAATTAATGCGTTCCCAAGGATGAAAATTTGAACATCGATTAAAATAGTTTCATTTTATAACTTGCAATACTTAATATTTTCTAAAGCATAACCATAATTATGCAATCCAACATTTGTTTGTCTACTGACGTCATGAAAATACAGGTCACGCCATCTTTTTTGGACAATTAATGCGTTCACAAGGATGAAAATTTGAACATCGATTAAAATAGCTTCATTTTATAACTTGCAATACTTAATATTTTCTAAAACATAACCATAATTATGCAATCCAACATTTGTTTGTCTACTGACGTCATGAAAATATAGGTTGTGCCATCTTTTTTCTGGACAATTAATGCGTTCCCAAGGATGAAAATTTGAACACTGATTAAAATAGCTTCATTTTATAACTTGGAATACCTAATATTTTCTAAAACATAACCATAATTATGCAATCCAACATTTGTTTGTCTACTGACGTCATCAAAGTACAGGTCGCGCCATGGTTTTTCTGGTTTCAACACCACCAAAGGAAAAGTTATTGATTTTTAATATAATTATGGTTATGTTTTAGAAAATATTAAGTATTCCAAGTTATAATATGAAGTTATTTTAATCGATGTTCAAATTTTCATCCTTGGGAACACATTAATTGTGAAGGAAAATGTGTATTAGGAAATTAATTGTGAAGGTTTTCCATTGAAAGTATAGGAAGGAAAATTACTTGATGTCCACCTTAATAATATGGGATAAGGGGGATGGAATGGATCACAATCCTATGTCCTGACCTTTGACCCCATTTCATCCATTTTCAATAGGATTTGTCCCCAGGTGGTACCCTACCACATACTGAAATTTCATCGAAATCGAACCATTTTTACGCACGTTATGACGCATAAGGGCAATGGAATGCATCCCGCTCTTATGTCCTGACCTTTGACCCCAATTCACCCATTTTGAATAGGGTTCGTCCCCAGGCAGTCCCCTACTACATAGTAAAATTTCATTGAAATCGAACCATATTTACGCAAGTTATGACGCATAAGTGCAATGGAATGGATCCTGCTCCTACATCGTGACCTTTGACCCCATTTGTTCCATTTTCAATAGGGTTCGTCCCCAGGTGGTCCCCTACCACATACTAAACAAAGCTGGAGCATATACGCTTCTTCAACCTACGGTTGGAAAGCGTAAAAAAGGATTAATATGAGGTTTGAAGTGCTGTTTACGTGTGCGCTGCCATGTTGTTGTTTTTTTTTCTTTTTTTCTTTTGTTTTCTTTCTGTTGCTCATACCATAACTACAGTTCCTCTAGCATGGGTGGCAGGGTGGGGGAATTCCAGGGTCCAACTTCTCTGAGAACTAAAAAACAACAACAAAAACTAAATTTTAAAAAGGAGAGAGAACCAACTGTAAGATACATAAACTCGCTCATATCATCAGCAGCCATTATCATTCCACTGCTGCATGAAGGTCTCCCCAAGTCTCTTCCACAACTTTCTGTCTTGAGACCATCTCTTCCAAAATCACTCCACCATTCTTTCGAATTTCATCTGCCTATCACCCATGCAGTATTCTTCTGGGTCTTTTCCTGCCCTTTTAGTATCCAATCAAAATTTCAATTTTGGACGGTAGTCAGTCAGTTCATATATAGCAATATGGCCAGCCCATTGCCACTTGAGGGTCTTCACTTTGATCAGGATGTCATCAACTCTAGTCATTCCTCTATAATCCAAGTGCTCTTTTTCATACATTTCCTGATTACAAAAAGCATGCTCCTTCCCATGCTTCTATGAGTTGTCTGCATCCTCTGTATGTCGTTTTTTGTTACTGCACATATCTCTGATCCATAAGTAAGAACTATAAGTATGCACTTTTCTTAACAAATAAAGGTAAATAAAGTAGATCACTTTAGTTATGTTAGGAGATTAGAACTTTTACAAAGAAAGTTTGAAGTTGGGACCTTTCAACCTTGCCTTATGTCTTCATCACACCAATGGCTATTGGCATGATGAAGGCCTAAGACAAGGTTGAAAGCTCCCAACTAACAAACTTTCTTTGTAAAAGTTCTAATCTCTTAACATAACCAGCATGATCTACTTACCTTTATTTGTTATTTCTTGTTACATGTTTTGCCCATCATCATCATGTTAACACTTTTCTTGTAAGACATAATGGAAAATTGCTCTTGGAAAGTGTACTGTTTCTTCAAAATGCCCACCAACTAAGTTTTATACTCCCATTTATTCCTGTTTCTACAGATGTGGCCCTCTCTTAATATTTGTTGTTAAGGTAAATGTAGGGATCAGTTATAGGTACTTCTCAGTTTGCCCCATCAACTTCCAAATCTTTAGATTTTGTAAGAGCATTTTATCTCAATTTTATCTTCTGTAAGTTCATTCATTTTTAAACCCATTTTTTTGTTCTTCTCAAAAAGTTCCTAGATCATGAACTCTGGCTCTGTGGAGGTACCTGCAAAAATGACTGTCACCAAAAAAATAAAAATGGGCTAAATAATTTCATTGATCTTTATTGCTTTGTCTTTCTATTTCAGTGATAGAAACATATTCTGCAATGTAGCACTGAAGAGGTTGGGAGATACGATTTCACCTAGTCTCACTTCCTTAACAACTTTTATACATGTGGTGTCCTCGAACAGCCGAACCTTTGTACTTGAATTTTCATAGATGCTATTAACAATATTGATAACATAATTATATAAATACACGACACAGTGAACACTCAAGAGACGCATATAGCGTATTATATCCGTTTATTTTTGTGGCATAGTAAGTACAAAGATTCGCTGGATAAATACAATACTTACGTAGGGGGGGAAGACACGTTCTGATCATATGAGGAATAAAGATGTGTTGCAGTTGCGCAATGTGAAGCGAAATGTTGTTAGCAAGGTGGAGACTAATATGCTTCGGTGGTTTGGCCATGTTGAAAGAATGAGTGATGAGATGCTCACTAAGAAAATGTTTTTAGCCCAAGTGGCAGGAAGGAAAGGCAGAGGAAGGTCAAGGAAGTCATGAAAGGATCAGATTCAGGAGAGTCTGCATGAGAAAAAGATAATGAGTATGAAGTATAGAAGGTCTTGCGTACGTTGTGTGATGGATGTCAGTGAAGTCCGAGTTGTGTATCAAGATTGCTGTAAATGGAGAAGTTTGATATGGCAACAGTGAGTAAATAATCAGTAAAAAAATTATTTGGTAGTTTGTATTTCTTTGTGGAGTTAACCTCTGAATCTCAGAGAACAGCTTAGTGATATGTACGTAGCAAGAGTTTTTGTCAAGAACGTCTGGGAAGGTATCAGCTGAACGAGTTAACCCTAATGTTCCTAGGGCAAAGTATCAGAGAAGGACTTCTGGTGGTCAATGTTTCTGATGTGGGAAGGTGTGACATTTTCAAGCTTCTTGTCCACTTTGTAATTCACACCAGGGAAACTCCCCTTTAGGAACTACAGAGCGTTGTGATAGTCCCTGCTTGTCAATGGCGATTTGCAGAATGCCGTGTATCTTACCCTGGAGATCACGTTAGACGGGAAGAAGTTGAGGGGATGTTTGAATACAGGTTCAGCACATTCAGTGGTCAGGTGTGCGGTAGAGATCTCTGGACATTGTTTTTGGCATGATTTTTTAGTTGTGTCCGAGTTAACAATCGATGTAATTTTTGGATTGGACATAATGTCCTGGGTTTCTCTGCATATCGATACAGGTGCCCAGAGGGTGGAGGTAGGTCCTGTAACCCATAAGAAGAAAATGAAATGGTTGGAGTTCAAGTGGTTGACAGATGAGGGAAAGTCTGATTGACTCAAAGGGGTCAGAAGGTATATCCAAAGCAGGTTAAGGAGGATATTTATAAGAAAATTCATGGAAGGGTTAGGAAACAGCAACTCAAGTGGAAAGATAGATATAAACAGCATTGTCAGGATGTAAGATTTAAAATTGCTTAAAGAGTGTTATTGAAAACACATTCATGTTCTTGTGTAGATCAGCACGAGATTTCAAAAAAATTTCCTGTGTTGGGAAGAACCTTTCATTTTCTGTGCAGTGTTGTCTTTTTTTAGGGTATGAACTTCAAACCCTTGAAGGTAAACCAAAAGAATTTCACAATGTGTGTAACATGAAGCCTTCTGTTGAACTTGATTCTGCAATTGAAACTCCAGGAGAAGTTTTTTTCCTCAGACGCTGACTCTTTCATTTCCTGTTTCTACTTCATTGGAGAATCAAATCTCTGTTGATGGCTCTATAAATCATGAAAATTCACTGAACTCTGTTCAGAATCTGGTTTCTGTTCCATTTTCTGTGAACTTGATTCTGCAATTGAAACTCCAGGAGAAGTTTTTTTCCTCAGACACAGACTCTTTCATTTCCTGTTTCTACTTCATTGGAGAATCAAATCTCTGTTGATGGCTCTATAAATCATGAAAATTCACTGAACTCTGTTCAGAATCTGGTTTCTGTTCCATTTTCTGTGAACTTGATTCTGCAATTGAAACTCCAGGAGAAGTTTTTTTCCTCAGACACCGACTCTTTCATTTCCTGTTTCTACTTCATTGGAGAATCAAATCTCTGTTGATGGCTCTATAAATCATGAAAATTCACTGAACTCTGTTCAGAATCTGGTTTCTGTTCCATTTTCTGTAAGAGGTGGGCATTCTGATAGAAGTTTGAGGACTAGTGAGAGTGATTCTGCTTGTTCTCAGTCTGTGTCTTTGAGTGGAGGTAGTCAGCGGTGTACTTCTCGTGAACATCATTGACCAAGAGTAAATCACAAACAGTTGGAAGGTTTGCGACCGACTCATTGTTGAACAGTTTTTTTTATTTATTTTGAACAGGGGACAGTAATAGTTTTCTATTTATTTTGCATGCATTGTGTCATTAAATCTTGATCATTATTGTGTCATTCAGGATTATTTTCAGTTGGTTCATTGTTCTTGTTTTTTTCCCTGTGTGCGTGGTTCTTGGGACTTAGGTTAAAGGGGTGGTACTAATAACTGCTTCAACTGAATGTGTTGAATCGGCTACTGTGGGAGGGGCTCTGTTGAGTAGTTAGTTATATTACAGACTGGAATTTTATGAAATTAAATAATTAAATTGTAACTTGCAATTTTTATTCAAATGAAAAAAACATTTGAAAATGACAAGATGAACGAGGTGATTGAAGAGATGAATAAGTATAGATTGGATGTGTTGTTTGTAAGTGAAACCAAAAGAAGGAAACTCGGATAGAAGAAATGAATCGAACGGTGAGTGTGTGGTCTGGAGTATTGGATTATGTGAGAGGACAGGCTGGTGTCAGTGTGATTTTAAGTAAAAAGATGAACAACTTGATTCTCTATAGCTGTGTAAGTGAAAAAATTCTTTGGATTCGTTTGAAAGTGAAACTTCAGAGAATAGCAATTGTTGTAGTGTATGCTCCTTGTGACTCAGAACCTTCTGATAGGAAGGAAGATTTCTGGAATGAGATAACAGCTGTTTTGAGCCAGTTTGGTGTGAAAGAGAAAGTTATAATAGCAGGGGATTTCAATGCTAGAGTAGGCATGAAGAATGCAATTTCTGACAATGTTCTGGGTAAGTTTAGTGATCCTTGTGTGAATGATAATGGTGAAAAAATTAATGGAACCCTGCATTGAGAATGGTTTGTGTGCTTTTAATACATTTTTCAACCACAAGTATATCCACCAGGGGCGAATATTCAGGGTGTGCTAGGTGCGCGGTACCCAAACAGAGTCGCAATTTAACCTACATTATTGATGTTATTTTTTCGGATTTATTTCTAATAAAACTCACCAGAGTTTGTCCTAAAGCTTTGAGTGGTGGTTAAAATTAATTTCCCCCATATAATGTTTTCTTTAAGTGGAGAAGGTTCGTTCAGTATGTATATCGCATTCGCGCTAAGATCTTCAGGTGTGCTATTTACTGAGCGCACGTCCAACCATGTCAAGCAACTGTGTTACAAGCACTCCCCAGATGGCGCTGCAGGTCACGTTTTTATTTCCCTGTGGTTTAAACATTACAGTTGATCTCTCAGGGTGTGCTGGCCAAAAAGAGCACCACTTGCAATCCGACGATGCTCAAGCTACTGTGGTACAAGCACTCCCTAGATGGTGCTGCAGGTCATGTTTTTATTTTCCCAAGCATTACAGCTGATCTCTCAGGGTGTTCTTGTGAAATACAGCACCGCTTGCAGTCCCATGGCATAACGCAGTTTGAGTTGCTGTTATATTATTTTTCTGGATAACAAAACTCGCCAAAGTTTGTCCTAAAGCTTCACGTGGTTGCTAAAATTAATTCCCTTATACAATGCTTTTGTAAAGAGGAGAAGGTTCACTGCTTTGTTGAGTAAATAAAACATAGTAAGTAATGAAAAAACCATTAGAAAGTACCACGTACTCACCAAAAAATTATGGTAACCTCCAATGACAACACACTTCCAACACGTCATTCATCGTGATGTAACTGGGCTTCCAAGGTTAACAGACTTCTTGCTTACGCTTCTTACTTCCGGGTGTGAAACATCGTTCTTTTTTTTTTTTTTCCCCTTAGCCTTATGAGATGTTACTCAAAAAGCTTGTCAATTCTATAAAAATCACACATACAACTCATTCATACCATTCAAGTAAAACTATGTACATAACCTTACATTCATAGGTGATTAAACCTTGGTCAACTCTAATTATCAAACTCCTCCTTCTGTTTCACAACCTCTGCTACTCCCACTGCAAGTGTCACACCCATTCAGCCCCTCACATCCAATCCTCTAGTACTGGCCTCTGCCTCCTGAAGATGACAGAGGCCTGTTGAAAGTACTAGAGGATTGGATGTGAGGGGCTGAATGGGTGTGACACTTGCAGTGGGAGTAGCAGAGGTTGTGAAACAGAAGGAGGAGTTTGATAATTACAGTTGACCAAGGTTTAATCACCTATGAATGTAAGGTTATGTACATAGTTTTTACTTGAATGGTATGAATGAGTTGTATGTGTGATTTTTATAGAATTGACAAGCTTTTGAGTAACATCTCATAAGGCTAAGGGAAAAAAAAAAAACGATGTTTCACACCCGGAAGTAAGAAGCGTAAGCAAGAAGTCTGTTAACCTTGGAAGCCCAGTTACATCACGATGAATGGCGTGTTGGAAGTGTGTTGTCATTGGAGGTTACCATAATTTTTTGGTGAGTACGTGGTACTTTCTAATGTTTTTCATTTATGAATTGCACGTAAACTATGCGCACTTTGCAAGAGGTTAATACCTTAAAAGTGCAAATATAATAATAGTAAGTAATATTCGCATTTGCAGGCGTGCTGTGTAATCAGCGGACACCTAGGTACATAAAGCAGCTATGATAGAAAGCTCTCCAGATGGCGTTGAAGGTAGGGGCGAGAATTTATGCACATCAGTGAATTATGTGATAGATATTTATCGGCATAAGATATTTTGATCAAAACTCTTTAGATTCACGGGATGGACATTAAATTACATTAATCTTATAAGAATGAACTGTTTTCATCAAGACATGAACATTTGATGTCAACTATTATCAAGTGTATTAAGATCTTCCTTAGGACGGATGTGAAAAAGCAACGAAACCTGAAATAACGGATGTGAAACCTTGTAAATGTACTAGTAAGGCGACATTCCAAAGTACCTATTATAATGACAATGTACTCGCGGAGGCACTGCTGTTGTTCCTAGCCGGGGGGAATGCAAGTTGTGGGATACACGGAGGGTGAAAGGTCAAGGTGAGGCGAAGGAAGGTCAGCGCCAGAATTCGCAGGTCAGGGAGAAAAGGGTGGGGGAACGCAGAAAGGCAGGCGGGTCGTCTGCTCGACGCGTGCTCCCGCTCAAAAAAGGGTTAGCACCTCAGGCGGAGAATGCAAGAGCCAATCAGGAGGCGAGGAGAGGTTCCTAGGGGGAAAACTTCTGGATAGAAGGACAGTTAGGAAGGGACAGTTAGTGGTTGGAGTTGATGGTGGACGGTGCTGAGGTGCCGCACGAAGAAGGGTTGATTGTTGAAGGTGCTGGGGGGCAGCACGTTAAGAAAGCTGGTCGTAGGAGACACACCAGATATAGCACGGGAAAAAGTTCTTTGTTGGAAGAGCTGGAGAGAGACACCGGTTGTCTGTAACGTAAGTACGGAGAAAACTACCCCTACGAGGACACGTGTTCAGGAACAGACACGAGGCTTGGCTTTCCAAACAAAAGAAGTGTGAGGTGCACGAAAGCTTCTGGCCAATAAAGACTTTCACGTTTGTGATAGGGGAAAGAACTTGCAAAGGTTTATTTACAGAAAAGAGTATTCCGTTAATGCATAGGGACTCTGGCATTTTCCGCGAAACTGCAACTTGCAGGAGCTCGTGTTACGAAACAATAGCTGCCAGGATTGATTATCTTTGATTAAACATTTTGTTAAGTTTCAAACCAGCCTAATGTTAAAGTCATGCCTTGAATGTCTTGCCATTATTTTTACCTCTCCTCTCCCGAATAGCAGATCATTTTAGTAAAGCTGGGAGAGTAAAAACGCCGGGCTGTCTTCAGCTTTTTGTTGATAGATAGTTTCCATACAAAAAGAACCTTATAAATTTTTACTTCCTGCTGTGGGGAATTTTCGACAGCACAGGAAGCCAGGATCATTTAGCTGATAAGCAATAATGAACATAATGAGCTTCCACCCCTACAGTCACGTTTTTATTTCCTCGTGGTTTCAACGCACTGCTAAAAACTTCTCAGGGTGTGTGCGCCTAAAATAGCACCACTAGTCACTTTTGTTTCCGTTTGGAATCGCGTAGTCATCATACAGTCCAACGTTCTACTGCAAAGGGGTTTTTTTGTCTTTTCATCGCAGTGTGAATCAATGTGTTGATGAGCACAGATTTAAAAATATAATTTGAATTTTTGTTACCCATATAGGATGGGGAACAGTGTTGACGATGTACTAAGTGTCCCATTTTCGGCCAGAGCTTTTCCAGATTGTGTAAATATAGTTAAGGAAGGTAAGCCTTGTCCTCCTCTTCCAAACTTACTGTACAAGCATAAAGATAAAAGAACCGAGTACACGAGACATTTCTCTGTTTCACAGTATGATACAGAAGAATGGATAACTGGACGCGAAGTGCGGTCAAGACTTTTTTGTTGGCCTTGCTTACTGTTCTCCAAAGAGAAAAGTGTTTGGAATAAGAACGGTTATTCTGATCTTAATCATTTAGCCGCAACAATGCAAAAACATGAGCGCTCCCAGTCATACGTGCAGTCTTTTCTAAATCTCAAGGTATTTGTAAAACAAAGAAATGACACTCTCATTGACAAGCAGAGAGAAATTGAAATAACCTGTCATAATGAAGAAAAATATATAGCGGGAATTATCGAGGATAAATTTATTAAGGTACATTACCTCTCAAATTTTCGATCTAAACACTAGATCTTCGTCAGGAGTTCTTGCGTCTTACTACTTCCACAGGTCTGGCGACCAAGCCTGATGGATTTTCCATCCAGCATGGTCATTGATGTTGCCACAATGACCATGCTGGATGGAAAATCCATCAGGCTTGGTCGCCAGACCTGTGGAAGTAGTAAGATCGAAAATTTGAGAGGTAATGTACCTTAATAAATTTATCCTCGATAATTCCCGTTAAATATTTATAATACTGAAAGTAATAAGAGGAAGCCATGAAGTCATTAATTATTATAAAAATATATACATCTTGAAAAGAATAACTGATGCTGTATGCTATCTGGCTAAGCAAGAACTTCCTTTCAGAGGTCGTGACGAGTCTAAAGATTCGTGTAATCGGAGCAGTTATATCAAATTTTTAAATGTGCTCCATGATATGACCCTCTTTCAGACAGTCATTTAAAATCATAGACTGTATTTCGAGGAACTTCTTCCACTGTACAAAATTGTATCATTAATGCTATATCCAATGTGGTTAAAGATGCTATAAAGAGAGAAATTACTGAAACCACATTTGTGGCCATTCTCCTAGATGAAACTTCTGATGTCATGACAAAATTCAAGCTATCAACTATTTTATGTTTTGTTCATAATGGGCAAATACACGAAAGGTTCATCGGTTTTATCGACGTCAGTGAAGACAGAACTGCTAGTGGTATTTTTAAACATGTTGTAAATACAGTTGAGGAATTTAATACTAAGAACAAGTTGGTCGGCCAGACTTATGATGGTGCCTGTGTAATGAGTGGACATATTAATGGGTTGCAGAAAAAGTTATTGAGGCCTACCCTTTAGCAATATGTATGCATTGCTACGCCCAGGTTTTGAATTTAGTTCTGAATCAAAGCCTCTCGAATATCAAGGAATGTCGGGCATTTTTTTCAAACTATGAGTGGAAAGCAGCATACTTTTCTAAATCATCAAAAAGAATATATGCTTTGCAAGATTTTGTTACTAAAAACATTCCGTCCATTGTACCAACCAGGTGGAACTTTACTTCCCATTTAATGACACTGTAAAGTGTCACAGAAGTCAACTTATTGAATTTTTTAACGCATTGTGGAAAATTCTGGTGAATGGGACGTGGATACTGCAATCAAAGCACGTGGGTTTTTGTCTTTCTTGCAAAATTTTAGGACCATTTTGTTTCAAGAAATATTTTCTAAACTGTTTGGCTATTTTCTAAACTGTTTCCTGAATAATATATTACAAAATTCATCATATGACATATTGTACTATCATACAACACATTGTAAGAAAGTGCAAGATACTGTGAAACAGCTTAGGAATGATCAGGAACATGGATTTGATGACATTTGGGTTTCTATAGCAAAAGAAAATCACATGATTGATGAATCAAAGCCTAAAGATGAAAACATCTTAAGAAGAGGAGAAAAGCGCATATCTTCGATTATACCAGGAAATCATCATCATCATCATTGTCAACCATTATCAATCCACTGCTGGACGAAGGTCTCCCCAAGTTTCCTCCACAATCGGTCTGTCTTGTGCCAGTCTCCTCCATGTCACTCCCGCATACTTTCGAATTTCATCCACCCATCTCCCATGTGGTCTTCTTCTGGGTCTTTTCCTGTCCCTTGGAATCCAATCTAAAATTTCGGCTGTCCATCGATGATCTGTCCTGGCAGTATGTCCAGCCCATTGCCATTTCAGGGATTTTACTCTGATCATGATGTCTTCCACTCTTGTCATTTTTCGGATCCACGAGTTCCTCTTCTTATCTCTCCTGGTTACACCAAGTATGCACCTCTCCATGCTTCTTTGAGTTGTCTGCAGCCTTTGTATGTCTCTTTTAGTTAAGGTCCACGTCTCTGCACCATACGTAAGCACTGGAAGGATGCATTGATCAAACACTTTTCTTTTAAGACATAATGGCATATTGCTCTTGAAAATTATGCTGTTTCTTCCAAAAAGCTATCCAGACAAGTTTTGTACGCCGATTAATTTCTTCATCAATGTGACCCTCACTTGATATCTGCTGTCCAAGATAAACGTACCTGTCTGTTATCTCCAGCTTTTCTCCATCAATCGATAAATCTTAATTTCTTGTAAAAGCACTGAACATCACTTTTGTCTTCTGAAAGTTCATTTTTAATCCCACTTCTTTACTCTTGTCAGCAAGTTCCTGGATCATACTCTGCAGCTCTGATGGGTAGTTGCAAAAATGACTACGTCATCAGCAAAACGAAGGTGGGTTAGATAATCTCCATGAATCTTTATCCCTTTGTTTTCCCAGTTCAGTGATTGAAAGACATTTTCCAATGTGGCATTAAAGAGCTTCGGAGATATGGTGTCACCTTGTCTCACTCCCTTTCCAATTTTTATGTGTGTTGTATTTTCAAACAGCCGAATCTTTGCACTTGCATTTTCATAGATGTTATTAATAATATTAATGTATGCATCTTCAATACCGCAGGATTTCAGAGCCGTGGTAACTGCTGATGGTTTCACCGAATCAAAGGCTTTTTCATAATCGATAAAAGCTATGCACAATGGAAGTTCATATTCCTCGCTCTTTCAATTAGTACCAGGAAATAGTCGACAGCATATGCCTGGAGATGGAAGAAATGGGAACTTGAATTTTTTCACTTTGGAAACTTTAATTTTTTCAACTACTTTGAGCAAAAAATATGATCAGTATGCAAAAACTTTTCCTGATGGAATTCTAGAAAAATTAAAAGATTTCTACGGGCCACTTTCCAACTACGTTCGCTTAAAAAATGAACTAAAAGTCCGCTTTTCTTCTGATGAATTTGCAAGGAAACCAGTGCACCAGCTTGTAAAATTAATACAATAAAATCAACTTTGGTGTGCATTCAAAGAAACTTACAAATTAGCAGAATTGGTCATGACGATTCAGAGTTCCACCGCTACAGTCGAACGCTCTTTTCTGCGATGAATCAAATACACACCTGTTGTAGAGGAACACAAACACAGGAATGGTTATGTGACTTAAATTTACTCGTGTTCGAAAAAGCATTGCTGGTAGAACTGAAGAAAAGTCTCTCATTTTACGATGATGTGATCACGCAATTCCTACAGCAAAACAGGAGATTAGAACTAGAATATAAATAAGTGAGGTCAATAAGTTTTTAAAGCATCCTTGTTAGAAATATGATATCTGGAAAGATAATATTTTACCAAGTGATACATTTACAGTTTTCCTTACAAATTATGTGACTGTATTTAGAAACCATAAAAAAAAAAAAAAATACCAAAAGTTCGTTCCTCACTCTAGTACAGTATGCATGTAAAGATCTTTATCATGAGTAATTAAATAGCCATTAAATTTTTAAAAAATGCTTTCTTATGTTCAAAATCAATGTGTGAATTTTTCAGCTCGGATTACATGATAAAATTTTTGCAGGTCTTTATTTTCCCGTAACAGCGCACACCCAAAGCAAATGGCCACAGGATGCCACTGATATCCACACACATATACTTGGGAAAATCATACTCTTGGTCAAAAGAGTGGGATACATTTTGTTGTCTACGATCAGCATCTGAAACACTTAGTTGTTCACACTCGTGTGACGAGAGGTGCGGATGTTGGTTCGATCATTACTTGGTAGTGTCAAGAATGAAACTGAATGTTGGTTGGAGGAAAGGGAATAGGTAGAG
This sequence comes from Macrothele yani, assembly GCA_039090855.1. Taxonomy (NCBI): domain Eukaryota; kingdom Metazoa; phylum Arthropoda; class Arachnida; order Araneae; family Macrothelidae; genus Macrothele; species Macrothele yani. Next base: position 3,281,068 of record CM077020.1, on the reverse strand, counting down.
TCCCAAGATGGAAAGAATAAAGGTTGAAAGGCTCCCTGAAGATCATCAGTGTTATTCCTAATTACTCAGAGAACGACTGAAGGAGCTGAAGTCTTGTGAGAGGGACTTAGAAAAGAAGTGGTAATATTTTAAGAACTGTGTTGTCACTGCTCCTGAAGAGGTCTATCGCACCACAATAGTGGGTAACAATAAAGGTGATGCTTAATGGAATAGTGAGTTTGAAGAGGCAGTAAAGAGAAAGAAGGAAGCCTATTTGGGGCTGTTGCAAGGTACAGTTTCTGTGGATGAATATCGTTCTAAGAAGTGTGAAGCCGCTAAGCTGGTTCGTCAGAATAAGGCAAAAGATAGGAAGGAGAAGGTGGAAAAGCGTGAATTGGCTTTTGGGAAAAATAGAAGGACTTTCTGGAAGTGCCTGAGACTCAGGAATAATAGGGAAAACAAAGTTGTAAGTTGTGTGAAGAATAGGATTGGGGAAATGATATGGAAGCCCAATGAGTTAAGTGAAAGATGGGGTAAATACTTCGGTGAGTTATTAGATCAGGAAATCAAAGGTGATTCAGAGGCAGAAGCAGATGATGTCACTATCAGGGATGAAAGCACAGGAGGGATCTCAAGAGAAGAAGTGTGTAAAGCTCTAAAATATCTTCACAATGGTAAGGCTCCGGGAGTTGATGGCCTAATTGCTGAGATGTTAAAATATGGTGGTGACTCTGTAATTGGTTAACTGAAATTTGCCAGTTATGCTGGGAGTTAGGAATAGTCCCTCAGGATTGGAAGGATGCTATCATTGTTCCCTTGTATAAGGGAAAAGGTGATCAGACTGGCTGCAAGAATTATCATGGTATTAGCCTACTGAGTGTGCCAGGGAAAGTGTTTGGTAAAGTCGTTATTGGAAAAGTATGGGGTCTTACATCAGAGAAAGTGTGGGATGTTCAGAGTGGTTTTATGCTTGGTAAAGGCTGCACTAAACAAATTTTTGCATTACGCATGATGATTGAAAAGTATCTGGCTGTTGGTAAGAAAGTTTTTTCTGCCTTCATAGATTGAGAGAAAGCTTACAACCAAGTAAATAGGACACTTTTGTGGAAGGTATTGAATGAATATGGTGTTACTGGGAATCTACAGAACAGTGTAAAAGCCATGTATGCTGGTAGTAGAGCTTGTGTACAAGTGAATGGTGTTTTATCAAAATGGTTTTCTATTGGTGCAGGAGTTAGACAAGGTTGTGTAATGTCAGAATGGCTGTTTAATATATTTATGGATGTGTGCATGCATGATGCCAAAATAGATAATAGTGGTTTATGTCTTGGTGATATCCGTGAGTGCAGATTGCTGTATGCTGATGACACTGTCCTGTTGGCAGAGAGCAAAAGTGAGTTGCAGAGTATGTTGTCCCGGATGTACGAAGTTTGCATGAAATTCAAACTGAGTATAAATAAGGAAAAACCAAAGTTATGGTTTTTGAGAGAGAAACGGGTAGTACTGAATGACAGAGAGAACAAATTGGATGGTGAAATTAGTTGGACAGAAAAAACACATTGGATGGTGAATTTTGTAGGCGAGTGAATTCTTCATTGAAAGTTATGGCTGCTTTGGGAAGTTTTCACAGGAATAATGGGTTCTTACAAGAGTCCCGTATGGCTGTGTATGAAAGTGTAATTGTTTCTACTCTGATGCATGGCAGTGAAACCTGGGTACTACAAAAGAAACATAGGAGTTGTTTGTGTGCTGGAAAAATGCCTTACTTACAGGGGAGGGAGGGAGGAGGGGGGTTGTGGCAAGGCACGTTCTGATTGTGTGAGGAATGAAGATGTGTTGCAGTTGTGTAATGTAAAGCAAAATGTTGTTAGCAAAGTGGAGACAATATGCTTCGGTGGTTTGGCCATGTCGGAAGAATGAGTGATGAGATGCTTACTAAGAAAATCTTTTTAGCCCAAGTGGCAGGAAGGAAAGCTAGAGGAAGGCCAAGGAAGTCATGGGAGGATCAGATTCAAGGGAGGGGTATGTCATGCTACGGGGGTATGAGAGAAATAGTTATCAGAGAACGGCATTTAGTAGAACTGAAAGATGCCTAAAGGCCTCAAAGCAATTTTCATTTTGAGCACCTCTTCTTTAGTCATCTTTCTTTATCATCTTGGAGTTCATTAAACCAGATGCACAACTTTTGGTGACTGTTCAAAGTGAGATAAAAGAGCATGAAACGAAGATCTTATCACTTTTTCTTCACTGTGAAACAAGGCCGGTCAGCTGTTCCTGCTGGCGCTGTGCTGTTTGAGGAATGGAATATATGCCGAGCGTGACTGTTTGTGGAACATGATGTAGTAAGCTGAATTGCCATTCTCACTTGCTCCTGCTAAGGGTGTGTGTGCTGAGGAGTGGCATACAAGCCAACCATGACTACTTATGGAACTGTCGTTCTCACTTGTTCCTGCTGAAGTCATGTTTGCTGAGGAGTGGCATACAGGCTGACCGCAAGTTGAACTATTGTTTTCATTCTTCCTGCCGATGATTGTGTCTACCAAAGAAAGGCACATAGTCCAAGTCTGACTATTAATTACACAGGTCTGCAAAAAAAAAAAAAATTCAGCTGCATGGGATGTTTTTGGTAATTATTATGTTTTTGAGTGTGCTGAATCCAAAAATGACCTCCATTTCCCTCCATCAAGTACAGTTTTTTTGCAAAATACAAGGTGTTTGCATAAAAAAGCATAACAATAATGAGAAAACTACCATTTCATTACAATGAACTAAAAAATATTTCTTATGATAAACAAACAATTTCTTCATGAAATGTACTTAACATTCCGTGTTCATTCTTTTTTGCCTATGAAACCTTTTCTTCTCTTTGATACTTCTCCGAACATGCTTCCGCTTTCTGTTTCCCGCTTGAGCATCCAACAGTAGTCAGCTAGCATATTGACGTCCCATCATCCTTGGTAGCGTCTCTCGATATCACGGACATCCTGGTGAAATCTTTCACCCTGCTCTTCACTGAGGGCTCCCAAGTTTTCGGGAAAATAGTCGACATGGGAGTGTAGGAAATGAACTTTTAAGCTCATCTTGCATTCTTGAGCTTTATACGCAGCCAACATGCGTTGTACAATGGTTTTGTATAGTGAGGGTCTTTAGCATTACCCAAAAACTTGTGCACTACGTCTTTAAAATGGTCCCATGCTTCTTTTTCTTTTTCTCCCATTGTTTCTGAAAAGAGGGGATCGGATAACAGTTTCCGTATGTCGGGGCCAGTAAAAACTCCCTCTTTCAACTTGGCTTCAGACAGTTTTGGGAACTTGGAACACAGATATCTGAAATATTCCCCATCTTTTGGCTGTGATTTCACAAACTGCTTCATAAGCCCCAATTTAATATGAAAAGGTGGTAATAAAACCTTTTCAGGAGGAACCAAGGTTGTATTAATGACATTATTTTCGCCAGGGGATTAAGGCGTCTCGAAGTGGCCAATCAGTTTTTGTACAATGGAGATCTCTGGCTCGACTGTCCCACAAGCAAAGGAAGCAGGGATATTTCATATAACCTGCTTGCTGGCCCAACAACACGGTTAGTATTTTGAAGTCTCCACAAAGCATCCAGCGATGTTGTTGATATTTTTATTTTCTTAAGTTTTCCTCCAAATGCACCGAGTGTCCTACAGGAAGTGATGCAAATTTATTCCCATTAAGCAGCAAGACTGCTTTGAGGCTTGTTTTTGAGGAATCAATGAATAGGTGCCACTCAGATGAATCATATTCTATTTCAAAACACTTAGTTAGCCCTTGAACATCACTACAAATAACGAGATTCCCTCTTTGGAGAAAAATGTAGTGAATTCTCTCTCTCTGTACCTGTACCACGAAAATGAGGTTCTGGGTGACAGCAGGTTTTTATTTTTTAATCTTGACCCCAGAAATTCGGCAGCATCTTTTGAAAGGCCTAAATCTCTAACCAGGTCATTGAGCTCGCTCTGATAAAAAGTCGGGGTCCCTCATCAACAGAAAAATCTGAACTAGATTTGTCCTGGGGAGGTAATGTGTTTCTGTCCTCAGAATCACTCAGGATATAATCTAAACTGGAAGGTGGGTGTGGAACTGGTATTGCAGAGCTATGCGGCACTGGACGAATAGCTGAATTTAGGTTTGGGTAAGATATTTTCTTTTTATTTTTTGTATTGAAAACTTTCACATCTACCGAACAGAAATAGCAGTCGGTAGTGTGGTTTTGCTGTTCACGCCACATCATAGGAATGCCAAAACGAAATGAGTGTTTCTTACCCTTAAACCACAAACGGAGATCTGATCTCCCTTGCACCTTCTGCACACCTTATGAGGAGACCAGGCTTTGTCTTGATCCCCAAGTTTCAAGTTGAAGTCAGCAAAATACACTTTCTTCACGAAATCACTTATGTTTCTTTGTTGACTTTTAGCAGTGTATTAACCACAAATAAAACAAAAGTTGTCAGGAGAAATAACACAACCTCTTGGAGCCATAATATATAACTAAAAACACGAGCACAGTCACGTTTGAATGCCAAATGTAAACTGAGTGTGGCTCCTCGCTGTTTGTATACACCGCATTGAGTACATACACTGACTCTCCGTACATCTAGAAGCAAACGCTTTTCCTGTGGTGAAGCAGATGGAAACCAGCCTCGCTCCCTTCAAAAAGACCAGTGAAATAACACGTAAAACATAGGTGAACACGAGAGCGAACGAGGTTATGCTGACACCTGCGCGTCTGCCGATCGTCTCTCTCTGTAGCTGGGCAGTTTAATCGGCAACACCTGCTTCTTCCTCTGGCTCGATAAAAAAAAATTTCAAAAAATTCCGCTGCATATAAATAAAAGAAAACAGCAAAACGTTTCTTTTTTTTCCGTTCTTAAAGATAAAAATTAATGCTTTCGAGGGATTCTCTAGGCACTTTTAGCCTCGAATATCCAGTAGTCACCTATATAAGCTATGCAACATAACCAAAGCAACCTAGATCCTGAACTTATTTAGCATGTTGAAACATGATCAAATCTGACAATACGCTTGTTTATACTCATTCCTAATACCCTAGAGAACGTGTATAAACATGCTCAACCCAGCCAGTAAGATTCCTCATTTTTCACTATAAACAAATTAAACCGGTTGGGACATGATCAACCTGAGCTTCCTCACACCGCCAACACTACCCCCTTGCCCTGCCACCCTTCCACTGCCCCCCCCCCCCCTTCCACTCATTTTCTTTTGTTTTTATTCTTGAGTCTCACTCTAATACATATTAAATGAAAGTAAGAAATCACTTTTGTATAGGATTTTTAGAATCAAGAATAGGATACCAGATTTCGAGTTAAACGTGAGTTTCATTCTAAAATGAAACTGCAAATACGAGTTTTGCAAGAAAACCTGACGTGATGGAATTTTTTGAGTATTTTTCCCGGTTTCGGTGAGTAAAAATATATAAGAAACAGTTTCAATTTACTTCCGATATTGGAGGTTATATTATTTAATGTGCATTAATGCATTTGCATTTTTGAACTTCACTTTTAGTTGGCAAAGTTCGATGAACACTTACCGCACGTGGGGCTTGGCTTTCAATTCATATTTCCGTTATGTGGATGCGGCACGGGGTTTTTCATTTGGCCACGGGTCCGCTTCTTTTTTTTTTTTCCCGTTGGAATTTATTTTGTCTCATCACCAAATGAGTTTTTTTCCTTTGCTGCATCCTCATTTACTTCAATATTTATTCATACCCGAGTACTTTCGGTAAAACTCCTTTACCGTCTTCGAGGGGACGTTTTGCTCCGACTAGCACGGACCGTGTCAGCTGGGCATTTCGGTGGTTCTCGCGGGCTGCTTCTGTCATCGGCTATCGCTTCTTCTTGGGCGTTGTGGCGCCATCTCTTGTTGGTCAGTGATCTCATTTTTCAAACTTTTTCATTTTTTTGCTCAATTTTAATTAAATTTCTCCAGCTGTTTCTCAAATTATTAGGGTCATTATGGTTGCAAACTTTTGTCCTATTTTTTTTAATCATTACCGACTCTGCTATTCTGAGGTGTTTTTCGGATTTACAGCTTTTAATGATTTTTATATTTTCGAATTTAGGATATTTTTGGTTATTCAGACAGTATTGGATAAGTGCTGTTTTTTCTTCTTTTTTCTGCCAGTTTTTTACGTGTTGTTTTAATCTGGTTGGTTGGTTGGTTAGTAGAGTTTAATGGCGCAAGGGCCATGGGTGGCCAAAGAGCGCCAAACAAAAGACATCAAAATAGAACAAAAACAGTAAAACACGTACACAAGGGTAAAAACAGGATGAAACGGTAAAAGTGAAAGATGGAAATGAAAGCGGTAAAACTAGATAAGATTAAAAAAGTCAATTACTGTAAAAATGCGAACACTGCCGTCAGATCGCAGTTCTCACCAAGGAGAGTCTGCAGCGTAGCTGCTCCTTCGTCCAACAAATGGGAATGAAAATAACGAAAACGATGATCACAAAAACGAACACAAGTACACAGAACATGAAGGACGGTGAGACGACATTGGCACGCCTCACACATCGGGGCACTGTCGCCACACAGCAAAAAGCGGTGAGTAAAACGACAGTGCCCAATGCGGAGACGCGCAAGAACAACCTCCTCACGACGGTTCTTCCGCAAACTAGACTTCCATAGTCCGATCTGTGGTTTAATAGAATACAGCTTATTGCTGCCCTGCTGAGACCACAGGGACTGCCACTCGTCCAGGAGAAAGGTCCAGATCAAAGGTCGAAAATCACGGAAAGACAGTGGCAGCCGAGCTGGCGACATGGAGGAAACAGACCTGGCAGAGAGATCTGCCAGCTCGTTACCCCGGATCCCAATGTTTTAATCTGTGTTTAAGTTTATTTTTGGTACTTCCTATATAAGCCATTGGAGGATTTTCAGTAATAGGAATTGAGTAAATACCTGCTTTTTCTAACATTTTTATTTTTCATTATTTTTTATTACTATATTTTTGATGGTATTTACTTTTCCTCCAATTTGAATGTTATGCTTTTTACAAATATTATTAATTTCATTGGTAGTACCTTTAATGTAAGGAAAACCATTTATATTTAAATGAGGTGTTTTTCCATTTATATTTAAATGGTTTTCCTTACATTAAAGGTACTACCAATGAAATTAATAATATTTGTAAAAAGCATAACATTCAAATTGGAGGAAAAGTAAATACCATCAAAAATATAGTAATAAAAAATAATGAAAAAATAAAAATGTTAGAAAAAGCAGGTATTTACTCAATTCCTATTACTGAAAATCCTCCAATGGCTTATATAGGAAGTACCAAAAATAAACTTAAACACAGATTAAAACAACACATAAAAAACTGGCAGAAAAAAGAAGAAAAAACAGCACTTATCCAATACTGTCTGAATAACCAAAAATATCCTAAATTCGAAAATATAAAAATCATTAAAAGCTGTAAATCCGAAAAACACCTCAGAATAGCAGAGTCGGTAATGATTGAAAAAAATAGGACAAAAGTTTGCAACCATAATGACCCTAATAATTTGAGAAACAGCTGGAAAAATTTAATTAAAATTGAGCAAAAAAATGAAAAAGTTCGAAAAATGAGATCACTGACCAACAAGAGATGGCGCCACAACGCCCAAGAAGAAGCTATAGCCGATGACAGAAGCAGCCCGCGAGAACCACCGAAATGCCCAGCTGACACGGTCCGTGCTAGTCGGAGCAAAACGTCCCCTCGAAGACGGTAAAGGAGTATTACCGAAAGTACTCAGGTATGAATAAATATTGAAGTAAATGAGGATGCAGCAAAGGAAAAAAACTCATTTGGTGATGAGACAAAATAAATTCCAACGGAAAAAAAAAAAAGAAGCGGACCTGTGGCCAAATGAAAAACCCCTGTGCCGCATCCACATAACGGAAATATGAATTGAAAGCCAAGCCCCACGTGCGGTAAGTGTTCATCGAACTTTACCAACTAAAAGTGAAGTTCAAAAATGCAAATGCATTAATGCACGTTAAATTAAAAAAAAAAAATTATATAACCTCCAATATCGGAAGTAAATTGAAAATTTGTTTACATGTTCCAAAAATGTTGTTGTTGCCTCATAGTTGTTGAATCCATACACACCATATGTTGATCCATGCTGATGGAGAAACTTCAATATAGAAATGGTATTGAGGGGGAAATTCCACATTGACAGTTTGACGCTAATTTTTCCGAAGTTACTAGGATGAAGGTGTTTATCAGTAAGATGCCTAATGGGCTTAATCACCCACAATTCCTGCATCCTATGCAAACGTTCTAGTGGCTCAACACTAATACACTTACCTGAATTACACAATGCTCTCTTTTTTTTTTTATACAAACCGATTTTGTAATTATTTTAAGATATGACAGAAGTCATAGAACAGGAAAAGTACTCTGTCTGAATTTAAGGGATGTGGAATATGGGGAGTTATTTCCCCTTTACACAAATGATGAAAAAGGGAAGTGTTTGTTCAATGATTGTCAGTAACAATGCACAACACAACAAATCCAGCTTCTTCTACAATTTTCATTACTGTTATTGTCAACTTATATAGCTGCTCTCCTTTTAAGCATGAAGTGAAAAAGTAACCAACTGGTATCCTGAAATGAGAAGATAATCCACATAACAAAAAGCATAGTAACTGAGTAGCTAGCTTATCTTCTATTCTAGCAGCAATTTTTTCACCACCCATGCTTACCGTACCTAGGACAGTGTCAGCAAATTTTATGTAACTAGCATGTGGCTTAATTTTCATTTCATCAATTATTATCAGTGAGCCAAAGATTTCCTTTTCACTGATCCTGCTGACTTCATCATGCAACCGTTGCCTTATTAAAGATGAAATGGTTTCAGAATTGCAGTGACCAATGTAACGCTTAAGAGCAGAAGGTGATGGTAAGGTCAACACATCCATCACTCGAAGAAACCTATAGGCTGCTGGTGATTTATGATGAAGAAGTACTGCATTTCAGATTGAGCTGTCCGACCATCTCATTTTTTTATTGTATGCTAATAGCTGCTCTTTTAAAAACATAGCTTTCCGGTCTTTAGCATCAATGCCTTTTTGTAGATTGCAGATGTCAAACTCCTCAACGCAATCCTTGTAACACCGATTTTCATTTTTCAGCCTAACATTTGCTTCTTTCAGTGTTTTTGTCGTATTTTGCAACCGTCGCACTTTCCTCTTTACTGACTGATATTTTCTTTGATAGAAGCTCACTCTGGTGTGTGCTCTCTGGCTGTCAAAGTTGTTTCCTGCAGCTGAAAGACTGTTTTCATTAACTGGCTTAGCACATGATGCCAGGTCAGATAGTAGCATCAAATTGGAATACATCTGTGCTGGCTCTGTATCTATCTGTGGTTCAGCATTCTTTGAAGAGATAGCAGCACTACTAGCTCTGTTAGTGCATTGGCATTTTTTGGAGGAAGGACAGTCATGTAAACAGGGTAGTTAGGGAAAACAGATGGCACACTTTCAGGAATAAGGTATTTCCTTTTGGTGTAATCCTAAAACATTCTGGAACAAAGTATATGCTGCACACTACAGATCTGTCTGATGGCATCCACACTCTATTAGATGATGGATCTAAAAAGATAGGGATTCTTTTTTTCTTTAATGAATATCACTACATCATTATATTGCCATCATTGAAAAAGCAGTGGTGCAGTCAAAAAGCAAAGAGGCCTGGTGGTCTCCTAAACCCAGACAAAGGCCAAATGGAGAGGGATGGGGAGGCAGAGGTTTAAAAAAAGTTAGAGCAATGAGTGAACTGCAATTTAAAAACTTTACAGTACTCCGTACTTTCAAAAACAAAGCATATTATCTTATGTGTGCTGCCTAGCGCCAATGAAATCCACCAGCTAAAGAATTAATTAGGTTTTAGGTTTCTGACTTTTGGTAACTGAAAAGTCAACCAGGAAAAATAAAACTTGCTTTAGATGGACATCAACAGAAAGAAAAATTATATTCATTCAGATCAAAAGTAATCTGGCACTTCTAATCATTGGATAGAAAAGTGGTCTGTTGGTGCCAGGGCCACCAGGCCTTGATTGCACCACTGGTTGAAAGATTAACTGCATTTCAAGAAATGTACACCAAAAATGTAGCATATACAAGTGGGAAACAATCAGGTTTTTCTTTTCTTTGTAATGTACTGAAATTATTAATGTCTGTGGATGTGCACCATATTTGCTGGTTGCTGTCTATGGGAATAAGCTTTGCATTCCATGCAATTATTTTTAGGTATTTTTGAGACATTATTGAAGCAATTCTTTGTTCCTACTCAAGGATGTCCAGTTGGCAGAGCTGATCTTTTGGGCTTTTTCCCTCTTACATCCCCTTCCAGGGCTTTTTTTGGTGGGGTGTTGAGACTTTTCTTGGAGCAAAAATGTAGTTTGGTATCTCCTTCACCTATTAGAATGTTTTAGATCCTCTTATCACTTCTGAGTTTTCACAGAGAGTTAGAGCACACTGGCTCTTCAATTTAGCTTTTCTCAGTTTCTTGGCTTTTCACTCAATAATCTTTCTTAAAGAACAATTTCACTGACGGTGTTGATTAAAATAATTTTTAATCAGCACTATCAGTGAAATTGAATTTTTAAGTTTTAGGACACTGAGATTATTATTTAAGGCTACTGCACATGTTTTTCACACAGCGCCAACTGCAACCCCATAACCATCGGCAAAATTTAAAACAATTTGCTGCAGAATAGAAAGTAGTCCCATAGAAAAAGAATCATAAAAAAAACTAAAAGGTTTCCCTAGACAAGGCACATGGTAATCTTCATCCCTTACTAAAAGCAATTAAGATTGTGTAAAACATTTTCTCCAAAAATCTGGCAGAATTTAACTAGACAGGTACCATTAGATGAACTGTGGCAAAAGCCACAGGCATTTTTTTTTCTGTAAAGGGCAAAAGTCAACTTTTGACTAATGAAGCATGTGCAAGTTATACTTGTTTGTGTGTACATAACCAATTTGGCAGGAGCGGTTCGTCATTAGGGGCCAGAGGGGCCGGGCCCCACCAAAAAATTTCTATTTCTATAAATATATATTTTTTTTTGCCCTAATTCTTATTCTCTCTCTTAACTGAATGGTGATAAACCTTCCCTTTCTTAAACCATTCCCCAAGGGAAAAAAAGTTTCCTTCAAAAACGAAAAACTGTTCCCTGAGGAAAGAGATCATGTTCAGAGTGTGAGGTTATTGGGGCCAGCTCCAACAGGCCCCAGTAATATCACAACGCCAGCAAGAGGAGACGTTTTCCTCCCCGTCTCATTCAGTATGATGACCTACGTACAACATTGCCTTAACCGAGTGTGCAAAAAAGCTGTGGGGCCAGCCAGGTGAGAGTGTCCGTTTCCTTAACATGGTGGGTTGACAGAGAAGCTTACCCCAACCAAGCTCAAGGGTGGCGTGGAGGTTCAAATGTCGTAGCAAAGTTCAGTTAGTTGTTTTTTCTGTGTGTATCTCTCGGTGATGCGTTGTTCCTTTGTGTCGTGACTTTTTTGCTTGTCGTGTACAATGAATAGAGTGGATATTTTGCTAAAATCTCCGTTCTGGGCTTTAAATCTGGAAGAAAAGCTTCACTTAAAAACCTCGGTGCTTATCAACCCAAGAATTTCCAGGTAAGCCAGAAAGACGGAACAAAACTTCGAACATTTTCTGTTTAGTGGTTTGAAAAAAGGCTTGGCTAACTGCTAGCGATGAAAAAAAAATCGTTATTTTGTTTTTATTGTTTTCTATTTGGCGGAGAACCACTGTGGACCAAAATTGGCTGCAATGTCCGAAAGGATTAAAAAACATGAATGCAGTACAGTGCATATTAATAATGCTTTAAAATTCAAAACTTTTGGTAATGTCAATATTATGTCACAATTAGATGACGGTTATCACTCTGCGGTTAGAAAGCACAATCAACTAGTTGATAAAAATAGACACGTTCTAACACGCATTATAGACTGCATAAAATTTTGTGGTGTACACGAATTGCCTTTACGTGGACATGATGAAACACAGTCTTCACATAACAAAAGGTGTTTCTGGATATGATCTCATATATAGCTAGTTTGGACAGTGTCTTACAAGACCATTTGGACAAATCTAAAGTTGCAAAAAATACATCAAAAATAATTCAAAATGAAATTTTGGATTGCATGTATCAGGTGTACCTGGATGAAGTTAAAGGCGAAACTGAAAAGGCCAATTACACATCCATGCAAGGGGACGAAACGACCGACATATCCTGCTGTTCGCAATTTGTTATCATATTGCAATATATGATTAACAGCCATGTCGTGGAAAGATTTTTATCGTTTGTGGAAATCGAAAACAGAACAGTAGACGGTCTTGCATCTGAACTCAAAGATGAGTTAGAAAAGTTTGGTTTGCAAAACAAACTTGTTGCTCAGACATATGATGGGGCAGCTGTCATGAGCGGAACTCGTGGCTGTGTGCAAATATGCATGAAAGAGCATTATCCGCATGCTCAGTATGTGCACTGTTATGCTCATCAGTTGAATTTAGTATTAAAGAAGGTGTGCTCAATAATCAAAAGGGTAAGAATATTTGTTGCGAATATCAGTGGAATCGGCTCCTTTTTCACAGTATCACCTAAACGTAGTGGTTTATTGTGAGATATTTGTCGAAAACGAGTACATACAGTTTCAGAAACAAGATGGAATTTTCAATCCAGGATCATAAATTGTGTTTCAGAAATGAACTCTTGGAGTGCTTCGACAGAATTCTAAATGAAAGTGGTTGGGATAACAAGAGTATATGTGAATCAACTGGATTTGTGAAGTTGTTACGAAATGAGGAATTCCTTTTCTTATTGTCTTTCTTTTCTCACATATTCCAGCATGTTGATATATTGTACAATATACTACAGTCCAGAAAATCAACCAGTGTTGATTGTAATCGAGCTCTAAAGAAGTTTGAATCAGCTGTAAATTATGTTCGGCAAAGTACAAAACACAACGATCAAAATGGAAGTGATGAATGTTAACCTTTGCGAAAAAGAGCTAAAGTTGACTGCAGTATGGTAGAAAATGATGCAAAAGAAGCATGCGACATCATCGTCAATCAAATAAGGGACAGGTTTGAAAAATCTGTCTTATTTCACTCATTCACTGTTGTAGATCCAAAGGAGTTCAAGAATCATAAGCAGCATTTTCCGTCACACCATTCAAATTTATTAGCAACTACATATGTAATGCTGAATAAAGAAAAACTTGAAAATGAATTATCAGTACTTTATACTAACGAAACCTTCGACGGCATACTGAACATAAGTGCGTTAATATCATTTCTCCATTCCAATGAACTTTTAGATACATTTTCTGAAGTCTCTAAATTATTAGAAATAGTTTTAGTGACACCAGTAACTACCGCTGAAGCAGAATGTTGTTTCAGCACCTTGAATCGCATAAAAACATTTTTAAGAAACACTATGACACAAGAACAGTTAAACGCACTCGCTGTTCTCTCTGTACATAAAGATTGTATTCAAGAAATTCCACTTTTTAATCAAAAAGTCATAGAAAAATTTGCCACTCTCAAACATAGAAGAGGAGAATATCTGTACAAAAAGTTATGACTCTTCTTCATAATATTTCCATGTATTGCATTTTAATACTATGGTATGAAGTGAAAAATTCCATTGATTTCTCTTTCATATTGTTTGAAGTTTACAATGCACTTTGCAGAACTAATTTCAGTTTTAACTAAGATGATGTTCTATGTTAAAAATTAATAAATAAATTAGAAAGCCTGTAAGTATAATTTGCACATGAGTACATATAAAGTTTTTAGGCTTCACAAGTTCTTAAAAAAAAAAGTTAAACCTTTCAAATAATGCAAATGGTACTCATTCTATATGGGATGAAATTCATGAAACATTTCCTCTGCATATATTTGGAGTTATTATTTTTTCACTATACTTTTTTATCCTGTGATTATTCCACAGTTGAGAAATCTAAAGAAACACAAAGCACAACTACATATATTAATGCTCATATGTTTTAAGCTAAAAATTTTATTTAAGGAGTTTTAGCATTTTTCTGTTAATAGATATGCATACTATTGTGAGGAAATTTTTTTCGCGTGTGCAATACAATAGTTGACACATTCACGCATGATTTGGGCATTATTGTGAGTCAAGGGGGTAAACAGAGGCAGAGTAAATGAATCTTGGGGGTGGGGGTCTGAATTGTTGGCCTAATAATGACAGTTTTTTTTATTTCATTGTTTAACTTCGGCTACTGGCCCCACCTGTTTCAGTTGTCACGAGTCACCACTGCTATTTGGATATCCAAATGTCTTAGAACTACCATCTGTTTTAAGGTCGCTTTTTTCTTTTTCAATGGGGGATTTTTAATATATCTTTGCAGGATATGTGGCATGTTGCTTTAATCAGTACAGAAGTATTGATAAAAGCAATACTTTTTTAATACACTGTATCTAGAAATGAACTAGATACACTATGGTACATTTTTTACAATACTTGTATGTAATCTGCAGTAAAGCTGATGGAGATGAAATGTAATTGACCTTTCCAATATTCTGTTAAACTGTATTTTGCTAATCTTTTGACACTGTGAGCATTTCTATGAGATTATATTTCAATTCCGTTTATATATTTATATATATATGGGGTATAGTTATACCGCCAATAGCAGTATAACTATACCATCGGGATTGGAGGAAATGCTATCCCACACTCACCAACCCGCTTGGCCAGCATGGTGAGTTATGGCCAAACCCCTCCAAAATGACTTCACAACTTAAATCTTGGCCCTCAGTCTCCGGCAGCTGGAATGTACCTGGCAAAGGCAGCGGCCAGTGCGACATGAAGGCAGAGGGTGCTAAGAATCCCCGGAGGACCGGACTAGGCTGCCATCTGATGCTGAACTTGGCTACGTATAATGGATGCTCCCTATCTTCTGATTCCAGGCTTCTTGAATTCGAAGAGGAACTACAAAGAATCAAGTGGGACATCATCAGGCTAAGTGAGGTAAGGAGAAAAGGAGAAGATCTCATTGAACTGAAAAGTGGACATCTCTTCTACTATCGTGGGACATATACTGGCAGAACTAATGGTGTTGGATTTATAATAAATAAGAAACTGAAGGATAAAGTTGTAGAAGTTGAAAGTTTCTCTGACAGAGCTGCACGACTCGTTATCCAACTCTCGAGAAGATACAAGGCTCAGATTATTCAAACTTATGCACCCACCACAAGTCATCTTGAAGAAATTAAAGAATTTTATGAGAAAATTTGTCATCTAAATAATAAAGGTAAGCAGCACTTGAAGATAATTATGGAAGATTTCAATGCAAAAATAGGGCAACGACAACAGAATGAAACTTCAGTAGGTAAATTCGGTCACGGCAACAGAAACCAGCGTGGAAATAACTCTGATTGAGTTTGCAGAGGCAGAAGGGTTTTCATCTTGAACTCCTTTTTCAAGAAAAGGCCACACAGGAAATGGACATGGAGACATCCAAATGGAATGACAAGTGAAATTGATTTTATTATGTGTAACAAAAAATTCGTCATGGAAGACTGCAGTGTGCTAAACAAGTTCAACACAGGTAGTGACCATAGATTGGTGAGATGTAAAATGCATCTCAACACTAAACTTGAACGTGGCAAGCTCATTAGACAAACAAAATGTATTGACATAACCAACCTTAAAAAACACCTTAATACCTTCAAGTTGGAACTGAAGAACAGATTCTCCACTTTAGAAGATCTAACATCGGAAGAAGTGGATATTTCTGAAGTTAACAGAAAAGTAACCAAAGCTCTTATGGAAACAGCAACAAAATTAGCTGGATCTAAGAACAAGTTGCATGTGAACAAATTATCAGGAAAAACCAAAATGTTGATGCAAAAAGAAGAGAGATGAGGACAACTAAAGAAGATGTGACTTCCAAAGTGGAATATATAGAGCTATGCAAGACAGTACGAAAAAGTATCACTGAAGACGTAAGGAAATTCAACTGTGAACTAGTGAGGAAAGCAATTGAAAACAACCAAAGCCTTAAGATAGTAAAGGGACATCTCAGTAAGGGAAGAAAACAGATTATGGCACTGAGAAAAGAAGATGGTTCTGTAACAAGAAATAGAGGCAAAATTTTTACAAGAATGAAAGATTTCTACTCAAAATTATATGAAAGGGATGATACATGTACTCCAGACATCATGAAAGGTACCAGAGTTCTTCCAGTCCTCCCAGCAGAAGTTGCACATGCAATCAAGAACATAAAGCAGGGAAAAACTCCAGGAGAAGATGGAATTACTGTAGACATCATACAAGAAGCAAGTGGAGAAATCGAAACAGTACTCGCCCAAATTTTCACTCGATACCTTAATGAAGGGAAGATTCCTGAGGATTGGAACAATGTTACAATGATCCTGCTACATAAAAAAGGTGACATTGAGGATCTCAGGAACTACAGACTTATCAGCCTCTTATCAGTGGTTTATAAAATCTTCACTAAAGTTCTTTCACACCGTTTGAAAGTAGCACTGGACATGGCTCAACCGAGAGAACAAGCTGGATTCAGGAGTGGCTACAGCACAATAGATCATATCCACGTACTGAGAGAACTAATCGAAAGAGCGAGGGAATATGAACTTCCATTGTGCATGGCTTTTATCGATTATGAAAAGGCCTTTGCTTCGGTGAAACCATCAGCAGTTACAATGGCTTTGAAATCCTGCGGTATTGAAGATGCATACATTAATATTATTAATAACATCTATGAAAATGCAAGTGCAAAGATTCGGCTGTTTGAGAATACAACACACATAAAAGTAGGAAAGGGAGTGAGACAAGGTGACACCATATCTTCGAAGTTCTTTAATGCTACTAGGGGTGTTCAAATGAAAAGGTACGAAACGTCATAAGAACGTAACCGTTAACATATTTGCCTATGCCGCTATGGGAGAACGTAGCGACACATCTAGGGATGCGATTGGAGTCGCCGGCGTGGATCGGAGCATGCGCGGGCGCCCGCATGCGCAGGAGAGAGCAGAGGCTCTTATAAAGAGCGCCGTCCAATTGACGCGGCAGTGCGTGTGAGGACAGGATGGCAAACCATTAACTCTGATGTGTACTGTGAGACACTCCGAAGCCTACGCAGGTCCATCAAGAACAAAAGACCGGGGCTGCTCACGGAGGGTGTGGTTCTGCTTAATGATAACGCGCGTCCACACGTCTCCAGGGTCACACACGCGGAACTGGCCAAGTTCCAGTGGGAGCAGCTTGACCATCCGTCCTACAGCCTGGACATGTCGCCCTGCGATTTCCATGTGATTGGTCCCCTGAAAAAACATCTGAAAGGGAAGCGCTTCCACTCGGCCGACGAACTCAAGGACGCTGTGTTGGTCTGGGTCTCGTCACGGCCACAGGAATTCTGGGAACAAGGAATCTATTGGCTCGTTAATCAATGGGATCGTTGTGCTACGGCCTATGGTGTATACTTTGAATAAAGTCTTCATTTATACCCACAGTGTCGTTTCGTACCTTTTCATTTGAACACTCCTTGTACATTGGAGGGTGTCTTTCAGTCACTGAGCTGGGAAAACAAGGTGATAAAGATTAATGGAGATTATCTAAGTCACCTTCGTTTTGCTGATGACGTAGTCATTTTTGCAACTACCCCATCCGAGCTGCAGAGTATGACCCAGGAACTTGCTGACAAGAGTAAAGAAGTGGGATTAAAAATGAACTTTCAGAAGACAAAAGTGATGTTCAATGCTTTTTCAAGAAATGAAGATTTATCGATTGGTGGAAAAAAGCTGGAGATAATAGACACGTACGTTTATCTTGGACAGCAGATATCAAGTGAGGGTCACATTGATGAAGAAATTAATCGGCGTACAAAACTTGCCTGGAGAGCTTTTGGAAGAAACAGCATAATTTTCAAGAGCAATATGCCATTATGTCTTAAAAGAAAAGTGTTTGATCAATGCATCCTTCCAGTGCTTACATATGGTGCAGAGACGTGGACCTTAACTAAAAGAGACATACAAAGGCTGCAGACAACTCAAAGATGCATGGAGAGGTGCATGCTTGGTGTAACCAGGAGAGATAAGAAGAGGAACTCGTGGATCCGAAAAATGACAAGTGTGGAAGACATCATGATCAGAGTTAAATCCCTGAAATGGCAATGGGCTGGACATACTGCCAGAAGGACAGACCATCGATGGACAGCCGAAGTTTTAGATTGGATTCGAAGGGACAGGAAAAGACCCAGAAGAAGACCACATGGGAGATGGGTGGATGAAATTCGAAAGTATGTAGGAGTGACGTGGAGGAGACTGGCACAAGACAGACCGTTGTGGAGGAAACTTGGGGAGACCTTCGTCCAGCAGTGGATTGATAATGGTTGATGATGATGATGATATATATGGGGGTACACCTCAATACTAAACTTGAACGTGGCAAGATCATAAGACAAACAAAATGTATTGACATAACTAACCTTAAAAAACACCATAATACCTTCAAGTTGGAACTGAAGAACAGATTCTCTGCTTTAGAAGGCCTAACATCAGAAGAAGTGGATATTTTTGAAGTTAACAGAAAAGTAACCAAAGCTCTTATGGAAACAGCAACAAAATTAGCTGGGTCTAAGAACAAGTTGCATGTGAACAAATTATCAGGAAAAACCAAAATGTTGATGCAAAAAAGAAGAGACATGAGGACAACTAAAGAAGATGTGACTTCCAAAGTGGAATACATAGAGCTATGCAAGACAGTACGAAAAAATATCACTGAAGACGTAAGGAAATTCAACTGTGAACTAGTGAGGAAAGCAATTAAAAACAACCAAAGCCTAAAGATAGCAAAGGGACATCTCAGTAAGGGAGGAAAACAGATTATGGCACTGAGAAAAGAAGATGGTTCTGTAACAAGAAATAGAGGCGAAATTTTGACAAGAGTGAAAGATTTCTACTCCAAGTTATATGAAAGGGATGATACATGTACCCCAAACATCATGGAAGGTACCAGAGTTCTTCCAGTCCTCCCAGTAGAAGTTGCACATGCAATCAAGAACATGAAGCGGGGAAAAGCTGCAGGAGAAGATGGAATTACTGTAGACATCATACAAGAAGCAAGTGGAGAAATCGAAACAGTACTCGCCCAAATTTTCACTCGATGCCTTAATGAAGGGAAGATTCCTGAGGATTGGAACAACGCTACAATGATCTTGCTACATAAAAAAGGGGACATTGAGGATCTCAGGAACTACAGACCTATCAGCCTCCTATCAGTGGTTTATAAAATCTTCACTAAAGTTTTTTCACACCGTTTGAAGGTAGCACTGGACATGGCTCAACCGAGAGAACAAGCTGGATTCAGGAGTGGCTACAGCACAATAGATCATATCCACGTACTGAGAGAACTAATTGAAAGAGCGAGGGAATATGAACTTCCATTGTGCATGGCTTTTATCGATTATGAAAAAGCCTTTGATTCGGTGAAACCATCAGCAGTTACAATGGCTTTGAAAACCTGCGGTATTGAAGATGCATACATTAATATTATTAATAACATCTATGAAAATGCAAGTGCAAAGATTCGGCTGTTTGAAAATAAAACACACATAAAAATTGGAAAGGGAGTGAGACAAGGTGACACCATATCTCCGAAGCTCTTTAATGCCACATTGGAGGGTGTTTTTCAGTCACTGAGCTGGGAAAACAAGGGGATAAAGATTAATGGAGATTATCTAACCCACCTTTGTTTTGCTGATGACGTAGTCATTTTTGCAACTAGCCCATCAGAGCTGCAGAGTATGATCCAGGAACTTGCTGACAAGAGTAAAGAAGTGGGATTAAAAATGAACTTTCAGAAGACAAAAGTGATATTCAATGCTTTTACAAGAAATGAAGATTTATCGATTGATGGAGAAAAGCTGGAGATAACAGACACGTACGTTTATCTTGGACAGCAGATATCAAGTGAGGGTTACATTGATGAAGAAATTAATCGGCGTACAAAACTTGCCTGGAGAGCTTCTGGAAGAAACAGCATAATTTTCAAGAGCAATATGCCATTATGTCTTAAAAGAAAAGTGTTTGATCAATGCATCCTTCCAGTGCTTACGTATGGTGCAGAGACGTGGACCTTAACTAAATGAGACATACAAAGGCTGCAGACAACTCAAAGAAGTATGGAGAGGTGCATACTTGGTGTAACCAGGAGAGAAAAGAAGAGGAACTCGTGGATCCGAAAAATGACAAGAGTGGAAGACATCATGATCAGAGTTAAATCCCTGAAATGGCAATGGGCTGGACATACTGCCAGAAGGACAGACCATCGATGGACAGTTGAAATTTTAGATTGGATTCCAAGGGACAGGAAAAGACCCAGAAGAAGACAATGTGGAAGATGGGTGGATGAAATTCGAAAGTATGCGAGAGTGACATGGAGGAGACTGGCACAAGACAGACCGTTGTGGAGGAAACTTGGGGAGACCTTCGTCCAGCAGTGGATTGATAATGGTTGACAATGATGATGATGATGATATGGGAGTTTTCAAATCAAGAAGTGCAGAATGGTAAACAATTGCTCTTATTGGATTTTGATGTTGTTCTATTTTTGCTGTGCACTGCACTTGCCTTCTTTTTATTTTTTTTCCATCAGTAGTTTATTTTGTTGCTGACCCATGTATTTCCTACAGTTTTCCTGTGGGAAAATATATATTTATGAGATTATTTGAACTCTATTCTATGCCACTGTTTGTAAATGGCCAGTATGAGATCATTTGTGTTGAGACAGGAAACAGAGTTCTTTACAAAAAAAAAAAAAAAAATATTATGATCTCCCAACTTGTGATGAATAAATGAGTAATATCTTTAGAACATGAGTTCCAAAATATTTGTAAATATCAACTCCTGAACTGTCAAAGCTGTGTGTTTATTATGCTGTTTAGACCTTTACACTGAACAGAAATGTTTGCTACATTTGCAATAAATATATCATATGTTGTATTATTTATAGGTTTATTCAATTTGTTTTGTAGACAAGTTATAGTACGAACTGTATACTCCATTAATTTCAGAGCTGTCATTGGATTGAACCTGTAATAAGTTCCACTCACCTTTCCTTGAAATGGCCTTTATCCATCTTTCACGGACATCTATATCGCAGGGGGACTCGTGAAAGGAAATGTGCATGTCCTTAGGATTCTTTTTTATCTGATTTACATAATGGCACCAAACAGTACGATATTTTGTCATGCCAAGCTGCTAACAGAGGAAAGAAACTAACGCTAAACCAATGTGTTAAACGCACGTGAGAGCTACTTAGAACCGCCGAAAGGCAGCGCCATCTAGAGGTAAATTTATTCGCAAGGGTGGTCATAGAGCTACGTGAAATGGGCAGGTCATATCTATGAAAGCTGGTCTTGGTTCAGAGATCACGAAAATGAATCATAAGTAGACAGGGAATTGTTATAAACATGGTTCATTATGGGGTGGTTTTACTGTATTTGCAATCATCGCAGTGTGCCACACAGCAAAATATCACCTCATACTCATCATTTGACACAATAACTACATTGTATCCACAAAAGCATGTACAATTTCTTAGTGTACATGCTTATGAAAGCAGTGTACATCATCATCACTAGGCTGTTCTCTGAGATTCAGAGGTTAACTCCACAAAGAAATACAAACTACAAGATAATTTTTACTTACTGTTGCCGTATCAAACTTCTCCATTTACGTCATGATAATTACCACAGCAATCAGACATATAGCATGCTCGAACGGTAATCGGGAGATGCGGGTTCGATTCCCACTCCACAGCGAAGAAATTTTCAAGTTTTCTGAAGTGATTTGATTCATGTGTGAAACAGTAATTAGTCAATCCCTGTGTTAATTATCATGACGTATTTGCCACATATTATGAGAAGAATATTTCTTCCACTCTTTATATTCTCCATTTACAGCGATCTTGACATACAACTCAGGCTTCACTGATATCCATCACACGCCGTACACAAGATCTTCTATACTACATACTCATAATCTTTTTCTCATGCAGACACTGCTGAATCTTATCTTCCTATGACTTCCTTGGCCTTCCTTTGCCTTTCCTACCTGCCACTTGGGCTAAAAGGATTTTCTTAGTAAGCATCTCATCACTGATTCTTTCAACAAGGCCAAATCAGCAAAGCATATTAGTCTCCACCTTGCTAATAACATTTTGCTTCACATTACACAACTGCAACACATCTTCATTCCTCACACAAGCAGAATGTGTCTCGCCACAAACCCCCTGTAAGTAACGCATTTCTCCAGCACACAAACTTTCAAAATGTTTTATTCTGAGCGAAAGTTACAGGGAACGAAGGCGTTAGGCGGCATGTGCCTTTACAATGCCTGAAATCATAATAACAGGAGTCAGATACATACAAAGTGTGTGCAATGTACATTATGCAAGGGGTATATACAATGCAAGTGAAATAGATGAGCGGACTACAAAACAAAATTACCGAGTATATATTCAAGAAGTGTGCTATTTACAGTATGAGAGGTGTATATATACAGCGAATGCGCAAGTTACAGTATGAGAGGTGTATATATAATACAGTGCTAGTGAGATAGATGAGCGATGGTACAACATAAGTGCAACAGTGCAGGATGTGATAATGAAAAAGTTATACGTGAGACTGAATAAATGTACAATTTAGGCGAAGTATATACAGATGTGCGTGAAGCCATATAGGAACAGGGAACGAACTATGTGCAGCAAGTAAGATATACATACAATGCAATGAAAATATAAATACAAATGACGCAGAACATAATGATGCAATTGAAATGTGTACTATATACAGATGTGTACAAAAAGTGCATGACTGAGATATGTAAGATGCAGACAGTAAAGAATGAGCTTGTAGGACGGCTCCAAAACGGAGCATACACAGTACCAAGGAATATGTATATGTACAGAATGAACAGCGAAATATACAGGATGTGTATGTACAATTTATATGAGCAATATGACGAACGAATGAGCAGAAGATATATGACGAAATAAAAACATTGAATATACAGGTACAATATGAGGCACACAGAAAAAAATCACTACAAAAATTACTTATTCAGAAGAGGGCACCACAAAGTAAGTGCACGTGAATAAACTGCAAACACTAACAGTAAAAAGATAAACTGGAGATGAGAATAAGAAGAATGTACAGAAGAACTAAGTCTGACAAGCTGAGGGAGATACTCTCCGGATCCGGTGAGCCAGTCCAGGGTTCATCGCAAAGATCAAAGTGGGGAAAGGTCCTGACGTAGAGGATGGAAGTCAAATCAGAAGATGTAGGTCTGCAGAAGGGCCGGAAAACCAGCGGTGTAATGGTGACCATACACTCAGGAACTGCAGGCTCTGGTCAGTGGCCCTGGCAGCGGTAAACGCCAATCGGAGCCTGGAGGTCAGCCGGTTGCGGAATTGCACACAGAGGGTACCTCCTACTTGAAGGAGCGTAGGCACATTAGAGGTATGACAGAGTTGCAGATAGAAGCAGTAAATCACATGCTTTGCGAGTACAAAGATGTATGCGCAAGGCTCAGATAAAGGCACCAGTAGCGAACAAGAAACCAGCAGCGTACTGTATGAAGAAAAAGGCAGCTCTCTGGCACAGAGACACTTGGCAACGGTAAAGGCTAGGTGTAGTAAAGGAAGGATCGCCGGGCAGTACTGGTAGATGTGTAGAACATCAGCATGCTCAGAACAGAAGATGCAGGTGGGTGCGGCTGCCAGCGTCATCCGAAATAACGTGGCCGGCACTGGCAGGCGGCGGTGAAGGAAGAGCCAGTGAATATTCCTTTCATCTGGTGTCGAGATGGGTGAAGCTGTTGCCGACCACACACTCGGAAGAGCGGCGGGCGGCACTCCTGAAATGAGCTGGGGTGCGGATGGCAACGGATCCAGAAGGAGAAAACGATAGAGAGTACGGACAGTGAAACTGGAGATCGGAAGAAAAGAGCCACGAACAGGAAGAAAAAAAGGAAGGGGAAGAGAAGCAGAAGAAACGAGAAAGAGGCCAGATGGAGAAGCGAGAGCAGGAAAAAGAGTAATGATCGAGGAGCGGAGAGAATCGTAGAGTGCAAGAGAGGCAGAGGTGCGTGGAAGGAAAGGAGAGAGGTCGGAAAAGGGTTTCCATGTTAGATCGGAGGAAAGTAAGTCTCGGATGGATACGATCCCAGCGGGGAGCCAGGAAAGGTCAGTGAAATACGGTGCGTTAGGAGGATGGATGAATAGAAGAGGGGTTCAGTTAGAAGTTCTGAGGTGGTAGCGGGTGGGGCACGGAGTAGTGGCAGAGAGCGAAGAAAGGAAAGCGCCTCTGAATAAATGGGGGAAAGATGGGAGCGGAGGAGAGAAAAGCGATCCATCAGTAGAAAAGTTGTGAATTTGAAGCGGGGGTTCCGAGGAGAAATCATCACGTCTCGGAGAAGAGAGGCTGCGGATCTTGGTTCACAGAGTAGACGCAGAAGGGATACTATCCGGTGTGCTTTGTAGAACTGGCGGACATCCAGGAGCGCAATACCACCAGTGGAGATCGGACGACTTAGAGTTGAGACTTGTATCCAATGATGAGCTGACCAGATCATAGTAGAAATGATCCGTGTGACTTCAGCAAGATAGTAAGCTGGCATGGGAGCAGCTGCCCACACATGAAGACAAGGAGACAGAAGATATGTATGAGCAAGGCGTGCCCGGGTGACATAAGAGGCGCTGAACTGAGCTTTCTACCAGAAGGCAGCCGATCGAGCAAGGCGATTTCGAAGGGCAGCCCACGTGTTGTTTCGGGCAGCTATGGGAGCTCCCAGGTGTACACCAAGAAATTTCTGAGAAGAGGCAGTCCAGGAGGCACCCCATGGGGAGTCCATCCTGGACTCCCAGGCACCACACCACAGGCTGGCACTCTTGGTAGTGTTGAGCATCGCTGAGGAGCAAGAAGAGTAGAGTGCATATACATGAGCGAGGGTATTAAATTGTGATTCCATCCGAACGCAGAAAGTCGCGTCGTCGGCGTAGGCGGAGTAGGTTATAGAGAAGTGCCTGGTGCTTGTCGTGGGAGGAGGAAGAGCCGCAAGAAATGCACGATGTATTGTGCGTAGGAAAGGCTCAAACGCCAGAGCAAACAATTGCCCAGAAAGTAGACACCCCTGTCGTATTCCACGACGGAAAGAAATGGGTGCTGTCAGAAAGGCGGCTGTCTTGACCTGAAAGACAGCGTCGCGATAGAGAGGAAGAATAGTGGTAACGAAGACAGAAGGAAAGCCAAAAGCGTGTAAAGTAGTTGAGAGAAATGAATGGGAGATATTATCAAAAGCTGCACGTTGGTCTAAATTTAGTAGAGCAAGAGATTCAGAATTAGTTCGGGCAAGATACAGAAGATCACGAAGGAGGTGAAGGTTAGTAGCGATAGAACGACCAGGTACCGTGTAGGACTGGTCGGAAGAGAGAAGATACGGAAGAATTTGATTTAGGCGGCGAGAGAGAATTTTAGTGAACAGTTTGTAATCAAGATTTATTAGTGAAATCGGACGCCAGTTCCCCAGGTCAAGGAGGTCACCCTTCTTAGGGAAAAGTACCATGTGAGCAACAGTGAAGCCCCGCGGAAGGGAGATAGATGCAAAGGCAGAAGAGTAAGCAGCAAGAAGGAAAGGAAGGAGAGAAGGTAAAAAAAATAAGATAAAATGATAGAGAGAGGCCGTCAGGACCAGGGACGGCTCGGGGATTGAGAGAGGAAAGTGCAGTCCTAATTTCAGATGGAGAGATAGGCTGCAGAAGAGAAGCGGAGAGGTGAGAGGGGACTTGAGGGAGAGAAGAAAGTAAAGTATTACACGCAGAAGCAGAAGGTGGAGGGGTATCACTGTACTTGTCGGAGAAGTATTGACGAACATGGGAGCAAAGCACATCTGGGTTCGAAGCTACATGACCGTCAGGCAGACGCAGCACACGGAGTCGATGAGAAGAACGGCGCTGATCCTCTAACGAAGACAAGAACTCAAAAGAGCAGTCTTCGGGAGACAAGTGCTGGAGACGAAGTCGTAAAATGGCCTGCCGGGCTCGAGGTTCCAGAAGAGCACGGAGGTCTACCAAATATGCTGGATAGAGGGGATGAGAGGCTCCAAGCTGGGCGAGAACTAGTCGGAGATTGCGTTCTACCATGGTGCGCAGATTGGCAACTGTGAACGAGTGGCTCTTGAGAAAGTGGAGCAGGTGCGACTTGACATCCAGCCAGTAACTTAGTGCACAGAAAGCAGTGGACAGTCCAGGGTGATAAGAGTGAAGGAGATTCCGGATGTTCGAACACAAAGCCCGGTCATCCAGGAGAGAGGTATCTAATGTCCAGAAGTGATACTCGGAGCATTGACGGAAAGAAGAGGTGAAGGTGGCCACAACGGCACAATGGTCAGAAGAGGCGGTGGGTAGATGCTGACAGTCCGTGACCACAGGCAGAAGAGCAGTGGTTGCGTAGAAACGGTCAAGTCTAGCGGAAGATGATGAGGTGGCAGCTGAGGACCTCCATGTATGGGAGACCGTTGTAGGATAAATTTGACGAAAGACGTCCCGAAGATCAAACTCCGTGATGAGGGAGTGTAATTGCTCCACAAGACGTAAGCGAGTTTCCTTATGAATTGGAGCAAAATCAAGATCAGGGTCAAGCGTGCAATTAAAATCGCCGCCGATCAACACGTGATCCGATGGCAACGTTGACTGAAGAGCTGAACGGAGCGCCATAAAAAGGACGGTGTGATGTTGAGGTGTGCACGGAACGTAGATGTTGAAAATGACATAACGACGCTCGTCCAGAACAAAGGTAAGGCGCTGAAGCAAGTCACAGCAGAGAATCTGCACCGTCACTGAAGATAGAACTTGACGGAACTGAGTGTGGATGCCGATGGCCAGACCGCCGATTGTAGAGTGTCGGAAAGCGTGGTGGAACTGACAGTTCCACGTACGCCATCGATTGAAGGGCGTTGTAGACAGGCAATTTGTCTCTTGGAGCAGAAGAATGTCTGCTGTGAGGTGATAGAGATCCTCACGAGCAAGCGAGTTCGCCAGAGGGGACCCAAACCCCCTACAGTTCAGTGTCGTTATCTTAAACGGAAATGTCCGACGGCGGTTCAAGGAGCTTGTCAGCGGCTCGTTGGAGCCGAGAGAGATGATCGCAGACTTTCTTGAGACAACCGCTTTCGCCGAACGATGTGGATGGTAAGGCTTGAAGGTGAGATCGAACAACCGCCACTTGCGTCATAGTTGCTGCAAGCTCCGTGAGATAGGATTGGAGAAAATCATGAGATATGGTTTTACTACGAGGACCGATGATATAGGAGTATAACTCCGCACCAGAAATCGGTGTCTGTGGTAGTGAGGAATCTTCCAATTGCTGTATGAAATCCTCTAGAGTAAGTGGGACCAGTGTGCTGTCGTCAGAGTCGGAAATGGAGATGCTAGAAGCGTCAGATGCGAGTGAACGACTTTCCGAGCGATCACGTCCTCCTTGAAAGGTGGGAGATCTGCGTGTCTTCTTATTGCGACGTCGAGTAGTCCGACGACGCTTCGAGCGTACACTCTGTTGCTCGGGACTAAAGGCAGGATTGTCTGGCACTGTGAAGGCATCAGGCGCATTGACCCCATTATCGGGCTCTGAAGGGTGCTGTGGGGTAAATGAAGAAAGCAGAGGAGAGTTCAACTGGTCTCCGGTCGAAGAATTCTCCTGCTGTGGGCACGTTTGGAGTATAGAAGCTGAGTTGGAAGTGGAAGGTAGCGACGAAGCCACGCATTTACCAACGGTTTTATGCAGACTTTCGGAATAACTCGATTGCCGCTGGTCAGAGGTGCCAGGTGAAGATGCCGGGGGTCCAGTTGACCATTGAGTAGGCTGTACTGAAGATTTGGAGGCAGTAGCTGCCCGATGAGGGCATAGCGCACTAGGGTGACCAGTGCTCTTACATACCGAACAAAGGGTGCCCACAGTGATGTCAATGCGCCTAATATGAGTGTCACAGCGTACATTGAGTACCGATGGAACACGTAACATGGCTTCCTCCGAGGGAAAAATCACACGTACGTTACGGCAAAATCCTAAGAGATAACGGTCCTCAGGGACTCCCGGAAAGGAGGAGTACGTAATGACCGATCCGACAGTACGTCCATAATTCTGAGCGACGGAGAGCAATAGGTCGTCGGATACTTCCGGAGGAACAGGGGCGAAACTGACTGTAGTAGGTGCTTGTGTGAGTGGGTCGCACAAGGAGATGGCGATCGCCGATGGAAATGCCTTCGGTCAGAACTCGAAGAGCGAAGGCTGGAGTCGCAAGATAAGCAATTACTTGACTGGTTCTTCTACCCACGTGAGTAACAGCCTCTTTTGGAACAATTTGTCGAAGGGCAGCGCTGTACGCCGTCAGCTTTGTGTTGGGGAGGCTGCGGAAAAATACACCCAGCCCGATTTTATCAAGAAACAGCTGACCTTGAGGGCAAGTAGTCAGAACATCCACGTAGATCTGGTCTGTACCATACGTCATCTGATAAGGGCACTTTGAAGAAGGGGGCTGGTGAGAAGAAGAAGGGGGCTGGTGAGAAGAAGAAGTTGACGCACCTGAGGTGACGGCAGCATACGTCACACCTGGCGCGCGTTGTGATGACGCGGAAGTGGCTGGTGGAAGTGTGACGTCCATGGCGTCGTCAGAAGGCACATGGGAAGGCAGTGGTTCACCACTCTTTGTCAGATGGGAAGGAGATGACTCCATGGGCAAGGCAACTTTGTCACGCTGCGGAGAGGAGGGGCTTATCAAAGGAAGCCCTCCATTGGTGGATTGCTGCTGAGCAGCTGAGAGGGATAAAGAGTCACTTCCGGAAGCGAGGATAGAAGCTCCGCTACCTCGGAAGTCGCCATTTTCAATGGCGATAAGATTACAAGCTTTGGCCAACTCGACCAAAGCAGGAAAATGAAAAATGCAACACAGAAAGGTTACCGACCTGGTAAATGAATCAGAAGTAGGACGGCACCTTCACACACGCTGCAAATTAGGAGCTGTAGACTCGGAAATTATCCCAAATGGAACAAAATATTAGCACAAAGTAAACAACGACTGTCACCCAGCACACAAACAACTCCTATGTTTCTTCTGTAGTACCCAGGTTTCATTGCCATACATCAAAGTAGGAACAATTACAATTTCATACAAAGCCATGTGGGACTTTCTTGAGAACTCAACATTCCTGTGAAACATTCCCTAAGAAGCCATGACTTTCAATGAAGAATTCACTTGCCTACTAATTTCACCTTCCAATTTGTTCTCTCTGTCAAACATGCTTCCTAAATACACAAACTCATTCACCTGGTCAATCACTGTGCCATTTAGACTTATATTGCATTCAGTACTACCAGTTCCTCTCTCAAAAACCATAACTTTAGTTTTTCCCTTATTTATACTCAGTTCGAAGTTCATGCAAACTTTGTACATCAGGGACAACATGCTCTGCAATTTACTTTTGCTCTCTGCCAACAGGACTGTGTCATCTGCATACAGCAATCTGCACACACGGATATTACCCAAACACAAACCAGTATTGTCCATTATGGCATCACGCATGCACGCATCCATATAAATATATTAAACAGCCATGGTGACATTACACAACCTTGCCTGACTCCTGCACCAATAGAAAACCATTTTGATAAAACACCATTCACTTGCACACAAGCTCTACTACCAGCATACATGGCTTTTACACTATTAAGTAGATTCCCAGTAACACCATATTCATTCAATACCTTCCACAAAAGTGTCCTATTTAATCAATCATAAGCTTTCTCTAAAGCTATGAAGGCAGCAAAAACTTTCTTACCAAAACAGCCAGATACTTTTCAATCATCATGCATAATGCAAAAATTTGCTTAGTGCAGCCTTTACCAGGCATAAAACTACTCTAAACATCCCACACTTTCTCTGATGTAAGACCCCATATTTTTTCAATAACGACCTTACCAAACACTTTCCCTGGCACACTCAGTAGGCTAATACCACAATACTTCTTGCAGTCAGTCTGATCACCTTTTCCCTTACACAAGGGAACAATGATAGCATCTTTCCAATTCCAAGGGACCATTCCTAACTCTCTTGATCTCCCCCAAATGCAACACCCCCAAATAGGCTTCCTTCTTTCTCTTTACTGCCTCTTCAATCTCACTATTCCACCAAGCATCACCTCTATTACAACTCACTATTGTGATGTCACAGACCTCTTCAGCAGCACTGACAACACAGTTCTTAAAACATTCCCACTTCTTTTCTACATCCCTTTCACAAGACTTCAGCTCCTTCAGTCGTTTTCTGAGTAAGTAGGAATAACGCTGATGATCTTCAGGGAGCTTTTCAACCTTTATTTTTTTCCATCTCTGGGATCTTCCTATTCCTTTTCATCCAACCAACATTCAGTTTCACTCAAGTAATGATCAGAACCAACATCAGCACCTCTCATCACACGAGTGTCAACAACTAAGTGTTTCAGATGCTGATCATAGACAACAAAATCTATCCCACTCTTTTAAATAAGAGTACGATTTTCCCAAGTATATGTGTGAATATACTTGTGGTTGAAAAACGTACTAGTTACACACAAACCATTTTCAATGCAGAGTTCAATTAATCTTTCACCATTATCATTCACACAAGGATCATTAAACTTACCCAGAACATTGTCAGAAATTGCATTCTGCACACCTACTCTAGCATTGAAATCCCCTGCTATTATAACTTTCTCTTTAGCACCAAACTGGCTCAAAACAGCTTTTAGCTGATTCCAGAAATCTTGCTTCCTATCAGAAGGTTCAGAGTCACAAGGAGCATACACTACAACAATTACTATTCTCTGAAGTTTCACTTTCAAATGAATCCAAAGAGTTCTCTCACTTATGCAGCTACAGTGAATCAAGTTGTTTATCTTTTCACTTAAAATCACACCTACACCAGCCTGTCCTCTCACATTACCGAATATGCCAGACTACACACTAACCGTTCCATTTACTTCTCCTATCCAAATTTCCTTCTTTTTGGTTTCACTTACACACAGCACATCCAATCTATTATTATTCATCTCTTCAATCACCTCATTCATCTTGCCATTTATAGCTCTAATATTCCATACAACCAATATTACACTCACTCATCCGAGACCTCTTTCGGATTTTGCTTTTTTTCCAGTTGCAGGTCGATTTCGTGGTGGACCATCCTTCTCAAATGTGGCAGGTCCACCATATCCCACACTAGAGTTTGGATAATTGTATATTTGTGTCTTTTTAATCAGGTAAGTACATCAGTATGGGGGATTAGCCCACAGCTGACTGTTCCAGTTGGTCATTCAACTTAAGGATTCTGGAATAAAACCCAGTGAGTTGGGGTCTTTTTGCCAATGTTACACAGAACTATTAATAGCTGGCATCTCTCCAAGATTCACAGAGGCCCTCATTGGTGTTCTGTGTGCCATTGTTCCCATGGAGCGCCCCGAGGAGGAAAACCCATCTTTCACTAAGATCGCCCGCAAGCAGTGTACAGCTAACTTCTAAATCATCTGCTTTCTGTACGGCCCTGCTTTTTCATTCATATACTTGAATATATACAATATGGAACAAAAAAACTATATTGTGACATTTTCAAGTAACAAAAGCTTAAAAACATGAGGAATGTAGCACAAAATTAATGAGAACATTGGGCATACTCCAATCTTGCATGAAAAGGTTGGTTCATTTTCATAGGAATGATGGCTGAATATTGTGTGATATGCTAGTGCAATTCCACTTAGTAGTTCTAATTCTGACTATTATATAGCTCTAATTATTGTACTATTCTCTTTTACGTGCGATATTTCAAAGTAACTTGTACAGAAAACTAGCGGATAATGCTTACCTTGGCATTCCTTTCCAGCGACGGGGACATTTCACGCACGTGTTTTCCGGTCTTTGTTGAGGTTATTGTCCTAAAGTCCGTTGTATGCGATGACTGGCTTTACATCTCACACTTTTCGCTGGGTATACTCATTGGATCTTTGCTTTAGGATTCAAACATCAATTTTTACCGTTCTTTATACTCGAAATTTTCGCCCATACTCTGGGCATCTTCAGGAGCGTGGCACTTTACCACCGATGTTCGTGGTTAACTTCGCGCTAATGGAGTCCGATACTCCTTGTTGCCATTCTTCGGAAAAACTTTCCTGGATATATTTCGTTATCAAGCCCGGCTGGCGCCATCTATGTTTCGTTAAGAGCACTTTTTTTTTCCCCCGTATTTTTTTTTTTTTTTTTTTAATTTCTTCTCCTATCCTGGTTTTCTTGTCTTTTTTTCGCCTGTTTTTCTTTTGTTGTTGTTTTTCTTGTCTTATTAGTTCTTTCCACAGGCCCGATAATGTGCTAGGGTCGTTCTGGTTACATACCCTTGCTTTATTTTTGTAGATTAATATTGCTTCTTCCCTCCTCATTTGCCTTTCCGATTTTTTATTCTTTTTTAGCATTTTAATTTCATCGAACTTTGGGAATGTCCGGTTTTCCAAGCAGAATTGCACTAAAGCCGTTTTGGCTTCTTTTTTTGCCAGTTAGATATGTGTTGTTTAAGTCTTTTTTTTAATCTGTTTTTTGTACTTCCAATGTACGATATTGGGGGTATGTGTGCTATTGGAATTTCGTAGGTTCCTGATTCTTCTAGCATTTTTTCCTCTGTTTTTTTGTTGACAGTCATACTTTTCACGGTGTGCACTGAGCTTCCTAGTTGTAAGTCATATTTAGCACAGTGCCTATTGATTTCTTTACTCACTCCTTCCAGGTATGGGAAAGCTCCAATGTATTTCAATTTTTTATTTCTCATCTTCCTTTGGTTGTGCACTTCTTGGCCTTCTTTACTCTGCGTCATAGTGCAATGTTACGAAAATGATCCTCAACTTTACAACAGTGGCTCCATATTGTATGATTGATGGCATAATGTTGTATGAGATGCTGGCACACTGTTGTTCTAACAATGGCTTAGTGTTGTGTGATACAGTGGCGCACCCATAGGGGGAGGGCTCCTTGGGCTGACAGAGTGAAAAAATATTATATCAAAGTTTGAAACAAAAAATCATGATATGTGATCTACATATACTTCTTAATCGTGCACCGTATAATCGTAACATACAGTAATTATAAGGGAGTAGTTCTGTTACATAAATTTAGAAAAGTCTAACCAGCAAAAAAATTTAATCTACTGCTTCTTCTAATCATTTAACTTTCTTGTACTATAACATTACTAGTAAATGGATACGAGTAAATGTACAAAAGTCAACCTCCTTCTTAATTGTTATGGCACCTGATTATTTTTCCTGGTAAATTTAGGGAGGTCACCCCCAACTTGGGAAATTTCTGTGCAATAGGCCCATGTGCCCGCCCCCCTTGGAAAATTTCTGTGTGCGCTACTGGTGTGATATGTTGGTTCAACATTATAAAAGTGATGGCTGAATGTCAGAACAGTGACTTAATGTTGCATGAGTGATGGTCTAATGTTGTATAAGACGGTACCACAGGATTAATCCAACACTCGCTAATGTTTTGTGTTGTGTTGGTTTAATGTTCCTCCACCAATGGCTCAGTGTTGTAAGAGTGGCTCAATGCTGAAGAATTGGTGCCGTATAATGTTGTATGAAACACTGGTTTACTGCTAGCATAATGTCACATTAATGTCCATCCATACTTTACATCAATGCTGGCCAGTACACTAGGCCAACCGGAGGCTATGCTGCACCTGGACCCAAGTGCAGCATAGCCATAATGCATTTTGCTTATGTGTTGTGTTTTATGTACAACCACTGTAAATGTGATACCTGGGTATATACCCAGGTATCACATTTATGATAGGTAATAAGAACACTTGCAATGCAATTCATTGTGACAACAACATGGATCCATTGTGTACACAAAACTTTTTAGTTAGCTGTAAGAAGTTCACAGAAGTTTTCAATGATTTCTTTGTTTGACATGTAAATAAAGGGAGATACATATTTATTAAGCAGTCATAGATATTATAATCATGTATCACAGTCATACACTTTTACAGTTACAGAAGCTTTTGAATTCACAAATTATAAAGTACTTAATGCAATTAGCTCTGCAATGTTTTTTCAGTCATCATATTTACAATTCAGTGTATATATATATATATATATATATATATATCTTGGACAGCAGATATCAAGTGAGGGTCACATTGGTGAAGAAATTAATCGGCGTACAAAACTTGCCTGGAGAGCTTTTGGAAGAAACAGCATAATTTTCAAGAGCAATATGCCATTATGTCTTAAAAGAAAAGTGTTTGATCAATGCATCCTTCCAGTGCTTACGTATGGTGCAGAGACGTGGACCTTAGCTAAAAGAGACATACAAAGGCTGCAGACAACTCAAAGATTCATGGAGAGGTGCATGCTTGGTGTAACCAGGAGAGATAAGAAGAGGAACACGTGGATCCGAAAAATGACAAGAGTGGAAGACATCATGATCAGAGTTAAATCCCTGAAATGGCAATGGGCTGGACATACTGCCAGAAGAACAGACCATCGAAGGACAGCCGAAATTTTAGATTGGATTCCAAGGGACAGGAAAAGACCCAGAAGAAGACCACATGGAAGATGGGTGGATGAAATTCGAAAGTATGCGGGAGTGACATGGAGGAGACTGGCACAAGACAGACTGTTGTGGAGGAAACTTGGGGAGACCTTCATCTAGCAGTGGATTGATAATGGTTGATGATGATGATGATGATGATGATATATATATAAATAATAATTATTTCAGTCATCATATATCTAATTTATGAAATTCAAGTGACAATGGTTTCAGCCATTATTAATAATTGTTTACTTATGTTCACAATCATTATACACATTTATGACTACAGAACAATGATAAATATACACAACATGAAAACACTGACAAAATGTATCCAACTTAAAAACATTGATAAATATACCAAACTTTAAATATCAATTCAAATTATCTTTTAAAAATTACAATCCAGAAAAGAAATTTATCATACCTATCAGATGGTGATGCACTCATTTCTGAAGATGATTCCACAAGTGACTCTATTCTTGGTGCTGGAAAATATTGCAATGAAAATATCATCAATGGAAACAAGTGTAAATGACATATATACATGGTAAAAGCCAAATATAAATTGCAAAGGGTGGGAGGTTCATTCTCAATGAACATTAATGAAAAATTAATAGCATAACTGTTCTAACTAAATACCAAAACCAGTGCAATATTCAATATAGAACTGAGTTTATCTAACATGCTGTTTGGTATTTTTTATTTACCAAAAATTAAACATAAATTGCATTTCTTTCATGAAATATGCTAACTAAAATTCCATATGTACTGGTAAGACAATTAAATATCACAATGAAGTATTGAATATTTCAGAAAATAGAAACCCACATAAAAGATGGAGACTGTTTCAAAAATCGACATTCCATTGGCTAAATTACAAAAACATTTACTCAACTTTTTTTATCTCTGCTCATGTGTGTAAATACAAACACAACATATGCAACTTCCTAGATATAATGCTGAACTTTAAATACAATTTCCCACTTTAATAGATGAGCAGGATTGACAGTGAGTCTGTGTACCATAACACGTTCATTGGAGTCCAAATCAAAACAATCATGAACTCGGATAATTTAAAAATTATTAGTTTTCAGAACAATCTTTTAAAAAGAAAAGTTCCTGGCAAAAAATAAATAAATAAAAAAATAAAAAGTGTGACCTTCTGGACATGTTATCATTATTTTAGTTGTATCTTGCTCCATTTATGAGATACTAGTGCAGCCAGACAGTTGAAAAGCATACTCACCAGAACAATGCACCAAATGTTGCAAAGGTAACCTCAAAATTCAACTTTCTACATCTCTTAGCTTGTTCTAGCTTCTCATTTGACTAAAAAAAAATTTACAATTGGCCATAAGGAGGCAGCTGTGATTTGTCCATGTCCAACACAACTACCCTATATATGGGCATCATAAGCTTATTTCTTCATTGGTCTGTAATCCTTTTTATTTAATGGTGGCATGATGGTTTTTAATTTATGACATTAAAAGAATGTACTCATGAAAGTTTTTATATTTGCATGAAGATTTAGCCCATTTAGAGACTAGCTTTATAGTGTTTTATACCCAAGGTTGGCCCCATAAATTACATGATACATAAATTACATGTAATTTATGTGTATTTTACATTGCATAGAAAACTAATTTATTACACAATTTTCTATGTGGCATAATAATTTATTTACATGAAAATAAATTAATGAATATCCATGTTAATGCAACTAGAAGTAAGCATTTATTTTAAATTGTTTAATTCATAAATACAGAAATGAAAATAATTACAGTTGTGAAATATTAAAAGCACACATAGGTAATGTGAATGATAGAACATGTTTTTCAAAAAGATTGTTTCTTTTAATTTGGCAGTTGTTAATGTTTTTGATTACCCACCTAAACTAATATCACTCTTACCAACTTCAGTGCCATCTATTTTATACAATGTAACCAGGAAAATTAAATGTCTTTTACAGTTAAACTAGAATTGCACTTTTTTAACACTAAATAATATTTTATACAGTGACATCAATTTTATGCTAAGGAAAACAAACAAAGAATAAAACATTAAGACAAAAAAGTTTCACACTTTTCACTGTCACTTTTTAAAATTGAAAGATTACTAACCTGTGAATTGTTCATACACTTTTTGATGATTCATAGCATTTATTAATAAATTCTTCACTATATCTAGGTATCACTGTTGCTTTAATTTGTGTTTTACTTTAATAATGTCACATTGTTAAAAATTTTATCAAAACTAAATTCAAACTAAAATAACAGTTGGTTAGCATCACATTATCACATACTGTCTGCAAGCAATTGGTATGACACTTGCCTAACAGTTTCATTCATTCTTATTTTTCTTGGCACTTTTTAATAATCATCACATTTTTTATCTTTCATTTTTAGAGTGTAATATATATGCACCAGTTTCTCAGAATTTCCAAAGCTTAGTAGTCGGTTTCTTGTTGTGTTATGAATATATGACCAGCTGGAGAACAACACTTCAAGCTGTGCTGATGATGCTGGCATGTTGAGTCTAATGGTTACTTTCATGAGCTTTTTGTGATGTCCTTTAGCAAAATGCCAAAATGTTTCAGAAGTTTGAATTTCTTTTTCAAGAAATTTACCAAACATTCCCACATGATCTCTACATTGTTAGTAGCCTGTGACTCCAGCTGCATCCAAATTTGGCTGTATAAAATGTTCTACCACATCAAGATGTTCTTCATGAAGTTTCTTTCCATGATATTTAAGACGGAGCACGTTGGCAGTGAGGCTGTATTTATTCAGGGAATGTTCTCTTCTTTTATTGAGGTAAGATAGCAAACGGTCATGGCTTTCAGGAAGCTTCATATCATGGCCTTCAGGAAGCCACACCTCCACTGTATTGGCACCATTTCAACCTCCTGTTTGGCAATAGTTCACCAGTTCACTCACAGGATGTAGTAGTTGAACAGTATCACAGGAGTGATAAAAAAAAATTCAGGACACAAGTTTTCTTACATTTCAGGACATATTTTGGCAGAGTTGACAGGTAAATTAAATCAAATATTGGTACTAATGCAGAAATTGTTATTCTTTTATTAAAAAGTTATCTAAATTATGGCCCAATTGTTAGCAGGAAGTTTTTTTTTTTGGGGGGGGGGGGTTCACAACTATGGCTTTTCCCTATTTTAACATGGAAAAACTTTATTAACATTTGAAAATTCTGCCTTCAAATTCTACTATTGATTTATGTATTTCTTTCAATTCGTTGGTTGTTTTTTCCAGTTCCATATTTCCTGTTGATAACTGATAACATCATTTGGGCAACTTTTATGTCATTCGTCCCATTTTTTTTTAAGCTTCAGCCAAGAGCTTATGTGCAATTTTCTGGTTGTTCATTAAGGAATTTTCTTCTGTCTTAAGTTTGGACAGCTGTTTATCAAGCCTCATATGCTTCTTTTGCTTTTCCATAGTCTGCATAGTAGGGTGGAGCGAAAAACACTTTTTTTTTAAATTTGAAACGTCACCATGTGCAATAGTTGCGATTTTATTACTGAAATGACCCCCGAAATATGGATGACATTATTTGATATCTTAGGCTGCCCCAAGAACCTCGAAGTTTGAAAGTTATAGGGAAAAATGGTTTAAAAACACCCGCTTTCTCCATTTTGTAAATATAAAAAAATACTGTGTCACCATGTTATTTAATATCACCTTTGAGTGTATATACACGAGTAAAAATTCAGCAGACGTGAGTTAATTTCTTAGGCTTCCCCAAAGAGCTCAAGATTTGTCATATTTCTCCAAAAATGGCATAAGTTATGTAAATATGATAAACACCAGCCTTACCTAGTAGCATAACTTGAAGAGTGAGTTCATTTCTTTTGGAAATCAGACTTTTTTCAAAACTTGGCATCAGCTTCCTATCCAAAATTTTTGCTCTGATAAATCCATCTCTTGCAAGAAGGCCGCACACGTGAGCAGAAGAATCTGTTACAATCTTAACATTCTACTGCCTGAGAATGGCAGGGAATTTTTGTAAATTCGTGGCAAAAACTTGGATATTTATCAGACTGTAGTAATTTCAGAAGCTCACCGTCTTTCCATTTCCGTGTGATGGGAGGCTCAATCACATTACACTCTTGCCAGTCGATTAGATTGATGTAATCATTGCTCTGGAAATTCAGCTTAGGAGTCCGAAACTCCCTAATGGTAGTTGTTTGTTCGGAAGATTTCCTGAAGTTGACATATAATTCATGATACATCGAACGGCAAGCTCACGGACATACCTTCTGTCGTCAACAACATTGCAGCGAGCAAGTTTTCTGCATGGGCAAAATACGCGTTGTCTTGGACTCTTTTTACAATATCCTTTAAATTTTCTGGAAGATTCTGAAACTTAGATATAAAAAGCTGCAAATTTCTTGGACCATCTTTACAGGTACCGTTACATTTGATCATGAACCACGATGGTGCATATACTTTCATTATGAAGGTGGCTAATGAGACAAGTTGTGGTGTTGGATCACTAGTTCCAACATACAAACGCACAATGCGATTTGCGAGGGTCAGCCAATGGGAATGTGCAAGTGCTCCAGGATCCCGATTTGCCAGATCTTGTTTGCAATCACCTGCAGAGACTGCCTTACAAATTTCCCACAAATAAAGTTGATCCGAGCTAAGATCTCCATAGTTAATGTCGGACTGAAGCAAAAATTCAATTTTCTGGAAATTAACAATAGGAAGTGAAAAAACCATTAGAAAGAACCACTCACTCACCATAAAGATCATGGTAACCTCCAATGACAACACACTTCCAACACGTCATTCATCGTGATGTAACTGGGCTTCCAAGGTTTACAGACTTCTTGCTTACGCTTCTTATTTTTGGGTGTGAAACATCGTATTTTTTTTTCTTTTCCTTAGCCTTATAAGATGTTACTATAATGCTTGTCAATTCGATAAAAAATCACACATACAACTCATTCATACAATTCAAGTAAAAACTATGTACATAACCTTACATTCACAGGTGATTAAACCTTGGTCAACTCTAATTATCAAACTCCTCCTTCTGTTTCACAACCTCTGCTACTCCCACTGCAAGTGACACACCCATTCAGCCCCTCACATCCAATCCTCTAGTACTTTCAACAGGCCCCTGTCATCTTCAGGAGGCAGGTGTGTCTCACCCGCCCACCACAGCTCAAGTGAGCAGAGCCATCGAGGCCTGGGCTCCAGTCGCTATCTCTGAATCGTTGTGTCTCTGGCGCCATCTATTGTCCCTGCTGCTCTTTTTTTCCTCTTTCTTTTTATGCTGCTGTTCAATTTTTATTAGGGCTTTCCATTGTTCATTTAGGTTACTTGGCTCATTAATGTTGCATAATCTTGATCTGTTTTTTTCAATTAACACTGATTCTGCAAAAAAAAAAACAGATCAAGATTATGCAACATTAATGAGCCAAGTAACCTAAACGAACAATGGAAAGCCCTAATAAAAATTGAACAGCAGCGTAAAAAGAAAGAGCAGCAGGGACAATAGATGGCGCCAGAGACACAACGATTCAGAGATAGCGACTGGAGCCCAGGCCTCGAATTCTCTGCTCACTTGAGCTGTGGTGGGCGGGTGAGACACACCTGCCTCCTGAAGATGACAGGGGTCTGTCGAAAGTACTAGAGGATTGGATGTGCGGGGCTGAATGGGTGTGACACTTGCAGTGGGAGTAGCAGAGGTTGTGAAACAGAAGGAGGAGTTAGATAATTAGAGTTGACCAAGGTTTAATCACCTGTGAATGTAAGGTTATGTACATAGTTTTTACTTGAATTGTATGAATGAGTTGTATGTGTGATTTTTTATCGAATTGACAAGCATTATAGTAACATCTTATAAGGCTAAGGAAAAGAAAAAAAAATACGATGTTTCACACCCGAAAATAAGAAGCGTAAGCAAGAAGTCTGTAAACCTTGGAAGCCCAGTTACATCACGATGAATGACGTGTTGGAAGTGTGTTGTCATTGGAGGTTACCATGATCTTTATGGTGAGTGAGTGGTTCTTTCTAATGGTTTTTTCATTTATGAATTGCACATAAACTATGCGCACTTTGCAAGCGGTTAATACCTTAAAAGTGCAAATATAATAACAATAGGAAGGTTTGCGCACATCTTCAGGCGCTTTCCAACCAATCCACTAAATCCTCTTGGACCTGATGTTTTCCCATCAAGTGCTTCAGTGAGGTGGCGTAAAGGCAGTTCATTAAAATGAAGTTGACATATAATCCAGTGTACGGGAGAATTGAGCTTCTCTTCAAGGCGCCTAATTACACCTGCATTTGTGCCGGTATTAGTCACTTCCCAATAAAGACTAACTCCGACAAGTCAAATGCCTTCTGGTTCAATAAGCTGAAGATACCTTCGGAAATGTCCCTTGCACTCTTGCTCTTCGGTGCAAAATGTCCCAAACAGACTGAACCTGGTTCTTCAACAAGTGTAATATGCTCCTCCCATTCTTTTTGCTTGTGCCACTTGCCATCATCTGTCTGTGTATTCGTAAGAGTTTCATCCCTTCTTCCGTCCAAAAATAAAGCTACAATTTTGCGACCAGTCAAGTTTACCTCATCTTGAATTGTTTGACGGGTCTTTTTCCTTTCTCGTCGTACTTTATGCCGGTCAATAACAGATACATTACATTCTTTGGAATGAACCGGTTCACTTGCATCATGAAGCAACGGCAAGGCAAGATCAGCTGCCGCTCGGTCGCTGATGCCTCGCCTATCGCACTTTCTAGAAAATGCAGACAGTGTCATCTGATGCCTAGGTTTCGAAAAACGACGTGGAGCGAAATCGTAATCTTTCTCCGAGGCCAACAAATGACTAGGACCCGGCTCGTCTGGTTTTCCTGCAGAATTAGTATTTGTATCCTCTTCTGAAGGATCATCCTCGACTCGCAGGGCCAATTTCAGTGATGCAGTTTTCTGTAATTTCATATGGGAATGCTCTTCCCTAAACACTCTTTCGAGCTGATATTTTCTTTAGTACACTGGTGGTTTTTGCGTCAAGCCCACCTACTATCATTCTTCTGTTTGTTCTCTGGTCCATCAGAAAGTATCGCTCTTACACGGGTACCTTTTTTGCAGAGCTGCATTTGCAGGTTCTTAAAACATTTGCACTTGCATGAGCATATGTCAAAGATACGTTGCGAATCTGCACGAAATTGTTCGATCTTCTTTCGGTAGGTTTCATCCATTCTTGCAGCGTGTTTTTTCAGCTTTCGGATTCCAGTGTTGTATGCGGTAATACACTTTGCAACAGATTTGTGGAGAGATTTCGAAAGAGATGTTTTCTTCCATATACTTAGCACTTTGTCAGCGACAATACTTGCTATTTCTGCTGCAGCAGGCTCATAATTTGCACCTTCCTGCCTAAGAGTATTCCTCACACGGTAGTAATGGCGCATTACATCTTCGAACGTAGGCAACACATTTTCGTGCATCTCCTTATAACTCCCGAGGATAGGGCAATCAGCTTTATTTCTTGTTTCAGCCATCTTAAGTAGTTGGACGACAAAACAAAAATGCCGGTACGATCCGATCAAAGTCACTAGGAGTGAAAGAAACTGTTGCATCATTATGACACAGCACCCACCAACACTCTTTCTCAAAAGGATCTGTGCTACTGTGATGAGGTGACTCAGTGAGTTGACAAAGACAGCTGCGCTGTGAGGGAGGGGTGGGATGAGATAAAAAAGGTAACAAAAACAAAGCAGAACGCAAAACAGCAAGCTATGTTTCTGAAAATCAACAAGAGGTTTCCAGAAAGTATGAGAGGGGGGGATTGTTAATTTTAAGCCCAAATTGGTAACAATAAGGTTGCTGTCGAACTTAATGCTTACGCAACTTATGTCATTTTTGGCAAAAATTACATACTTTGAGGGATCTGGGGAAGCCTAAGAAATTAACTCATGTCTGCTGAACTTTTACTTGTGTTTATACACTCAAAGGTGATATTAAATAACATGGTGACACAGTTTTTTTTTATATTTACAAAATGGAAAAAGCGGGTGTTTTTAAACCATTTTTTCCTATAATTTTCAAACTTTGAGGTTCTTGGGGCAGCCTAAGATATCAAATAATGTCATCCATATTTCGGGGGGGGGGTCATTTCAGTAATAAAATCGCAACTATTGCACATGGTGACGTCTCAAATTTAAAAAAAAAGTGTTTTTCGCTCCACCCTACTGCATAGTCAGTGCTGGAGAAACTACTTTTGAAAAGTAGTTAGCTACAACTACAGTTACAATTTCAAAAAAGTAGTTCACTACAAATAAAACTACTTTTCCTGAAAAGTAGTTTCGCTACAACTACTTTTTTAAAGTACCGGTAGTTTAAAAAACTGTGAATAAAGACACACGTGAATGTATTTACGAATCGGATGAATTTTCAGATGCTGGTCGTAGTAAATAAATAGAGCTATCACAGTGTGATTAAATGTACTTGTAGAAAATCGTAAATTTTTATTAAAATATGAAACTAAAAATTTGCATTTTTATTTAAATAAAGACAGTCATAATGTATCTTCAGTGTGTTCTGATGCATACCTGTTCCAGTCCGAATTAATATAAGAATTCCGATGCTCATATTTAGCAGTCTTAATAGCTTCGGTTCAGTTTATCACTGCCAAGATAGGCCATGCCAGTATAAATTTATACGACGTGTAGTACTTGCACTCATACAATGATGTAATGCATGTGCAGGAAGATTAGTGAAATGAGAAGATATACTACAATATACGAGTACATTTAACTTCTGTAACAATTGCATTTTAAAATGTTTATCGATGAGGAATAATCACATGAGAACATCAGAAGCGTTACAAAACAGGCACTCTACTGAAGCACCACTGCTGTCTTCATCAGTTGGAGTTAAAGGCCTTTAGGCTTTAGACTGAATTTTTTGAGCCTCTAAGCTTTTCAGTGACTTATTTATGTTAAGTGATGTATGGCATGGGTTACTAAATTTAAATAACTTTTAGACCAAAATATTGAATGTACGTATCATGTAATTTTTTACAATTTGATCATAAATTACGGATATTTCTCCTGAACGGAATTTTGTGAAATAAAGAAAATCAATAGCTTTTTTGAACGCAAATTTGAAGCAAAATTTGTGTTATAAGTGGATTCAGTTTTGGGCGCCTTACTGAGACATAAGAAAAATTGTTGATGCAATAAGCATGTTATTTGCATTTAAAAAAAGAAAATAAATTAATAATCTAAAGCAACTTATGGGAATTTACTAGGAATTTTTTCATTTATAGCAAATTTTCGGAGAAAACTCTTCTCCTTCAGGCTGTCTTGTTGTTGTCACTTTTTCCTTGTCACTATCACGGTTACGGTTTACCTTGACTGTTACGGTTAGCCTTGACGGTTTAGGTTATTTTTCAACAAATCCTGCCAGATGTTAGGCAGGGAAAATCCTTTGCAGTCATTGATGATGGAATTTTGATTTTTCTCAATCTCTATTCCTTCTTTCAGTTTTCTTTTTGGAAATTGCTTTGGAAACTGATTACTTTAAGGAATTCCAATCCATGCTGTGCCCAGTTTCTCTAACATGCCTATCTAATCCAGTCTTGTTGGAGCATAGGCATGTTAGAGAAACTGGGCACAGCATGGATTGGAATTCCCTTAAAGTAATCAGTTTCCAAAGCAATTTCCAAAAAAGAAAACTGAAAGAAGGAATAGAGATTGAGAAAAATCAAAATTCCATCATCAATGACTGC
Source organism: Macrothele yani (assembly GCA_039090855.1). NCBI lineage: Eukaryota > Metazoa > Arthropoda > Arachnida > Araneae > Macrothelidae > Macrothele > Macrothele yani. Next base: position 3,236,615 of record CM077020.1, on the reverse strand, counting down.
AAAGGATTTTCCCTGCCTAACATCTGGCAAGATTTGTTGAAAAATAACCTAAACCGTCAAGGTTAACCGTAACCGTCAAGGTAAACCGTAACCATGATAGTGACAAGCAAAAAGTGACAACAACAAGAGAGCCTGAAGAAGGAGAAGAGTTTTCTCCGAAAATTTGCTATAAATGAAAAAAATTTCCTAGTAAATTCCCATAAGTTGCTTTAGATTATTAATTCAATTAAACTAGGAAGCCATTTCTCAATATGAGCTTTATTCAAAGAAGAAAAGAAAGTCGTTAGAGAAAGATGGAAGATAGAGGAAACTTGAAAAATCTTCGAGACTGGTGCTACTGAATGAAAAAAAAAACCAACAACTTTTGAACCTGATACTAGAAACGGATACAAATACCACTACGTTCAAAAAGTTACGGAACTTTATATATTAAAAAAGAATGAGTACAGATAATACTTGTTTATGCTGTGTTTCCTTCGAAGAAGTTACCCTGTGCAACTATGCATTTTTGCCAGCGCTCATACAAAGATTTAAATGCACATGGGGTGAGATCAGGGGAATAAGCTGGTTGTGGAAGAATGGGAATGTGACGTTTGGATATGTAATCAGACACCAGGAGGGATCTGTTAGCAGGCGCATTATCGTGATGGAGCACCCACGAGTTGGTCTTCCAAAGATCGGGTCGCTTGCGTCTCACTGATTCTCTGAGACATTTTAGGACACTGACGTACTCTTCTTGAGTGACTGTACGATCATGTTGAGAGAATTCCTTGTGTTCGACCCACTTGCAATCGAAGAAAACTGTTAACAAGACCTTTCCTTTGGAGTGGTCAGTTTTGAACTTTTTTTGGTCGTGGTGATGACAGTGATTTCCACACTTTTGACTGTCGATTGGATTGGGGGTCGTACAGAAAGCACTAAGTCTCATAGCCAGTGATCATTCGATTCAAGAGATCGGGATCTGAATCCACTGCGTTGATGTTATCCCCGCAAACTTGCATGCGTTCATGCATTTTTTCTTGTGTCAGGTTTTTGGGAACAATTTGTTGGCACACGTGATGCATGCCCTAGTTTCTCTGTTAAAATGGCATGGCAACTTCTGCAATTGCTGCAAGTTTTTCTACGGTCATTTTTCACAATTTCTTTGACAATGGCGATTTGTTCATCCGTTGTGGATGTTCAAGGTCGTCCGGACCTCTCATCATCCTCGATACTCTGTCGCCAGTTTTTGAATCGCCGATGCCTCTCATAAACCCTAGTTCAACTCATTGCACTCTCACCATACACTGGCTTTATCATTTGAAAAGTCTCAGTGAAAGATTTTCCGAGCAGAACACAAAATTTTACACTTGAACGCTGTTCAAAATTCAACATCGTTGTCCTCGCGACGGAGAGCCTAGAATGCCTGTAATCACGAACTATGCACATACGCTGTACGTGTTGGATCTAGATCAAACCAGCTCTGGCTGGTCGGTCACATCATGCTCTTCGCTTGCTCAGCGGGGAATGACGTAGTTCACTGGCATTTGGCAAATATTCAAAAAGTTCCGGAACTTTTCGAATGTAGTAGTATATAAAATATATTGCCTTTTTTTTTCTTTACGCTGCTTAAAGGAAGAGTTATGAAAAGTTGAAAAAATGAAAAATATTTTGTGCATTCTCAGCTGCCCGCTGAAAATGCATTTTTTTTTCCAGTCGTTCTTTAAAAGTGGAAATATTGTGGTAAATAGAGAAGCACATTAACCTTGCAAGCAAGAAAACTTTTGAAAGATAGTATGGATCATCACTCTTATGTCAGTTCAAAAGAAAAGGAAAAAAAAAAAAAAAAAAGGGAAAAAAGATTTGGGGCTTATGCATTGGTATTGTGCCTGTACCCGAACAAATGGATAGCCGGAAGGAAAAAATCATACTTGTTGTACGTCATCTATTAACATGGGAAACGGGTGAATGAAATTCAAAAGAATGCCAGAGTGACATAAAAGAAAATGTCTCAAGGCAGAAAGTTCTGCAAGGTACTTAGGAAGACGGGAAGACCTTCACCCAGCAGTGAACTGGAAATGGTTGATGTTGATTACATATATACTGTATAATGCATACTTTTAATACATTAACCTTTTTTTCTTTTTAGAAGGTTACTTAAAACTGCACTTTGAGTTAAATTAATTTTCTAAGTCTAAAGTTAGGCTTTATACTGATAGTGTTCATGAATGAAACATGCGGAGCAGAAACATTTGGATGACACTACATTTCAGTATGAGTAAGTCTATTGAATGAATAGCTATATTGAAAAGTGCTAATATAAATAGTTTCACGTTTCTAGTAGATACGAGGAATCGTGTTATGAAATTAATAACATTAATTGTAGTAAGTGGTGCATCAATGTGTAGCGCAGAGGGGTAACTAGGCGTTTCTGTGCCCGGGACAAGCTACAAATTTTGTGTTCCCCTTGCCCACCAAAGTTGTTAAGACAAAAAATGCTTTAGCCCTTGGTGCTTGAAATATTATAACCATGCTTGTTGGATGGGTTTATAGGGGCAGCAACATTGGTCTTGCATGTTGATTACACACAGATCTACATTATTTAGTAGCCAGACGCATACCCAATTGCAATTTTTCAAAATAACTAACACTGGCCACGGGGAGTGGCTTCTGACGTTTTGCTCCATACTGAAATTTGTGCTATCTTTTTTTTTAATCACATTCTCTTGTGGTTAACTGATAACTAACAATTGTAAAAACACAAATTTGTCTGTGACGGGGAACAGACCCCCCCCCCTCACTCCGGAGTAAGTTGCTTTCCCAACTAAGCTACACGTACAGAATTTATCGCTACAGATTTGTCCTTCTGACATGTGCTTCACCTCTGTAGTACATCACATCATCTCCCTCTTAACGTTTTAGCACGTCTATTGTAAAACAAGATCGTGCTTCTGTTATCGGTTTGTCCGTCCGTCCGTCCGTCTGTACCCGCGATATCTCTGCAACTAATAGTCCGATTTGAAAAATTCTTTTTGCATTGGGAAGCTTGAAATATGCAAATGATGATCCTTCATTTCGTTTTTTTTTTTTTACGATGTACAATTTCGCCGCTAGAGGGCGTAAATGCAGATGATGTCGAACTCAAAAATACGTTTTATTCCACATATTTGCTTCTAAACATCTGATTGAAAAATTCTTTTATCTTTCGATTCCATTTATGTCGAAGAGTATTTTAGATATAGTTACTTTTTCAAATTACGCATAGATTTTCCGCTAGGGAACGTAAAAGTAAATTCAAATTTTCTCGATAACTCTTCTTCTAAAACTCCGATTTGAAAAAAAAATTCTTCAGCTGATACACCTCCTGATGGAAAATCTTTTGCATATAATTTCAAATTTTTGGTAAAAAATACTTTGGCCACCAGGGGGCGTAAGTGTTAATTTTTGCTTCTGATGTATTTGCCATAAAATCTGAGCTTCTAAAATATCGATTGAAAAAATTATTTCGTGGACTGATGCCACTCACATCGATAAACCTTTCGGAATACTTTCTTCTTAAAATATTCCACAGTTTCTCTGCCAGGGAGCGTAGATGTACATCTTATTTTTGTCAATATCTCTACTTCTAGAAGTCTGATCTGAAAAATTACTTTTTTGTTGGATAATGTTTTCTGTGTGACATGTTTTTCATATAATTTCAAAATTTTCAAGTAATTCATAGACTTTCCGCTACGGGGCATAGCGGTAAATTGTGTTTCCCCGTATATCTCTGCTTCTAAATCTCCGATTTGAAAAATTCTTTTTGCACCGGATACAGCACCTGATGGGAAATCGTTTGCACATAATTTCTATTTTTTGCAAAAAAATGGTTTGGCCACCAGGGGGCATAAATTTTAATTTCCGCTTCTGATGTATTTGCAGCAAAATATGAGCTTCTACATTCTCGATTGAAAAAAACGTTGTTTGTTGACCGATACTTATCATGTCGACAAACCTTTTAGAAACATTTTCTTCTTAAAATAGTGCATGGTTTCTACGCCAGGGGGTGTAGATGTATATCTAATTTTTGTCAATATCTCTACTTCTAGGAGTCCGATTTGAAAAATTCCTTCTTTGTTGAATAGTGTTTCCAGTGTGACATGTGTTTCATATAATTTCAAAATTTTCAAGTAATTCATAGACTTTCCGCTAGGGGGAGTAAAGGTAAATATTGCATTTCCCCCTATATCTCTGCTTCTAAATCTCTAATTTGAAAAATTATTTCTGCACCGCATACAGCTCCTGATGGGAAATCGTTTGCACATAATTTCTAATTTTTGTAAAAATATGGTTTGGTCACCAGGTGGCATAAGTCTTAATTTCCACTTCTGATGTATTTTCAGCAAAATATGAGCTTCTAAAATCTCGATTGAAAAAAAAAGTCGCTTGTTGACCGATACTACTCATGTCAATAAACCTTTTAGGAACATTTTCTTCTTGAAATAATGCATGGTTTCTATGCCAGGGCGTAGACGTATATCTTATTTTTGTCAATATCTCTACTTCTAAGAGTCCAATTTAAAAAATTCCTTCTTTGTTGGATAGTTTTTCCGATGCGAAATGTTTTTCCTATAAATTCAAAATTTTACAAGTAAATCATAGACTTTCTGCTAGGGGGCACAAAGATAAATTGTGTTTTCTGGGTTATTTCTGCTCCTAAAGCTCCGATTTGAAAACTTCTTTCTGTATTGCATACAAGACCTGATGGAAAATATTTTTCACATAATTTCTAATGTTTGGTAAAGAATGGTTTGGCCACCAGGGGTCATAAGTGTTGATTTCTGCTTCTCATGTATTTGTAGCAAAATCTGGGCTCCTGAAAATTCGCCTTTTTTTTTTTTTCTTGGACCGATACCACTTATATGGATAAACCTTTTGAGAATACTTTCTCTTAAAATAATGCATGGTTTTCCCACCCGTTGACATAAAGTCACATCTTATTTTTGTCGATATCTCTGTTTCTAAGAGTTCGTAAGCTCATGATTCTGTTTACAGCAATATCTGAGGGATTAAAAACCCGATTGAAAAACTTCTTTCTTCCGTCAGACACTATTGTTTTCCATACCGATTCTATTGACTTTGAGTAGCTTTGATAAATTTAATTTGCGTCAGAACGGATTCAAAAGACTATAACGAAGTAAATTTCTCCGTCATTTTTATCCGCGCCGGGGTTCGAACCCGAGTACGCTTATTCCGGAACAAGCAGCTCTACCAACTGAGCTACGCAGACATTTATTCTGATTCCTATCTGCCTTTATGTCGTGTGCGTCCTACTGGCAGGTACGTCACATCTCCTGGTACGTTACATCATCTCCCCCTTATTTTTTTTTTTTTTTTTTTTTTCGAAGTGCTGGAGAAGGGATTCTCTGATTTTTCCTATCTCGCGGTGTGGAAATAACTTCACACCAATGCGAGATTTTGAACGGTCGGGTCATCCGGGTAGTTCGGGCGCCATTATAACGAAGTAAATTTCTCCGTCATTTTTATCCGCGCGGGGTTCGAACCCGAGTACGCTTATTCCGGAACAAGTTGCTCTACCAATTAAGCTACGCGGACATTTATTCTGATTCCTATCTGCCTTTATGTCGTGTGCGTCCTACTGGCAGGTACGTCACATCTCCTGGTACGTTACAAGACGTGCTTATTACACCCGAAAATTCGGTGTCATCTTTCTTGTTTTTCTTTCTTTTTGAAGCGAACAACGAAGTTTCATCAATTCTAGACAATGTGTGGAACAAACGTCACACATTTTTCGAAGAACCCAATGGCCAGTACATTCATTTTTACGCTCGGGCGCAGATGTGAAAGCACAAATTTGCCCATGACAGGATCGAACTTGCGCCCCCTCACTCTGGAGTAAGTTGCTCTCCAAGCTAAGCTACATGTACAGAATGTGTCGTTGGTTACCGATTTGTCGTCCTGACACGTGATTTTTACTTCTGTAGTAAGCCACATAATCATTAAAGGATATGTAATAGATTTTCAGAATAGGATACTTTTTCGGCACACCAGAGGAAGAACTCTGCAAAGTTTTTGCAGCCCTCACTGCCATTTTCATTGTAGTTCAACAACCTATAACACTTAAATATTTTTATTGCGGTATGATACAGTAAATAGGATATTATCGAACTAGATGTCATTTCTTAACCCAGACGGGAACAGCATTTTACCCTCTTGGATGTAGGAAATGGGTGGCAGAACTCACCAGAAGGGTTTCGTACATTTCCCTAACTTACAGAACCTTTTGTATTTTACAGTCCTAAATGGGCTGCAAAATACAAAAGGTGATAAAAGTGATGAGATTCCCAACTGCTTTGGAGTTCGGACCTTTGGCATTACATTAAACGCAGCTTGTTGTAGACCAGTAATGATTTAATAGCTCCCAGAAAATCTTCAGCAATGTGAACGACATCATTATCTTACAACGTACGAACATCCATGCTTCATTTCTGAATGTGAACAAGTTACATCCCCTGCACATGTAGACGAAGCAATTCGAACTGCTTTGGAGTTCGGACCTTTGGCATTACATTAAACGCAGCTTGTTGTAGACCAGTAATGATTTAATAGCTCCCAGAAAATCTTCAGCAATGTGAACGACATCATTATCTTACAACGTACGAACATCCATGCTTCATTTCTGAATGTGAACAAGTTACATCCCCTGCACATGTAGACGAAGCAATTCGAACTGCTTTGGAGTTCGGACCTTTGGCATTACATTAAACGCAGCTTGTTGTAGACCAGTAATGATTTAATAGCTCCCAGAAAATCTTCAGCAATGTGAACGACATCATTATCTTACAACGTACGAACATCCATGCTTCATTTCTGAATGTGAACAAGTTACATCCCCTGCACATGTAGACGAAGCAATTCGAATTTCAGGCCGCAAAGCTACCGAAACTGGCAAAAGATATTATAAGCTAATTCTGTAAATGGACAAACAACAAAGTATGGGTAAACAACTAAAAGTGCACTAGAAACTTGTGCAAAAGTTTCTATTCAAATTTTATTCAGATTGTATGCAGTGATTTTTGCACCCACTCTTGAGCTCCACCTGTGGCAGTTGCCCCCCCCCCTGGTTATGCCTCTGACGCAGTGGATGCTGTAATTCGTAGTAAAATTAGGAACACATGGATTCCATTAGCAGTGAATAATGAATGCTCAGACATGTTTTTAAGGACTCCAAGTAAATTACTGAACAAAGAAATTAAAAAGAAAAGCTCATGCATGCGTGCATGAAAATAAATAAATAAATAATCTGTGCATACACAAACACAGCTCATATGACTAGAAAGAAAAATTGTGAAGCAATGACTTGCAGATGAAGTTTTAAAGTTCGATGTCATGATTTTGAAGCCGAAAGGCTTTTTGCCTACTTTACCAAAAGCATGAACAGTAATACACTTTCCTGTTGTTTTTCCGCTTTTTAATTCACAACAATTATTGGAAACTGCCCAAAGAAGTTCTGTTTCAGCATTCATTCTTACCTAAAGCATCGTGAAATGTATAACTAGGAGGTAAGCTCAAAGATGGTTAGCCAAAAAGACTGCGCCCACTTTTAAAACTGAGATGCAAATGGAACATTTACGCATTCTCTGAAAGAATGGCTTTACAACAGGGTCGAACATTCACGTTGATAGCTTACTGAGGGTACTCTGTTTTACGACTGTTCCTGTTTCCTACCCCTTGGAGATGTCTTTTAGCCTTATTAGGTCATCCCCTTTTATTATGCTCCACCTAAGATCGTGACCTATGACCTGGCATTGTAAAGGTCACGCATCCTGTTGGACAACATTTGTTCTTTCGAAAATCAAGCTGAATTCGGCAAACGGTTCCTTCAGTCAGTAAAATTATCTATAAACTAAATTTCCAGGTCCCTGGAAATTTACAAGACACAAGGTGGCAACATCAACGACATGTTGGATGGCAAACCCACCAGGCTTGGTCGCCAGACCTGTGGAAGTAGGAAGACGCAAGAACTCCTGACGATGATCTAGTGCAGTGGTTCCCAAACTTTTTTATTCTCGGCGCCCTTGCTGAATCCAGGTTTTCCTAAGGCACCCTATGTCAAATTCTAACAAGTACACTTTGTTTATGTCAAATTCTAACAAGTACACTTAGGTAAAAATAAATAAAAACACATATTGAAGATCACAAAAAAATGTAATTGAAAAATTCAACTTTATAATTAGTGGGATGGATGAGCCTGTTGATCACCGCACATTTTCTCAAATCTTGGAATTAAACTGGACACAGCCACCTTCATTTCCTTCTCCACATTGATTTCTGCGTGGTACTTAGTTTTTATCCCAGTGACCGGCGAAAACCCTGCTTCGCACAAATAAGAAGTAGCAAATGGAATTAAAATTCTCTGAGCTTTACCACTCAGAAGGGGATATTCATCTTTTACTGATATCCAAAATTCAGGTAACTCCATGCTGCTAAAAAAAATTTTCAACGTATTGTCGCAAGACAACTCAATAAGATTCTCTTCTTCTGCAGCAGTAAATTCAGATGGAGCAGTGGCATGAAATGGATCTTGAATCCATACAAATTTATCGATATTATCATTTTGAAAATATTTCTCAAACCAGGTGATAAGCTGGGATAAGTGTTCTTCAAAAATGGATTTCATGCCTCGAGAGAAATCAACTCCATTGGAGGTCAAAAACTGTTGCAACAAGGGGAAACATTCTTTACCTCTGTCTTCATTCATTTTTCTTTTCCATAGTTTTAGTTTTTTTTTATAAAAGCTAAAATTTTCTCAATCAACTTTAAAAGGTGCATGTTGCTTCCCTGCAGGGAGAGATTCAGAGCATTCATCTTTTCAAAAATATCCCACAAGTATGCTAGTTTTACCAAAAAATCTTCATTTTTTTTTTTTTTTTTTTTTGATTGGAGGTTTAACGACCACCGTGAGCAACTCAATGGGCTATAAGCAGTCGCCCGTCCCTAATTTAGGGTCACTGGTTCCAGGGAAGGGAGAGAGCCAGTACCGTAAGACAAACACAACATCCATGCCTCACTGGGATTCGAACCCGGACCCCTTACGGACGAATGATCAGAGGCCAACGCCTTAGACCACTGCACCACCGGGGCGGCAAAAAAAAAAAAAAAAAAAATCTTCATTCACAAAGTTTTCGGTATACTTGTGGTCTTCCTCTTTAAGAAAAATATAAATTTCCTGTCGCAGTTCAAACATATGAGACAAAACATTACCACAAGAGAGCCATCACAAAGTGCTGTAGTACAACAAAGACGAGTGTGCTCGGATCCCATATATTCACATAGTTTTTTGAAAAACTATGTGAGGATTGCAAAAAAATGATTATGGAAGATATCTTTTCTCCAATTGATTCCTGTTTTTGGAAATTTTCCCTCCATTTTCAAGCTGAAACACAATCATTTATTGAACAAATGAAATTTTGCATTAATGCTTAAGAGAGGTAACATCACAAGAAAAAAATATGACTGCAAAAGAAATCTTTACTCTGTCTAACTTCCATTTTCGTAAGTTTTTAAAGACAGAATTCCGTTTCCCTTTTCTGCCACCACTGCACACTAATCCCCCACTCCTCCAAAATTCCCTTCAGTTTAGAATTGCTCTCGGGCAGTCCCCAACCATGGGTGGGAAAAGGGGAACGGATTCCTGGGGCCCGAGCTTCGAGGGGCCCTCACGGTCAAGCAAAGCAGACAAATAATGGTTCAAATTATGAATTATGAACAGCAAAAATGTGGATGAAACTGAAAAAGCAGGGTAATTGACTATGAAATTTACATGAAACAGAGTATCCAGAGAACAAAGTTTTTGCTTGCGAATAAATGCAAAAGATACGCCCCCTCAAATAAAAAGAGGCCAAATCATTCAATGTTATTTTTTTAAAAGAAAACAACCTCTGAATATTTCGGGGAAATTTAAAGTACCGAAAAAAATTTCAGTCAACTATGTTTGCGAAGCAATATTCTTACACTGTTGCCCCACCTCTAAAATAAAATTCTGATTTTGGCACTGCAAATAAGTTTTATCTCAGATAACTTATTTGAGTAATACAGAATAGCAAAGCAGCACTACTGTAAGTTTAATTATTTTGATGTCACAATGTGGTAGGCATATTTCCAAGTGTTCTGCAGAAAATGTATTAATTCTAAAATTCATATGAATTTTGGATTCTCTCATACTAGTTTTTGATCTTTTGCCATGAGTTTCACATTGCTCAAAAGAGTCATCATAAGTCTGTCATTTTCTTTGCTATATTTCATTACTGAACCTAGTTATTGGAAAGGTATGTGAAAGGAATCAACAGAAACTGTAAAAATCCCCAAAACTAAAGCTACATCACACCTAGTTTCTGCAGAAAATGTATTAATTCTAAAATTCATATGAATTTTGGATTCTCTCATACTAGTTTTTGATCTTTTGCCATGAGTTTCACATTGCTCAAAAGAGTCATCATAAGTCTGTCATTTTCTTTGCTATATTTCATTACTGAACCTAGTTATTGGAAAGGTATGTGAAAGGAATCAACAGAAACTGTAAAAATCCCCAAAACTAAAGCTACATCACACCTAGTTTCTGCAGAAAATGTATTAATTCTAAAATTCATATGAATTTTGGATTCTCTCATACTAGTTTTTGATCTTTTGCCATGAGTTTCACATTGCTCAAAAGAGTCATCATAAGTCTGTCATTTTCTTTGCTATATTTCATTACTGAACCTAGTTATTGGAAAGGTATGTGAAAGGAATCAACAGAAACTGTAAAAATCCCCAAAACTAAAGCTACATCACACCTAGTAATCTACAGCAAGAATTGCAGCTGAGCATTATTATTTATATAAGAATGATATGGACATTTTTGCATAGTTCAAAGATCTGAGCATACTTCTGCTAACATTTTTCTGTGAGGTCTTTTTCCATAGGCACTTTTTCAGTGATTCCCGAAATTGTTAGCGAAAAACAACTGGGAAATGGGTATTTATTGCAGAGGTTCTCAACATTTTTTTTCTCATGAAAAAGATTTTTTTATTAGTGTTGAACTTTTCCTTTGCATTTTTGCTGAGAACTTAGAATATATCATAATCAGGAGCAAAAGCAGTAAACGAGTGAAAATGAAAAACTTAGTTTCTGAGGTGTAGGGAAGTGGGAGTAAAACTTAAGAAAATGTTCACTGACCAACATTTTCATTCGCCACTAGAACATGTTATCCAGATTTCTTGTTCAGTGATTATAACTGTGTGAAAAATACTTTAATGCTTTTATTTATCTTTTATGCTATGCATCAAACTTGGTGAAGGAGAAATCATCGCTACGTAATTTTTTAATAAATGTTTTGTTCACACAGATCTTTTTTTTTTTTTTTTTTTTATAGTAGGGAGCTACTGACATTTCAAGAGATAGAAATGAGGGCCCGCTCATGTGCCTGTACCGGGGTGCATAAACTGATGGTTGGACACTGCTCTTGGGAATGTCGCAAATGATAACAACAAAGGCAAAATTCCTCGAATCCGAGAAAGAAACTCATGCCTAAAGATTACAAGAAAACTTTCACTCCGTCGAACTTATATTTTCAGAAATCATTGCTGACAGTTTCAAGCTGAAATACAAACATTTATGCAATAAAATGATATTTAGCAACAGTACTGGACAAAGGAAACTTTGTGAGAAAAAGAAATTGCAATTATGAAAAAAAATTTCACTCCATTGAACTTCCGTTTTCGAAAGCTTTAAAAAACGGAATGCCGTCCTCAGATCGAAAAACGACGGCCCTCACACACACTCATACACACACACAAATTCCCCCAAAATAAAAATTCTCTTCAGTTTTGCTTCGATCCCAAATGATGACAAAAAAGTGGAATTCCACGAATCCGAGGAAGAATCTTGTGGTTGATTTGTAACAGTCAGCAATATGCAAAATGAACGACTCTTATGCTGGCACATACGGAATCCGATTCATGTGTCAATAGACTGATTATATTACCGACATGCACAGTGTATTCGACTGCAATTTTTGGAACTCTGATTCGTTTTCTAACACACGCAATTTTACGAAGCACACATTTTTAAAATTCGCATTTTGTGAGTGGTCAAAAAACTGATTCAAATTATATATACATATTCATGAAGGATATGTTTCCCACTTAAAATTTTGCATGAGACTCCAGGAGACTCCTTCTAGCAACTTTATTGAGGCATGAATTTAAAATTTGGGGCGGGAAGCCCACCATCCCGCCCTGAATCCTTGTTGCACAGGACACACGTGGCCAAAAAGATATCGCCGTTAGCAGCGGTTCGGACATTTGGGCACCCAGACATTTGGGCACAAAAGTAAAGAGGCTGTATAAAAATTGTTGTTTCTTGACACTCTGATGAGAATTAATCGAGAAAACGTTCCCAATAAGACAAACCACAATTATAATTGAATTTGGGGAAACAAAAGTACATTTGTGAATACAAAAAAAATATTACATAGGACATTTCTTAAACCTACAGGCTGCAATGAAAGAAAGGAATTACAGCAGAACTCATACTGTGTTAGAAAAGGACAACAAGGTGGGATTTTTTAATAATGCTGCACTTTTACTTAGGCACTAAATATTTACATAACATGCCAAGTTATTAATATTCAACTTTTACTTACTTAAGTACTAAATATTAATTACTATGCCTCATCCGTACGCTATTTTGACAGTTTTTATTCAATTGATGTCCTAATGTTTACCTATCAACTCAAGGTAATCATATTGTGCATTTTTCTGAGGCATGAAATATCAATTCACAATTCCTAGGACTAGGCCTTTTCAACAGTTTTTATAATGACTGTCGTATTCATAACATTTACTTATCAAGTCAAGGTAATAATATTCGCTTTTACTTAAGCACTAAATATTATTTTATAGGACCTAGGTCAAGGCCTTTTTAACAGTTTTTAAAATAACCCTGTCGTATTCATAACATTTACTTATCAAGTCAAGGTAATAATATTCGCTTTTACTTAAGCACTAGATATTATTTTATAGGAGCTAGGTCAAGGCCTTTTTAACAGTTTTTATTCTGCCAGTGTCATATTCAGAACAATTACATATTAACTCAAGTTAATAATATTCCACTTTTACTTAGGCACTAAATATTTACATAACAAGTTATTAATATTTCTTTTTTACTTACTTAAGCACTAAATATTAATTACTATGGTTCATCCGTTCACCACTTTGACAGTTTTTATTCAATCGATGTCCTAACGTTTACCTATCAACTCAAATTGTGCATTTTTCTGAGGCATGAAATATGAATTCACAATCCCTAGGACTAGGCTTTTCCAACAGTTTTTATAATAACCATGTCATATTCATAACATTTACTTATCAAGTCAAGGTAATAATATTTGCTTTTACTTAAGCACTAAATATTATTTCATAGGACCTAGGTCAAGGCCTTTTTAACAGTTTTTATTCTGCCAGTGTCATATTCATAACAATTACGTATTAACTGAAGTTAATAATATTCCACTTTTACTTAGGCACTTAGTACTATTTCATAGACACTAGGCCTAAGCCTTTTTAACAGTTTTTATTCTAATCATGTCATATTCACCACAATTACGTATCAAATCAACTCAATAATATTGTGCTTTTACTTTGGCACTAAATATTAATTCATAGGCCCTATGCCTAGGCCTTTTTAATAGCTTTTAGTCAACCAATTCACAATGTTTATGCATCTACTCATGTTAATAATATTGCACTTTTAGTGCGTAAGTAAAAGCGAAATATCATTAACTTGAGTTGATACGTAGAGATTATGAATATGACATTGGTGGAATAAAAACTGTTAAAAAGGCCTAGAGCCTATGAATGAATATTTAGTGCCTAAGTAAAAGCACAATATTATTAACTTGAGTTGATATGTAATTGTCATGAATATGACATTGGCAGAATAAAAACTGTTCAAAAGGCCTTGACCTAGGTCCTATGAAATAATATTTAGTGCTTAAGTAAAAGTGCAATATTATTACCTTGACTTGATAAGTAAACGTTATGAATACAATATGGTTATAAAAAAAACTATTGAAAAGGCCTAGTCCTAGGGATTGTGAATTGATATTTCATGCCTCAGAAAAATGCACAATATGATTACCTTGAGTTGATACGCAAACGTTAGGACATCAATTGAATACAAACTGTCAAAATGGCGTACAGATGAGGCATAGTAATTCATATTTAGTGCTTAAGTAAGTAAAAGAGAAATATTAATAACTTCACATGTTATGTTAATATTTAATGCCTAAGTAAAAGTGCAGCATTATTAAAAAATCCCACCTTGTTGTCCTTTTCTAACACAGTATGAGTTCTGCTGTAATTCCTTTCTTTCATTGCAGCCTGTAGGTTTAAGAAATGTGCTATGTAATTTTTTGTATTCACAAAGGTACTTTTGTTTCCCCAAATTCAAGTATAATTGTCACTTCTCTTACAGTGAACATTTCCTCAACCAAATTCTCATTATAGGGCCAAGAAACAACAATTTTTATGTGGCCCCTTAAACATTTGCGCCCAAATGTCCAGGTGCCCAGTTGTCCCGTGCCCAGATGTCCAATGCCCTGATGTCCGTCAAGTCTTTCAGACAGAAAATCATAAACATTTCTTAATTTCTTAACGATAATGAAATATGGAGGGGGGTATTTTTCATGCACACCACTTGCTGAGCAGGGAGAAATGTAGGAACACTATAATTTTTTACACAGCACAATTTCATGGGTCTAAAAGTGAATATGCCCAGTTGTCCGTGTGCCCAAATGTCCTGGGCTCAGTTGTCCTGTGCTCAAATGTTCTAAACTCCATTAGCACGGCACTAATTTTTCATGAAGTCCCTATTTTGGTCCTTCTTGTTATTTTCCCACCAAGTTGGCAAAAATCTTATTTTCCGCTGCATTTTAATAAGAACTTGATCAAGATGGATCATGGAACATGCTATTTGTTATCAAATGCAGCACAGTATCACAAAAATAGCTAAAACAAAAAAGACCACACTTGTATACACCAGCCAAGCAAAATATCCATGTGACACATCCTTTGTTTACAGCTTCTCTTTCATATCTAAGAGCACAGACCACGACGTGGACAAAGAGCGCCACAGCTACACATAAATCACAATCATCAGTGATTTAAGCCCCACCTCTTTCTACGGAGGGTGACAGATGGGGAGCAGCATCACAATTCACCTCAGCATTAGATTCTCGGGAAATCTCACAAAAGTGGAAATGCATTCACATGACGCACTGAAGCTTACAGGAGTAGAATTCTTGGTGATGATGTCAATCAAGAGCTCTCTCCATTTTTTTTTATTTATGCAGTACGTAAAATCTGGATGATGAATCACTATACAG
The DNA here is from genome assembly GCA_039090855.1 of Macrothele yani. Lineage (NCBI taxonomy): Eukaryota > Metazoa > Arthropoda > Arachnida > Araneae > Macrothelidae > Macrothele > Macrothele yani. Next base: position 3,221,209 of record CM077020.1, on the reverse strand, counting down.
AGGCTTACTATTTATTCTTAAAATTTCAGGATTACACTCAAATTTTCAGGATATACTGTAGAACAAACATAAGGACATTTCAGGACAAAAAATAATCAGGAATTTCAGGACACAACTCTGACCAGTGGTACCATTAACCTGGCTAAGGAAATCATTGTCATACAGCAGAGACTTTACAGTGGATGGTATCTTCTCTTTTTCAACATTAACTGACACCTTTCTCATTGCAGTGATATTATTTCTTAAGGATAGGCATGCATCTCTTTGGGAGCACCAATGTGTGTCTGCAGCTAGCTGAACTTTACTATCGCCACATTCCAACAACGCATGCTGGCGGTCAGATTGCTTGGCCACTTTGAGCACACTGTTTACACAAGATGAAATGCCATTGGGCACTAAGTCTTCTGCAAGAAGATTGCCCGTATGTGAATTTCAAGCAGACTGCCATATTTCATGAACATTGCTCATTTTGATCACATTGCTTGTGTTATCCAACACTGTCCAATATTCATCAATGTTATACTTCTCTTTGCTAAGCTTCTTTGCTTCTTGTACAATTTCACACAACTTTTCCCCCCATTTCCGCAATCTCGGATATATCAAAGGCTTCTAGAAAGATGATTTCAAACTCATTGCTGTCATTCGTACTACATAGTAAAGCTACAGCGTTTTTTTTTTTTTTTTTTTATGTTACTGCCGTCATTTTTCCACCCATCAAGGAGGACTGATTCCAATGCGATCTGGCATGGTTCTCTTGTTAATTCGCTATAGACTTCATCTCCAATGACCTTTTAACTAGGAGGTTTATATGCAGGACGCATAACTTTACAAAGATCCTTAAAATGAACAAAATCCACCACACTAAATGGAATGCTACAGCCCAAGAAAAACTTGGCAATGGCATGATTAATACTTTCCTTCATACTAACATCCATCTTGTCAATAAATGCAGTCATACTCATATTGGAATTTGTTGACCTAGATGAACTCGATGAAACTAAACAATTAGGTTTTTGAGGAATCGCTTGTTTCAAGGTCTTCAGTTATGGATGCAAATGAAGTTGAAGCTGAGGATGAAGCATTCATAGTTTGGAGATCTTCATTTTGTGAAGTTCTCGTATCATACACACTGCTGTCTTGTTGAGCATGAGGATTGTCAACAGCAACAGAAATGTGTACGATTCACCATCATGAACGAATACTCTCCCACTCTCTCTCTGTTGAGGTTTCACTCAAAGTAGAGCTTTGTTTATTGCATACTCCTCTATGTGCTTGAAAGCGCTGTGTTGCTGTATTTTTAATTATCGCAATTTTTATGTCCACGTTTGGTGGGAATAAATCCAAGTTCGTCATACTTGCTATGCAAAGGTCTTCCAGAGTACAAGTACGACATAATGTCCTCAACTGTTTTTTTTTTTTTTTTTTTTTTTTTGTGCGTGCATTTGTTTTTTTAATACATGATATTACTAACTTCAAAGTCACTGCTTATAAATGCTTACTGAATGCTTCGGAACAATGCAATGAACTTTGGTTAATTTAATCATTTCATCCATCCTTTTATAATTACTTCCTAGGTGATCAAATTACTAACAATCTAGAAGTATGTCATGAGAATCATAAAAGTGCTGCCTCTTGGAAAGTTTACACAAAGAGTTCTGATAAGAACTTTAAATTTTGTGTTTTCTCTTTTAATCTGCTGCTGTGAACAGGACAACTTCATTGGTCATCGGAATAAAGGAAAATAAATGAAGTCGGAATTAGACACAAAGACAATATGCATTCATAAAAATTGCCACAATGAGAAAATAAGGAGTTCAGCATAAAATAAAAAGACAAAAGATACCGGCTTCTTGTGCGAAAGACAAAGTGACAAAATCCACATGATGAAAATTGTCTGCAGCCTTTGATGACTAGTAATAACGTTGGATATCATACGAAAGGGTCTGTGTCGGCAAGAAGCAAAGCAGCCTGGGGAAACCAAAGTGTGGTGTCAGCGTGTCATTGGAAAGGATAGAAGAAATGAAAAACATAATATGGACAGCTCGTTTGATTTGCTGAAAGTAACCCACACATGTGTCGCTGTTAATCTGGGAACTCGAGTAACATTGTAACACTTCTGTTTTTATTGAATTCAAAGCAAGTTTTGAATTCATTACATTTTTTATATTTATGATATAAATTACACATTTTTCACACATATTTTACGCGCCACATAGAAAATTATTTTTTTATGCATAATTTCCCAATCGTGGCTCCACCACTTGCACGTGGCATGGGTACAAACAACAGTGTCAGCTCTTCATGCATAAGACAGTGTGCCAGAATGCTCCAGAATGTTTTGAAGTTAAGCCTCTGAGAGTGCACATTTAATGGGTGGCTCTATGATGGGACTCTTTTTCCAGTCAGAGAGCTAGGTGTAGTCAAAAGCATCAAATCTGGGGCAATGTACTTCAAATTCCTGTATTTGCCTGCCACCAACACTCAATGGCTGACAATTATGCATTACTTGGAGGTGGAACTACCTGCACTGCTAATAGAAGATCCATTAGCAATACATCATTGCATGTGGTTCGTGTATGATGGGGCTGCAGCCAGGACCCAATTGACTACGTGCGAGGCCCAGGGCACAAAACATATCTGAGGTGCCCTCCTTATTCTCTATCAACCAAATAATAGTCACTGTGTAGTCAACAGAATCAGGGACAACTGGCTGCTCAGTTTTTTGTGGTGTTGCTAACTAACATACATACATACATACATACATACATACATACATACATACATACATACATACATACATACATACATACATACATACATACATACATACATACATACATACATACATACATACATACATACATACATACATACATACATACATACATACATACATACATACATACATACATACATACATACATACATACATACATACATACATACATACATACATACATACATACATACATACATACATACATACATACATACATACATACATACATACATACATACATACATACATACATACATACATACATACATACATACATACATACATACATACATACATACATACATACATACATACATACATACATACATACATACATACATACATACATACATACATACATACATACATACATACATACATACATACATACATACATACATACATACATACATACATACATACATACATACATACATACATACATACATACATACATACATACATACATACATACATACATACATACATACATACATACATACATACATACATACATACATACATACATACATACATACATACATACATACATACATACATACATACATACATACATACATACATATCACTAAGCTGTTCTCTGAAATTCAGAGGTTAGCTCCACAAAGAAAAGACAAACTACGAGATAATTTTTATCTGATTATTTACTTACTGTTGCGATATCAAACTCCTCCACTTACAGCGACCTTGGCACACAATTCGAACTTCACTGACATCCATCACACGACGCACACAAGATCTTCTATACTTCATACTCATGATATTTTTCTCATGCAGACACTCTTGAATCTGATCTTCCCATAACTTCTTTGGCCTTCCTCTCCTTTTCCTTCCTTCCACTTGGGCTGAAAAAATGTTCTTAGTAAGCATCTCATCACTCATTCTTTCAACATGGCCAAACCACCAAAACATATTAGTCTCTACTTTGCTAACAACATTTTGCTTCAGATTACACAATTGCAATACAAACTCATTCACCTGGTCAATTGCGGTACCATTTAAATTTATGCTACATTCAGTACTACCAGTTCCCCGCTCAATAACCATAACTTTGGTTTTTCCCTTATTCATACTCAGTTTGAATTTCATGCAAATTTCGTACATCCGGGACAACATACTCTGCAACTCACTTTTGCTCTCTGCCAACAGGACAGTGTCATCAGCATACAGCAATCTGCACACACACATATCACCAAGACATAAACCAGTATTAACTATTTTGGTATCGCGCATGCATGCATCCATAAATATATTAAACAGGCAGGGTGACATTACACAACCTTACGTGACTCCTGCACCAATAGAAAACCATTTTGATAAAACACCATTCACTCGTACACAAGCTCTACTACCCGCATACATGGCTTTTACACTATTAAGTAGACTCCCAGTAACACCATATTTATTCAATACCTTCCACAGAAGTGTCCTATTTACTCGGTCGTAAGCTTTCTCTAAATCTACGAAGGCAGCAAAAACTTTCTTACCAACAGCCAGATAATTTTAAATCATCATGCGTAATGCAAAAATTTAGTTAGTGCAGCCTTTACCAGGCATGAAACCACTCTGAACATCCCACACTTTCTCTGATGTAAGACCCCATACTTTTTCAATAGTGACCTTACCAAACACTTTCCCTGGCACACTCAGTAGGCTACTATCATGATAGTTTTTGCAGTCAGTCTGATCACTTTTTCCTTTATACAAGGGAACAATAATAGCATCCTTCCAATCCCGAGGGACCATTCCTAACTCCCAGCACAACTTGCAAAATTCAGTTAACCAGTCAATTACAGAGTCACCACCACATTTTAACATCTCAGCAGTTATACCATCAACTCCCAGAGCCTTACCATTCTGAAGAGATTTTAGAGCTTTACACACCTCTTCTCTTGAGATCCCTTCTGTGCTTCCCTCCTTCACTGTCACACCATCTGCTTCTGCCTCAGAATTACCTTTGCTTTCTTGATCTAATAACTCACAGAAGTATTCACCCCATCTTTCACTTAACTCACTGGGCTCCCATATCATTTCCCCAGCCCTATTCTTCACACAACTTACAACTTTGTTTCCCCTATTTTTCCTAAGTCTCACGAACTTCCAGAAAATCTTTCTATCTTTCCAAAAAGCCAATTTATGCTTTTCCACCTTCTCCTTCCTATCTTTTGCCTTACTCTGGCAAACCAGCTTAGCTGCTTCACGCTTCTTACAACAGTGTTCATCCACAGAAAAACTCTACCTTGCAACATCTCCAAATAGGCATCCTTCTTTCTCTTTACTGCCTCTTTAATCTCACTAATCCACCAACCATAACCTCTATTGTTACCTACTCTTGTGGTACCACAGACCTCCTCAGCGGCAGTAACAACACAGTTCTTAAAACATTCCCACTTCTTTACTACATCCCTCCCACATGACTTCAGCTCCTTCAGTCATTCTCTGAGTAAGTTAGCATAATGCTGATAATCCTCAGGAAGCCTTTGAATCTTTATTCTTTTCACCCTAGGCCTCTTCCTATTCCTTTTCCTCCAAACAACATTCAGTTTCACTCATGACACTACCAAGTAATGATCAGAGCCAACATCTGCACTTCTGATCACACGAGTGTCAACAACTAAGTGTTTCAGACATTGATCGTAAACAACAAAATTCATAACACTCTTTTGATCAAGAGTACGATTTTCCCAAGTATATGTGTGGATATACTTGTGGTTGAAAAACGTATTAGATACACACAAGCCATTCTCAATGCAAAGTTCAATTAACCTTTTACCATTATCATTTACACAAGGATCATTAAACTTATCCAGAACATTGTCAGAAATTGCATTCTTCACATGTACTCGAGCATTGAAATCCCCTGCTATTATAACTTTCTCTTTTGCACCAAACTGGCTCAAAACAGCTTTTAGCTCATTCCAGAAATCGTCTTTTCTATCAGAAGGTCCTGAGTCACAAGGAGCATACACTAAAACAATTACTATTCTCTAAAGTTTCACTTTCAGACATATCCAAAGACTTATCTCACTAATGCAGCTGTAATGGATCAAGTTGTTTTTCATCTTTTCACTTAAAATCACACCTACACCAGCTTGTCCCCTAACATTATCCAATACTCCAGCCCACACACTCACTGTGCCATTCACTTCTTCTAACCTAATTTCCTTCTTTTTGGTTTCACTTACACACAACACATCCAATTTATACTTATTCATTTCTTCAATCATTTCATTCATCTTGCCATTTCATTATAACAAAATAGATGGACATCTTAATTTTAATGAATATTGTGGTCTCACAATGAACTGATTCTTGCATTTTGAACATGAGGACAATTCATTTTACAAAACACGTGAACTGAAACAAGAGAAAAAAAAATCTATGGTGATCTCCACTGGACTTTCTAATAAATAGCAATGTGAAGCTGCATAAAACATTATAATAGTGCTGTGGGAACTTCCACTACCGGCTTTCCAATTTCTACCATGATCGAACCATCACATCATGATCAAAATATCAGAAAACTGAAATATATAAAATTTTGTGTTGATAGGGACGAGTCTGAGTTACCAAAAAAAAAAAAAAAAGCTTTGATGGGGGAACATCTACTATCAGCTCGATTTTTACCAGAATCTAATGAGCACATAATGACATGAATGTATAAATTGTCCAGTGTCAGACAAAACTGATAATACAATGACAAAGAGCTGTTTGGACACCAGATCTTTTTATTTGCAATGACTCATTTACTATATTTTATTTTTTGGAAAGAACAAAAAGAATTTAAAATTTACCTCCTATATCAGGATGAAACAGCTGGGTTAAATATTTTTCTTCTAAATTTTTTGGATAAAAAGTTGTGTATTAGAGTATCACAATTTAAAAACTGTGTCACATCACAAGAGAGCAGAGCTAATGATGCCAGTTTTGTTTGTCGCATGATTGATTATAAGCAGTGTTTCTTTCAGGACTTTTTGGCAGGGGGGCGAATGGAACGTTAGAGGGGTCAAGTTTTCTATTTGCTATATATATATATATATATATATATGTAATTTTTTACTATTATATCTACATATCTAGAAGTAATTACTATATATATATATATATAGTACAGGAGAGTATTTAGAGGAGGGCATCCCCCCCCCCCAAGTGTTTCAGTTTTCAGTTTTTGGTTAAAATGCGACTTATATTAGATAAAAATGCCTTAATTTAATAAAAATGCATCAACTTACATTGGAAAAATGCTGTAATTTTTCTTCTATTTTTTGTTAACTTTAATTTTGTTTTGATGTATTTCAAAAACTTCCATTTTTTGACGCCCACCCCACCCCACCCCCACCCGAAGAAAATTCTATATACGCTCTAGATATAGTAACAGATATAGTATAGTACAGTAATGTTTGTTCTTCAAACATTTCAAGAACAAACTTTCTTCAGCTAAACTATGGGGGGCATTCACGTATGGGTGTTTGTTTCGGCAGGTTTGAAAATTCCACTTAGTAGTTCTAATTCTGAATATTATATAGCTCTAATTATTGTACTATTCTCTTTTACGTGCGATATTTCAAAGTAACTTGTACAGAAAACTAGCCCTAAATATGACTTACAACTAGGAAGCTCAGTGCACACCGTGAAAAGTATGACTGTCAACAAAAAAACAGAGGAAAAAATGCTAGAAGAATCAGGAACCTACGAAATTCCAATAGCACACATACCCCCAATATCGTACATTGGAAGTACGAAAAACAGATTAAAAAAAGACTTAAACAACACATATCTAACTGGCAAAAAACAGAAGCCAAAACTGCTTTAGTGCAATTCTGCTTGGAAAACCGGACATTCCCAAAGTTCGATGAAATTAAAATGCTAAAAAAGAATAAAAAATCGAAAAGGCAAATGAGGAGGGAAGAAGCAATATTAATCTACAAAAATAAAGCAAGGGTATGTAACCAGAACGACCCTAGCACATTATCGGGCCTGTGGAAAGAACTAATAAGACAAGAAAAACAACAACAAAAGAAAAACAGGCAAAAAAAGACAAGAAAACCAGGATAGGAGAAGAAAATTAAAAAATTAAAAAAATTAAAAAAAAAAAATACGGAAAAAAAAAAAGTGTTCTTAACGAAACATAGATGGCGCCAGCCGGGCTTGATAACGAAATATATCCAGGAAAGTTTTTCCGACGAATGGCAACAAGGAGTATCGGACTCCATTAGCGCGAAGTTAACCACGAACATCGGTGGTAAAGTCGCCACGCTCCTGAAGATGCCCAGAGTATGGGCGAAAATTTCGAGTATAAAGAACGGTAAAAATTGATGTTTGAATCCTAAGGCAAAGATCCAATGAGTATACCCAGCGAAAAGTGTGAGAAGTAAAGCCAGTCATCGCATACAACGGACTTTAGGACAATAACCTCAACAAAGACCGGAAAACACGTGCGTGAAATGTTCCCGTCGCTAGAAAGGAATGCTAAGGTAAGCATTATCCGCTAGTTTTCTGTACAGGTTTGAAAATGTTATCTATTAAAACGCATTTGACACACTTCTGATCCCTGAATCGCGATTCCCTGACTGTAAGGTATGATTAGTCTAGCTATTATATTTTGTAGAATGACATGCGTCTTAATACAGTTTTTTGCAAAATAAACTATAATACTTGAACAAATATTAGAAATAAATTATAATTGGAGAAAAATGTGTAGCATCAAAAGAAAAGAAACTTTTTTAAGCCTGAATTTATTCACATTTGGCTCGGTAACATAAAATGTCTCCAGGGGGCGAATGGTCGTTTCCAGGACCCCCCCCAATGTATGCCTGAAAGAAACACTGATCATAAGGGAATTTTCGGTCCTTTCAGCAAAGAAAATTATCTCTCACTTGTACAGTTTGAAATTGTAATGTCATCAACATTCTAAGTGCAGCCTCAGGGTTTGGAAATGTGGCTTCTAATGTTTACCTTCAAAGTTTGCAGCATCTTGGGAATGGTTGCATGTTCCGCAATCATTGACGAGAATTGCAAAAACTCATCAGCACACTGATCGTCAAGGTCATTGTTATAGTATTCCTGAAATGTTTTTGCCCCTTCAAAAATTTCAGAACTTGATTTTTTTGTCAGAAATTCTAATTTTGTCATTATATTTTCATATGCACTTTTTCTGCTTGAAAGCTGAGTGACTAAAGCATAACAAAGCACATAATGAACATGAATTCTAAGTAGATCCCTTGCACTGGGTTCTATATTTGCACTGTTACATTCATCTAGGTATTTATTCTTGAGCATTTTTTTCTTCGGGAATCATGACCATGGTATTGCACGTTTTCAGGCACTAAAGTTTTAGCTTCTTCTTCATAGACTTCAAAATTTTCCCTCATAGACTGAGTTCAATTAATGACTGAAAAATTGTAGGTACTTCAGAAATATTTCCTTTTGAATTCTGTCAAGTTTGATTTGCACAGTTTAGTTTCTGAAGCATTGTGTCTCAAACTACTGTACTCATTGATATCTCTATTGATCTTATTTTCTTCAGCAGTGATTTTGCTTCATCTCTTGTCTGTGGAGAATCATCTACATTTTCCAACAGAAATACTAAAACTTTCTCTATTTCATGATAATTTTTCCTCACTGAATGTGTAGCTGCAGAATCTGTACACCATCTGGTAACTGTCAGACTCTTCAGTGTAAGTGATGAATTTCCATGTGCTTCCTGGACTTTCTCCTGAAGTATCTTTCAACAGTGAGTTGACGCAGAAAAAAAGTATAGAGGTTTTGCAAAAATGTGAAAAAAGAAAGAACTTTAGTGTAACTATCTATGCTATTCACACCAACTAAATTTAAAGTGTGAGCAGAACATGGCACATGTTCCATTAGTGGACTGATTTCCGTAATGTGTGTTTAAACACACTACAATACTTTCCAGACCTGTGGCTGGCATTGCCGTACTTTGGCCTCTGACATTCATAATATCTAGGCCAGTTTCCTGTAGAAAAGATATCATGGTGTTTGTAATGTTTTCTGCATTATGCATTATATCCATGAAATGGAATAAATGTCAAAAACCGTTCTTTTGCTTCACAATCTTTGTTCACATACCTTATGATAAAAGCTAGTTGACCTATATGTGTAATGTCTGGAGTAGAGTCAACTACAACAAAAAAATATTTCAACGTTTTTAACTCACCAATGATGGCAAAAAAAAACTGCATACAACCATTAATTTAACAAATTCATCTACATATGTTAAAGATAAGTAACTGGTGTTACCACTTCCTGGATTTCCAAATTTTTCCAAGTGTTGAACTAAGAATGGATCAAATTCTTCAATTAATTCTAAGCAGCCCAGGAAATTTCCATTCTGAACTGATTCTATTGTTTCATCATCACCATACATTGGCAGCCCACGAACTGAGAGATACTTTATTATTGCAACAACTCTATGCAAAACATCTTGTGAGTACTTATATTCATTCCAATACTGCATAACTATCTGACAATCAATGCGTGCAAAAGCATTCATGCATGATGAATAGTCACATACTGCTTGCCTCTGTATGTGTGAATTTTCATGCTTTGTAAGATGTTCACCTGCATGCTTCCAGTCAGAAAAACCTGTGGATCCTAACGCTGTAGTGCTCCTAGCATACAATTTGCATATCCAGCAGAATAGTGAACAAGTTGATGGGGATAAAAGAAGCCAATCACATTTTACCTCTCATTATTCTTTTTAATTCTGTAAGAATCACCTTCCATTAGGAAACTTTTTTTACCACAGATATCTTTCCCCGTAAATGCCAGTAAATTCAAATCTTGGACTGGTGGATTGTTTAAAAGCATTCTCACATTTCTTCTGAAATTTCTCCCCATAAGGCAGGATCCACTGCATTCATTGTACAGAGGTGTTTGCAAGGCAAGGCACGAAACCCTGAAATCATTGGCGTCTCCCAACGGTGCCAATGCATAAACTCGAGACATAAATGAACATGTGAGGGTAACCCGCCCCCGCATAACAAAAGTATTTCTGTTACTACTAGTACCTCTAATTATTATACTTATCAGCAAAGCTGTTACCGATACTTCGAAAGATAAAATGGTTTCACTTTGGGAATTAATTACTACCTACCTATATCTTTTGCTCACAACAGTAAATTATTTGGGGGTTGAACTTGCAGTATTAATTTGTTGCTAAAAAAATAAATTCCTTCAGTGAAATTTAAGTAACTTTGATTTCGACAACTACATGATATTGTCTTTAACATATACCACACTAAGAACGTTAATAAAAATTTTGCATTTGTATAAAATAAACCAATTACACACATAACATAACTTTTAAAAAAGTTTTGCCTTTCTTTCCAATTGCAAAATTACCCATTTGGCAAATAAATAAAAGAAAATCTGCAGGCAAGTTTTTATGTTACTAGAAGGGCAACTCCTCTTTTTCATACGATATTGATCTTTTTTTAACAGAAATTTTAGTCGTTAAGTTTCAGTCAGGTGGCATTGACCTAAAGTTCTATTTACTAATAAAATAACAGTATATTTAGCAAATTGGATGTTGATCTAAGTTCCATTTATTAATTTAAAAAAACCCATCAGTCTGGTGTGGTGTTAATCTAAAGTTATATTTACTAATAAAATAACACTATTTCTTAAAAAAGTGTGCAATCTTCATTTGTTTTTTAGCGAAGACGCTATCAGGCTGATGCTTACGTTTCCAACATCCTTCATTTGCAGTGTCTTGTTTGTGTACCGAAGAGGAGAAGAACCTTTACTATTACAAGTAGCCGTTATAATTGCTTCAACAGGTTTTGGAGGCAGAACTGTAGCATGTACTCCATTTATATATGCGGAAACATGACCCAGCTGTATCAATTTTCAGACACCATATCCTAGCTTTCTCCTTTTGGGTGTCTTTTTTCTAGCCAATCCCACCGGAATTTATTTTTGACTGAGGCCTCTAATGTCTTGAGATCGTCAGTTTTGGTTAAAAATTTCATCGTTGATGACGAACTTAACTTAAACCGTGTAAACTTTCAAATTCCTAAAAACATTCATACATCACACACACACACACACACACACACACACACACACAAAACCCCATCACTTTTGCCTAAACAAAAAACCACAAACGTTTCATCAGGGAAACAAAGACACCTTCTCTCCGTCACCGACTTACTAATACAAGGAGGCAGGCTGCTCCCACGTGTAGGTGCAGACATGTGAGTGACATACTTTATTTGCTTTAACTCGCTCCCTCCCCTGCCATCTCCAAGTTCCAATCCCACATCACTCGTCAGAGCGAAAACCTGTTTTTGCAACGAGGAGCAGAAGCGCCGACGAAATGACTGAGAATTTGCGTGCATGCCCTTCCCACAGAACAACGGACAACCACAGCACGAACTGCCGGCTTCGCGTATCAAGCTCGAGTCAGCTGCATCGGCGAGGAAGACAATATTATTATCACATTAATTCATTGGTGAAAAGTAATTTTTTTAGTAAATACTTTTGCCATGAATTGTTTTAATTTTTTTTTTTTTTTTGCTTTGTCGCTTGTTAGAACTTAAAATTTAACAGTCTTAAAAATGTCTTCAAAGCTAAACATCCGGAATTCCGGGCATGAAAGTTCGCCCAAACCCGGAAATCCGGGTTAGACCCGGAACACAAACAGCCCTGATTGTAGAACTTGTTCTCTCTTCATTAGATGAATTCGAAAGATTTCCCAAATTAGGAGCATCTGTAATGTTAGATGATTCTGAACTCAGATTACTGGCTTCCAAAGACAAATTACACTCAAGAGATTCAACAGTAGTCAAATTAGAGGAACGTGTGGACATTTTGGGACCACATGCAATATCCAATATTTTAATGGCAAAATGTTCAATACTACCATGCTGGAGGTTATCTCCTTTAGTTTCAATTGTTTGGCTTTCTGTTTAGAACTGCTGGATACATAAATGTTCGTTTTGGCATACTTTAACAGTTAAATATATTATTATATTAAATTAACATCAAACTTTCCATCAGACTACAAACAAGAAACTCAAAGCAAAATACAAAGCTATCGTGGTTGCAGTTACAAGCCGTGTGCAGGAAGTTGAAGGATCAGTAGGGTTTAGGTACATTCGGAGAAGCAATAAAAGGTCACATGAATCAATGGAAGCAATCATCTCAGTGGCCACTTCCAGGTTATTAAACCAATGAAACTACTTCGCTGAAACTCATTAATGGCCATGTGTTTAAATAAAACTCTAAACTCAAACTCACTGCATTCAAGTACCATTTCAAGCACATGAGCATGTAAAGGTAAAAAAAAAAAAAATTTTAAATATACACACACAAACTTCCCATTAACTTAGGACACATTTTATTCAATTTTGGGGGCCCTGGGTACATGCCCCATGTGCCTTGCTGTAAATCAGGGCTTGGCTGCAGTACATTTTAGCCTCATTGCTCTACAACATCTCAATTGCATATATCCTGCCCACTGGATTGGCAGAGTAGACTAACTGTATGACCTGCATGCAAGCTCTCCAGATTTGAATCTACTGGATTTCTTACTAAAAAATTGCCTTAGGCTACGTACCCAAGTTCCTAACATACAGATCATGGATGATTGCCAAAGAATACAGAATGTTCCTGGGCTTTTGAAACACATTTGACAATTGGTGAAAAAACACTGTCAGGCATGCAATACTGCTCAGAGTGGCCATTTTGAACACTTGATCTGATGTAGACTTCAAAAAATTTTCCCATTAATCGCTGAAATTAAACTAATTAATTTCATAGGCTTTCTTACTTGTGCTGACAAAATATGCCATACTTGGAAGAGAAGCACTTTTAATCCAATGTTCACAAGAACTTTTTACATCCTCATGCACAGTAGAATCTATTCTAAAAGTTTGAGTAGACTTTTTGGAAACACCCTGTATAAACATCTGTTTGTTGAAAAGAAACTTCTACAATTGACCTGAAAATTTTTGACCCGGTAATCACAACCTTCCAAGTAAGAAGTGTTCTAGTAGACCATCAGGGCTCAATAATGACAAGCTGAAGAATACACATGGACTTAAATCCCAATTCATCAGCAGAAAAAATAGCCACATAATTCATATTGCCTCATTAAAACGCCCATCAGCTTCCGGCAATACGAAAAGTATCCACGTTCAATTTGCAGGTTCCACATGAACTATCATTGCAAAACAATACTAAGCAAGTTAATAACTGACTTTAAGCATATTACTATGAGCCATTTTGGGATCACATTCTTACTGACAAGAAAAAGTGGGTCTTCTACATGAACATTAAGCATAACAGCATTAGCTCACTGAAGTAATTCATCACTCTCACAAGTCTAAAATAGTCTGCTCCCATGAAAGGCCAGTTCAGCATTTGATGGAATATTAAAGGAACTGCTCACTTTGAGTTACTACTATCAACAACTTACGGTTGGAAAAATTACCAAAGGTACCAAAAGAATCCAAAAATGCTGAAATCTACTATCATCAACTTAACTGTTTGAAGGATGTTTTAGAGTGCAGGTGGTGAATCAAAGGGAAGTCATGCTTCACTAGGATAATATTTGATTCTATACAGCAAGAAGGATCATCTGAAAAATCAAGCATTTTGGCTGGGAACTAATGCACCATTAGTCATATTCACCAGATGACCTAGATGCATTGAACTTTAATTTATTATTAGTGTTATAACAACATCTCAATGACATAACTTTTTATGTGAAAAAACTCCCAAGAAGACATCTTTTCATTTCTTGCTGCCAAACTAGCACACTTTTATTGAGATGGAATTGCAAAATTGTTTGTAGAGTGGCAAATGACATTGATTCTAATATGTACATTGCTAAACAAATATCATTTGTGTTATTTTTACGCCAGAAACTGTTAATATTTGAAAATAGCAAGTAGTCATAGGATGGCCAATATATTCAAACAGCTAGGTTAGTAAGAAATAACACTTTACACTCTTTTTATGCTGCGAATTAGTTTAGCTCTTATTATTTTTTTAAACAAAATGAAATCTCTATTTTACAGTATATAGTCTATCTTTGACAGTACACCTTTAAAGACTTCTGAAAGTTGAAACTGTCCATCAGAAAATTAAATCAACTCATAATATGAAGGGAATAAAAAGGGATACCCTTCAATCATCAGAGTTTTTGAGCATAAAACATGACAATGGAATTCTAACAGATTCTCTTTCACTGGATGACAGTTTGCAACATTAAGAAACAGTCTAGTTTCTCAGGAAAAGTATTTATGAATAATGTTTACATAAAAGTTGTGCAGATAAGGTCAATGCTGAAATTTATTAGTTTTTAAAACAAAAAATTTACAAAAAAAACAACAGCATAATTCACGGAAATAAACATAAAAGCAAAATCTTACCTTCGTTTTTTTTCTTCATGATTACACATTAAAAATGATGTTACATCCATTTATCAAAAATTCTTCGCGTTTCCAAATTTTACCAGGGTGAGTGGGTCAAAAGTTGCCACATTTTGAGCTACAGAGTATGTTGGGCCTCTAATCTTGTGGGCAACACGCACCAGCATCAACTAGATTCAGCAATAACATGGAACACAGGAGACTGATGACATGCATTTTGCATGGAGCCACATTACATTATCAGGTGAGCAGAGGATGGAGGTCAATAAATGTGCTGTTTGGGTGCTCCTACGCCATTATTGGAAAAAAGAATTAAACACCACAGAAGCAATTGAAAGAGAAAACTTGTGCAGCTGAAGGCAAGGAAGCAGTGAACAGCAGCATTGCATGAAAATGGTTTTGGCATTACAATGCTAGGGTCCTCAGTTTCAAAGACAAACCAAGATCAGGTAGTCCAACAAGCACTAAAACTGACACCCTGGTCGAAGCTGTGACAATGAAACTGTATACCAGTACAAGACAGTTGGCAGCTGAGGTGGAATCTTCCCAATCCACCATCATTCGTCACCTGCACTAGCTTGGTTTCACCGCCAAACGGCATCAAATGGTTCCCCATGAATTGACACTCCAACAAGTGGAACATGTCACTCTCTGTCACAGATTGCTATCAAGTTCACACTGCAACAGATTTTGGTGTCATGTCATTACAGGTGATTAAAAGTGGATATTCCTACTTTATCCTACCACTAGGAACCAGTGGCTGAGACCATGCCATGAAGCACAGCGAGTGGTGCAAAGAGAGCAGTTAAACAGGAATGTAATGCTCTGCATTTGGTGTAACTGTGAGGGCCCTATGCACTGGGAACTCAGGCCAAATGGTCAGGCTGTGGACGGGAACCTTTACTCTGACTAAATGCAGCGGGTTTAGGACGCTCTGCACCAACGCTAACAAGCACTGTTCAACAGCAAGTAGGCATTGCTGCAAGTGGATAATGCCCCAAGTCACACCTCCACAGTGGTCTGCAGAAAACTACAGTAATTGGAAGGGTTGAGATTCAACCCGATCTTCCATACAGTCCTAACTTTACCCCATCTAACTACCACCAGTTTCACTCCATGGCCCATTTGCTACAAGGACAACATTTCGTTTCAGTGGTGCATGAGGAATCTGGCATCAGAGAGTTTCTGTACTTGAAACCAGCCAAGTGGTGCTGCTGTGAGATCATGGCTCTAGTGAAACACTGGCAAAGGACTAAAGAAAGCAACAGCCTGTACTTTGCAGAATAAGGTGAGCATGTATGCCTTTCATCCATTATTAAACTGTTTAGCCGCAAATGGGATGAACTTTTGACTCATTCTGGTAGATTGCATGTAAAAAAGAGAATGATTTGGGTTGTCTTTCTTTTCTTCTGCAGAAATCATATTTCTGCTCTTAAAGGCCAGTGAAGAAATTTGTTCTGTGACTGATAGATATAGGCACGTGTACAAGATTATTGGTGTCTATCTTTATGTCCATCTGTCTGCCCGTCCATCCACAGAAATCACATCTCTCCTTCTTATGAGTGAATTGAAGAAATTCTTTCTGTGACTGATTTATAGAGACAGGTAAGATTATCAGTGTCTGTTCTTCAACTCATCTGCCTGCAGAAACAAAACTGCTGCTTTGAAATATTGATTAGGAAAATTTCTTCTCTACCCAAATGGAGAAAACATGAGCATAAGATTTCAAAAAGCTCTCCACCCATTCATCTATTCATCAGTTTACCTGTCTGTCTGTCCAAAGAAACTGCATCTCCACTTCAAAGATGTAGGATTAATATATATTTTTTACATGATGGGGGAAAACATGAGCCTAAAATTTCAGTATCCATCCATTTTTCACTTCATTTGTCTGTCTGCCAGTGTCAATCTGCAGAAATCTACCTCTGCTTCTGACAGCCAGATATTGATAATACCACACTCATGTGCTTGTCCCTATAAAGTCACAATGCAAATTTCTTTGATCTGGTCATCAGAAACAAATATAATTTCTGTGGATGGACCAACAAACAGACAAACTGACAAATGGATGGATGGAGATATTTCTGAATCTTGCACTCACATTTTCCCCTATCACACAGTAAAAGAATTTCTTCAATCCAATCATTTGAAAAGGAGATATTATTCCTACTGATGGATGATCAGACAAAGGGGAGGGGGAGACATTGATAATACTGTGCTCATGCCTGTCTCTATAAGTCAAATAACAAATTTCTTCAATCTGGCTGTAAGAAGCAGAGACAGAATTTATGCGGGTAGATGGAAAGATCAATGAAATCTGACACTCACTTTTCCCCTATCATGTAGAGCATAAAAAGGCCAAATTTGCTGGTCATGGGATTCGAACCTACATCTTATTTCTTGGAGTCAGATATTCTACTGCTTGAACTAACACCGACGAAGGCATGTCGCTGCAACTTACCGTTTTGACATGAGTATCACATCTGAGGTAGTGTATGTTACATGTATCTTCCTTTGAAAAAGGCAGGGTTATGAAATCATAGGTTTTGGTTTTTCCACAAACCATGCTTGAAAGAGCTCACTGTAGAAGAAGGAATTCAAGATAATGTGTGGAAGAAGCATCACCCATTTTTCTCGAACCCCACGGCCAACAGAATCATTTATCTTTTGGGTGCCAATATAGCATAAAAGACCAAATTTGCTGGTGATGGGATTCAAACCACAGATATCGTATAAGGGACTAGATTGGCTGTCTGCTCTGTTGAGCATGGGCTTGCGCTGTGAGAAGCATGGAGCCACATTGAGCTGGTCAAGATGGCGGCGGAGCATGGCACGTTACGCAGGATGGTTTGGACTTGGTTATTGTATAAATCATGGTGAAAGCTTCCTCAGATAAAAAACTTACGCAGAGAGACGAAAATATAATTGCTGTTACTTATTTGCCTGTTGCCCAATGCTGAAAACAATACATATATATATATTAAAATTTAAAGCTGGTATTGTATGCAAATATAGAAAATTATCGGAAAACATTTTTAAGAAGGTAATGCGGCAACGATTTAAAATAATGGAAACGCAAATAATTTATTTAAAATCAATAAGTAGTTATTAAATCCAGCAAACTACTGATTTGAACCCGGAAAAAAAAAAAAAAAAAAAAAGTCTTCCACATGCTTTACATAGAAAAGCTGAAATAATGTGAATCTTTTTCCTTGTTGCTATTACCTCTGTCATTCTAATTTATTTATTATGTTTGCTCAAAAAGTTTTGAATTTCACCAAACATTTTTTGGCCGCCCCGGTGGCGCAGTGGTCCAAGCGATGGCCTCTGATCATTCGTCCGAACGGGGTCCGGGTTCAAATCCCGGTGAGGCATGGATGTTGTGTTTTGTCTTACGGCACTGGCTCTCTCCCTTCCCTGGAACCAGTGACCCTAAATTAGGGACGGGCGACTGCTTATAGCCCATTGAGTTGCTCACGGTGGTCGTTAAACCTCCAATCAAAAAAAAAAAAAAAACATTTTGATATTTCGTCTTGTTATGCACTAAGGAAATTTCAGCTTTTAACATTTCATATTATTTATTTGGGCAATATAGCAACGAAATGGCGTATTAAATGGAAGCATTCATTAACAAGAAACTTCAAAATCATATCTCTCAGCAAATTAAAACCAGCGTGATATTTTTTTATATCGCAGATACCGGAATGTCTTCTCTGGAATTTAAGCGCTGGCCGAATCCGAAATAATTCAATATTTTGCAAGACCCTTGGCATTCTAGTTAGCGCTAAGGAATATTACTGTTTTTTACTTAAATTTTATAACTTCCGCCGCTAAATGGGTACTGACTGCTTTGAATCTCAATATAAATAGAAAATCACAGTACCAAACTCGTATTCCTTTGACTTAATGCAAAGTAGCCTTGCTTAAATGGATCGTGATGACCCGCTGAAAATGGCGCCTACCTTCTCACGCCTCATGAGCTGGGTGTCCAATCTAGCTTCTTGTATATGATATCTGTGATTCAAACCCACATCTTTCTCCGGAGTCAGATATTCTACAGCTTGAACTACATACACCAACAAAGGTCTGTCACTGCAACTTGCCACTTTGACATGTGCGTCATCTCTGGGGTAGATATGTCACACATGCAGAGAAAGAATTTCATTAATCCCATATTTTTAAAGTGGAGGTAGTTTCTTCGGATAGACACACAAACTGAAGAATGGATGGATGGAAGGAGAGATTTCATCCATTCTTCAGAGATTTCTGAAATCTTATGCTCATGTTTTCTCCTTTACGGCACAGAAGGAATTTTGCTAATCAACATTTCAAAGCAGAATCATCACTTCTGCATTATGAAGCAGACAAGTGAAAGAACAAGCATCAATAATCTTGCCTGTCTCTATCAATCAATCTGATTATTAGAAAAGGAAATACAGTTTATGCAGATTGATAGACATAGATAATCGTGTATGCATGCTTATATCTATCAGTCACAGAACAAATTTCTTCATTGAATGTTAGCAGAAAAATAATTTCTGCAGACAGACAAACAGATGAAAAAAGGACAGAAGCGATGTCTGAAATCTTATACATTTCTATCCACCCGTGAGAAGCTAAAAGTCAGCACATCAACATTTCAAAGCATAAGTACCATTCTTGCACACAGAGAGGGGGGGGAAGACAACCCAAATCCCTCACTTTCCTGTATACAATTTGTATGTAACTAAAATTTGGGAATGTGACAATTTTATCCATGATGAATTGACACATAGCCAAAAAAAAAAAAAAATGCCACACTGTTTAACAGTTACTTTCACGGTGAAATATGTGTATGTCTCCATTCACTAAGTCTATCATATTTCACTGAACAGAAAAACCCATCCTTCTATCTAAGGTAGATAAGAATTTCCTTACTCCAACACATCAAACTCTGCTGATTTTAAGTACAACTTTATGCAACAAACACCCCGTAAATGATCTGAATTCTACCACATCAAATTCACATGATGCTTACTAAAGCTAATGCACCAAACTGCTGTAGTTACTCATCCAAATGAAGCTAACTGTAGCCATTTGTTTGGCCATCTATCTCTAAGGGTTTATGACAATGTATCTGAATTCCTGTCGGCAGAGGTAATTGTCCCCAGAAACTTTAGATGAACATAAGTCAATTTCTATTGTTCTGTGTTTACTCTAAAGACGCAGAAGCAGAACAATTTTCTGTATCCCATAATTCACATCAGTTGTTTATACTATAGGATATGGTAAATTTATGGATAAGTTAGGGCTCCAATACAGAGGATGCTGACATATCTACCCATTAACCTTATGCATTTTACCTATTCTTCACTAAAAATCTCACAGCAATAAACTTCTTGTTTTCTACATTTTTTTAGGTTATCTAATCACTCTCTTATTACCGTTTTCTTTGCTATATATGGTTTGCAATTCACTTTCTTTCACTTCTTCAAGGGCAAGTATGGTAAAAATCTACTAAATCAGAATTTAATGACCACAGAAATGTCAATAGATTTTCCATGGTCTACAGTTTGCATTTTTTCCTACTGATCCATTACCTTGTGCTTAGGAAATTACAGATTTTTTACTTACTCGAATGGGATATTTTGTTCTCTTTTTTGGCACTTCTAATAAGGTTATGAATAAAGCTAGCTAGCTATTCTCTTGATACGTGGTTAAAAAAAATCATCTCCACACCTGAAAAACTACTTCATTCTTTGAATAAAGTTCATGTTGAAAATTGGCTCCCTAGTTTCTTAATTCAATTACTAATCAAAACTTCTATTATGGGAATTTTTCCTAGGAATTTTTTTTATTTTAATTGCAAATTTTTGGAGAAAACTCTTCTCCTTCTTTAGGCTGTCTTTTGTTGTCACTTTTTCCTGTCACTATCGTGGTTACGGTTAACCATTATGGTTACAGTTATTTTTCACCAAATTCTGCCAGATGTTAGGCGGGGATAATCCTCGGCAATCATTGATGATGGAATTCTGATTTTTCTCAACCTCTATTCCTTCTTTTAGCTGTTTTTTGAAAATTGCCTATCAATATAATCAATATACTCCCATCAATATAGATTAACTTATACACTTCATAGCAGAAGACTTGGCTGACTTTATAGTTTTTCACAACGAAGATAGGAACATATTAATTGGAATTTTTAAAATGCTTATCTTCTCTTTGCAGAATAACTACTTTCAATTTGAGAAAAAGTTTTTCATTCAAAAATCTGGACTTGCTATGGGCTCCCCACTGATTAAATGAATTAGAAGATTCCTTTAAGTTCACTATTGAACTTCAAAAAAGAAAGAAGAATTAACTTCTTAGATGTTACTATCTATTATGAAGATGGAAAATTCCTCATTAGTTGGTATAAAAAACCAATGAATACTAATAAACTATTGGATTTCAATTCCTATCATCCAGTTTCTATTAAGAAAAATGCGGCAAGTCAGTTTTTAGAAAAAAATAATAAAATAGTATTATCTACGGCAGATAAGAAAAAAGACCATAAAGAAGAACTTAAAGTCATCCTTGCAGAAAATAACTATCCTAAAGGAGAAATCGAGAAGCTTCTTAATTTTACTGGTAAGAAGAACCTGCAACAGCAACAAGTAAAGTTCACTAGAAAAATTGCTTATCACAAAGGTTTATTTGAGTCATTAAAGATAATTAGTAAGAAGTATAATCTTAAGGGTAGCTCCAAGTTTAGAGCACAAAGTTAAAAAACATTTCCCTAAAATAGTTCATAAAGAAGAAGATACTTTAGAAATGCAAGGTGTTGTCTATGAAGTAAGATGTAGTTGTAGACTGTCTTACATAGGTGAGACAGGTCACAGACTAGAAACTTGTATCATCATCATCATCATTGTCAACCATTATCAATCCACTGCTGGACGAAGGTCTCCCCAAGTTTCCTCCACAACGGTCTGTCTTGTGCCAGTCTCCTCCATGTCACTCCCGCATATTTACGAATTTCATCCACCCATCTCCCATGTGGTCTTTTTCTGGGTCTTTTCCTGTCCCTTGGTATCCAATCTAAAATTTCGGCTGTCCATCTATGGTCTGTCCTTCTGGCAGTATGTCCAGCCCATTGCCATTTCAGGGATTTAACTCTGATCATGATGTCTTCCACTCTCGTCATTTTTCGGATCCACGAGTTCCTCTTCTTATCTCTCCTGGTTATACCAAGCATGCAACTTGTATAGCAGAGTATAAAGGTGCTATAAAAAATTGCTCCAACAAGACAGGTTTAAATAGGCATGTTAGAGAAATTGGTCATAACATGGACTGGAATTACCTTAAAGTTATCAGTTTCCAAGGCAATTTTCAAAAAAGAAAGCTAAAAGAAGGAATAGAGATTGAAAAAAATCAGAATTCCATCATCAATGAGTGCAGAGGATTATCTGGCAGGATTTGGAGAAAAATAACCGTAACCATCAAGGTTAACTGCAACCGCAATCATGAAGGGGAAAGTGACAACCAAAGACAGCCTGAAGAAGAAGAAGAGTTTTCTCCAAAAATTTGCAATTAAAATAAAAAAAATTCCTAGTAAAAATTCTCATAATAGAAGTTTTGATTAGTAACTACTTCATTGTTTGAATGAAGATCAACTTCCATTTAAGCCAATAAAAGCAGGTGAGTCAAAGCAGTCTTTGATAATAAAATACGTAAAAAACCAGTATCCTCTCTAAATCATCAGCCTGTGTTTTAATTACTCAGCAAAATTTTCATTTTCCATTCTACCTCTCATCTGCTCAGATGCTTTCTGTCAAAAATTGCTAAAGAATCTTGCTATCTATTACCTGTAGATTTCAGACCCACAGGTAATAAAAGTGTTCTTGGATTTGGGGACAATTTTCAATTAATGAGGGTGACCACATTCATTTATCTAAATTCAGTAACCTGTAAAAAAAATTGTCAATCTGTCCATTTCACAACTTATGACTTTAGCCAAAAACAGTAAATACACAAAACCACATTATTATCACTGCCTGTATTTATGGTGAAAAGCTATAATCACTATGCAGTAACATAACAATACCATCAATGCTCTCTTGACTGTATGTTGGTCCAAGCATGGGCTCTGTCAATCCTGAACACCAGCTGCTTGAGCTTGGGTCTAGTTCAAAAGGATATGATTCAGATTCATACACTAGAGAAAGGAAGGAAGTAATTATAAATTAGTATTCAAAATGCATTCCAAAAAATGCTAATTCAATTTCAAATCTATATCAAGAATGCTTCAAAAATTAAACACTTTTTAAATTAATTAAAAATAAATTTTTAAATGTTTGAGTTTGGATTTTAAAAATTTCCTAGTGCCAGAATCCAAAAGTATTTAGATCTTCATTTCCAAATCAAAACTTACAAACAGAACATTCTACAAGCATGAAATCAACTTCATAGCATCAAAGAAATGTGGATAACATTTGTACTAATATTTACATATTTAGCACTAAAAAACTTGAAACAAAAAATACACACAAAATAGCATTAATATATCAAGAATATTTTTAGGAATAACAAAAACACTAAATTTTTCAGTTCGGTTTTCTACTATTTCAGAAGCATTATTTGATGGCAATGCTGCAAGTTGCCACAATATGATCTTTCTCTCAATCTCCAGGAAAAAACTGTCTTGTCCCCCAAACCCATTGATGAACTGATTCTCATGATTTTCTACATAATCTAGAAAGTAAGGAAAAACATGCTTATGGTAATAAGTATCAATAGGTGTACTATTGCCCATAATAATGTTTTACACATTACTTAATGTAGTGCTATCAATGCAGACCATGCTTATCAACAAATAAAAGTATGAAAATAATATCATATACAAAAAACTTGGAAAGTTTGTTGGTATTATAAATAAAAGAACTTGCTGAAATATTGTCCTTGGAGAGATATTAGTCCTAGATAGAATAACTGATTAACCATTGCCAAGTTTAGGGTTAAGTTGTCCATTTCAGCATGCAGTTCATTCAACAATCCTTCATTGCTTGGACATTATTTCGACTACAATTCTTAAGTTGCCTTACTTGATGAATGACAGAACCAGGTCATAATTATTCAAAAAGTACAATATTCAAGTTTTTTTGTTGTTGTTTTTATTGGAGGTTTAATGACCACCACGAGTAGCTCAGTGGGCTATAAGCAGTTGCTCATCCCTAAGACAAACACAACAACCATGCCTCACTGGGATTCGAACCCAGATCCATCTGGGACGAATGATCAGAAGCCATCGCTTAGAGCACGGTGCCACTGGGCCGGCCAATATCCAAGTTCAAACTTTTCTAAGCTAAGCAATGTATGGCCGATTTCAACATCGAGGCACATGCATATACCTTTGAACTTGAGACAGCCTTCACAACAAAGTCATGAGGTAAACAATGAGTGCAACAAAAGAAAATCAAATAAAATTCTTAACAACCTTTAAAAACATTTAAAAAAAAAAAAAACAGGCTCACATCTCACACTTCGACCAAACTATTGTAGTTTCAAAGGCTTATATTGCTTTCTTCTTCAGTGTTGCATTATCAAATATTCAGCCTGTTGTGCTTAATGCAACATCCATCTCCACGTATTCCCTGGGGGCATGTTGTTACATGTAGCAATATCTCACCTATAAATCAATAGGTAGACAATAGTACACCTGCTGATACTTCAAATGGATTAGCCACGTAATTATTTGGTTATAATGTTACTTTAGCCAAAATATTGTTATATGCTTATGGTTACTCAGTAATGTCAAATGATAAATACACACTCACTAGCCATAACATTATGACCACCAACTTAACAGCATGTTGGATCCCCTTTCACAACAATAACCATTTGCACCCATGGTATTAACTCCACTAAACCATGGAATTTCATAAGCTTAGTAGAAGAATGTATATACATGTTCTTCATTGTTTTTAACTTTTTGCGCATTATCACCTCTGCCACTACCTGTCCAGTTTCCTGCATCTAACTTAAAACAGGAAACTTGTATTATGCATTTCTTTATAATTTGAACAAACTGTACTAAAAGTATGCTTAACAGTTTCAATTTCAGTCATTTCCATTTAATAAAAGTAGGCCGACAGACGCTATGAAAGGAGATCAGTCAAAATGCAGTTGAATTAAAAGTTGACACTATGAATCTTGTCTGAACTGCTAGTTCAAAGTGAAGAACACAAATAAAAGATGGTGAAAGGCTGTGACACGATATAAAAAAATGTATTACACTAGTTAAAAAGTGGCAAAGTTCAGTAAAAATATACCTCACTGTAACAAGGTTCTCAAAGGAAGAAGTTTAGGAATGAAATTATATCCACTATGAACAATGGAAGTCCTTACTGCAAGGAAGCATAAAAGTACAAATGCAAAATGACTAGAATGACCTACTAAAATAAAAATGAATATACGATATTTATGCCCCAAAAACAATATCCAATGAGCACACAGGAATAGCAAGAATTTCGTAGGACTCAGCAAATTGTCCTTCTATGTATTTCGGTGAATAGTCTGTTTATTATCCTCGGGGAGCGTACGAAATCTGACTTACTATACTTCTCATCATCTATCACGTACTACCACACCCATCAAAGCCACTGTCACCCAGTGTACGTAGCCCATCAATGTCATTCAAATTTGTGGTTGCCACGCTGAAAAACTGTTCTGTTGTGGTGGGTATATTGAGGTGTCTTCAGAAGAAAGATGTACTCTTGGTGTGGAACTGCTTTTTTGTTGTCTGTCTTCCTTAATCAAGATTTTCCATGGTATTGGAAGATCCACACCACTGCGAATACTACAATTATTATTTTTAGTTTTTTCTATAACTATCGATTACGCATATCAGATAATTTTTAAGGTAGGTTGTTTGAGATGATCTTTATTTGTATTAATGTGGTGTTTTCTTCTTTTTGGTTCCAGTTTGTAATATACTGTTGTTATCTATTTTTTAAGCGATTCTTAATACTTCCTACATAGGTAGATTTGTACAATTATCTCTAGGATTGTATATCGGTATACTATACACATCCGCGCCATCTAGCAACCTTGGTTTTTTTTTTCAATCTTTAATGATCAGACTCTTATAGTCATTAACAGTTGTCCCTATATCAAGTTGTTATTTGTAACACTCTTTTTTGATGACTTTCATTACGTCTTTGATATAGGGGAGTTTGCCACTAAATTTTCGTTTGCCCTTGACTTTATGTGTGGGGTATTTATATTCGTAAACTAATCTCCTAATCACAGAAGGGCTATATAGCCAAAGGTTTTTGCTATTTTTTCAATCCATTTAAGTTCACTTTTTTATACCTGTTGTTAGTAGAATGAGTAAATGCTCAATGAACAAAAGATCTAAGGGCAGAAATTTTATAAGCCCATGGATGACATAAATCTGATGGAATTAAAATTGGGATGTAAGTGGGCTTTCTATAAACACAAAAATCAAGATATAACTGTGATTTTATCAACATGACATCCAAAAAGGGAAGTGTATTGTTTTCCTCAATTTCCAATGCAAAATTAATGCTTCCAAAATGACTCGAGAATTCCTCTTTCAGAGTGTCCAGTTCTTTAATACCTGAATTCCATAAGATAAATGCATCATCAACATATCTGCCAGAAAAAAGAATCTTTCACTGGTATTTTTTGATAATTATTTCTTCGATTTTTTTGCAGTATCACCTCAGCCAATAAAGATGATAAAGGGGATCCCATCGGTGCACTGTAACATTGTCTAAAGATACTGCTGTCAAACTTGAAATAGTTATTGTTATATGTGCATGTCAAAACTTCGATAAATTCTAGAACTTCAATTTTCTGAAAATTTGCGCCTTTTTGTAGTTTTTCTTCAATAAGTTGTATTGCCTCGAGTACTGGTGTGTTTGGAAACAACAACACAATGTCACGGCTGGCCATTATTGTTGAGTTGTCAATGCGTATAGACCTAACCTTATTCGAAAAATCAGTTGCACTACTAATTGAAAAGTGGTTCTTCATAAAAATAGATGCTAATAGTTTATAAAGGTTCTTCTCCAGATTAATTAGTGGAGAATTAGATTTAGACACAATGATTCGCAAAGGTTCATCAGGTTTGTGTGCTTTTAATTTTCCAAAGACCTTTGGGATCTCTTCCTGGATTGGTGGATCTGATTTCTTCAATGACACAGGTAAATTACTGTGATTTCTAGTCTGACAGTTTTTTAGGTGGTTTATCAGTTGGGTCTTTTGCAATAATTTCAGTATCCAATTATTGTATGGCATGATGCATCTTTTCAACATAAACTATCTGATCAGTAATGTGCAGTTGTTTAGTTTCATCTGCTTCTATTATATTAATAGTTTGATTATTTTTAAAAGCTATGAGTTCTTTTCTTCATATCTAAACATATATGTTTATCTTGTAAGGCAGACTCATTATTTTTGTAGCATTTAATAGAGTGTAGCAACTTGAATCTAAATGAATTCTGCAGGAAAAGTTCCAATTGTGGAATATATATATATTGATTGGAGGTTTAATGACCACCGTGAGCAACTCAATGAGCTATAAGCAGTTGCCGGAATATAATTTTCAGTGCATCCCCATTCTGCAGGTGGGGCAAACGTAATAACTCTATTTAAAGCCTTCATTTGAAGGTAAGAGAGTTCCTCAGATGATCTATTTGTATAATTAGGTTTTCTTTTGTTGTTTTCATTTTTGTTTAATTATTCTCTCTTCTTCCAATAGATTTTCAAATTTGTGAAAGGGCGTTCTGCGTCTTTCTCTTTCTGTATGCCCAACCTTTTGAAAATATTTCCCATATATTTCTTTCAGCAATTTCAGAAATATTACTCTCATCAGGTGTTATT
This sequence comes from Macrothele yani, assembly GCA_039090855.1. Lineage (NCBI taxonomy): Eukaryota > Metazoa > Arthropoda > Arachnida > Araneae > Macrothelidae > Macrothele > Macrothele yani. The sequence continues at coordinate 3,193,141 of CM077020.1, read as the reverse complement.
TGAAAATATGTATCATAACATTTACGGTGTAATTTATATATCAAACTTCTGTTTAGTTTAATTTCAAGTCTAAGTCATAATTTCTTTAATTTCAAGTCTAAGACTTGAAATTGAACTAAAAAGATGTTTGATATATAAATTAAATCGTGAATGTTATGATGCATATTTTCAAATAACACCTGGTGAGAGTAATATTTCCGAAATTGCTGAAAGAAATATAATTGGAAATATTTTCAAAAGGTTGGACATACAGAAAGAAAAAGACGCAGAACGCCTTTTTCACAAATTTGAAAATTTATTGGAAGAGAGAAGAAATAAACAAAAACAGTCAACAGCAAAAAGACAACCTAATTATATCAACAGATCATCTGAGGAACTCTCTTACCTTCAAATGAAAGCTTTAAATAAAGGTATTAGGTTTGCCTCACCTGCACAAATGGGACGCACTGAAAATTACATTCCACAATTGGAACAGATTGTAGCAAAGTTCGAACCTTTCCAGCAGAATTCATTTAGATTCAAGTTGCTACACTCTATTAAATGCTACAAAAATAATGAGTCTGCCTTACAAGATAAACATAATACATTTAGATATGAAAGAAAACAACTCATAGCTCTTAAAAATAATCCAAATATTAGTATAATAGAAGCAGATAAGACTAAACAATTGTACATTATTGATCAGAGAGTTTATGTTGAAAAGATGCATCATGTCATACAACAATTGGATACTGAAATTATTGCAAAAGATCCAACTGATAAACTGTAAAAAAACTGTCACAGACTAGAAATCACAGTAATTTACCTGCTTCATTGAAGAAATCAGATCAACCAATCCAGGCAGCGATCCCAAAGGTCTTTGGAAAATTAAAAGTGCACAAACCTGATGAACCTTTACAAATCATTGTGTCTAAATCTAAGTCTCCACTAATTAATCTAAAGAACAACCTTTATAAACTATTAGCACCCATTTTTATGAAGAACCAGTTTTCAATTAGTAGCACAACTGATTTTTTGAATAAAGTTAGGTCTATACCTATTGACAACTTAACAATAATAGCCAGCTTTGATGTTGTGTCATTGTTTCAAAACACACCAGTACTCTGGTCAATACAACTTATTGAAGAAAACCTACAAAAAGACACAAATCTTCAGAGATTAAGTTCTCGAACTTATCAAAATTTTGACATACATATATAACAATAACTATTTCAAGTTTGACAACAGTATCTTTAGGACAATGTTACGGTGCACCGATGGGATCCCGTTATCTTCTTCATTTGCTGAGGTGATACTGCAAAAATTAGAAGAAATAATTATCAAAAAATACCAGGAAAAGATTCTTTTTTCTGGCAGGTATATTGAAAATACATTTATCTTATGGAATTCAGATATTAAAAAAAAGGACACTCAGAAAGAGGAATTCTCAGGTCATTTTGAAAGCATTAATTTCAAAATGGAAATAGAGGAAAACAATACACTTGTTGAAACGTGTAAAACAGTTAAAATAATAGTTATTCAACTAGTAAGATAAATACACTTCCCTTTTGGATGTCATGTTGATAAAATCACAGTCATATCTTGATTTTTGTGTTTATAGACAGCCCACTTATACCCCAATTTTAGTTCCATCAGATTCATATCATCCATGGGTTTATAAAATTTCATCCCTTAGATCCTTTGTTCCTTGAGCATTTTACACATTCTAGTAACAACAGGTATAAAGAAAGTGAACTTAAATGGATTGAAAAAACAGCAAAAACCTTTGGGTATAGTTTCAGTGATTAGGAGATTAGTTTACGAATATACATAAACACCCCAAACAGAAAGTCAAGAGCAAACGAAAATACATACATACATACATATCACTAAGCTGTTCTCTGATATTCAGAGGTTAGCTCCACAAAAAAATACAAACTACCAGATAATTTTTACTTACTGTTGCGTTATCAAACTACTCCATTTACGGCGATCTTGACATATAGCTCAGGCTTCATTTACATCCATCACATGCTTTACATGAGATCTTCTATACTTCACATTCATAACATTTTTCTCATGCAGACACTCCTGAATCTGATCCTCCCATGACTTCCTTGGTTTTCCTCTTCCTTTCCTTCCTACCACTTGGGCTAAAAAGATTTTCTTAGGAAGCATCTCATCACTCATTCTTTCAACATGGCCAAACCACCGAAGCATATTAGATTCCACCTTGCTAACAACATTTCGCTTCACATTACACAACTGCAACACATCTTCATTCTCACACAATCAGAACGTGTCTTGCCACAAACCCCCCGTAAGTAATGCATTTCTCCAGCACACAAATGACTCCCATGTTTCTTCTGTAGTACCCAGGTTTCACTGTCATACATCAGAGTAGGAACAATTACACTTTCATACACAGCCATGTGGGACTCTCTTGAGAACCCATCATTTCTGCGAAAACCTCCCAAAGCAGCCATGACTTTCAATGAAGAATTCACTCGCCTTCTAATTTTACCATCCAATTTGTTCTCTCTGTCAAACATGCTTCCTAAATACACAAACTCATTCATCTGGTCAATCACTGTGCCATTTAGACATATATTACATTCAGTACTACCAGTTCTTCTCTCAAAAATCATAACTTTGGTTTTTCCCTTATTTATACTCAGTTTGAATTTCATGCAAACTTCGTACATCCGAGACAACATACTCTGCAACTCACTTTTGCTCTCTGCCAACAGGACAGTGTCATCAGCATACAGCATTCTGCACACACGCACGTCACCAAGAGATAAACCAGTATTATCTATTTTGGCATCACACATGCACGCATCCATAAATATATTAAACAGCCATGGTGACATTACACAACCTTGTCTGACACCTGCACCAATAGAATACCATATTCATTCAATACGTTCCACAAAAATGTCCTATTTACTCAATCGTAAGCTTTCTCTAAATCTATGAAGGCAGCAAAAACTTTCTTACCAACAGCCAGATACTTTTCAATCATCACACGTAATGCAAAAATTTGATTAGTGCAGCCTTTACCAGGCATAAAACCACTCTGAACATCCCACAATTTCTCCAATGTAAGACTCCATACTTTTTCAATAGCGACCTTACCAAACACTTTCCCTGTCACATTCAGTAGGCTAATACCACGATACTTTTTGCAGTCAGTCTGATCACCTTTTCCCTTATACAAGGTAACAATAATAGCATCTTTCCAATCCCGAGGGACCATTCCTAACTCCCAGCACAGCTTGCAAAATTCATTTAACCAGTCAATTACAGAGTCACTACCATATTTCAACATCTCAGCAGTTATACCATCAACTGCAAGAGCCTTACCATTTTGAAAAGATTTTAGAGCTTTACACACCTCTTCTCTTGAGATCCCTCCTGTGCTTCCCTCTTTCACTGTGACATCACCTGCTTCTGCCTCAGAATCACCTTTGCTTTCCTGATCTAATAACTCACAGAAGTATTCACCCCACCTTTCATTTAACTCATTGGGCTCCCATGTCATTTCCACAATCCTATTCTTCACACAACATACAACTTTGTTTCCCTATTTTTCTTGAGTCTCATGTACTTCCAAAAGTCTTTCTATCTTTCCAAAAAGCCAATTCATGCCTTTCCACTTTCTCCTTCCTATCTTTTGCCTTACTCTGGCAAACCAGCTTAGCAGCTTCATACTTCTTACAGTGGTATTCATCCACAGAAACTCTACCTTGCAACATTGACAATCAATACATTTCCTACTGATATTGTATCATTTAATAATATTAATATATTTAGAAGAAAACTCAGGTATTTCTTACTAACCAAAAGCTCATAATGTATTATTACTTTTATTAATTTATAGTACCACCCTAGCTGTGTTTGATATTATGTGTGAACTTGACTTGTTTATGTTTTTTTATTATTATTATTATTATTTTCATGAAAATTTTGATGCTTTGGGAGAAGAGGGCACATCAGGCCTATCAGGCCTTTCCGCTCCTCATTCCCTGTTGTTACAAAAAATATAATGTGTGCTATATATTTATGATTATGGGATACCATGTCTGTAACAACTAAAATGCAATAAATGAAATGAAATGAAACATCTCCAAATAGGCATCCTTCTTTCTCTTTACTGCCTCTTTAATCTCACTATCTCACCAACCATCACCTCTTTTGTTACCCACTATTGTGGTGCCACAGGCCTCCTCAGCAGCAGTGACAACACAGTTCTTAAAACATTCCCACTTCCTTTCTACATCCCTCTCGCAGGACTTCAGCTCCTTCAGTTGTTCTGAGTAAGTTAGCATAACGTTTATCATCTCCAGGAAGCCTTTCAACCTTTATACTTTTCACCCTAGGCCTCTTCCTATTCCTTTTCCTCCAACCAACATTCAGTTTCACTCATCACACTACCAAGTAATGATCAGAGCCAACATCCGCACCTCTGATCACACGAGTGTCAACAACAAAGTGTTTCAGACACTGATCATAGACAACAAAATCCATAACACTCGTTTGACCAAGAGTACGATTTTCCCAAGAATATGTGTGGATATACTTGTGGTTGAAAAACATATTAGATACACACAAACCATTCTCAATGCAGAGTTCAATTAATCTTTCACCATTATTATTTACACAAGGATCATTAAACTCACCCAGAACACTGTCAGAAATCGCATTCTGCACACCTACTCTAGCATTGAAATCCCCTGCTATTATAACTTTCTCTTTAGTACCAAACTGGCTCAAAATAGCTTTTAGCTCATTCCAGAAATCTTTCTTCTTTTCAGAAGGTTTGGAGTCATAAGGAGCATACACTACAACAATTACTATTCTCTGAAGTTTCACTTTTAGACGTATCCAAAGAATTATCTCACTAATGCAGCTGTAATGGATCAAGTTGTTCTTCATCTTTTCACTTAAAATCACACCTACACCAGCCTGTCCCCTAACATTATCCAATACTCCAGACCACATACTCACTGTGCCATTTAATTCTTCTATCTTAATTTCCTTCTTTTTGGTTTCACTTACACACAGCACATCCAATCTATATGTATTCATTTCTTCAATCACCTCATTCATCTTGCCATTTATACCTCTAGTATTCCATACACCAATATTACACTCACTCAGCCGTCATCTCTTTCGCATGCGCCTTTTAGAAATTCCAGGTCTATTTTGTGGTGGACAGTCCTTCTCAAGTGTGATAGGTCCACCATATCCCACACTTGAGTCAGTTTTAGCATTTCTTTGTGTCTTTTTAATCAGCTAGGTACATCAGTGTGGGGGATTAGCCCACAGCTGACGTTTCCAGTTGGTCATTCAACCTAAGGATTCTGGAACAAAACCCAATGAGTTGGGGGTCTTTTTGCCAATGTCACACAGAACTAGCTGGCACCTTTCCAAGATTCAGGCCCTTGTTGCTGTTCTGTGCACCATTGCCTACGGAGCGCCATGAGGAGCACATCTCTCACTAAGACTGCCCGCCAAATGAAAATGTAGGGGCAAATTCCCCTATATCAAAAACGTAATGAAAGTCATCAAAAAAGAGTGTCACAAACAACAACCTGATATAGGTATAACTATTACTGACTATAAGAGTTTGATCATTAAAGATCGGAAAAAAACAAGGTTGCTAGATAGCTCAATGTGTATAGTATACCGATATACACAGTGCGTCAAAGAATTTTTAAGACTGGCACTAGATTTCAGCCTACGGTGGCGCCACCAGTGCAATCACGAATGCATTATAAACAGTGACCATCTGCTTGCTTTCTGCCAAAAGTACTGCGCAGTTGTTAAAGTAACTCAAACAAAACGGGCGTTCATTAGAGAAGTAAAATTTCTTTCATGTTGAATTATTAAGATGGAACAAAAGGGCTGTTATTAAATTTAACGCAAAACTTGGTAAAAGTGCCTCGGAAATGTACCAGATGATGAAACAAGTTTACGGTGAGTTTTGTTTAGATAGATCAAATGTTTTCCTGTGGCACAAACGTTTTTTGGACGGAAGAGAGACGGTAGAAGATGATAAGCATACTGGAAGACCAAGTTCATCTAGGACACCTGAGATTATTGAAAAGGTGCGTGATTTCGTGGCAAACAATTGATGTGCGTCACTAAGAATGATGGAAGAGTCTTTAAACATCAACAAAGAAACGATTGGAACCATCCTGCATGAAGATTTGGGCAAAACAAAAGTATGTGCTAAATTTGTTCCACACACGTTAACCAATGAACAAAAATCAAGGAGAAGTGCACATTGCAGAGACATAATTTCAGCCGCTGAAAATGATCCAAACTTCTTAAAATCGATTGTTACTGATGATGAAACATGGTGTTTTCAATATGATCCTAAAACAAAGTGACAAAGTGCGGATTGGAAGTCAAAAAACTCGCCACAAGCCAAAAAAACAAGAAAAGTTCCATCGAAAATCAAAACGATGCTCATTACATTCTTTGATAGTAAGGGTATTATCCACAAAGAATTTGTTCCAAGTGGACAAACAATTACTGGTGAGTTTTATTTAAATGTTTTGAGGCGTTTGATGGGCAGAATTCGTCGCATTCATCCAGAATATCGAGATGAAAACAGTTGGTGTTTGTTGCACGATAATGCACCCAGTCACACCTCACTTCTTGTTTGCAGATTTTTGGCGAAAAATAACGTTTGTGTGTTGAATCATCCACCCTCTTTGCCTGATTTAGCACCCTGCGACTTTTCTTTGTTCCTAAAACTTAAAATGACGTTAAAAGGGTGTTTTTTCTTTATGATATTTCGACCATACAAACAGCTTCAACGCGTGCTTTGGAGGCAATTCCGCAAAGTGAACTGGAACAGCCATTCGAATCATTATTAAATTGCTGTAGCAAGTGTATTGAAGCCGGAGGGACTTATTTTGAATAACAAATCAAAACAAGTTATAATTTCTTGTTTCTATTTCATTTTACAGACCCAGTCTTACAAATTCTTTGACGCACTGTGTACAATCCTAAAGATAATTGTACAAAAACTACCTATATAGGAAGTACGAAGAATCGCTTTAAAAATAGATTACAACAGCATATTACAAATTGGAACCAAAAAGAAGAAAAAAAAACGCATTAATACAATATTGCATTGAGAAAAAAAAACAGCCCCCCACTTTGAAGAAAAAAAGATCATCTCTAAACAACCTACCGAAAAAAATTAGCTGATATGCGGCATCGATCATTATAGAAAAAAACTAAAAATAATAATTGTAATATCAGCAGTGTTGTGGATCTTCCAATACTGTGGAAAATCTTGATTAAGGAAGACAGACAACAAAAAAGAAGTCCCACACCAAGAGTACATCATTCCTCTAAAGACACCTCAGTATACCCACCACAACAGAACATTTTTCAGCGTGGCAACCACAAATTTGAATGACGTCGATGGTCTATGTAAGCAGGGTGACAGCGGCCCCGATGGGTGTGGTAGTATGGGAAAGACGATGAGAAGTATAGTAATATACTGATTTCATTGTCCCGTTCCGCCAATCTGTCTTGGCTCCACGGGGACCTTGTTGAGCACCTTGGATGTTATTTTTTAAATGTTGCGACAATTATCCTGCCTTGAGACGCGGTTCGGACCCTGGCCACCCCAATGGCCCAGAGACCAGCCCGTGGTGACGTGCTGGCAGGCGACCTAGAATACCTTGTCTGGGTTCCCGCTCTGTCTGGCGGGATAGGTCGTTTCTTACTTTTTCGCTGACTGGAAGATTCCTTGCCCTCGAACTTTTTTTGGGGAATAATTTCCCTTTATTTTCATTTTCAAACACCTACACACATGTATACACTGTCCTCATGCTTAGGACTTACAACATCAAGAGATAGCAAAATTTATTTACAGAATATTTACATTGGTGGTCTCTTTGTCTGCTTTCCCACAGACTTCTACCCTCATTCATCTTCCGATTCGCTTTCGGTGTGCACGTTCACCTCCTGCGTTTCGGTCCCCGTTTGATTGGGGAAGATGGTATGTTGCTGGAGGGTTAGCCTTTCTACGAAGGCTATTATCCCCCTCCTGTTAACGGAAGATTGGATGAGCAGATCCAATCTTCGCGTTCTTTGCACACCTGGGATCAGTGTGTTTCTCCATTCGGCGAAGCCACTGCATTCAAGTACGCAGTGTTCTATGCTTGCCGTTCTCTTTCCACAGGGACAAGTGCAGTTCCTGATGGCAAATCTGCCTAGGTATTCAGGGCTGATGCCATGGCCACTGAGTACTTGATTCAGGAACTTATTTGTCTGTGCTCGTTTGGTCGAGACTTTCGGAAACACTCTGTGTGTCTTCCGCCCTGTCTCTCCCGTGTCCCATCTGACCTGCCATTCGGTCATGGTCCGACGTGTTAATGCTGCGCGAGTACACCTTCGCGGCGTTCTGCATTGCACGTCGACCGTCTCTTTCAGCGTGGCTGCCTTCGCCAGCTGATCTGCCCTTTCGTTTCCTAGGGTTCCGACATGGCTTCGTACCCAGTGGAAACTAACTGCCCCATCTCCCTCTGCCCTCAAGAGGGTTTTGATCCTCTGAGAAGTATAGTAAGTCAGATTTCGTACGCTCCCCGAGGATGGTGAACATACTATTTATCGAAATGCATAGGAGGACAATGACAATTTTCTGAGTCCTACAAAATTTCTGCTATTCCCGTGCCCTCGTTGGATATTGTTTTTTGGTGCATAAATATCGTATATTCATTTGTGTTTTAGTAGGCCATTCCATTTGTTTTGAATTTGTACTTTTACGCTTCCTTGCAGTAAGGACTTCCATTGTTCATAGTGGATATAATTTCATTACTAAACTTCTTTCTTTGAGAACCTTGTTACAGTAAGGTATGTTTTTACTGAACTTTGCCACTTTTTAACTAGTGTAATACGTTTTTTTATATTGTGTCATAGCCTTTCACCGTCTTTTATTTGTGTTATTCACTTTGAAAAGCAGTTCAGACAAGATTCATAGTGTCAACTTTTAATTCAACCGTATTTTGACTGACCTTCCATAGTGTCTGTCAGCCTACTTTTATTAAATGGAAAGACTGAAATTGAGACTGGTGAGCATACTTTTAGTACAGTTTATTCAAATTGCAATGAAGTGGATAATACAAGTTTCCCATTTTAATTTAGATATAGAAAATAGTACAGGTAGTAGCAGAGGTGATAATGCGCAGAAAGTTAAAAACATGAAGAACATGTATATACATTCTTCTACTAAACTTATCAAATCCATATTTATTGCATGTTTTTCTGTGCCTTATTAATATAAGAGCAATTTAGTGTATAAACCATGGAAGATTTGCTCACATATTCTGTATCAACTGGTTAGAATGGTGATCCAAAGTTCAGTGATTTAGTGAGGAATTAGCAAGGAGTGGTGAATGTTCCATTCCACAGTATCCTAAAAACGTTTACTGAGATTCATTTTGGGGGACTTTGGAGGTCCAAGTGAGCACACAAAATGCCTGAACATGATTCTTGAAAAATTTCTATATAATGTGGGGCTTGCAATATGGGCAGTTGTTTTGCTGGAAGTGTCCAGTGCCATCTGGAATACATGCTAACCATGTAGGGCAGGGATGGCTAACCCATGGGACGTGGAGACAGGAAGCATGCGAGCGCAAAGTCACTATTTGTAATTTTAATAATTTATTAAACAAACTGGTTATAACTGGCTGATCAACACTATTGTTGTTACTCGAACATGCCTAGCTATTTCACAGTTTTCACTTGAAAACACTCATCCACCCCCTATCATTCCCTTCAAGGTCAGGACGACAGAAGTCAGGTAATAGCAACGCTCGCAGGATTTTTGTTTGTCTGCGCAGCCGCAGGAATGATGATATGCTTCCCCTTTATTCAGCTTTGGTTCTCACCCTGAGTCTTCCTAGAACTGTAGTGCCTGCTGTGTGTTGAATATGGCTCTGAGCAATAGCCCAGTAAATAAAGGACTTGACCTGGAACAAATTAGCTAAAAGCTGAATTTTTGCAGGCTAGTAGAACTCATTGGGCTTAGCATTTTCACAAAAGTCCCCACCCCTCTCCTACTTGCTTCCCCCCTACACCCCCATAAAGAGGGGGAAATTAGGTCTAATACTAATCCACTCGTAACTCCCGAAATAATTGGCGTATAGCGATATTTGTTTTTTATTCATTCCTCTTGATGTGATCTATAAATTTTGTTCTATTCATTTTTACTATATCTCCTATAGTTTTGCTGCAATTTTCGAAAACCTGCAAAATAGCACCTTTTTTCTCGACGCTTTACCGATTAATTGCAATTACCGCTTCACAGAGCCAAAATTTCCGAAAAGGCTTCAAATAAAAGTTGTAGCAAATTTTATAGCCTTTACAACGATGTATTATTTGTCTTAATATACTTTATAGTTTGCCTTCTATTGTACCGAAACTGTGAATGCCTTGTAGCCCTAAAATGACAAAACATTGGGTAAAACGTGCAATAATTTTGGGAGGAATATAATTTTCAACGATAGGTTAAAAAAAAGAAAGGAAAACTCAGCTTTGCACCTGCAAAATGAGCACCGACTCTTGCCTGTATGCTTCACACCGAACCCCCAACCCCCGGAGGGGTTGGGACTAATGATTATCATGCACAAACGCATTGCTGATTTGAAATATGACAAGTCATTTTTTTCCTTTATACATTTGTTATGAAGTATGAATTTAGTTCTATGGACTGCTGCTGTTTCTACAGTTTCAAAATACTTAAAAAAAAAAAACACACATTTTCATTTTCAAATTTTCTAAATGAACGGAGATTAAAATTGCACAAAACTGTAATTAAAAAAAAAAGCTGCAAACAAAAGCAGTGATGATTAACTTTATAACTTTTAAAATGATATAAATTTTGTCTTACATTGGCTTCTATGATTCTGAATATCGCACAGTTGTGGCAGAATTATGATAAGTGTTGTTACCCATATCAGGTTGTTTGTGCATGACAGTCCACTGCAACATCCACACATAGGAGAACATGAGAATTCGGGTTTTTGGAAACAGCAGGAAATCCCACGTTCTTTCTTACAGTTGCATGAAATTAAACATAAAAGTTTCAATTTACTTCCGATATTGGAGGTTATATTATTTAACGTGCATTAATGCATTTGCATTTTTGAACTTCACTTTTAGTTGGTAAAGTTCGATGAACACTTACCGCACGTGGGGCTTGGCTTTCACTTCATATTTCCGTTATGTGGATGCGGCACGGGGGTTTTTCATTTGGCCACGGGTCCGCTTCTTTTTTTTTTTTTTTTTTTTCCCCGTTCGAATTTATTTTGCTTCATCACCAAATGAGTTTTTTTTTTCCTTTGCTGCATCCTCATTTACTTCAATATTTATTCAAATTTGAAGTTCAAGAACGTTTTCTTGTAACTTGCAGAGATTTTGGATTTACCCTAATAATTTGAGAAACAGCTGGAGAAATTTAATTAAAATTGAGCAAAAAAATGAAAAAGTTCGAAAAATGAGATCACTGACCAACAAGAGATGGCGCCACAACGCCCAAGAAGAAGCGATAGCCGATGACAGAAGCAGCCCGCGAGAACCACCGAAATGCCCAGCTGACACGGTCCGTGCTAGTCGGAGCAAAACGTCCCCTCGAAGACGGTAAAGGAGTATTACCGAAAGTACTCGGGTTATGAATAAATATTGAAGTAAATGAGGATGCAGCAAAGGGGAAAAAACCCATTTGGTGATGAGGCAAAATAAATTCCAACGGAAAAAAAAAAAAAAAAAAAGAAGAAGCGGACCCGTGGCCAAATGAAAAAACCTCGTGCCGCATCCACATAATGGAAATATGAAGTGAAAGCCAAGCCCCACGTGCGGTAAGTGTTCATCGAACTTTACCAACTAAAAGTGAAGTTCAAAAATGCAAAAATTAAACATAAAAGTTCATCTGGTGCCCCTGGTAAAGTAGTCGTAATTGGCTTTAGTCTTCCACCCTCTAACTTCAACCCCAGTTGGTGGGGTCAAGTTTGTTCCCTGACCACATTTCAACTCGAAGGTATACCCGCAAATAATGCTGTCAAGCTGCTGCTACTGTAGGTGGAAATTTTCTCAAGTCAAAGTTTGATCTCAGTGATATTTTCGCAATTGATTTTTTGTAATAAAAGTATCTGGCATCATCTAAATTGTCGTGTTTCCTCAAACCATATAAATCCAAATGGAAGCTTTCTCTATTTGAAAGATTTCTTCTTTTGAAGCATTAATGTGGTTAAAAACCGTTGCTTGCGACTGAGCCTCCCGAGAATTTATTATTAGGTTAACTTCCTTTTATTTCCCAAGTCCGTAAAGTGCGGACGTTGTATCACATCCTGTAATGGCATGCGTGAATAACAGGCATTTGCGTACATGGCTGTAAATAGATATCAGTTTCTTCAATGCTGTAAAACATTGGAGGATTGCAGCAGCGCCCGGTTTAAGAAAGAACAAATATTTTGTTTCTTCTAGCGCCAGTGCAATTAATAAGACAATAAGGTATGTATCCCTATCTACGGTGACTACAGTAGGGTTTAGTTTTGACATTTCTACAGAGGTTCAACTATACCTACATCAGCATCATTATTAGCCGTGAGAACCGTGATATTAATGGCATAGAGGAATTTCTCTTTTAATGCTGCAATCATTCTTTTCTTATTGTGGGGATTAGATAGAAGATCAGTCTGCGCTGGAGTGCACTCCATGTTATTGGTAAATGTAATGTTCACTGATGTCTTTTCAGCAGATCTTGTTTGTTCTTCCTGATGTGTTGTTGGTGTTTCAGGGTATCCATCAAAAACAACGTAGCAATCTGTACCATAATGGGAAAGTACATGATATATACATCATTTTGCACAATTTGATCAAATGTTGTGCATTTAGGCCAAATTACTGAATGAAGGAGATAACCACCATCTATTATAACTATTATAATAGCTGCACCAGTAGGTATATTCTCCTGTTCAATAATACCAGCAACAAAAGATTTAGTTATGGATGATTTCGTACCTTTTCGCAGTGACACTTCGTCAAATAAAGCTGGTGGATGAGATACTAGTTCATATCTGAAGTATGATTTCAATTTCAAAGGACTATCACAAACACAAATAACTCTGTTGAACAACTGTTGTGTCCTTATGTCTGACTCCAGCCTGGTCGAGCCTTTGAAACAGCCGCAAAGCCACTTAGCCACACACAATTTAATGGAAACAATGTATTTAAAGATGCTTGCGTACTATCTGTCATCTTTATGTTACTGAGGTCTTGAACTGTTGTGTCCTGTAAGCCGAATAGCCTTTTCTCAGGATATGTGCGATGCTGTATGCTTACCTGAGGTTTAGAAATGTTTCCAGACTGTAGTCGTGAAACATCAACCATCTTATCAACACAGATGGCTGGTGTAATGCATTGAATTCCTTCTATGCATGAAAAGTCTTTAATCCATCTAAAGTATGTATGTTCACTACTGTATTACCAAACAAGTACTGAATAAAGGCTTCATTACTCACAGAAGGTAATCCTGCACTAATTAGAGAATTTTGATATTGCTCTGCTTCGTAGTATGAAGAACACATACCCATCAATGATAACAATAGAATTATATGTTTGGAACCATATCTATGACTTAAATACAACGCAATGCTGACTTGAACAGCTGACAGAAATGACTTAGGTCTTACAGCAGATATAGCATGGTTTATTACAGTTCGTTTGCGAATAATCTCGGATGCGCTGCGTCTTTTTGGGTAACCATGTCTGTAAATATTTGCAGCATTTTGGGAACAACATTTATTCAATTCTCCTTGATATCTTTTGTATTTGGATATTTGCTACTGTTGCAAATCATTTTCTGTATGTCCTCTCTAATAATTTCTGCTGCTGCTTCAACAACTCTTCTTCGTTCACAAACTTTATCTTTCTTTCTCTCATTGTACCATTGATCAGTCAGCAATTTATGATTAACATTTGTCATACATACAATATTTTTCTTCCCAGAAATATTTGCAGTGGTCTAAGCACTGGCTTATGACCATTCATCCGAGAAGGGTCCGGGTTCGAATCCCGGTGAGGCATGGATGTTGTGTTTGTCTTACGGCAGTGGTTCTCTCCCTTTCCTGGAACCAGTGACCCTAAATTAGGGACAATTAGGGACGGGCGACTGCTTATAGCCCATTGAGTTGCTCACGGTGGTTGTTAAACCTTCAATCAAAAGAAAACAAAAAAAAAGAAATATTTGTTATCACTATCCTGTCTCTGAAATGCTGTAGCAGTCGCTGCTTCAAATATTTATCAGTAATGGGTGTAGAAAGGCCATGATATTTCATGATATTTTATAAATCATTTAGGGTGTAGTGTCATTCATCTGTTTTTTCAATGTAGTCAAACAATAATGAGAAAGCAGTTTCAGTGCTCTGATCTTGTGGCCGACCAGGTGCTCTAAACAGCTTTATTTTTCTGAATTTTCTGTAGCACTCGAAATGATATCACGCTTCAATGTTGATGCTGAAGAAATACTTGTAACATGTGAAACCTTAATACTACTTTCCCCCGTGTAATTCGGCCAGTAAATCTGGTGAACCATAATAGAAGTAACATTCTCTAATTTTTCATGCAAACTGTCTTTTCTTTTCAGGCTAGAATCAGTTATCCTTTTTAAACCTTTTGGACAACTACTGATTCTCCCTCACAGAGATGGTTATGGCAAATCATGCATTTGTCCATTCTTATTCAGTTAGGTAACCCAGTACGGGAATGCATTCAGAATTTGCTTTACTTTTTAGAGGCTAAAAAAACGATCAACTTACATTTCATTCTTTGACTCAGCGAATCTCTCGTGGAGACTCCTTAGCTATCCGATAACTTAATTCCATATGCTTTGTGACATATGTGTGGACTGTGGGGGAGTTTTAGGAATGCATTTTATTCTCCCTGTGTGTCAAATAAATAAACCAATTGCATGAGTCAGCGCCTCTTATCTCTCTCTCTCTATCAGTACCATGGTCTTCCTGTGACACAAATTCTTTGCAACAGAAGTGCTTCAGGCAGACATGGTTTAGATACAGTGTAAGCGAAACTATATGTTGCTGTAAGACAAATAATATATCGTTGTAAAGGTTATAAAATTTGCAACAACTTTTATTGGGAGCCTTTTTCAGAAATTTTGGCTCTGTTAAGCGGTAATTGCAATTAATCGGTAAAACGTCGAGAAAAAAAGGTGCTATTTTGCAGGTTTTCAAAAATTGCAGCAAAACTATAGGAGATATAGTAAAAATGAATAGAACAAAATTTATAGATCATATCAAGAGGAATAAATTTGAAAAAAAATTATCATTGTACACCAATTATTTCGGGAGTTATGAGTGGATTAGTATTAGACCTAATTTCCTCCCTTTATGGGGGTGTAGGAGGGGAAGCAAGCAGGAGAGGGGTGGGGACTTTTGTGAAAATGCTAAGCCCAATGAGTTTTACCAGCCTGCAAAAAATCAGCTTTTAGCTAATTTGTTCCAGGTTTGACCTAATTTTGGTCTTTATTTACTGGGCTACAAGCCGTGTGGCTCAAAAAGGAAGTATGAAGATGATATTGCTCTGCAAGAGTTTAAATCTGAATGGGAAGAACAGCATTCTTTTACGAAGGGAAATTTGCCAAAGCCTGTGTGCCTTATTTGTGAAGCATGTGTTGCAGTTCCGAAAAATTTAATTTAAAACAGCACTTCAAAAAGATAAATGCAAATATAAGCTCACAGTATTCAATTAGTTCAGTAATGAGCACATAATTTTTAAATAAGAAGAAAGACTCTCTCAGGGGACTACAAACAATTTTTAATAAAAAAAAAAGTGATCAGTTGACGACAATGGTGAAAGCATCATATGAAATTACCCTCGTTACTGCCTGTGAAAAAGCCGTACTCTGATGGAGAAGAAATAATAAAGCTGAGTCTCATGACTTTTGCAAAAGCTACTGGAGACTGAAGGTCATTAAAATGGTGGATGACGTTGATCTTTCAAGAAATACTCTCATGAGTAGGGTCAATGAGATGTTCGAGGACATTACCAAACAAATATTGTCTTGCATCAGCACATGCAAATATTTTTCCCTTGCTATAAATGAGAGTCGTGATATAACTGATACTGCTCAGCTCTGTGTGTATTTGTGTTGTATCAATGAACAATTTGATGTGTCAGCAGAGCTTCTCAACTTGCGTCAGTTAGTTTCTACTTGAGGAGAAGGTATTTTTCAAGAAGTAAAAACAGCTATTGAAAATAGCAATTTAGACTGGGGAAAACTAGATAGTGTGTGTGCACAGAGCTCCTGCTACAATTGGCAAAGTAAAAGGTTTTGTGGAACATTTACATTTTTCATTACACATTAGTCAAATGACCTGCTGTAGCCTGTAATCAAAAATATGGTAACTGTAATCTTGTTAAATTTATAAATATGAGATGTTCTGCATTTCACTCAACCCAGGAAACTTTTATCTACTGTTTTGCTTATTGACTGCATATTCCTTCTTTATTATTGCTGTTTTATTTGTAAAGCTGGCATGAAAAAATACTAACCTTCACTACAAAGTAGAATGAAGGGGACAAGCTGTTTTCCTATAGCTTCACTTAACAGGAACCTTTAAAATAAAAATAATGGAAGGAAAGTGTATTTCGACCATTTATCTTTTTCGTGATTTTATTTATTTCTTCTTCTCAAAACTTATTTAATAAAGATTAAAATTTCATGATAAAAAAAACAAGATATGATTAAAATCTGCACTGTCTCTAGAAATGGCAATCCCAGGTAGCCACCTTGCCCTGTGAGTGTTACAGTTTATATTTTCAGTTTTATCAATAATGATGGCTTCTGAGATGAGTTCTGCTGTTCTATTAAATAAAAATTACAATTTCCTGCAACTCTCCCTGTGAAAAAAATTTGCAATTTGCAACTTTGAAAATAATGGCAGTCACTCTCAGAGTGATAACAGTGTGGAGAGTCATGGAACTAAGAAATAAAAATCTCCAATTTTTTGGCAGCTCTTCCTGCTAAAAAATCAGCAACTCAGAAAATAATGCCAGAGTCAAACTATGAACAACAACAGTGCCTATAGCAGAGAACTGCACACTAAGAAAAAAATCTTCAATTTTTGTCAACCTTGCTGCAGAAAAATCTGCTACTCATACAATTATGGAAGAGTCAAAGTGGGAATAACCTCGCTGCTCTTAGTGCAAAATCACAGAACTAGAACTAAAAAAACTAAGAAAAATCCCAATTTTTCACAACTCAACCTGCAAAAAAATTTGCAACTTGGAAAATGGAAAATAATTGGCAGAGTCAGTCTTGGAATGACAACAGCACCCCTGGTTGATAACCACGGAACTAAGAAATAAACATTCCAATTTTCTGCAACCGAACCTGCAAAAGAATTAGCAACTTAGGAAATCATTACAGAATCAATAAGAGAATGACTCCAGTTTTCCTGGAGGGAACTCCTGGGGGTGCTATGATGAGAAAAATATGAAATTTTCAAAAATTCCTCCTGCAAATAAACCTTCAGTTCCGGAAATAAAGCCAAAATCAAACTGGGAATAACTCTATCACCCCTGGTGGAGAATCACAGAACTAAGAAATAAAAATCCCAATTTTTGGCAAGTCTTCCTTCAGAATTATCTTCAAATCAGGAAATTCTTTGTTGTTTCTGGTTTTAATTATCACCATGAGCAACTCAAAGGGATATAAACAGTTGCCTGCTCCTAATTTAGGGTCACTGGTTCTAGGTAAGGGACAAAGCCAGCATTCAGACACACACATACCAACCATACCTCATCCGGGGCTTGAACATGTGTCCATCTTGGCCAAATGATCAGAAGCCAATGCCTCAGACCATTCATTCACTGAGGAAGCACAAATCTGAAAATAATGCTGGAGTCAAAGCGAAAATGATAACAACATTGCTGGTGAAAACTCAGGGAAGTACAACATAAAAATCTTTAATTATCCACAAATCTTCCTCCAAAAAAAATTTTACCTTGGGAAATATTGGCACATTTTTATGTCCAGTTTAAGCAGTTTTCTACCAAGGGCACTGGGGTTGTTTCCACATTGATTTTCTCATTGGGTTCTGTATTAAGGATTCTCCTGTAGTAAGAGTTGTCTAAAAACTGAAAGACTTGTTACAGAATACGTCCTCTCATTTCTACCAGGGGAGCTTGATTCGTCCAACTCTGGAAAAACAGTTGATTGACTCTACTACTTTTCCCAAATTGGATGTCTATTGCCAGAGAAGCTCCCATATAAATCTGTAAAACCATTATGCACTTCACTGTTTTTCTTGGAAGTTTTACAGAGAAGCTACCCTTTGTGGATGAGGGACTGAGTGCATAATTCTCACTTGATTTCAGGAATTTAGGTATTGACATGAGTGCAGATGGTCTTTGATATATATTCCCAGTAAAAAAAGTAAGATTTCGTGGCATAAGCAGAACAAACTCTTTGGTGAAATTTCATAGACTCTTAATTTGCTACATTACCAATTAATTCCTTTTAGAGAGCAATTGCTTCTTCTGTGAAAGGGCTGGGATACATAATTTGAGTACCATTCAATAAAGATCCATATTCACCAATGTACAATGATACTAGAAAGTTGAAACTCAGTGCATTGATTAATTCTTTCCGACATAGTCATCACTCGAAGAAACACACTTTTCCCAGCGACAGATACTCTTGCAAATGGCTCCTTTGTAGAATGTCTCAGGGTGTTATTTGAACTACAACTCTGTAGTTCAAATCACACCCAGAAATAACTGTTATCAGGAAAATGCTTGCCCCAAGAAATGACTTCAAGGATGGAAAAAGGAAGAAATCTGAAGGTGAAAGTCAGGCAAATAGAGTGGATGGGGAAAAATATTGAAGCCACATTCATGGACTTTTTTTCTGGCAGCAAGGGAGGCATGAACTGGTGCAATGATTTAGAGCGGCAAGACACCTTTTGTTAGCATTCCATGTCTCTGCTTCTTTATATTTTCATGCAATTTGCCAAGATGTTTAGCATAATATGTTCCAGTGATGCCAGAGCCCTTTGTAAGGTAATCAGTGAGGATCACACCTTAGTGACCCCAAAAACTGCAGAACATCACCTTACCAGCATATGTTAGGGCTTGAACTTTTTTGCAAAGTGGTGATTCAGCGTGCTTCCATTGTTTGGAATTTTCCTTTGTTTCTGGTTCAAACTCATGAACCCAACTTTCATCTACCATCACTAATCAAAGAAAACAAGCCATCTAGGTCATCATTGGTCATGGCCAAAAGTTGCTCTGAACACTCCACTCTGTCTCTCTTTGCAAAGATGTGAGAAACTGTGGAATCCAACTGACTGCTACTTTCCTCACATGAGAGTTATGAATAATGCCACAGAGCCAACATTGATTTTGACCTCAATAGCTAATTCCAGGATTGCTATGCACCGATCTTCCATGATTAATGCTCGGACTTACATCACCATCTCCACCACAGCAATTGTTGGTCATCCAGGACTTTCTTTGCTGAGGATGCTCACTCATCCACACTGAAATTATCTGTACCATTCCATTACAACACTATAGAATGGGCACTCAGCTCCATAGGCCACACTCGTTTTCTCATTAAAAAAAATGTGTAGTTTTGCCTTGGAGATACAATAAATGGATTACAGTTCCGTACTGAAGTTTGATCATACTTACAACTCACATAGCTCCACAAAATGTAGCAAGAAAAGCAGCCATCACAATCTTACCATACTCTATGCCACTATTACACAGGTTATGAACTATATAATGCAGAAAAAAAAAAACAAAATAGTGTACTATCATTTTTTCTATCCGAATATGGATCATATAATAAGTAGATTATTAATGATGAAATTATTTGATGCCTTATAATTTTTTATTATGTTAATTACATCTGTTGCATCTTTTGCTGTAAACTTATGGTTATTACAGAAATAGTTTAGATATATATCTGATGCTGACCTTGGCTACGTATAATGGATGCTTCCTACCTTCTGATTCAAGGCTACTTGAATTGGTAGAAGAACTACAAAGGATCAAGTGGGACATCGTCGGGCTAAGTAAGGTAAGGAGAAAATCTCATTGAACAGAAAAGTGGACATCTCTTCTATTATCGGGGGACAGATACTGGCAGAACTAGTAGTGTTGGATTTATAATAAACAAGAAACTGAAGGATAAAGTTGTAGAAGTTGAAAGTTCCTCTGACAGAGCTGCACGACTTGTTATCCAACTCTCGAGAAGATACCAGGCTCAGATTATTCAAGCTTATGCACCCACTGCAAGACATCCTGAAGAAGAGATTGAAGAATTTTATGAAAAAATTCGTCATCTAAATAATAAAGACAAGCAGCACTTGAAGATCATTATGGGAGATTTCAATGCAAAAATAGGGCAACAGCAACAGAATGAAACTTCAGTAGGTAAATTCGGTCACAGCATTAGAAACCAGCATAGAAATACTCTCGTACAATTTGCAGAGGCAGAAGGGTTTTTCATCATGAACTCCTTTTTTAAGTAAAAGCTATAAAGGAAATGGACATGGAGGCATCCCAATGGATTGAGAAGTGAAATTTATTTTATTATGTGTAACAAGAAATTTGTCATGGAAGACTGCAGTGTGCTAAACAAGTTCAACACAGGTAGTGACCATAGAATGGTAAGATGTAAGATGCACCTCAATGCTAAACTCGAGCGTGGCAAGCTCATAAAACAAACAAAGTGTATTGACACGACCAACCTTAAAAAACATCATAATACCTTCAAATTGGAACTGAGGAACTGATTCTCTGCTCTAGTAGTTCTAATGTCAGAAGTGGACATCTCTGAAGTTAACAGAAAACTAACTAAGGCTCTTATGGAAACAGCAAAAAAAATAGCTGGTACTAAGAACAAGTTACATACAAACAAATTATCTGGAAAAACCAAAATTCTGACGCAAAAAAGAAGAGAGATGAAGACAACCTAAAGGAGATGTAACTTCTAAAGTTGAATATATAGAGCTATGTAAGATGGTACAAAAAATTATCACTGAAGATGTAAGGAAATTCAAATGTGAACTAGTGAGGAAAGCAATTGAAAACAACCAAAGCCTGAAGAGAGCAAAGGAACATCTGAGTAAGGGAAGAAAACAGATTATGGCTCTGAGAAAAAAAGATGGTTCTGTAACAAGAAATAGAGGTGAAATTTTGACAAGAGTGAAAGATTTCTACTCAAAACTATATGAAAGGGATGATACATGTATTCCAGACATTACGAAAGGTACCAATACCAGAGTTCTTCCAATTCTCCTAGCAGAAGTTGCACATGCAATCAAGAACATGAAATGGAGAAAAGCTCCAGGAGAAGATGGAATTACTGTAGACATCATACAAGAAGCAAGTGGAGAAACTAAAACAGTACTCGCCCAAGTTTTCACTCGATGCCTTAATGAAGCGAAGATTCCTGAGGATTGAAACAGTGCTACAATGATCCTGCTACATAAAAAAGATGACGTTGAGGATCTCAGGAACTACAGACCTATCAGCCTCCTATCAGTGGTTTATAAAATCTTCACTAAAGTTCTTTCACACCGCTTGAAGGTGACAATGGACATACATGGCTCAACCAAGAGAATAAGCTGGATTCAGGAGTGGCTACAGCACTACAAATCATATCCACATACTGAGAAAACTAATTGAAAGAGCGAGGGAATATGAACTTCCAGTATGCATGACTTTTATCAATTATGAAAAGGCCTTTGATTCGGTGAAACTATCAGCAGTTACAACGGCTTTGAAATCCTGTGATATTGAAGAGGCATACATTAATATTATTAATAACATCTATGAAAATGCAAGTGCAAAGATTCGGCTGTTTGAAAATACAGCACACATAAAAATTGGAAAGGGAGTGAGACAAGGTGACACCATATCTCCGAAGCTCTTTAACGCCACATTGAAAAATGTCTTTCAATCACTGAACTGGGAAAACAAAGGGATAAAGATTAATGGAGATTATCTAACCCACCTTCGTTTTGCTGATGACGTAGTCATTTTTGCAACTACCCCATCAGAGCTGCAGAATATGATCCAGGAACTTGCTGACAAGAGTAAAGAAGTGGGATTAAAAATGAACTTTCAGAAGATAAAAGTGATGTACAATTGCTTTTACAAGAAACGAAGATTTATCGATTGATGGGGGAAAGCTGGAGATAACCAATACCTACATTTATCTTGGACAGCAGATATCAAGTGAGGGTCACAGTGATGAAGAAATTAATCAGTGTATAAAACTTGCCTGGACAGCATTTGGAAGAAACAGTATAATTTTCAAGAACAATATGCCATTATGTCTTAAAAGAAAAGTATTTGATCAATGCATCCTTCCAGTGCTTACATATGGTGCAGAGACATGGACCTTAACTAAAAGGGACATACAAAGACTGCAGACAACTTAAAGTAGCATGGAGAGATGCATGCTTGGTGTAATCAGGAGAGATAAGAAGAGGAACTCGTGGATCCGAAAAATGACAAGAGTGGAAGACATCATGATTAGAGTAAAATCCCTGAAATGGCAATGGGCTGGACATCGATTGATGGGGGAAAGCTGGAGATAACCAATACCTACATTTATCTTGGACAGCAGATATCAAGTGAGGGTCACAGTGATGAAGAAATTAATCAGTGTATAAAACTTGCCTGGACAGCATTTGGAAGAAACAGTATAATTTTCAAGAACAATATGCCATTATGTCTTAAAAGAAAAGTATTTGATCAATGCATCCTTCCAGTGCTTACATATGGTGCAGAGACATGGACCTTAACTAAAAGGGACATACAAAGACTGCAGACAACTTAAAGTAGCATGGAGAGATGCATGCTTGGTGTAATCAGGAGAGATAAGAAGAGGAACTCGTGGATCCGAAAAATGACAAGAGTGGAAGACATCATGATTAGAGTAAAATCCCTGAAATGGCAATGGGCTGGACATATTGCCAGAAGGACAGACCATCGATGGACAGCTGAAATTTTAGACTGGATTCCGAGGGACAGGAAAAGACCCAGAAGAAGACCACATGGGAGATGGGTGGATGAAATTCGAAAGTATGCGGGAGCAACATGGAGACTGGTACAAGACAGACCATTGTGGAAAAAACTTGGGGAGACCTTCGTCCAGCAGTGGGTTGATAATGGTTGGCAATGATGATGATGAAAGCCCTCTTTCCATTTTAACTGTATGTGCTGTAATTTTAGAAACTATGGGTCTTACTGGGTTTGTATTTTAACAAAAGTGTTTAGAGTTGTTGCTTCCATTGCTGGAAAAGTTTCTTTTTTTTTTTTTTTATAGTTTTGTGTAACTAGCTATGGTTCCTAAAGTTTTCTGACTGCCTTATAATCTTCTCTGTAGGTTCAATTTCTACTGTCCCTATCTATTGCCATTTCTTTTATTGCTTTCTCCATTCTTGTTGCATAGTCTATATCACTCATAATTATCATTTTGGTTGGTGTTGCCTGCCATGACAATATTTATTTTTGGGTTATTTCTCAAGAGTCACTAAAACTATGGGAAACATATGCAAGAAAAAACAGAAGTAAAAATAGGAGAAGGTATTAAAAACAAAGAATACTGTAGTAAAAAACATGAAAAAAATTGCATTCTTAATAAAGCAGGAGTATGTATACTGCCAATGAAAGGAAACGACAAAATAAAAAGTTCTCCATTTTATATAGGAAACACCAAAAAGAGCTTAAGGACACATCTGAAAGAACATTTCAAAATTCAGAACCAAAAACAAAGGAAAAACATATTGATTTAAATTTGTTTTTTAAATAAACTCTTATGGGAAGAATTTCAATTAATTAACAAAAAAACAAAAATGGAACAGAACTTAGAATCCCAGAAGCCATCACAATTTACAGAATACAAAATAAAAACTGTAACAATAAATAAAGTTTTTTATTTCATCTTCTATATGCATGAAAAGTAAAGAAGTTTGATTAAAAATGAACTTTCAGAAGATAAAAGTGATGTTCAATGCTTTTACAAGAAATGAAGATTTATCGATTGATGGAGAAAAGCTGGAGATAACAGACACGTACGTTTATCTTGGACAGCAGATATCAAGTGAGGGTCACATTGATGAAGAAATTAATCGGCGTACAAAACTTGCCTGGAGAGCTTTTGGAAGAAACAGCATAATTTTCAAGAACAATATGCCATTATGTCTTAAAAGAAAAGTGTTTGATCAATGCATCCTTCCAGTGCTTACGTATGGTGCAGAGACGTGGACCTTAACTAAAAGAGACATACAAAGGCTGCAGACAACTCAAAGATGCATGGAGAGGTGCATGCTTGGTGTAACCAGGAGAGATAAGAAGAGGAACTGCGTGGATCCGAAAAATGACAAGAGTGGAAGACATCATGATCAGAGTTAAATCCCTGAAATGGCAATGGGCTAGACATACTGCCAGAAGGACAGACCATCGATGGACAGCTGAAATTTTAGATTGGATTCCAAGGGACAGGAAAAGACCCAGAAGAAGACCACATGGAAGATGGATGGAAATATGTGGGAGTGACATGGAGGAGACTGGCACAAGACAGACCGTTGTGGAGGAAACTTGGGAGACCTTCGTCCAGCAGTGGATTGATAATGGTTGACAATGATGATGATGCATGAAAACATATTATTCAGGAAGAAAATAAGATAAAACATAAATCTAAAAAAATATTTAAAAAAATAATCTGCCATAAAGAAAAGCACAAGTGATATTCAGAATTATTCCAACAGAAAAAGAATGAACAAGTTTTCAACAAAAAGGACTTGACACTCAACACAGCCTCAAGACTCAACTAGAATCAAGGTAAATAAAGAATCATTTACAGAATTCACAAAAAATTAAGCAATATGAATCTTAAAATTCCAATATTCCACTAAAGTATGATGACAAAAATGAAGTTAAAATGCACAGAAAAAAACAGGAGATATTGAACAATACTACAATAGTTATGTCTAAATTATTATTATATCCTAAAATAATTATTATACTTATAGCATAGCAGAGTAATTTAACATTAACTACTATATTTTCCAAAAATACAGAACTTCACAATAAGATGAAATAATATTTAGAAAACATGTTGGTTTTCATCTCAAGATGTTTCTATCTTTTTATGAGAAAATCCCAATACACTGAAACCTTCAGGAAATGGTGGAAATTAAAAGAAAATGAAATATTATCATGATGTGATCAAAACATATAAAATAAGAAGTGTGTTGGGGGAGATGTCGGAGTGTGAGGGGGAGGGGGTTAATGAACAAACCTTCATTTTAAGAATATGGTTTCTTTTAATCTTCCTTGTAAACAAAAAAGTTGTGACACATAAAATAACAACACTATAACTAAATGCTTTGCAGCAAAACACAAAACATACAGTACAATACCTTCACTATTTACTGTGCTCACACTCTGTGCTTTCTCCACAGCTCCTAAGGCTGAATTCAAGCTGAATAAACTAGACACATTTGATGTGCCAGATACACCAGACGTACTTGGCAAACCAGAAATACTTGTTGTACTAGTCCCACCATCATTGCTTGTCATATTAGATACGCTGCTTGCACTGTGGAATGTTGTACTCACAACAGATAATGTTGGTATTTGGCAACCCCGAAAAACCAATGGGATTTTGTCTGCAAAGGTTTCTTTCATCCAGTTAAATATCAGCTTGCACTGTAAAAATAAAAGAAAGAGTGAAACAAAATAACAAGATTTCTATGCTATGTGTGCATGGAAAAAACATATTAATACATAAATGTGGTTTGCAAGTTAGAATTAATGATGAAAACCAGGTTAATACATACAACATGTATAAAATACAAGTGTCCTTCATTACACGCAATTTCACTTTTTGTATTTTTGCACAGAAAAAACATTAATACATGAATGTGGTTTGCAACTACAAAAATATTATGAAAAACTGCATAACTGCAAACTTATGGAACTGAAGTGATTAGCAATTTTATAGGAGTATAATATGGTTGAATATGGGTGAGGTTAGCTTACTGCTCATGCCAAATTTAACACACACATCCCTGTGCGTGCACAGCTTTGATTAGGTGGAACACAGTACATACCTTAATTCCTTGTTGCAGATTCCATATCTTATTTTTACGCAGAAAAGTAGTGCACCACCATCAGAAAGATTCAATTAAAAAGTGAAATAAAGTAATTACTTTCAGCTCGAAGCCCACATAGAAGATTTTATATTTACCCATAATCAGAGAGAAATACTTTGCACCTCACTGTATCATTAACAGGCACAGACAGTATAATACATACTGAATTACAAATCTGTAGTACAGAGATAGGGCAGAGAGCAACTTGGAATACCATACAGCAGCCAGTGGTCAAGGTCATGATGTTTATGTATGTCCATCATCCAGTGAGGGGAGGTCATGTAGCACAGCATTATGCAATGACACCATTATATGGTGAAATAAGGTAAGTGTTCAATCTGTCCGAAGCTTTAGAGCTGGAGCATCCTAGTGCATGTACACTGAAGTGCCAGAAAAACTGGTACAGACGATCATATGCAAATACATGGCAACACCACCTATGCTCGTACTCGGTTGCGTCCGCCAGTGCGTATATAAAGCGACAGACATCCTTGCCAGCTGTCAGAGCTGTTTTCGACATGAGAATGACAAGTAATAACGATTTAAGCTATTTTCAACGCGGTGTCATAGTTGGTGCTCGTGAGATGAGCCATAGTATTTCGGAGGTAGAAACAAAATTCAGAATTTCACGGACGACCATTGCAAGGGTGTACCGTGACTACAAGAATTCCGGCAAAACCTCCAACCTACGATACCAATGTGGCCGTAAAAAGACATTGGGTGAATGTGACCATCGTCGGCTGTCAAGAATCGTTTCACGCGATAGGCATGCAACACTCTCACAGGTATCATCAGAATTCAATGCTGGAGCCTCAACAAGCATCAGCGTCCAGACTGTGCAGCGTACCCTGCACGATATGGGCTTTAGGAGCCGACGCCCAACTAGAGTCCCCTTGATGGGTGCACGACACAGAGCTATGCACCTTGCTTGGGCACGGCAACACCGCCGCTAGATACTTGATGATTGGAAACAAGTAGCCAGGTCTGACAAGTCACGTTTTCTAACTGTATTGGGCAGATGGAAGGATTCGTGTGTGGCGCAAACCCCATGGAGCCATGGATCCTGCCTGTCAACAGGGAACTGTACTGGCTGGTGAGGGGTCCGTAATGGTATGGGGTGTGTTTAGCTGGGACCCCTGGTATGTCTACAAACGTCTGTGACTGGCCAACGCTATCTGTGCATCCTTTCTGACGAGATACACCCGTTCATGTCCTGCATTCATGCTGATGGATTGGGCCTGTTCCAACAGGACAATGCACCTCCACACAAGTGCTGGGACACCACATTATGGTTAGGGGAGCATTCATCTTACTTTTGGGTGTTGCCATTCCCACCCAAGTCCCCAGATCTGAACGTGATAGAACACATTTGAGATGCCAAGCAACGCACTATCGAACACAGGAATCCTAGACCTCGGAATACACCTGAATTGTGGAACGCTCTGTAGGAAGTATGGTGTGCATTGCCTACAGCATATTTCCAGAAGCTAGTAGAGCCCATGCCCCGCCGTATTTCTGCAGTCCTGCGCTCCCGTGGGGGACCTACCAAGTATTAGACCGGTGTACCAGTTTTTCTGGCACTTCAGTGTAAGTTAAACATATTGCACATCAAACGCAGGCATCGTCCCCACTGGCCTGAATAATCTATGCCATGCACAAGGGATCCATGGCTTCAGGCTGCTGATGCCAAATATGGACTCAACCATTTGCAGAATGAAGTATATACTGTGATTCAT
Organism: Macrothele yani; assembly: GCA_039090855.1. NCBI lineage: Eukaryota > Metazoa > Arthropoda > Arachnida > Araneae > Macrothelidae > Macrothele > Macrothele yani. The sequence continues at coordinate 3,165,198 of CM077020.1, read as the reverse complement.
TGGACCAGCAAAACTGCTTCAAGTTTTCTATCATCCAATCCATATACTGTTGGCACCAGGAGAATCATTTACATAATGGACTGTTGTTAGGAGAGGGTAGTGCATAGGGCATCTGCTCCTGTAGCCCATCCATGCCAGCATGTGATACATTGTTGTGAGGGATATTGCTTCTGGTTGACCCACATTATATTGGGCTGTCCACTGTGAAACTGTGCTGTGCCAATTGCCCTGTACAAGGCAATGCACACATTATTCACCTCTGGAATCCACCTTTTCTGCCCTTTGCAGTTATGTTCCTAGTTGGTTGTTTTGCCAGTTTGGTACTGATCCTGGTACACTTTAATCACTGACATCCTCGTAAAACCAACAAGAACCCCGCAGTTTCTAAAAATGGATGACCCAACCTTTAGTGAGCCCACTATTTGGCCTTTCGTAAACTCTGATAAATCTTTAGTTATCCATCACATCTGTAACTTCACTCTTAGCTGAACCACTAACTTTTACAAACACTTCTTCAGCCTACAGACCATGGTTTCCGCATTACACCAGTATCGGGAGCATCGAGGTATTCACAATTTAGTGTGCAATCAGTACGTACACAGGGTGTTTACAAAAGTTGCAGTTCACTTCGATAACTCAAAAATGAAGTGGTGCAGGAAAACAGAGTCAATGGGTATTGATAAGGAATGAAATGATCTATTTAAGAGATATATGAATGACGCGAAGATCCCCTGATTGGGAAGGGGAGATCTGGAGGGATATCTCAACGTAACAAGATAGGGGGGTAAATTCAAATTACAAACCTGTACAGCATACTCACCTTAATACTTAAGCAAAGCAAACTGAATTTGCTTCTACCACTTACTGGTCATCCATGTAACACTTCTCAGAAAACTTGAAAATTTCACCGTCCTGGAGTGGGAATCGAACCCCGCATCTCCCAATTATGGGTCGAGTATGCTAACCATTACACCACTCAAGACAGTGAAGTTCCAAGCAACTGAGACATAGGAACAGATTTTTGCTAGTCAAAGCATCCATGCTTCCTCATAGTGCTTTGACCCAATTCTCATCCGGATGGATGTAGGTCGGAGGTCACCAGTACCACAGATAAATCAATGAAGGAAGAATAAGACATGGAAAATTCAATGAATACTCAAATGATATCAAGATCCCCTCATTGGGAAGGGAAGATCTGGAGGGATATCTCAATGTAGATAGGGGGTAAATTCAAATTACAAACCTGTACAGCATACTCACCTTAATATTCAAGCAAAGCAAACTGAATTTGCTTGTACCACTTACTGGTCAACCAGGTAACTATTTCTCAGAAAACTTGAAAATTTCACCGTCCTGGAATCGAACCCCGCATCTCCTGATTACCGGTCGAGGATCCTGACCTGGGTGGTGTAATGGTTAGCATACTCGACCGGTAATCAGGAGATGCGGGTTCGATTCCCACTCCAGGACAGTGGAAATTTTCAAGTTTTCTGAGAAGTATTACATGAATGACCAGTAAGTGGTGCAAGCAAATTCAGTTTGCTTTGCTTGAATATTCAAAGAATTTTCCATGTATTATGAAGAATATTTCTTCCTTCATTGATACTCACCTTAGTGTAAATCCTCAGTAAAATTTCTAGCGACTCTCAGGTTCAGGTTGTGCCTTCTTGAGCTTCAGCATATCTGTAAGGAAAAGCTGGTTTCCCTACAACTCTGAACTGTTTCTGCCTTTTCCTAAGCATCAGTGGGAGTGATCTAAGGGGATGATTTTTTAGGGAATATATTAGGGGCCTAAATGCACCCCTCACTGCAAAACATACTCTCCAGAATATCCCCCCTCCAATTTTCACCAAGAAGATGTAAACACACCCATAAATTTTGTGCAAAATCCTGCTATGTAGTAAATTTAGGGTTTCAGTCTAGAACTTCAGAAGGAAATCTAGGATATAAATTCCATGAGGAGGTGAAATTATAGCACTAAGCTCTCCCCTGAGATAAATTATTGCCCACGATTACCCATTTTCAGGAGCTCAACTAATACAAAAATCAATAAATGTTAAGTGTGTTCACATCAGCTGCCTGTCATTTTACACAATCATTTGGAGAAGGTTCATTTTTCACATTATCTTTACAATAGCTTCAATATTGGGAGATGTAAAGACTCGTGCAACTTCTATGTGCTGTTATTCACATTGGTTGTCCGCCTGACATTAGAAAATGGTTAAAATTTACCATGAGACAGACAATGCTCAACACACATCTTGTTGCCTTACAGAGCAAAATCTGTGTACCAAAATTGAATTACATCTGTCTCTTATGGCGATTCCTGGAGCACGTTCAACGAATCAAGCACTCTTATAGCCACCCTGTATCCAATAACTCAGAACTAGTTTCCTGTTGTATCAGAGGTTTAAAAAAAAGCAAATGTGCATTTTCTTCAATAACATGTTTCTGTGGAATGTGTCAACAGATAAAGAAAGGACTGAAAATAAATTGTATGTGTTTACATGTACACAAGTATATCCTGCATTGCAGCTAGTGATATAAGCAACAGTTTTTAAATGCCATGTGGTAGAATCATCAATCTGTCATTATTGCTTCAAAATGTGTAGATAACAGCAGCATGCTATCATTAATAACAGCAATAAACTATATTCTTATAAGCTAATCAAATAAACACATAATACAGACTGTAATGAATAATGCATCATAGTTACATATTAATGCAAAGTTATCAAGGTTTCAAAGTGGATTGCAAAAACACTCAGAGCAGAAAAGAATATGCATATCAGAGCAACAGCAGAATTGCACGTGTATATTTCTTACTTAAAACCTTGACAGAACACAGGAAAAACTGCAATCTTTACAAGCACACCATCAACATTTCATTTACATCATCACAGGTATAAAATATTGTATGTCCATATTTCACAGAAAAACAATATGCAAATACAGCCAGTGCCATTGATTCCTCTTAGCACAAGTGTCTTTCAAGGATAGCACATGGCTTACCTATGCAAATGCTAGTTAACTTGTGCCTGCCATATGACCATGGAAATATGCAAAGTTACTTTTGTCTCGAAGATGCTTAGAGACAAAGTTACTTTTGTCTCTAAGCATGTGGAGGTAAGTTTATTTGTGAGGGTGTGGCACCTGGCATCAATATGAGGCACAATTTGTCTTTTGTCTGCATACCATTGTTAGTATGCATGCCATTGTTAGTCTGCAAGTCTTTTAAGTCATCCCTGTCTTGTTAAAAACCTGCCTTGCAACACCCCTTGCCAGGGCTTATGATACTGTAAAAACATTGGTAATTCTACGTTCTCTGCAGGACATCAAACCCCACTAATGGAAAGAAATTTGCCCACTGAATATTGTGCAATGATATTAATTTTTGAAGTGTCAACAAAATGCCAGCACTGTTGGAGCATTAGATGCAGAACTTTTCCCTGAAATTTCAGATAGTACCCCTACCCTTCTTTCCCACTGTAACATCACAAACATGCCAGGTAATGATATAAAGTAATTTATTTACATTTCATTCTTACAATCACTATAACAATTCATTTCAGAACATCTGCTTGCATAACAATGACCAGCCACCACTGGTCTCCTCCTCCACTCTCCGTGCAGGCGCATCCCAATCCAAGGCGTGATTCAAGGTTCTGTATCCAGGGCGCGATTTCACTGATTAGCAACTAACAAATAGCTAGTGAAAAATCAAATTTGCTAGTGAAAAAAAATCGCAGTAGCAAATATTGCTAGTAAGGTAATTTCTTTATTTAAAGTAACCAAAAATCATTATTAATCCACGAAATTTACATAACAGTTTCTATTATCACTTGTTAAAACAGCAACGATCAGCGATTCTCTTTCGCCAATTTCCTTTCGACACTTAATACCCATCACTCCCCATATCTTTCATCCCTTCCAAACTGTCGTGGAAGCGCATTGAAACTCCTCTCCATCGTGCCCTCATTGGTCTATTACAGAAACTGAACTTGACGTCGGCAATGGTTGCTGTGACAACCCAGAGCTATGGGATGGATCGGTTGTTTGACACCTGCTCTGCCACCCTCCCTTCTTTTGGCCCATGAACTTTGTCCTCAACTCCTGTCGTACCCTAAGCCAAGCGATCGCCTACTTCCACAAGTCTTGATAGTCGTGCATACATCAAATACTGCGCTCTAATGATCAGTGATGAATAAGCAAGAATAATTCCACTTATTCGGATGGTATACAAAACCGAAAGAAGCAAACCAAAATGTTACTGGAACACTGGCAAAAGTCTTATCCATAGTAACTAGCCTAATTGCGAGGCATAGATAGACGCTTTTTTACGAAACGTGTTCGTGGAGGGGGTAAACGATTACGGAAGAAACTTTTGCTTCGTCTGACTTCTGGTTTTGGAAATTTTCCTTGTATTTTCAAGCTGAAATACAAATATTTATCCAGTAAAATGTTAATGAGCAATAATACTTGACAGAGGCAACGTTGTGAGAAAAAAAAATTATGATTACGGAAAAAATCCAAATTCCGTCGACCTTTCGTTTTCTAGTTTCGTAAAGACGGAATTCCAATAATAACGAAAAAAGCCGGAATTCTTTGAATTCGCGGAAGAATCTCATGCCTGAAGATTACAGAAAAATTTTGCAGCTGCCAACTTCCGTTTTTGCAAATTGTTCTCCACAGTTTCAAGCTAAAATGCAAACATTTATGCAATAAAATGATATTTAAAAAGAAAAGCGGACACAAAGACAACATTGGGAGAAAAATTTGCGATTACGGCAAAATTTTCTTACTCCGTTTCACTACTGTGTTCGAAAGTTTTGAAGCATGAAATTTCGTCTCCAGATGGAAAACAACCCCCCCCTCCCAAATATCGATCTTCAGAATGATCTAACTGATGACAAAAAAAAAAAAAAAAAAAAAAAAAAAAAGCGGGATTCCGCGAATCCATGTAAGAATCTCGTGTATATCATAAAAATAATAGCAAAAGAAAAATTTGAAACAAAATGAAAATTTGTAGAATCCGTAGTTTTGATAGTGAGTTCCGTAGTCGGACAACTAATTCCGTAGAAACTACGGCATTGTGTGGTAGTTGGCAGATATGAAGTGTGTAGAAGTTTAGCAGAAATTTGTGCGATACTTCCACTTAGTACTGCATGTTGTGAGGTGGGATTCAGTTTTTTAAAAAGAATACAAGGGGATTGGAGGAACAATTTGTCTGTTGAAACTTTAAATGCTCTGATGACAATTGAAATAGAAGGGCCACAAGAAGAGATTTTTAATCCACGGTCAGCAGTTATAAAGTGGTATGATGACAAAGTCAGACACCTTGAGCGTAAACCATATGGGAAGAAATCTGAATTAGAATGTCAGTGAAATATATTCATGTGGTATGAGAATTTGTTAGAAATTAATAATAAAGATAGTCACTAAACTTATCTAAGATTATATTCATTATTCAAAAAGGTAAGTCAAAATATTTATACACATATTTAAATTTCTGTGTAACTTTATTAGAAAATAAGTTATGATGTGATTTAGTTTTACTGCTAGTCATGCAAATGTTTTGCTAGCAAACTATTTGGTCACTAGCAAAATTTGCTAGTGAGCAAAAAAGATGAAATCTTGCCCTGTCTGTATCTCTCTCAGCACTCCAACACAGTTCAAAGTATCAGTCCGTGCTCTTGCACATTAAAATCCAAGTTTAAGAAATATACATATCATGAGACATATCCCTAAGAACAGTTTCACAGAAAAACGTGCTTCAGATTATACAAATATAATATCAAAGGTATTGTGTACCTAATATTGAAAGGTATCATCATCATCATCATCATCATTGTCAACCATTATCAATCCACTGCTGGACGAAGGTCTCCCCAAGTTTCCTCCACAACGGTCTGTCTTGTGCCAGTCTCCTCCATGTCACCCCTGCATACTTTCGAATTTCATCCACCCATCTCCCATGTGGTCTTCTTCTGGGTCTTTTCCTGTCCCTTGGAATCCAATCTAAAATTTCGGCTGTCCATCGATGATCTGTCCTTCTGGCAGTATGTCCAGCCCATTGCCATTTCAGGGATTTAACTCTGATCATGATGTCTTCCACTCTTGTCATTTTTCGGATCCACGAGTTCCTCTTCTTATCTCTCCTGGTTACACCAAGTATGCACCTCTCCATGCTTCTTTGAGTTGTCTGCAGCCTTTGTATGTCTCTTTTAGTTAAGGTCCACGTCTCTGCACCATACGTAAGCACTGGAAGGATGCATTGATCAAACACTTTTCTTTTAAGACATAATGGCATATTGCTCTTGAAAATTATGCTGTTTCTTCCAAAAGCTCTCCAGGCAAGTTTTGTACGCCGATTAATTTCTTCATCAATGTGACCCTCACTTGATATCTGCTGTCCAAGATAAACGTATGTGTCTGTTATCTCCAGCTTTTCTCCATCAATCGATAAATCTTCATTTCTTGTAAAAGCATTGAACATCACTTTTGTCTTCTGAAAGTTCATTTTTAATCCCACTTCTTTACTCTTGTCAGCAAGTTCCTGGATCATACTCTGCAGCTCTGATGGGCTAGTTGCAAAAATGACTACGTCATCAGCAAAACGAAGGTGGGTTAGATAATCTCCATTAATCTTTATCCCCTTTGTTTTCCCAGCTCAGTGACTGAAAAACACCCTCCAATGTGGCATTAAAGAGCTTCGGAGATATGGTGTCACCTTGTCTCACTCCCTTTCCAATTTTTATGTGTGTTGTATTTTCAAACAGCCTAATCTTTGCACTTGCATTTTCATAGATGTTATTAATAATATTAATGTATGCATCTTCAATACCGCAGGTTTTCAGAGCCATTGTAACTGCTGATGGTTTCACCGAATCAAAGGCTTTTTCATAATCGATAAAAGCCATGCACAATGGAAGTTCATATTCCCTCGCTCTTTCGATTAGTTCTCTCAGCACATGGATATGATCTATTGTGCTGTAGCCACTCCTGAATCCAGCTTGTTCTCTCGGTTGAGCCATGTCCAGTGTTACCTTCAAGCGGTGTGAAAGAACTTTAGTGAAGATTTTATAAACCACTGATAGGAGGCTGATAGGTCTGTAGTTTCCGAGATCCTCAATGTCACCTTTCTTATGTAGCAGGATCATTGTAGCGGTGTTCCAATCCTCAGGAATCTTTCCTTCATTAAGGCATCGAGTGAAAATTTGGGCGAGTACTGTTTCGATTTCTCCACTTGCTTCTTGTATGATGTCTACAGTAATTCCATCTTCTGCTGGAGCTTTTCCCCGCTTCATGTTCTTGATTGCATGTGCTACTTCTGCTGGAAGGACTGGAGGAACTCTGGTACTGGTATCTTTCATGATGTCTGGAGTGCATGTATCATCCCTTTCATATAATTTGGAGTAGAAATCTTTCATTCTTGTCAAAATTTCGCCTCTATTTCTTGTTACAGAACCATCTTCTTTTCTCAGTGCCATAATCTGTTTTCTTCCCTTACTGAGATGTCCCTTTGCTATCTTTAGGCTTTGGTTGTTTTCAATTGCTTTCCTCACTAGTTCACAGTTGAATTTTCTTACGTCTTCAGTGATACTTTTTCGTACTGTCTTGCATAGCTCTATATATTCCACTTTGGAAGTCGCATCTTCTTTAGTTGTCCTCATCTCTCTTCTTTTTTGCATCAACATTTTCGTTTTTCCTGATAATTTATTTACATGCAACTTGTTCTTAGACCCAGCTAATTTTGTTGCTGTTTCCATAAGAGCTTTGGTTACTTTTCTGTTAACTTCAGAAATATCCACTTCTTCCGATGTTAGGCCTTCTAAAGCAGAGAATCTGTTCTTCAGTTTCAATTTGAAGGTATTATGGTGTTTTTTAAGGTTGGTTATGTCAATACATTTTGTTTGTCTAATGAGCTTGCCACGTTCAAGTTTAGTGTTGAGGTGCATCTTACATCTCACCAATCTATGGTCACTACCTGTGTTGAACTTGTTTAGCACACTGCAGTCTTCTATGACGAATTTTTTGTTACACATAATAAAATCAATTTCACTTGTCGTCCCATTTGGATGTCTCCATGTCCATTTCCTGTGTGGCTTTTTCTTGAAGAAGGAGTTCAAGATGAAAAACCCTTCTGCTTCTGCAAACTCAACGAGAGTATTTCCACGCTGGTTTCTGTTGCCGTGACCAAATTTACCTACTGAAGTTTCATTCTGTTGCCGTTGCCCTATTTTTGCATTGAAATCTCCCATAATTATTTTCAAGTGCTGCTTACCTTTATTATTTAGATGACAAATTTCCTCATAAAATTCTTCAATTTCCTCTTCAGGATGACTTGTATATCGCACGTTATATGCTCAGTGAGACACGTGCTCCCATGCCGAGAGAAGCCTAATTATGCAACAAGTTTTCGTTAGTTAAAAAATATTTACAAATAAAATTTTTTAGCTAAAATATTAATTCACAATCAAACACTCACTCATTCATTAGTACACTCATACATTTAAAACTATCCATTAATTAAAACCTATCTCATTAGAAACGGCTATACTCGTCGGGTCGGGAGACATGGCTCACTCAAAAAACACTTCATCGACGTTATCACGGCAAGCACTTTCAGTGTCCCATGAACATTATCATCAGGCCACCAACAACCCGCACGAGGGTTCCTCGCATGTGTGTAGCTGCAGAAGTTGCATGTCAGGAAACGAACAAAGGAGTGTAGCCTGCACTATGTGTTAGGTGAATCTCCTTAAGTGCCGCCATCTATCTATCTGATGAGTTGGTAAGTATATCTATCGGAAGTACAATTCTTTTTTCTTTTTTTTAATGTAGGAACATTGAAATACTTATTTATAGAAATGAATACATTATTATTAGTCCTTTATTAAATGAGTTAGTAAGAATATCTATGTAAGTACCAACTCATCCGATAGATGGCGGCACTTGAGGAGATTCACCTAACATGTACTGCAGGCCGCACTCCTTCCTTCATTTCCTGACATGCAACTTCTGCAGCTACACACACGTGAGGAACCCTCGTGCGGGTTGTTGGTGGCCTGATGATAATGTTCATGGGACACTGAAAGCGCTCGCCTTGATAACGTCGACGAAGTGTTTTTTGAGTGAGCCATGTCTCCCGACCCGATGAGTATAGCCGTTTCTAATGAGATAGGTTTTAATTAATGGATAGTTTTAAATGTATGAGTGTACTAATGAATGAGTGAGTGTTTGATTGTGAATTAATATTTTAGCTAAAAAATTTTATTTGTAAATATTTTTTAACTAACGAAAACTTGTTGCATAATTAGGCTTCTCTCGGCATGGGAGCACGTGTCTTACTGAGGGTATAACGTGCAATATACCTTTCAATATTAGGTACACAATACCTTTGATATTATATTTGTATGAACTACATTTTCATCTACAAAATTAATAAAAAAATTTGCAAAATATTTGATATATATCTAACAGTTTCAAGCAAATACATCTACAGCACAATAGATCATATCCACGTACTGAGAGAACTAATTGAAAGAGCGAGGGAATATGAACTTCCATTGTGCATGGCTTTTATCGATTATGAAAAAGCCTTTGATTCGGTGAAACCATCAGCAGTTACCACGGCTCTGAAATCCTGCGGTATTGAAGATGCATACATTAATATTATTAATAACATCTATGAAAATGCAAGTGCAAAGATTCGGCTGTTTGAAAATACAACACACATAAAAATTGTAAAAGGAGTGAGACAAGGTGACACCATATCTCCGAAGCTCTTTAATGCCACATTGGAAAATGTCTTTCAATCACTGAACTGGGAAAACAAAGGGATAAAGATTAATGGAGATTATCTAACCCACCTTCGTTTTGCTGATGACGTAGTCATTTTTGCAACTACCCCATCAGAGCTGCAGAGTATGATCCAGGAACTTGCTGACAAGAGTAAAGAAGTGGGATTAAAAATGAACTTTCAGAAGACAAAAGTGATGTTCAACGCTTTTACAAGAAATGAAGATTTATCGATTGATGGAGAAAAACTGGAGATAACAGATACGTATGTTTATCTTGGACAGCAGATATCAAGTGAGGGTCACATTGATGAAGAAATTAATCGGCGTACAAAACTTGCCTGGAGAGCTTTTGGAAGAAACAGCATAATTTTCAAGAGCAATATGCCATTATGTCTTAAAAGAAAAGTGTTTGATCAATGCATCCTTCCAGTGCTTACGTATGGTGCAGAGACGTGGACCTTAACTAAAAGAGACATACAAAGGCTGCAGACAACTCAAAGATGCATGGAGAGGTGCATGCTTGGTATAACCAGGAGAGATAAGAAGAGGAACTCGTGGATCCGAAAAATGACGAGAGTGGAAGACATCATGATCAGAGTTAAATCCCTGAAATGGCAATGGGCTGGACATACTGCCAGAAGGACAGACCATAGATGGACAGCCGAAATTTTAGATTGGATTCCAAGGGACAGGAAAAGACCCAGAAAAAGACCACATGGGAGATGGGTGGATGAAATTCGTAAATATGCGGGAGTGACATGGAGGAGACTGGCACAAGACAGACCGTTGTGGAGGAAACTTGGGGAGACCTTCGTCCAGCAGTGGATTGATAATGGTTGACAATGATGATGATGATGACATAAGGATTATATGTCACTAAAAAATTTTTTTACAAAAGCATATGTATATATGAAAAAGTATGTACATATATGAAATGTATGTGTAAGGTGGATCATCTAAAATGGGGATCCTCCTAAGTCCATCTGCATTTTTGTGCATAGTTCCAGGCCGATGAACTACTTCAAAATCACATGCTTGTATGGCAAGGGCCCTTTAAATACTCAACCATCTCATTAGATGAGTATTTGAACTTGCGTTAGTACATAACCAAACAAGAGGGTTATGATCAGTTTGTATGATGAAACTTTGACCGTCCAGGTAGCATTTCAGTTTCTATACAGCAAACATGACTGCAGCACATTCTTTTTTGCTGACACTGTATGTCTTTTCTACTTTAGAAAATTTTCTGCTTAGATAGATGACTGGATGTATGGATCTATCTTCCTGCTCTTACAAAAGGACAACTTGCATTCCTTCATCTGAAGCATCAGTTTGTAGAATAAACTTACACTCATAGTCAGAAATATACAGAATGGGAAAATTGGATAGAGACTAAGTTTCACAAAAGCCCTCTCACACTGTTCTGTCAATGTAACTGTTTCTTTGCGAGTTTTTCCTTTCAGACTATCTGTTAAGGGAGCTGCTGTTGAAAGAAACAGTGGAATATATCTGCTGTAATATTCAGTTGGGCCTACGAATGATCTTATGTGCGTGTTGCTCTTTGGTATGGAAAAATCTTGTATGGCCTGAATCTTAAGTTCAGCTGGTTTCCAATATCCTTGTCCAACCACATGACCCAAATACAAGACGTGATCTTGAGCAAATTTACATTTGGAAAGTTTAATTGTCAGTGAAGCTAACTGGATTCACTGTAATATCTTTACAAGATGCATTAAGTGATCTACCCAATTGAAAGGAAAAAATGGCAACATAGTCTAGGGATGGTATGGCAAACTCTTTGTAGGCTCTCAGAATTTCGGACATCATCCTGCTAAATAAATAACGTGCATTCTTAAGACCAAATGGCATCTTTAATAGCTGATATGTTCCAAAGGTAGTAACAAACATTGCCAATCACTGAGCTCTAGCACTTAATGGGATTTGCCAGTACCCCTTTGTTAAACTAGTACAGCAATATACTTCACTCCAGAAAACTTTTTGACTTTTTCTTCTATGTTTGGCAAAGGATAGAACTGAGTCCTTGTCATTATTTAACTTCCTGTAATCAATACATGGTCTCTTCCTGGTGTTTCTACCAAAATCATGAGAGATATGAAGTTTGATTCACCAGCTTCTATGATCTTGTACTGTAGTATTTTCTCTATCTCTGCTTTGAGAATGTTATTCGGCCTGAGAGACATTCTGTAAGGCTTTACTGTAACAGGAGCATCGCTAACTAACTCAATATCATGTTCTACCAATTGAGTTCTTCCTGAGACATTAGAAAACAATTTCAAATGATGACATAATTTTTTTTTCAGTTCGTGAATTTGTTGGTCAATTAAACATTCTCGAAGTTTACTGTTTTTCTCATTAAAGAAAGCTCAATATATTCAGATCTTTTTTCCATTTGCAGAAAATTTCTCTCTAAATCTGTTTCACCATTCTCAAAAACAGGCAAGAGATCTGCAAATTCTGGTCATTTAAAGTATGGTTTCAACATGCTAATGCGGTATACTTGATGTTTTGCATTCTTGCCTTCAAATCTTACCACATAATTAATCTCAGAAATGTTTTTCTCAATTTTTCCTAGTCCTTTCCACTATTTGGCTAACTTATTTGGCCTACAGGTAACAAAAACTAACATTAAATCTCCTTCTTGAAATTCATGTTTTACAGCATTTCGATCATACCAATATTTTCTTTTAACTTGAGCTTCTTCCATATTTTTAGCGGCAAGTTCTTGACATCTTTTCATCCTGTTTATTAACTTAAACACAGATTTGGTGACATAATTTTCTTCTTCAGGAGGATCCATCCATTGTTCATACAATAGTGTCATTGGCATCTGCAGATTTTTGACATGCACTAATTCAGCAGGTGTGAATCCTGTGCTTTCATGTGTTACAGTTCTCAAAGCAAACAGTGCTTCTGGTAATTGTTTCACCCAATCTGGAGCAGACTCAAGACACAAAACTCTCAAAATCCTTTTAATAGTTCGGTGGAAACATTCTACCAGATTATGTTGAGGAAGGTATACAGAACTACAAGTAACTTTTATTCCAAGCTGCTCAAAAAACTCTAGTGATACTCATAAAACTGGTTCCCTGATCAGTTCGAATTTCTTTCAGAAATCCCATACAGCTAAAAATATGCTAAAAATACAAGGCATCAACTACTGACGTGGATCCTATATCTGGAACTGGTACCACATCTGAATATTTGGATGACAAACACATAGCTGTTATAATGTATTTATTTCCATTCGGAGTCTTGGGCAAAGGTCCACAGGCATACATTCACGTTGATCTTTATAAAAACTTCTGGTATGATCGGCACTATTTTCAAGGATGCATTCTTTTTATCCTTAGCCTTACCAGCATGTTGGCATGCATCACAAGTTTTTACAAATTCTTCAATTTCTTTATAACAGTTTGACCAATAAAAATACTTTGCTAATCTGACTTTGGTCTTTGTCACACCTAGATGGCAGGAAGTTCCTTCATGACACATGCTTTCTATTTGCTCTCTATATTGTTCTGGAACAACAATAAAAGTTTTTTCTTTGCCGATCTTATCCATCTTCTATTTCACCAAAATCCACTGGTTTAGCATAGCATAACCATTTGCTATTTTAGAATCTATTGCCTCTCTTTCTTTGAGAATATTTCTCAATTCCACACACTACCATTGAGCTTCAATGAAGCCTTTTGAATCTATTTTAACCAAATCCAAAATGGCTTTATCTTTATCACCCACTAGTGACAGAATTTCTTCTTCTAATTTATCTGCTACTTATGAAACCACAACTTCTTCTTCAGGAGTGTGTTTTCTTTCCTTTCTGAATTATTTTTTACTGGATCTCTCTCTTCATTGCTTTGTTTCTGTTTTTCTTGATAACAAGTTACTAAGGCATTTACTTGTTCTGAATTACATCAATGTTCCACATCAACATTTTTTAACAAAGCAGCAGTCTGATTACCAAGCAAATATCTACCTTGATTTAGCAACTTCCTAATTACTGCAGCCTCAGTGATAACATACTAGTTCAACTTCTGCCAGTAGTAAACAAATCATAAGAGTGATAATCAGTATATAAATATATATACTGTCTCATATGTTTACATGGTTTATAAGGTAAATGTCTTGGTGTCTGCTTAAAAAGGTGATTTTTCAAACATACACATTATATGCTTCTGTTCAACACGTCAATAATTATTTAGGTGTAACTACCGTAGCTCAGACCTCGCTGACTTATACTTGCCAACAACACGACCATTATGGTATCTCAGTTGTAGTATTTGTTAAAAGTACTAGAAATAATTTTAAAACATACCTTATTGTACTCAGGTCATTATGTTCAAAATCTATTATTCATCAACTCCTGTGCTGGAGGTTGTCATATGATAAACTGGTCCTGCAGGCCACTCAGGGTCGTACTTGACTGTGGTACAAAGATTTTCTTTTACCACCGAGTCGCGTTTCCCCGTCATCATGTCTCGTTTTTCCATCATCATGTATCGTCTTCCCGTCATCATGTCTCATGGGCGTCTGCTGTGCCATCTGTTGGCAGTCTTCGCATTATGTCTTTGCGTGCGTCTCACCTTTTCTTCAAGATATTTTTATTCACAACACTCTCTGTTTCAATTAAATTCCGCCATGCATATGAAAGATTAATGGGAGTATTATTGTTACATACATTTTCTCTATGTTTATATATGCATACGGCTTCAGATGTTATCATTTCTCCCCAAATATGCATATATAAACATAGAGAAAATGTATGTAACAATAATACTCCCATTAATCTTTCATATGCATGGCGGAATTTAATTGAAACAGAGAGTGTTGTAAATAAAAAATCTTGAAGAACAGGCGATACGCACGCAAAGACATAATGCGAAGACTGCCAACAGATGGCATGGCAGACTCGCACGAGACGTGATGACGGGAAGACGAGACATGACGAAGAAACGAGAAATAATGACAGGAAGACGAGACATGATGACGAAGAAACAAGACATGATGACAGAAAAACAAGACATGACGATAGAGAAACGAGACTTGGTGGTAAAAGAAAATCTTTGTACCACAGTCAGTACGACCCTGAGCGGTCTGCAGTTCGTTTCACGCCTGAGGATGCCAGTGAGTGCTGGTGAAACGCGTAGCATGGTGTGGCACAGATAATGAGACGAGGATTCGTTGGCTTTCACGACCGACTCAGCATGATGTTTTTATCGCGCATCTTGGTTTTTTGTTCCTTTTATTGGAAAGTTCTTGCTTCAAATCTTGTTGTTCTTTGTTTTTACCCGTTGCATACCTTCATTTTTAATACGAGGCCACTTTCATTTCATTACATCTCATGTGACAGCCTGCAGGACCAGTGTTATGATACGACAACCTCCAGCACAGGAGTTGATGAATAATAGATTTTAAACAGGATGACCTGAGTACAATAAGGTATGTTTTAAAATTATTTCTAGTACTTTTAGCAAATACTACAACTGAGATACCGTAATGGTCGTGTTGTCGGCGAGTATAAGTCAGCGAGGTCTGAGCTATGGTAGTTACACCTGAATAATTATTGATGTGTTGAAAAGAAGCATATAATGTGTATGTTTGAAAAATCACCTTTTAAGCAGACACCAAGACATTTAGGTAAACAAATATTTTGTTCATCAAGAAGTTGCGCCCCAGTCATCATATTTGGCAATGCATGCTCTTCACAAATGATATCAACCAAAGATCCAGTATCACGAAGAATAGGCATGGTAAAACCATTTATTTTCCCTTTAAAGGTATAAGGTGCCGAGAGATCCCCTTCAGCTTCACTTCTGATTCTCTTTACAGTTCCTGAGTTCTGAGGTTTTAATTTCGGGCACTGAGGTCGAATATGATTGTATGATCCACACTCAAAACACTGGATCCTTTGCCATTGCTCATACCTTTCTTTATTCTGAGGTGTACTCCAATCCGACCATCCTTGTCTTGCATCTGACTCAGCATAATACTTTTCATAAGAACCAATTTTCTTAGAATTTTCCGAATTATAGTTAACTCCAGCCCCTTTCACACTGTCTGGCATTCTCTCTGATGCATAAAAATCATTTGACAAGAATTTCTTTTTTCCACCTCTTACAGTTTCATAATTGTCTAAAATATCTGCCAATACTGAAAGTGAAACAATATTAGACCATTCATCAACGAAATGTTCTTTGATTTCAATAGGCCCTTTTCGCTTCAATTGATCGGTGATCGTTAAATTTTTTTAGCTTCTCAAAATCATCTACTTTAAATCCTGAAATTCATTCATTGAAATAATTTCCTAACTCGAATATGAAATATTTTCAGGTCTTCTTTGGTGTATGCATATGTTGAACAAATTTTAACCTAATATTATCTTAACTTGTATCTTTTAAGAAATAACTTTTTAACGTATTCATATTTTTTTGCATCTTCTACATTTTCTCTGGCAATCAATTGTGATATTCCATAGGGCAAAAGTCTTATTAAATTTGTCACCCATTTTCTTTAATTTCTGCTTGTTGTGCCTGCCTTTCAAATAATACTAAGTAATTACTTATGCCACTCTCTTTTGGGTCAAATGTTTTCATCAAATGATGAATTCTAATCTCAGCTTATGGGAATTTAAATTTTGTTCAGCAATGTTCCGTGGTGATTGGCATCCGGCTTCTATTTTCAGCTTTTCAAGCTCAAATTCTAATTTTCATTTCTCTTCATTTTCTTTAACTTCTATTTTGATACGTTTTCCCTCTAGACTTTCTTCTCTTTCAATGTGTTCTTCTGTTTCCCTACACTCTTTAATAATTGCTAAAAGTTTTTTCACTAACTCCTCTTCATAACCTTCAAGGTTGACAATTATTTTTTAAAGCTAGGACCTTGGTATTAGGTGTTACTTCTACTCCCAATTCCCCAGCTAACAGCTAAAGATCCTCTTTACAAGCCCTTCCCAAAAAGCCCATTTTGAATTTATACTACCTTCAAATCAGTACTATGTGTACAATAGGTTTGTCTGTATTTATGTTCATGTGCATTAGATGAACATTTGTCTGCAACAATAAAATTACCACTTACATATACAAGCAACTCAATCATTTAATCTAAATCTACTATTTTCTTGATAGAAAATATGCACTCCTCAGAAATGATTAATACATAAAAAAAAACCTTGTTTGACAAGTTACAGTATCACTATAACTATTCAAAAATTTACGTGCCTACAATTACTTTAAAAAGAGCAATGAGAGTAAACTTACCCCTACCAGTTGGTCCGTTCTCTCAGATTAAACACATTTCTCTGCACGTTAACTTCCATTTTAATATCTACGGTTGGTTTGGGCTGCTGGTGCGGCGGTCTTATGTTGTCTTCAACATGTTCTTTTATTTGACTGAGTGAGCAATTTATTAATCCATATTGCTGAAATAATACTTGCTTCAAGAAACCTCATTTTTTACTTTAAAAACCCTATATTTATATTGACTTTGAATAACCCTAATTGGCTGATAAAACCTCTCATTCAGTGAACCAAACCTGCTTGAACATTCAGAAACCATAAACAAACTTCTTATTTACAACACCAAAACATCGAACAAATACATTTAAAAGCTTAAAATTCAATTATTCACAACAAACTTATCTCATTGCCCTCTATTTACAAACTCATCTCACTCTCTCATTCACGGACCACACCTCTGCCTTTCCCAACGTAGATTGCCCCGAGCAGCTTTCCACCCGTCAAGGGTCATCCTCAGGAGGCCAGATGGTACCAGCCCTGCTATCACAGTGCGAGTGAGTCAGAGAAGCGATTTCTTGCGTCGGACCCATGCCCCACGTCATATTGAACATTTGGCCACCGTGGCTCCATCTGTTAAGAACTGTAGTTAATATTTTATTTTCTTCTGCAGCATTTTTTTCTTTTTTGTTCAATTTTTATTAGTTCTTTCCATTTTTCATTAAGTATATTTGGGTCATTATGGTTAAACTACAAACTTTAAAAAAAAACTACTCCAAACTTTTCACAAATCAAAACACAGCTTTTTTTTTTTTTTTTTTTTTTTTTTTTGATTGGAGGTTTAACGACCACCGTGAGCAACTCATTGGGCTATAAGCAGTCGCCCGTCCCTAATTTAGGGTCACTGGTTCCAGGGAAGGGAGAGAGCCAGTGCCGTAAGACAAACACAACATCCATGCCTGACCGGAATTCGAACCCGGACCCCTTACGGACGAATGATCAGAGGCCAACGCCTTAGACCACTGCGCCACCGGGGCGGCAAACACAGCTTTTGTGTGCATTAGATGAACATTTGTTTGCAAAAATAAATTTACCACTTACATATACACTGAAAAGCATTTGAATTAGAGACAGTTGGCGTTATGCAAATGTGACGCTGTGGGCGACCCTGTAAACGGAAACAACACGACGTATGCAGCGATCCGACAATATAAGGAGTGTGCGACGGGAATCAGTAAGAGTCAGAAGCAGTATGGGTAAGACGAAGGATCTAAGCGCATTTGATCATGGGCAAAGTGTCGGGGCCCCACGAATGGGTCACTCCATCTCGGAAGTCGTGCAGGCACTGGGATTTTCCACGAGCCACTGTGTCACGGTTGCACCGTGAGTATATCGAATTCGGTAAAACTATCCCTGCAAGGGCCAACTGCCGTGGACAACAGTGTGTGGATGAGCGGGGTCATCATCGGCTAGCTCGCATAGTAAGAGCGGATAGACGGGCCACAGTGCAAGAAATCACTCGGCAATTTAACGCTGGTGCACAAAAATGTGTAAGCAGCCACACCATCTAGAACCATCTTCTCGCTATGGGGTACAGAAGCCATCGTCCCACGAGGGTACCGATGAGTCGAGATTCACGTTGGTACATGTGGATGGCAGGATACAAGTACGGTGCAAACCACATGAAGTGATGGATCCTTCTTGCCAGCAGGGTACTCTTCAAGGTGGAGGATGGGGCATTCTCGTCTGGGGACTGTTTACGTGGACTGAAATGGGACCCCTGGTACGTGTGACATCGTCCCTCACAGATCAACGTTACCGGGATATCCTGGACGACCATTTGCTCCCGTTTGTGTGTCTTCAACATCCCACTGGGAACCTGACCCTGCAACAAGACAATGCACCATGCCATCGCTCCCGAATTTTATCCGAATGGTTGGATGAACAATCCACCGACGTGACCATGCTTCCTTGGCCAGCTAGGTCACCTGACTGACCTCAATCCCATCGAGCACATCTGGGATGCCATCGAGAGAAATGTTCCAGGCTCTGACCCCCTCCATCAAATCTTCGTGAACTGTGGGAGCTTGTTCAGGGGTCGTGGATCTGTATGGCTTTCCAGCGCTTCCGGTGTCTTGTCGAGTCCATGCCAAGACGAATCGCCGCCGTCATCAGGGCGAAAGGTGGTGCTACACATTACTAGACAGGTATCTCTAATTCAATTGCTCTTCTGTGTACAACTGGCACCAATAATGCAGAAAATTTCATGCATGTTTTATTACGTATTGAACTTTAGAATAGTCAGATTTGTAAGATCTTTCGGCTGTAGCATAAGCCTTGTTCACACTAAAAGCAAGCACTCACATAGTTGACATCGTTTCTTTAGCTGTTGTCGGTAGAGATTTCCAAATTATTGGAATACTGAAGGGTGCTTCCGAATTCCAAGAGTTTTTATTGAAGAAAATTTCAATGTAGCATAATGAAAGTTTGTTTGAAATTGGTGCAATACTTTTGGTACAATCCCAGTTTGGAGAGGCAGAGGTATCTTCAATAGTCAGAAGACTTTTTCTGACATCTCTTCTATGTTTCCAAAATTTTGCAGTTTATTGTACGAAAGGTACTACCAATATAACATTTTTTGCATGAGGAAGTAGACACAAGGATGAGGTATATGCCAGGACGGTCTAAAGGATCAAGATCTCTGTCTTTAGATATTGATTGGAAGGTAGTGGGAGGAGAATTGATTGCAAGCTTGTAACCAAAACTTTTGAAATTTTTAACAAGTTTGTAAGAACAAGAATGATGGTAGGGGATTGAACCAATAAAGGAAAGGGACGGTTTCTGTAGAGGAAAAAGGTGACAGACAAATTGATTGGCATCAAACGTTCTGAATTTAAGTTGTTTTACAATTCCGAGGGGAAACTGATGGTTTGTGGCAATTTCTTGGATGATTTCATATTCTTTTTGTAAATGACATTGGCATGGTGAATGAGTTATTTTAGAGCAGCAAGCTTATAGGAAAGAGCCGTATGAGAGTAAAATGGGATGTTGTTTGTGGAAGAGGTGGGTTTTCTGTAGACAGATGTATAGAGTTGTTATTGATTCTAGTTATTTGTACATCCAAGAAATTTATACAGTTATTGTTTTCATGATTGAAAGTGAAATTAATGGTGGGGAATTTTCTAGAGATAGGAGAGGTAAAATTGTGCAAGTCTTTTAGGTCACGAGGCCAGATTATAAAGATACTGTCCACATAATGAATCCAAAGTTTGGGTTGGAAGGGGAGAGTTTTACAATGCTATTTTCAATGTTTTGCATGAATATTTCTGCAAGAAGAGGGGAAAGGGATGATCCGATGGGTACTCCTTGGAGTTAGCAGTAAAACTGTTTGTTGT
Organism: Macrothele yani; assembly: GCA_039090855.1. Taxonomy (NCBI): domain Eukaryota; kingdom Metazoa; phylum Arthropoda; class Arachnida; order Araneae; family Macrothelidae; genus Macrothele; species Macrothele yani. The sequence goes on along the minus strand of CM077020.1, from coordinate 3,144,747 downwards.
AAGCGAAACAATTATTTTCTTGTAAGGTGTGAAGGCAGTCACAGAAGTCTTTAATGAATATTCCATATTAGTCCAGGTTTTACATCAAGTGTTTTGTAAGGATCATAAATACTTCAAAGAAGGGGACAGAAGGGAAAAAGGAAACAACATTGAGGGTTAGTAAAATGTCACAGTTTTCAATGGAGGTTGGAAGTTTTCATAAAAACTATTTGGTGGAATTTATGAACATAGAGTGGTTGGCTATAAGAAATTTGCATTTTGAAACTAATTTCTTTGCAAGATTGATTGGGGAGTTGGTGTATTCAACCAGAGGTCTAATAGGGAAACCTTCTTTGTGCAACTATTGACTATTGAGATTTTACGAAAACTTTCCACCTCCATTGAAAACCATGATTTTCCTAACTCTCGATGTTGTTTCCCTTTTTCCTTCTGTCCCCTTCTTTGAAGCATTTATGATCCTCATAAAAAACTTGATAGAAAACCTGGACTTACCTGAAGTACCCATTAAATACCTCTATGGCTGCCTTCACACCTTACAAGAAAATAATTGTTTGACTTACAACAAACAGTTTTACTGCCAATTCCAAGGAGCACCCATGGGATCACCTCTTTCCCATCTTCTTGCAGAAATATTCATGCAAAACATTGAAAATAGCATTGTAAAACTCTCTCCCTTTCAAACCAAACTTTGGATTCGTTATGTGGACGATATCTTTATAAATCTGGCCTCATGACCTAAAAGACTTGTACAATCTCACCTCTTCGATCTCTAGAAAATTCCCCACCATTAATTTCACTTTCAATCATGAAAACAATAACTGTATAAATTTCTTGGATGTACAAATAACTAGAATCAATAACAAACTCCATACAACTGTCTACAGAAAACTCACCTCTTCCACAAACATCATCCCGTTTTACTTTCATACGGCTCTTTCCCATAAGCTTGCTGCTCTAAAATCACTCATTCACTGTACAAATGTCATTTGCAATGAACCCCACTCATTACAAAAAGAATATGAAATCATCCAAGAAATTGCCACAAACCATCAGTTTTCCCTCGGAATTGTCAAAAAACTTTTCAAAAAGTTTGATGCCAATCTATTTGTCTGTCACTTTTCTCTTCTACAGAAACTGTCCCTTTCGTTTATTGGTTCAATCCTCTACCATCATTCTTGTTCTTACAAACTTGTCAAAATTATCTAAAGTTTTGGTTACAAACTTGCAATCAACTCTCCTCCCACTACCATCCAATCAATATCTAAAGACAGAGATCCTCTTGATCTTTAAGACCGTCCTGGCATATACCTCATTCTTGTGTCTACTTCCTCGGGTGAAAAATGTTATATTGGTAGTACCTTTCGTACAATAAACTGCAAAATTTTGGAACATAGAAGAGATGTCAGAAAAAGTCTTCCGACTTCTGCACTTTCTCTTCTGACTATTGAAGATACCTCTGCCTCTTCAAACTGGGATTGTACCAAAAGGATTGCACCATTTCCAAACAAATTTTCATTGCGCTACAGAGAAAGCATTGAAATTCTCTTCAATAAGAACTCTTGCAATTCGGATGCACCCTTCATTATTCTGATAAGTTGGGAATCTTTACTGGCAATAAGCTAAAGAAACGATGTCAACCACATGAGTGCTTGCTTTTAGTGTGAACAAGGCTGATGCTGCAGCCTAAAGATCTTACAAAATCTAACTATTCTAAAATTTAATACGTAATAAATCATGCGTGAAATTTTCTGCATTATTGGTTCCTTCATATTACGTGAAATGGCCTTCCTTACAGATACAATTGACTCAATCACTTAATCTAAATCTACTATTTTCTTGATAGAAAATATGCACTCCTCAAAAACGATTAATACATAAAAAAAACTACTCCAAACTTGTTTTTCACAACTCAAAATGCAGCTTTTTAGTACCTAAAAACAAACCTTATTCAGTTCCATGACCAAAAATATATTGTGTCCTACACTGTACTATTCTACATTCGAATTCTTTGAGAACAGAAAATCAATACTTTACAAGCATAAAAACCAATATATAATTACTCGTGATGAGAATTAACTTTTCAGCAACTTGTAATCTATTTTTTCGTAACAAAAATGCACTACAGTCACAAATCACTACAACCGATTTCTAAACACAACACAGAAACCTGTAGAATCTAACAATCACAATTTCACTTGAAACCTGGTACACATTCGACATCAGAGTACTGGTGTATTCACCATGCTGATGTACAACATTTTAATTTAAAAACACAGCATAGGTTCCTCCTTCACACTTTCCTCCTCAAAATGGTGCTGATGTACCTTGACGACTTGACTATATAGGTGATGAGCTGACAACTCGAACATCTTTTTAAATTCTATTTACTGAACCACACAACTTGTAGCATTTACTCTTTTCTGTGAAATGCTGATGATCCACTTTTACCACTGCACAGGACATGCACACAGTTGTATTCGGCTTCCTAGACCACAATCGAAAGCGAGAGTCACCATGTTGACTCCCTTCAGACACAAAGTCGACATCTCAAAAGAAAATGCTTTTATAGCTCGTATCTCCATTGGTGCCTCCATTTAATTAAGTCTGTACATCACAGACATGCCGAGTAAAGATCTAAAGTAATTTATTTGCATTTTGTTCTTACAATCACTATAGCAATTCATTTCAGAACATCCGGCTCACATAACAATGACCAGCCACCACTGGTCTCCACTCTCCATGCAGGCACATCCTAATCCAAGGTGCGATTCAAAGTTATATCTCTCTCGGCGCTCCAACACAGTTCAAAGTATCAGTCCATGCTCTTGCATGTTAAAATCCAAGTTGCTACACCACCAAAAGAAGAGTAGAGGTGCTACCCAAAAATCTGACAGATTATTTCCTTTTATTCCTCAGAAAAAGCCCATAATTTGGAGATATTTATAATGCATTAAGTCTAGGAATAACCATGTCATCAATTATTGCCATGTAAATATCTTCTTTTAGTTGGCAGCAATGTACATGAAAGTACACTATGCATATTATCAGGTCATGGAATCCACATTATCCACACTCTCGACATGGGTTAAAAGTCTGGACATGGATTAAAAAAAAACTGGGTTAAAAGTCTTCTGTACTATCCTTCTTTTGTTCAAATTAACTAGCATGTGAATTCATTATGGTCCATTTATTTGTTACATGTTACTGCATTCTATTTATACTTGTTAATTATTCACTATTTTATATTTTTTTATTTGTTCATCATAAGCATTTTTCTAAAAGACCAACGAAACAGAGGTCAGAGCTTGATAAATGCCTGAAAAGTTACATGCCCAGCTGGCCATGTGCAGAAATTATTTACCTACTCAGGTAGTAAAAGCTGGATACCCAGGAAAATTTATCTTTTACATTAACAAATCAGAACCCTCATTTTTTTCTTAAGTTAAAAAACATGAACTATGACGATGATGGGCAAAACACGTAACAATATTAACAAATAAAGGCCACATTCCAAGTCTGAACTACAGATACTGATCAACTCCATTACGGAAAAATTTCCTTCCATTAAGCTCACTATATCTAAGGAAGTAAATCACAAAATTGATTTCCTGGATGTATCTATCTGCAGAAACGCTGATCTCTCCATTACTCGTTCCGTCTATCGAAAACCTTCTGCGGCCACTAACATCATTCCCTACAAATCTTGCACCCTGCATCTCTACAAGCTTGCAGCATTGAAGTCCTACATCCACAGGGCTCATATCATTTGCAACAACCAACTCTCTCTTCAAGAAGAACTCTCCAAAATTTCTACAATAGCCCTCTCCCATGGTTTCCCCGCTGTTACAGTCAACTCCCTCATAAAGAAATATGAAAACCATTCGAAAATCGAATGCCTCCTTCCTCACAAGAAAGAAGACCTGAAATTCTGTGGTTCTGTTCCTTACCATCCTTCCTATGCTTATAAGTTACAGATTCTTTTTAGAAGTTTTGGTTACCATCTTGCCATTAAATCTACCCCAAACATCTTGAAACTTCTACAAAGGGATAGGGACAAAGTTGAAAGCCTGAACCTCCCAGGAGTTTACTGCATTCCTATCTCTTCTTCTACTGGGGATAACTTATACATTGGAAGCACATACAGGAGCATTAGCCATAGAATTTTAGAACATAGAAAAGATGTTTCGAAAGCCAATCCTAATACTGCCTTGTCTATTTTGACAATGGAAGACACATCTGCAGTTCCCCACTGGAACGAAGCAAAACGAATTGCTTCTTTTGACAATCGTTTTGCCCTCCGTTACCGTGAAAGCATAGAAATTATTTTCAACTCAATGACTTGCAACTCCGAATCTCCTCTCTACATTCCGTTGATCTGCAGATCAATTCTAAGTTTTGGCAACAAAAATAGGAAAAATTCAAATGTAGAATCTGGCAACAATCTTAGTCCTCCATTGGCGTGATGAAGACCTAAGATAAGGTCGAAAGCTTCCAACTTACGAACTTTTTTGTAAAAGTTTTCAGTTAACGTAACTAGCGTGATCAAGTTTCCTTTATTTGTTAACATGAACTATTTTTACATAATAGTTGTAAATGAATTTATAGCACCTCTATTCATAGTGTACTGTGGAATTAAAATTTTTACAGGTCTTATAGAGGTTATTATTCAAAAAAGTTGGTCAAATTTTCGAACTAAAGCCTAGTTGGTCATCAGGACTACGTCAAGACCCATAAAAAAGTTAATTCCACAGTATATTTTTACATGACTTAACAATCAGAAAGGCCAAATGCTTACCTAAAAGTTCTTGGCTTCATTCTATTTATACACTTCATGCACGTTAATGAGAACATTTTGTTATGCAGCTGGCCTTTTAAGGTTGAAACTTTCATCATATCTGCTTACAGGTTGTTGTTGTTACTATAATTCCTCAGGTCATGGAACATTCATATTTTTATTCACAGGACAGTAAAAAATGCTGAATTCTGACTGCTGTTTGACATGCGTGATAGCTCATCAACACTAGATGCATACTCACTATTACGTGAGAGTTGTCGACCTACATTACACCCTTTTTTTTTTTATTGCATTTCTCTCCTTCCTTCACTCTTTCCTCAGCAACAGCAGTCAGAATTCAGCATTTTTTTACTGTCCTGTGAATGAAAATATGAATGTTCCATGACCTGAGGAATTATAGTAACAACAACAACCTGTGAGCAGATATGATGAGTTTCAACCTTAAAAGGCTAGCTGCATAACAAAATGTTCTCGTTAATGTGCACGAAGTGTATAAAAAGAATAAAGCTAAGAACTTTTAGATAAGCGTTTGGCCTTTCCGATTGTTAAGTCATTAATGACTTGCACGTAAATAGTGCACTTTTTTGGTACTTACTGCCTATGAAGATGCAAATAATATGATATTTTTACATGTTTTGCATTTCCGTTTTAAGGGTTTGTATTCAAAACGTTCAATGCACAAAAGTGGGTGGTATCTCAAGTTTTAAGATGCTGATGCTGAAATTGGTATAAAATGGTATGATGATGATGAAATTGGTATGAAATGTTATGATGATGATGAAATTGGTATTTGAGAAATTTAGTGACTCTGCTATGTTCCTTTCATTAAAGTTTTCACCCTTTGTCACTAAAAACCAGAGGTTAGTTCCATCAGAGGCATGCACCTTGTCACTGACCATAAACAATATTTGGAGCAAAACTACACATGGTTCCAATTTTTAGACCTAGAGCATAACATAATTAAAGAAACTATACTCTTCTGTCTTGAACTCCGTAACAATAATACAACTTCTGGTGGTTAGCAGTGAAATAAAACAAGACATACCGTATATACTCGTGTATAGGTCAACTTTTTTTAATGAAATATTTAGGTCGAAATTAGGGGGTCGAACTATACACGGAAAATATTTCTGATAGGTTGAAAACCAAAATTTTGATGCCTTATGGAAATACGCATACTTGGCCCTTTGCGCCATCAGTTTATTTGCAGTTGTATATTTAGTCATTTTCCGGGAGTTATTGGTACAGGAGAAAATTATTGCTAAGCATTTTCTTGATTTTATATGTACGAGTTTTTTTGATTCACTAATAAAAAAACTCATTTCGCAAGGATGTCTCAAAGTCTGTTTTAGATCTGTCGATATGGCCTTGACTTGACTGCCCCGCTGGTAAATCACCCAGAGGCCAGAGGAAAGAGGTGAACGCGTTAGTAGTTTAAGTTGCGCCGTGCCATGACCTATGACCGTTCTCAATTCTCGACGGGGAGAATGAAGAGGGAAAGGGCAGACTATTGCAAAAGGAGACCGCTGCCCCTGCTTAGCGATGCCGAAGAGAGGCGTGATAATCTACAGAACAGCAGTAACTTGATCAATGCATCCCGAAAACAAAAGTGTTTAACTTGGCCGATTGCTCAGAATAATATTGCCATAAAAAGTGCATTAGTTTAACAACCTACCTACATTTGTTATTAAATTGAGTGTGCCCCGGCTCTAAAAATCAAAGTAACCTTTTCTGAAGACTAAGAGTGAGCAAAAATGGATTGCATCTTTACTGAATGGGGCGATGTCTGGTTTTGTCACTAAAGTCGATTGTTTGTCACAAACACGGTGGAGAGAGGGGATGAAACTCGGGAGAAGATAAATGATCTCTCTGTCAATCAAACACTTGTCCAACTCAGCAGTTGACCGACAGCTGCTACGCTGCACAGGGTAATGGAAGAAAATTTTATAGAACAAATTTTCTTCAATTTTTTAAATAGTTGCGTGCAAATTTTACAGTGGCCGCAATACATCAAAATAAAGATTCTTTTTAAATTTTGAAGAAATCCATTGAGAACTTCAAAAGTTACACATTTGTTTTTTTACGGCATGAATATTCTTTATGGGATAAAAAAAACTATCAGGTTGACATCAAGAGCTATTTACACTTTCCAAATATGCTTCAGGAAGTTTTTTTTTTTTTTTTTAATAACGACGTGCCTTATGGCGTTTGGTAAATGCATCACGATTCGTTTGCTGCAGGAACAAATGCTTTACTCTCTATGAATGAAGTAACTGCAGAAAACTCACTTGCAAAAAATGGGAAAACGGGGGCGGGGAGAATTTGTGCAAAAGTGGGTTCATATATTGTTAAAGTGTGTAACCTTCCCCAAAAACTCTCTAACCAGGTTGGTGAGCCCTATCATCTTCCCAGAATTGTGCCTCAATTCTGCCCACATTTTGCGGGAAACTGCTACAAGCAACATTGCGAGAGCCAGCTACAACAATAAATAGTAGGTTCACATTTCCGCATGCGGGCGCATCCTCGGAAAAGAAAAAAAAAAAAAATTATTTATATACCAGATAGGTAGTAATACAAAAACTGCAGATATTCGCATAAAAATCGGGGGGTCGACTTATACAAGGGATATACAAAAACTGCAAATAATCAGATAAAAATCAGGGGGTCGACTTATACACGAGATCGAGCTATACACGAGTATATACAGTATAATAACTACCTTTTTTCTTTTTCTGGTTTTTTTTTTTTTTTTTTTTTGCAGTAGGAAATTCTATTCCACTCTTTTTTATATTTAAATTTAGTTGCCCAGTCCAGGCAACTAGATTTTTTATTTACCTGCCCAGACATGGTATTTTTCAAGCCCTGCAGAAGTACACCTTCATAGCAAACACTATTTCTCTGCCCAAAGAGTTATGTACATAAATGTGCAAACGATAAATTCTACTTAAACAAGAAAAAGAGAGAGGTTACTGTCATGCAATTACTCACCAAATTAGGGTCAGCATCTGCCATCATTGAACTAATTTCATCCCAGTCTATTTCAGAGCTATCTGGTTGTACTGCAATAGCTAGCTTCTGAATCAAAAGTAGACAGTATGCTCCTGGTCTAACATACCGAATTTCTGCATCTTCCACGTTAGGGGATAGCTACACAGAGAGAAGGCAGTAACATGTTAAATTATGGTCTTCAATCAAAAATGCTTCAGATAGAGATACTTTCCAAATAGAATTATCTTTAATTAAAATATTTCATCCATGTTTTAGGCATTTTAACCTCAAAGCTGTTCATGACTGTACAGTTTCTCATCAAAGCCAATATCTTTTCATTTTTCACTTATTGTACACATGATCTAATTTCTGGTAAGGCCACAGATAAAATGGATCCCTCCTTTCACTCCCTTTTATTTTTCAAAGGAAACCAGCACCTAGTTTGTGCAACTGAAAAATCTGAAGACACATGTGCAGAGTTCAAAACTGAACAATCCACAAAAACAAGGAGACTAATATTAAAGTTTAACAAGAACTACTAAGACTTCTTAACTCAGAGATTTTTAAAGCATAAACAAAAAAATAATGTTGGTTGATTGCGCAGTGGTAGGTTGGAGGGATGGTTCGGTTGATTAAATTGTATTATTTCTTATTTGCTGTTTCATCTTGATTGCTACGATGTAACCAAAGCACTACTCCACCTTGAAATACTTATCACAATCACATTAGAAAACACAACAATTTATTACATAAAATAACATGAAGACATGATGAGCTTTTCGCTACATAATTTACACCAACCTCTTCCAACGGAGGTGAATCCAGGAGTGATGCTGTTACGTCATGCACAGTCTCTGCAATCAGGCCCTTATTACCGACTAGGCCCGTGCCTCCCCAATTTTCAGGGATCCCAAAATCCCAGTATTTTTTCCCCAAGCTTTTGAGATATATATATATATATATATATATATACTTAAGAGCAAAACTGAAGACTAAGGAAAAATTTTAGAATTTAAAACGAAGGGCGCAAAATAACCAATGCTGAAAACTAAGGAAAAACTTTAGAATTTAAAACGAAAGTTGCAAAATTAACCTGAAGATCGAAACGCGCAACGCAGCAGTTACGAAAATTCAGAATTCACATTCTATTAAGAAGAGACCTAAGCAAAAAAAAAATTATATATTTTTGACTCATACCAAGTACAACATAGAAAGGGTTATATGTCTACCGGTGTGAGTAAAAGGAGAAAAGATAAAAAATAAAATAAAACAACTGAATGTAGAAAGTGTCGAGAATACTGAGCCTTGGCTTTATCAAGGACCAGCAAAAACTCTGCATTTTCTCACTTCTACAAAGACCTAGTTGGAAATGGGTTTCTGCAAAGCCATGTATGCAAGTAATAAGCCCACCAAAAATTGTTTTAAAATTTATATATATGTCATGACCTCCGCAGAGTTGTATGACCTAGCGCTAGTTAACAATTTAGCTTACATCCATAACTTCCATGACCCGACCCATGCTCTTCATCTGTTACTATTAAACAGAGAGAAGAAGATTAAAGAGAACTCAAGTTGTGAGAGTGACATAATAATTAGAAATAATTTTCAGCTATAACGAAACGCCAAGTTCGCCTGAGAGAGAATATAAACCTGAAAAGTAATACAAAGAATTCCAAATTTTTACATTGCAATTAAAAAGGAAATATTAATTTTTTAAAACTCAGATTTTTGAAAGAAAACTTGATTCTAAAACCCCCTACTCCACAACTTCTGACAACACAAAAACAAGAATAAATTAAAGACAATAATTAACTAAAGAAAAGCTTTGTGAAAGTTATATGACATAAACAATTAGTTGCAATATGTACAAAGTATTTCAGCAGTGCTTTAAGTGCATAATTAGGTAGTTATTAAGACCTTAACTACTTTGAAAATACAGCGCAAAGTAAAGGAACTATGCTTAGCCAGCTTCTGAGCCTAAGTTTATTGCGCGTCTTTTAGGAAACTTAGGCTCAGAAGCTGGCTAAGCATAGTTCCTTTACTTTGCGCTGTATTTTCAAAGTAGTTAAGGTCTTAATAACTACCTAATTATGCACTTAAAGCACTGCTGAAATACTTTGTACATATTGCAACTAATTGTTTATGTCATATAACTTTCACAAAGCTTTTCTTTAGTTAATTATTGTCTTTAATTTATTCTCGTTTTTGTGTTGTCAGAAGTTGCGGAGTAGGGGGTTTTAGAATCAAGTTTTCTTTCAAAAATCTGAGTTTTAAAAAATTAATATTTCCTTTTTAATTGCAATGTAAAAATTTGGAATTCTTTTGTATTACTTTTCAGGTTTATATTCTCTCTCAGGCGAACTTGCCGTTTTGTTATAGCTGAAAATTATTTCTAATTATTATGTCACTCTCACAGCTTGAGTTCTCTTTAATCTTCTTCTCTCTGTTTAATAGTAACAGATGAAGAGCATGGGTCGGGCCATGGAAGTTATGGATGTAAGCTAAATTGTTAACTAGCGCTAGGTCATACAACTCTGCGGAGGTCATGACATATATATAAATTTTAAAACAATTTTTGGTGGGCTTATTACTTGCATCCATGGCTTTGCAGAAACCCATTTCCAACTAGGTCTTTGTGGAAGTGAGAAAATGCAGAGTTTTTGCTGGTCCTTGATAAAGCCAAGGCTCAGTATTCTCGACACTTTCTACATTCAGTTGTTTTATTTTATTTTTTATCTTTTCTCCTTTTACTCACACCGGTAGACATATAACCCTTTCTATGTTGTACTTGGTATGAGTCAAAAATATATAATTTTTTTTTGCTTAGGTCTCTTCTTAATAGAATATATATATATATATATATATATATATATATATATATATATATTTTGCTTATATTTTTTTACTTTTTAGGTTTTCGAGAATGTATATCACAAAGTAAGGAACAACAATATGCTGTAACTACAGCAAAAAATTTTCCGAAGCTACATTAATCATGTGCTAATGTTTACAGCTGGTATTTTGCAAAAATCGGAAACACACTGGCTACAAACAATAGCACATGTCAAACGTATGAAATGACATCATCAGTTGATCACATGTAAATGTAAGGCAACATAATTGACCACTGCAGTGGTTTAACCGCAACCGGAGTTTACTAAAAAGTAAAAACTAACATGGTCGACATTTATAAAAGTAAAATCACGTTTGTTCAACTGTATGACTGTATCATCGTCTTTTTGGTAGTCAACTTTTTGAAATCTGGTATCTGAATTTGTTTTTTAATTTGATACATTTAGTTATTTGAACAGTAATTCGTAGTCTCTAGTCTGAGCTGCTGTTCAGTAATTATGATGAGAAAGTACTTGTCAGGTGCTTCTAAGAGGAAAAAGAAGACTAAAGATCTTATTGAGACAAAAAAAAGCAAATTTGGCCATTGAGAAAATTTTAGTTCACAGAAACGTGAATCACAGAGAGCCTTTGCCTTCCCCCTCTTCAGAGTGTTCAAATTCATCTGCACTATTGAGTCCCAGTCCCAGTGAAGACCACTCTAAAATATCTGGATTTTCTGGCTCTGTGGTTGTGGAAAATAACCATGTCCATGCTACATTTCAAGGATCTCTTACTCTTCCCAGTACAGGTGCCCCCCCCAGTTCATGTGCTGACGCTGCCAATCCCTTTGATTTGCACAATAAGGATTGCAGCAATCTACCAACTACTCAGCCATCTACCAACAACTCAGTAAGTTATGATGATCCAGCATTGTGGCCTCCCATAAATTAGAACCTTTGTGAATATTTTGTTCATCATAAACCTGAGCAAAATATTGAACAAATTGAAAGTTCAAGGCGGCTCATTGCAAAAAAAGGGCGATTATGCTCCAAGAGCAATTTCTTTCGAGTTAAAAAAAATGCTGAATCTGTAAGAAGGGACTGGCTGATTTATTCGCCAAGTGCTCAGTGTTTTGCTATGTGTGCAAACTTTTCAGCTTGAGTGATCAAGCCCTTTGTAAAGACGGATTTTCAGATTGGCAGAATATTTGTGAAAGGCTTACCACACATGAAAATTATTCTACTCATAGACAATCCATATGTGCATTGTCCCAACGATCAATAGCTGCAGCACATATTGATAGCAACATTGTGGACCAATACAGTAGTGAATGCAGTTATTGGAAGAAAGTTCTTTTTTTTTTTTTTTTTTTTTTTTTTTTGATTGGAGTTTTAACGACCACCGTGAGCAACTCAATGGGCTATAAGCAGTCGCCCGTCCCTAATTTAGGGTCACTGGTTCCAGGGAAGGGAGAGAGCCAGTGCTGTAAGACAAACACAACATCCATGCCTCACCGGGATTCGAACCCGCACCCCTTTCGGACAAATGATCAGAGGCCATCGCTTAGACCACTGCGCCACCGGGGCGGCGAAAAAGTTCTACTGCGTGTGGTGGAAGTGATCAAGTTTATTTCCCAACGAGGGATGCCTTTTTTGGTGACAATGAAACTTTGTACTCTGTCCACAATGGCAATTTTCTGGGTCTTCTTAAACTACTAAGCAGCTTTGACCCTTTCTTGGCTGAGCACCTCAGTGCCCATGAAAATAAAGGAAAAGGCCATGTAAATTATCTTTCTTCAACAACAGTAGAAGAATTAGTTAAAGTAATGTCAGAAAAAGTCCTTCGGGAAATATTGTCCGAGATCAAGGAAGCAAAATACTTTGGGCTAATTGTGGATTCCACTCCAGACATTTGCCATGTGAATCAACTAGCTGTAATTATCCACTATGTTGACAAACAGGATCAGCAACTGGAACGCTTTATTACATTTATACCAATTCACAGTCATCGATCCGAGCATTTGTATGATGTAATTGTCACTTTGTTTTCAGAAATAGGGTTGGATCTTAAGTACTGCAGAGGTCAATCATACGACAATATGAGTAACAAGTCGGGAAAATATTCAGGGCTGCAAGCCCGATTAAAGGAAACTTTTCCCCTTGCTGAATATGCGCCATGTTCGGCACATTTGCTAAATCTTGTCAGTGTTAATGCAGTAGAATGCTGTAATTCAGCTACATCTTTGGCTTTATTCAGAGCCTCTACATTTTTTTCTGTGTCTACACACAGGTGGGAGATTTTGCACACAAATCTTTTGAAAGCTGTTGGTGGACTCACCATCAAGTCACTGTTTAGTACAAGATGGTCAGCAAATGCTGATGCTGTAAAAGCCCTATAAAAAGGTTACCTTTCCATCAGAGATGCTTTAACAGTTATTTCTGTTGATGCAAAGGAAGCTGCTAGTACAAGGCATGAAGCAAAAAACTTACTGTTAAAAATTGACACCCTTGAAACAGCTCTTTTAACAGTCATTTGGGACACTGTACTTCAAGGAATGAACTGTGCTAGCAAAGCAATTCAGTCCAGTAGCTGTAGCATGCCAGCAATTGTGCCACTATATAATTCACTAGAAAGTTTTATGCAGTGTGTCCGAAGCGATTTTGCAATTTATGAACAAGAGGCAGTGGAATTAGTGAAAGATAAGGCCTATAAGCCAAGCAGAAGGAAAAAGATTCCAAAAAGCCGAATGTTGGATGACAGTTCAAGCACCGACATTGACTTAAATAACAGAGAGAGTTTTATATACAAAACCCACTATGTGATATGTGACACTCTTATAGCTCACCTTAACAGAAGAAAAACTGTTCATTCGTTCCTAGAATCCAGATTTGGATTTTTATGTTCTAAAAATATGCCGAACAACATTTTATGTGAAGAATCACAGAAGTTCCAATTAGTATATTCGGAAAACATAGATGACGACTTTGCTGATGAACTTCTGCAGTTCCGTGCATTTTTGCCAAATGTTGAAGACACGACAGAGAGGCTAAAAACAATCAGATCTCTGGATATGATGCACACGTTTCCAAATGTTGAGGTTGCACTGAGAATTCTACTTTCCATACCAATTTCCAACTGCTCCAGCGAACGTTCATTCTCAGTTCTGAAGCTTATTAAAACCCGCCTGAGATCCTCAATATCAGAAGGAAGATTAAGTGGCTTGGCAGTTTTGGCCATTGAAGATGATATCACAAGAAAACTTAACTTTGATGATGTAATTGAGGATTTTGCTTCACGTAAAGCAAGGAAAAAAACCATGTAAATTTCTACCATTGTGAATTTGAGTAGCTGCTAAATTCTGGCATCCCTTGCCCTAACACTTGTATCATTCCACTTTCCTATTCCTATACTACAATGAAGAACTCTTGGTAATATGCATCTTCATTTATTGAAGTGTGGTACGTTAAATTTTAATCCATTTCCTTAATAATACTGCATTTATTTATAGGGTAATTATGCAGTTTAGATACGCCTAGGCGAATATTGTTCACCAGGTTCGGTGAACAGGACCTGGTGAAAAATAAAAAAAATAATTAAATCTGGCTCCCAGATTGAAGAGACTGGTTTACGCTCCTTGATATTTTTTTTTAAGTCAGGAGAACAGAGTCGGGACCTAGTGACCAGTTTTTACCCGGTCCCATTCACCGGACATGGTGAACGATATTCACCTAGGCCTATCTAAACTATGTAATTACCATTCTTAGGTTTGATACACAATAACTCTCACCCTTGTTTTGTTTATGACAAGCACCACAGGGACAGTGGTTATTCAGTGATCATCCATTTCTAATTTCACACTTTATTGGTTAGGAATAATAATGTTCTGAACTCAACTGGAAGTTTTTCCTGCATAACATTACTGGAAGCGGAAAGAACGTTGGCGGACTGCGCTCCTTGCAGCCCTGACGGCTATTGAAACCAACTCATGTGGGAAACTCTGCCTATTACCATATCAGTTCATTTCCTTTGAATAAAGCTTCCCTGGGGACTGCATTCATGGCAGCTCTCGCTAGCAGGGTAGCTCACGAATGCAGTCTCTCATTGGGTGGGATTGCATCGCCGGGCCTGTGTGCTTTGTTGATAAATACGGTTCTTGTGCTTCCAAATAAGAAATTCAATAGGGGAATGAATTAAAAATAAAAACGAATGTTGAAATAAAGTATTAAATAAAGTACGCTTGAATGTATTACTCAAACTCAACCTGTTTTGTTTTATTTTATTTTTTTTCCAATTTTTGGTTTGTTCCTGCTTTTATTCAACGTAATAATTCTAACAACAACGTTGCTCCCATTGAACTGGAGATTATTCGTGTTTGCTAATAACAAATACTCAGTTGCCGGGACTTTAGCAAAAAAGTTTTACTTATATTTTCTCTTCTGGTCAAAATGGGCATGTTAACAAATTACAATTAAGAATAAAGTTCAGTACTGGATAAATTAAAAAAAAAAAAAGGGACTAATTTCTATGGTGAAATACTTGCACAAAATTTATTTCTTCACTTACCAAGCACAGCAAAATTTTCGCTTTTAAACTCACGTAAATTTTTATTCACCAAAAATCATTGAAGTCACTCCACTGGATGCATTTTATTTTTCTGCTACATCCCGCCCCTCCCTCCCAAAAATAAGCTGCGCATTTCAATTGAGATAGTGCATTATAGTTAATTACTTTGAAAAGAACATTTAATCAGATATTGTTGTTTAGAAAATTTACGCAGTTGGTAAATTTTGGAAAACCAATTTTTCTACACTAAATTGTTATGGCTTCAATATTAAAACTCGACTGAATATGTTTGCAATCTGTTTTTATTAAAGAGAATGCCAGTGTGTGAGTATCGCAATAACAACTCATCCCAAAATTCTGACAGATCCTTCAAAATTTCACAAAATGTTTTTCATCGCCGTCCAAGTTGCAGTGGTCGGTACCAAGTCAAAGTTTCAAAGGGAGTGTATCAGAAGAAAAAAATATTTATTGTCATACTTCTAGGGGTCACAATGAGACCCTTGAGAACACGTACATGACCTTGAGTGTGTCTCCGATACGACTGGCACACGCATTAATTTTTTAAAATTTGTTGTCCTTATATATATCACATCATCACTGTCAACCATTATCAATCCACTGCTGGACGAAGGTCTCCCCAAGTTTCCTCCACAATGGTCTGTCTTGTGGCAGTCTTCTCCCTGTGACTCCCGTACACTTTCAAATTTCATCCACCCATCTCACACGTGGTCTTCTTCTGGGTCTTTTCCTGTCCCTTGGAATCCAATCTAAAATTTCGGCTGTCCATTGATGGTCTGTCCTTCTGGCAGTATGTCCAGCCCATTGCCATTTCAGGGATTTAACTCTAAACATGTCTTCCACTCTTGTCATTTTTCGGATCCACGAGTTCCTCTTCTTATCTCTCCTGGTTACACCAAGCATGCACCTCTCCATGCTTCTTTGAGTTGACTGCAGCCTTTGTATGTCTCTTTTAGTTAAGATCCACGTCTCTGCACCATACGTAAGCACTGGAAGGATGCATTGATCAAACACTTTTCTTTTAAGACATAATGGCATATTGCTCTTGAAAATTATGCTGTTTCTTCCAAAAGCTCTCCAGGCAAGTTTTGTACATTGATTAATTTCTTTATCAATGTGACCCTCACTTGATATCTGCTGTCAAAGATAAACATACGTGTCTGTTACCTCCGCTTTTCTCAATCAATCGATAAATCTTCATTTCTTGTTGAAGCATTGAACATCACTTTTGTCTTCTGAAAGTTCATTTTTAATCCCACTTCTTTACTCTTGTCAGCAAGTTCCTGGATCATACTCTGTAGCTCTGACGGGGTAGTTGCAAAAATGACTATGTCATCAGCAAAACGAAGGTGGGTTAGATAATCTCCATTAATCTTTATCCCCTTGTTTTCCCAGTTCAGTGATTGAAAGACATTTTCCAATGTGGCATTAAAGAGTTTGGGAGATATGGTGTCACCTTGTCTCACTCTCTTTCCAATCTTTATGGGTGTTGTATTTTCAAACAGCCGAATCTTTGCACTTGCATTTTCATAGATGTTATTAATAATATTAATGTATGCATCTTCAATACCACAGGATTTCAGAGCCATTGTAACTGCTGATGGTTTCATCGAATCAAAAGCTTTTTCATAATCGATAAAAGCCATGCACAATAGAAGTTCATATTCCCTCGCTCTTTCAATTAGTTCTCTCAATATGTGGATATGATCTATTGTGCTGTAGCCACTCCTGAATCCAGCTTGTTCTCTCGGTTGAGCCATGTCCAGTGTTACCTTCCAACGGTGTGAAAGAACTGTAGTGAAGATTTAATAAACCAGTGATAGGAGGCTGATGGGTCTGTAGTTCCTGAGATCCTCAATGTCACCTTTTTTATGTAGCAGGATCATTGTAGCGTTGTTCCAATCCTCAGGAATCTTCCCTTCATTAAGGCATCGAGTGAAAATTTGGGCGAGTACTGCTTCGATTTCTCCACTTGCTTCTTGCATGATGTCTACAGTAATTCCATTTTCTCCTGGAGCTTTTCCCACTTCATGTTCTTGATTGCATGTGCAACTTCTGCTGGGAGGACTGGAAGAACTCTGGTACTGGTACCTTTCGTGATGTCTGGAGTACATGTATTATCCCTTTCATATAATTTGGAGTAGAAATCTTTCACTCTTGTCAAAATTTTGCCTCTATTTCTTGTTACAGAACCATCTTCTTTTTCAGTGCCCTAATCTGTTTTCTTCCCTTAATGAGATGTTTTCAATTGCTTTCCTCACTAGTTCACAGTTGAATTTCCTTACGTCTTCAGTGATACTTTTTCGTGCTGTCTTGCATAGCTTTGGAAGTCACATCTTCTTTAGTTGTCCTCATCTCTCTTCTTTTTTGCATCAACATTTTGGTTTTTCCTGATAATTTGTTCACATACAACTTGTTCTTAGACCCAGCTAATTTTGTTGCTGTTTCCATAAGAGCTTTGGTTACTTTT
Source organism: Macrothele yani (assembly GCA_039090855.1). NCBI lineage: Eukaryota > Metazoa > Arthropoda > Arachnida > Araneae > Macrothelidae > Macrothele > Macrothele yani. The sequence goes on along the minus strand of CM077020.1, from coordinate 3,127,081 downwards.
CTGTTAACTTCAGAGATGTCCACTTCTTCCGATGTTAGGCCTTCTAAAGCAGAGAATCTGTTCTTCAGTTCCAACTTGAAGGTATTATGGTGTTTTTTAAGGTTGGTTATATCAATACATTTTGTTTGTCTTATGGGCTTGCCGCGTTCGAGTTTAGTGTTGAGGCGCATCTTACATCTCACCAATCTATGGTCACTACCTGTGTTGAACTTGTTTAGCACACTGCAGTCTTCTATGACGAATTTTTTGTTACACATAATAAAATCAATTTCACTTGTCATCCCATTTGGATGTCTCCATGTCCATTTCCTGTGTGGCTTTTTCTTGAAAAAGGAGTTCGAGATGAAAAACCATTTTGCCTCTGCAAACTCAACGAGAGTATTTCCATGCTGGTTTCTGTTGCTGTGACCGAATTTACCTACTGAAATTTCATTCTGTTGCCCTATTTTTGCATTGAAATCTCCCATAATTATCTTCAAGTGCTGCCTACCTTTATTATTTAGATGACAAATTTCCTCATAAAATTCTTCAATTTCTTCAGGATGACTTGTGGTGGGTGCATAAGTTTGAATTATCTGAGCCTTGTATCTTCTCGAGAGTTGGATAACGAGTCGTGCAGCTCTGTCAGAGGAACTTTCAACTTCTACAACTTTATCCTTCAGTTTCTTGTTTATTATAAATACAATGCCACTAGTTCTGCCAGTATCTGTCCCACAATAGTAGAAGAGATGTCCACTTTTTAGTTCAATGAGATCTTCTCCTTACCTCACTTAGCCCGACGATGTCCCACTTGATCCTTTGTAGTCCCTCTTCCAATTCAAGAAGCCTTGAATCAGAAAATAGGAAGCATCCATTATACATAGCCAAGGTCAGCATCAGATGGCAGCCTAGTCCGGTCCTCCGGGGATTCTTAGCACCCTCTGCCTTCATGTCGCACTGGCCGCTGCTTTGGCCAGAGACTGAGGGCCAAGATTTAAGTTGTGGAGTCATTTTGGAGGGGTTTGGCCATAACTCACCACGCTGGCCAAGCGGGTTGGTGAGTGTGGTATAGCATTTCCTCTAATCCCGATGGTATAGTACTTATACTGCTATTGGCAGTCGTCAGAGCCCTTTTAGTGGGAACAGGATGCACCACGAGAAGGCAGGGTTGACATTTGTCAAGGAGAGGCTGTGATGTTACGCATCACTTGACCTTACATCCTCTCTCTCTCTCTATATATATATAAGGTACCAGTACCAGAGTTCTTCCAGTTCTTCCAGCAGAAGTTGCACATGCAATCAAGAACATGAAGCGGGGAAAAGCTCCAGGAGAAGATAGAATTACTGTAGACATCATACAAGAAGCAAGTGGAGAAATCGAAACAGTACTCGCCCAAATTTTCACTCGATGCCTTAATGAAGGGAAAACTCCTGAGGATTGGAACAACCCTACAATGATCTTGCTACATAAAAAAGGTGACATTGAGGATCTCAGGAACTACAGACCTATCAGCCTCCTATCAGTGGTTTATAAAATCTTCACTAAAGTTCTTCCACACCGCTTGAAGGTGACACTGGACATGGCTCAACCGAGAGAACAAGCTGGATTCAGGAGTGGCTACAGCACAATAGATCATATCCACGTACTGAGAGAACTAATTGAAAGAGCGAGGGAATATGAACTTCCATTGTGCATGGCTTTTATCGATTATGAAAAAGCCTTCGATTCGGTGAAACCATCAGCAGTTGCAATGGCTCTGAAATCCTGCGGTATTGAAGATGCATACATTAATATTATTAATAACATCTATGAAAATGCAAGTGCAAAGATTCGGCTGTTTGAAAGTACAACACACATAAAAATTGGAAAAGGAGTGAGACAAGGTGACACCATATCTCCGAAGCTCTTTAATGCCACATTGGAAAATGTCTTTCAATCACTGAACTGGGAAAACAAGGGGATAAAGATTAATGGAGATTACCTAACCCACCTTCGTTTTGCTGATGACATAGTCATTTTTGCAACTACCCATCAGAGCTACAGAGTATGATCCAGGAACTTGCTGACAAGAGTAAAGAAGTGGGATTAAAAATGAACTTTCAGAAGACAAAAGTGATGAACAATGCTTTTACAAGAAATGAAGATTTATCGATTGATGGAGAAAAGCTGGAGATAACAGACACGTACGTTTATCTTGGACAGCAGATATCAAGTGAGGGTCACATTGATGAAGAAATTAATTGGCGTACAAAACTTGCCTGGAGAGCTTTTGGAAGAAACAGCATAATTTTCAAGAGCAATATGCCATTATGTCTTAAAAGAAAAGTGTTTGATCAATGCATCCTTCCAGTGCTTACGTATGGTGCAGAGACGTGGACCTTAACTAAAAGAGACATACAAAGGCTGCAGACAACTCAAAGCAGCATGGAGAGGTGCATGCTTGGTGTAACCAGGAGAGATAAGAAGAGGAACTCGTGGATCCGAAAAATGACAAGAGTGGAAGACATCATGATCAGAGTTAAATCCCTGAAATGGCAATGGGCTGGACATACTGCCAGAAGGACAGATCATCGATGGACAGCCGAAATTTTAGATTGGATTCCAAGGGACAGGAAAAGACCCAGAAGAAGACCACATGGGAGATGGGTGGATGAAATTCGAAAGTATGCAGGGGTGACATGGAGGAGACTGGCACAAGACAGACCGTTGTGGAGGAAACTTGGGGAGACCTTCGTCCAGCAGTGGATTGATAATGGTTGACAATGATGATGATATATATACGTACAGTATATGCATGTATATATAATTTGCAACCACTATCAATCCACTGCTGAATGAGAGTCTCCAAGTTTCTTCTTCCACAACAGTCTGCCTTGAGCCAGTTTCTTTAATGCTTTCGAATTTCATGCACCCATCTCCCTCTTGTCATCTTCTGGGTATTGTTTTTCCCCTTGCTATCCAGTTTAATATTTCAACTCTCCGTCGGTGGCTCTTTCTTCTAGCAATATGTTCATTGCAATTTCAGGAATTCTGACCATATCTTCAACTCTTGTCATTTTCCCGATCCACGAGTTTCTATTTGTATCTTTCCTGGTAACATCAAACATGCATCTGTACATGCTTCTTTCAGTTGTCTGCAATGCCTGTATGTCTATTTTAGTTGAGGTCCATGCCTGTTCTCCATGCGTAAGAACTGGAAGGATGCACTGATTAATCAGTTTCTTTTTAAGAAATAATGCATCCGACGAAGTTGTATAGGTTGATTATTTTCTTCATAAATGTGGCAATGTGACCATTGCTTAATATCTGTTACCTAATTTAGGTATCGGTACCTCTACATTTTCCCTGTTAATGGCTAAATATAAAATCTAAATATCCATTTCTTGTAAAAAAAAAAAAAAGCACTTTCGAACTTCCGATCAGTATATATATATATATTATTGTTATTATTATTATTATTAAACGGACAGCATCAGCACAGGCTCAGTAACTTAGCTTTCGAAGTGGTATCGTGATATCTACAAAATTGAGATGAAATCCCTCATCTCAGCTTACCACGAGCCACCACTGGGAAGCATGTTTGACAGAGAGAACAAATTGGATGGTGAAATTAGTAGGCAAGTGAATTCTTCATTGAAAGTCATGGACGCTTTAAGAGGTTTTCACAGGAATGATGGGTTCTCAAGAGAGCCCCGCGTGGCTGTGTATGAGAGTGTAACTGTTCCTACTCTAATGTATGGCAGTGAAACCTGGGTACTACAGAAGAAACATAGGAGTCGTTTATGTGCTGGGGAAATGCGTTACTTACGGAGGGTTTGTGGCAAGGCACGTTCTGATTGTGTGAGGAATGATGTGTTGCAGTTGTGTAATGTGCAACAATATGTTAGCACGGTGGAGACTAATATGCTTCGGTGGTTTGCCCATTTTGGAAGAATGAGTGATGAAATGCTTACTAAGAAAATCTTTTTAGCCCAAGTGGCAGGAAGGAAAGGCAGAGGAAGGCCAAGGAAGTCATGGGAAGATCGGATTCAGGAGTGTCTGCATGAGAAAAAGATTATGAGTATGAAGTATAGGTCTAGTGTATGGCGTATGATGGTTGTCAGTGAAGCCCGAGTTGTATGTCAAGATCGCTGTAGATGGAGAAGTTTGATACAGCAACAGTAAGTAAAAATTATCTGGTAGTTTGTACTTTTTTGTGGAGCTAACCTCTGAATCTCAGAGAACAGCTTGTAGTGATATGTATATATGTAATTTGAAGTTGGCAACAGCACTTATTGTTTACATCAGCTGTGAGTAAGTTAGTTGTGTAAGTTCCGTCTGAATGCACAAGTTGTGAACATATATGGCTAACATGACAGTTGTATTTTTTTGTTAATTAAACACTTATTAATGAAGGTAAATTTTTGTATTTACTTCTCAGCAGATGTCATAGTGAGAGATGGAAGCACTTGTGGGATCTCAAAAGAAGGTATGTAAAGCTCTAAAATCTCTTCAGAATGAGAATAGATAGCATATCTGCTGAGATACTAAAATTATGTGGTGACTCTGTAATTGACTGCTTAACTGAAATTTGCCAGTTGTGTTGGGAGTTAGGAATGGTCCCTCAGGATTGGAGGGATGCTATCATTGTACCCTTACACAAGGGAAAAGGTAATCAGACTGAATGCAAGAACTATCATAATATCAGTTTGCTTGGTGTGCCAGGAAAAGTGTGTGGGAAGGTCATTATTGATAAGGTACAAGGTCTTACATCAGAGAAGGTGTGGGATGTGCAGAGTAGTTTTATGCCTGGTAAGGGCTGCACTAATTAAATTTTTGCTTTATGAATGATGATTGAAAAGTATATATCTGTTGGTAAAAAAGTTTTGCAGCCTTCCTAGATTTAGAGAAAAGTAAATTGTATTTCTGTGGAAGGTATTGAATAAATATAGTATTACTGGGTATCTACTTAACAGTGTGAAAGCCATTTACAGCATGTGTATAAAAGCTGGAAGTACTACATGTGTACGAGTGAATGGTGTTTTATTGAAATGGTTTTATTGGTGCGGGAGTCAGGCAAGGTTGTGTAATGTCACCCTGGCTGTTTAATATATTTATGGATGCATGTATGCATGCATGATGCCAAAATGGATAATACTGGTTTATGTCTTGGTAATATGCATGATGTAAGGTCAGGTGATGCGTAACATCACAGCCTCTCCTTGACAAATGTCAACCCCGCCTTCTCGTGGTGCATCCTGTTCCCACTAAAGGGGCTCTGACGACCGCCCATAGCGGTATAACTATACCATCGGGATCAGAGGAAATGCTATCCCACACTCACCAACCCGCTTGGCCAGCGTGGTGAGTTATGGCCAAACCCCTCCAAAATGATTCCACAACTTAAATCTTGGCCCTCAGTCTCCGGCAGCTGGAATGTACCTGGCCAAGGCAGCGGCCAGTGCGACATGAAGGCAGAGGGTGCTAAGAATCCCCGGAGGACCGGACCCTAGGCTGCCATCTGATGCTGACCTTGGCTACTTACAATGGACGCTCCCTATCTTCTGATTCAAGGCTTCTTGAATTGGAAGAGGAACTACAAAGGATCAAGTGGGACATCGTGGGGCTAAGTGAGGTAAGGAGAAAAGGAGAAGATCTCATCGAACTGAAAAGTGGACATCTCTTCTACTATCGTGGGACAGATACTGGCAGAACTAGTGGTGTTGGATTTATAATAAACAAGAAACTGAAGGATAAAGTTGTAGAAGTTGAAAGTTCCTCTGACAGAGCTGCACGACTTGTTATTCAACTCTCGAAAAGATACCAGGCTCAGATTATTCAAACTTATGCACCCACCACAAGTCATCCTGAAGAAGAAATTGAAGAATTTTATGAGGAAATTTGTCATCTAAATAATAAAGGTAAGCAGCACTTGAAAATAATTATGGGAGATTTCAATGCAAAAATAGGGCAACGGCAACAGAATGAAACTTCGGTAGGTAAATTCGGTCATGGCAACAGAAACCAGCGTGGAAATACTCTCGTTGAGTTTGCAGAGGCAGAAGGGTTTTTCATCTTGAACTCCTTCTTCAAGAAAAAGCCACACAGGAAATGGACATGGAGACATCCAAATGGGACGACAAGTGAAATTGATTTTATTATGTGTAACAAAAAATTCGTCATAGAAGACTGCAGTGTGCTAAACAAGTTCAACACAGGTAGTGACCATAGATTGGTGAGATGTAAGATGCACCTCAACACTAAACTTGAACGTGGCAAGCTCATAGGACAAACAAAATCTATTGACATAACCAACCTTAAAAAACACCATAATACCTTCAAGTTAGAACTGAAGAACAGGTTCTCTGCTTTAGAAGGCCTAACATCGGAAGAAGTGGACATCTCTGAAGTTAACAGAAAAGTAACAAAAGCTCTTATGGAAACAGCAACAAAATTAGCTGGGTCTAAGAACAAGTTGCATGTGAACAAATTATCAGGAAAAACGAAAATGTTGATGCAAAAAAGAAGAGAGATGAGGACAACTAAAGAAGATGTGACTTCCAAAGTGGAATATATAGAGCTATGCAAGACAGTAAGAAAAAGTATCACTGAAGACGTAAGGAAATTCAACTGTGAACTAGTGAGGAAAGCAATTGAAAACAACCAAAGCCTAAAGATAGCAAAGGGACATCTCAGTAAGGGAAGAAAACAGATTATGGCACTGAGAAAAGAAGATGGTTCTGTAACAAGAAATAGAGGCAGAAATTTTGACAAGAGTGAAAGATTTCTACTCCAAATTATATGAAAGGGATGATATATGCACTCCAGACATCATGAAAGATACCAGTACCAGAGTTCCTCCAGTCCTTCCAGCAGAAGTTGCACATGCAATCAAGAACATGAAGCGAGGAAAAGCTCCAGGAGAAGATGGAATTACTGTAGACATCATACAAGAAGCAAGTGGAGAAATCGAAACAGTACTCGCCCAAATTTTCACTCGATGCCTTAATGAAGGAAAGATTCCTGAGGATTGGAACACCGCTACAATGATCCTGCTACATAAGAAAGGTGACATTGAGGATCTCGGAAACTACAGACCTATCAGCCTCCTATCAGTAGTTTATAAAATCTTCACTAAAGTTCTTTCACACCGCTTGAAGGTAACACTGGACATGGCTCAACCGAGAGAACAAGCTGGATTCAGGAGTGGCTACAGCACAATAGATCATATCCACGTGCTGAGAGAACTAATTGAAAGAGCGAGGGAATATGAACTTCCATTGTGCATGGCTTTTATCGATTATGAAAAAGCCTTTGATTAGGAGGTGAAACCATCAGCAGTTACAATGGCTCTGAAAACCTGCGGTATTGAAGATGCATACATTAATATTATTAATAACATCTATGAAAATGCAAGTGCAAAGATTAGGCTGTTTGAAAATACAACACACATAAAAATTGGAAAGGGAGTGAGACAAGGTGACACCATATCTCCGAAGCTCTTTAATGCCACATTGGAGGGTGTTTTTCAGTCACTGAGCTGGGAAAACAAGGGGATAAAGATTAATGGAGATTATCTAACCCACCTTCGTTTTGCTGATGACGTAGTCATTTTTGCAACTACCCCATCAGAGCTGCAGAGTATGATCCAGGAACTTGCTGACAAGAGTAAAGAAGTGGGATTAAAAATGAACTTTCAGAAGACAAAAGTGATGTTCAATGCTTTTACAAGAAATGAAGATTTATCGATTGATGGAGAAAAGCTGGAGATAACAGACACGTACGTTTATCTTGGACAGCAGATATCAAGTGAGGGTCACATTGATGAAGAAATTAATCGGCGTACAAAACTTGCCTGGAGAGCTTTTGGAAGAAACAGCATAATTTTCAAGAGCAATATGCCATTATGTCTTAAAAGAAAAGTGTTTGATCAATGCATCCTTCCAGTGCTTACGTATGGTGCGGAGACGTGGACCTTAACTAAAAGAGACATACAAAGGCTGCAGACAACTCAAAGAAGCATGGAGAGGTGCATGCTTGGTGTAACCAGGAGAGATAAGAAGAGGAACTCGTGGATCCGAAAAATGACAAGAGTGGAAGACATCATGATCAGAGTTAAATCCCTGAAATGGCAATGGGCTGGACATACTGCCAGAAGGACAGATCATCGATGGACAGCTGAAATTTTAGATTGGATTCCAAGGGACAGGAAAAGACCCAGAAGAAGACCACATGGGAGATGGGTGGATGAAATTCGAAAGTATGCAGGGGTGACATGGAGGAGACTGGCACAAGACAGACCGTTGTGGAGGAAACTTGGGGAGACCTTCGTCCAGCAGTGGATTGATAATGGTTGACAATGATGATGATGATGATGAATATGCATGTGTGCAGATTGCTCTATGTTGATGACACAGTCCTGTTGGCAGAGAGCAAAAGTGAGTTGCAGAGTATGTTGTCCCGGATGTACGAAGTTTGTATGAAATTCAAACTGAGTATAAATAAAGGAAAAACCAAAGTCATTGATTTTGAGCAAGGAACTGTTCATACTGAATGCAAAATAAGTCTTAATGACACGGAAATTGGCCAGGTGAAAGAGTTTGTATACTTAGAAAGTATGTTTGACAGAGAGAACAAATTAGATGGCAAAATTAGTAGGCAAGAGAATTCTTCATTGAAAGTCATAGCTGCCTTAGGAGGATTTCACAGAACAGATGGGGTCTCGAGAAAGTCCCAAATGGCTGTGTATGAAAGCGTTATTTTTCCTACTCTGATGTATGGATGTGTATGAAAGCATAATTTTTCCTACTCTGATGTATGGCTGTGAAACCTGGGTACTGCAGAAAAGACATGGGAGTCATTTGTGTGCTGGGGAAATGCATTACTTACGGGGAGTTTGTGGTAAGATACACACTGATCATGCGAGGAATGAAGATGTGTTGCAGGTGTGTAATGTGAGGCAAAATGTTGTTAATAAGGTACAGACTAATATTCTTAAGTGGTTTTGCCATGTTGAGAGAATGAGTGATGAGGTGCTGACTAAGAGAATTTTTTCAACCCAAGTGGTAGGAAAGAAAGGTAGAGGACAGGCCAAGGAAATCATGGGATCACTAGATTTAAGAATGTCTGTTTGAGAAAAAGATTATGAGTATGAAGTACAAAAGGTCTTGTGTGCAGCGTGTGATGGATGTTAATGAAGCTCTAGTGGTGTGCTGAGATCATTGTAAATGGAGACAATTGATACACCAACAGTAAGTAAATTCTAGTTCTATCAGTAAAATGTGTACTTGGTGCATGGTCTTTCTTTGAAGAGCTAACCTCTGAATCTCAGAGAACAGCTTAATGATATGTATGTATGTAACACAGGTAGTGACCATAGATTGGTGAGATGTAAGATGCACCTCAACACTAAACTTGAATGTGGCAAGCTCATAAGACAAACAAAATCTATTGACATAACCAACCTTAAAAAACACCATAATACCTTCAAGTTGGAACTGAAGAACAGGTTCTCTGCTTTAGAAGGCCTAACATCGGAAGAAGTGGACATCTCTGAAGTTAACAGAAAAGTAACCAAAGCTCTTATGGAAACAGCAACAAAATTAGCTGGGTCTAAGAACAAGTTGCATGTAAATAAATTATCAGGAAAAACGAAAATGTTGATGCAAAAAAGAAGAGAGATGAGGACAACTAAAGAAGATGTGACTTCCAAAGTGGAATATATAGAGCTATGCAAGACAGTACGAAAAAGTATCACTGAAGACGTAAGAAAATTCAACTGTGAACTAGTGAGGAAAGCAATTGAAAACAACCAAAGCCTAAAGATAGCAAAGGGACATCTCAGTAAGGGAAGAAAACAGATTATGGCACTGAGAAAAGAAGATGGTTCTGTAACAAGAAATAGAGGCGAAATTTTGACAAGAGTGAAAGATTTCTACTCCAAATTATATGAAAGGGATGATACATGCACTCCAGACATCATGAAAGATACCAGTACCAGAGTTCCTCCAGTCCTTCCAGCAGAAGTTGCACATGCAATCAAGAACATGAAGCGGGGAAAAGCTCCAGCAGAAGAGGGAATTACTGTAGACATCATACAAGAAGCAAGTGGAGAAATCGAAACAGTACTCGCCCAAATTTTCACTCGATGCCTTAATGAAGGAAAGATTCCTGAGGATTGGAACAACGCTATAATGATCCCGCTACATAAGAAAGGTGACATTGAGGATCTCGGAAACTACAGACCTATCAGCCTCCTATCAGTAGTTTATAAAATCTTCACTAAAGTTCTTTCACACCGCTTGAAGGTAACACTGGACATGGCTCAACCGAGAGAACAAGCTGGATTCAGGAGTGGATACAACACAATAGATCATATCCATGTGCTGAGAGAGCTAATTGAAAGAGCGAGGGAATATGAACTTCCATTGTGCATGGCTTTTATCGATTATGAAAAAGCCTTTGATTCGGTGAAACCATCAGCAGTTACAATGGCTCTGAAAACCTGCGGTATTGAAGATGCATACATTAATATTATTAATAACATCTATGAAAATGCAAGTGCAAAGATTAGGCTGTTTGAAAATACAACACACATAAAAATTGGAAAGGGAGTGAGACAAGGTGACACCATATCTCCGAAGCTCTTTAATGCCACATTGGAGGGTGTTTTTCAGTCACCGAGCTGGGAAAACAAGGGGATAAAGATTAATGGAGATTATCTAACCCACCTTCGTTTTGCTGATGACGTAGTCATTTTTGCAACTAGCCCATCAGAGCTGCAGAGTATGATCCAGGAACTTGCTGACAAGAGTAAAGAAGTGGGATTAAAAATGAACTTTCAGAAGACAAAAGTGATGTTCAATGCTTTTACAAGAAATGAAGATTTATCGATTGATGGAGAAAAGCTGGAGATAACAGACACGTACGTTTATCTTGGACAGCAGATATCAAGTGAGGGTCACATTGATGAAGAAATTAATCGGCGTACAAAACTTGCCTGGAGAGTTTTTGGAAGAAACAGCATAATTTTCAAGAGCAATATGCCATTATGTCTTAAAAGAAAAGTGTTTGATCAATGCATCTTTCCAGTGCTTACGTATGGTGCAGAGACGTGGACCTTAACTAAAAGAGACATACAAAGGCTGCAGACAACTCAAAGCAGCATGGAGAGGTGCATGCTTGGTGTAACCAGGAGAGATAAGAAGAGGAACTCGTGGATCCGAAAAATGACAAGAGTGGAAGACATCATGATCAGAGTTAAATCCCTGAAATGGCAATGGGCTGGACATACTGCCAGAAGGACAGATCATCGATGGACAGCCGAAATTTTAGATTGGATTCCAAGGGACAGGAAAAGACCCAGAAGAAGACCACATGGGAGATGGGTGGATGAAATTCGAAAGTATGCAGGGGTGACATGGAGGAGACTGGCACAAGACAGACCGTTGTGGAGGAAACTTGGGGAGACCTTCGTCCAGCAGTGGATTGATAATGGTTGACAATGATGATGATGATGATGATGTATGTAAAAATATACTACCATGTTCTGCACATTTAAAAAGAAAATTTATTCAATGTTTTTGTGCTGGACTTCAAAATATAATGTAACTAACTGTACCCCAGTAACCTATGTTTTAACTTTGAAAACTGATTAAACCAATGTTTTCAGTCAAATACGAACTACCTAATTCTGTCTACTGAATACTAACTCCTGAAAAACATTAGAGAAATTCAACACCTCTTCTACAGATGGGGTTTAATTTCCATATTACTGTGTTAAAAGCATTCCATTGCAATCTACAAGCAAAGAGTGCTCAACTTGGACTCTCGCCCTATGGCAGATATGATTCAACCTTCATAAACATAATACCTGTGACACCTCTTCCAGAGATGGGATTTAATTTCCATATTACTGCATACCTGCCAACATTGGAAAGAGCCTTGTCAGTAGTAACTAGTATTATTGCGCTGCATGCATAGATGCAGGAGACTGTCAACTTCGCGGGTGGGGAGGGGAGATTACGGAAGAGATCTTTCCTCCGTCTGACTTCCGGTTTGACAAATAAAGGTAACTTGATCACGCTAGTTACGTTAACTGAAACTTTTACAAAAAGTTCGTAAGTTGGGAGCTTTCGACCTTATCTTAGGTCTTCATCACGCCAATGGAGGACTAAGATTGTTGCCAGATTCTACATTTGAATTTTTCTTATTTTTGTTGCCAAAACTTAGAATTGATCTCCAGATCAACGGAATGTAGAGAGGAGATTCGGAGTTGCAAGTCATTGAGTTGAACATAATTTCTATGCTTTCACGGTAACGGAGGGCAAAACGATTGTCAAAAGAAGCAATTCGTTTTGCTTCGTTCCAGTGGGGAACTGCAGATGTGTCTTCCATTGTCAAAATAGACAAGGCAGTATTGGGATTGGCTTTCGAAACATCTTTTCTATGTTCTAAAATTCTATGGCTAATGCTCCTGTATGTGCTTCCAATGTATAAGTTATCCCCAGTAGAAGAAGAGATAGGAATGCAGTAAACTCCTGGGAGGTTCAGGCTTTCAACTTTGTCCCTATCCCTTTGTAGAAGTTTCAAGATGTTTGGGGTAGATTTAATGGCAAGATGGTAACCAAAACTTCTAAAAAGAATCTGTAACTTATAAGCATAGGAAGGATGGTAAGGAACAGAACCACAGAATTTCAGGTCTTCTTTCTTGTGAGGAAGGAGGCATTCGATTTTCGAATGGTTCTTGTGAGGAAGGAGGCATTCGATTTTCGAATGGTTCTTGTGAGGAAGGAGGCATTCGATTTCCGGTTTGGGAATTATCCCTCTATTTCCAAGCTGAAATATAAATACTTATGCAGTAAAATGTTATTTAACAATAATACTGGATAGAGATAACATCGTGAGAAAAAGAAATTACGGTTACGGAAAAAATCCAAACTCCATCGACTTTCCGTTTTAGAAAGTTTCGTAAAGATGGAATTCCGTCCTCCGAGCACCCTCTCCTGTTACCTCCTACCCCCTTACCCAATTTCTGTTCACTTGGGCATTGATCGCGTGAAAGACAAAAATAACACTGGAAAAGGCGGAATTCCTCGAATTTGCGGAAGAATATTATGCCTGGAGATTACGGGGGAAATTTTGAGGCGTCTAACTTCTGTTTTCACAAATTGCTGTCTACAGTTTCAAGCTGAAATACAAACATTTATACAACAAAATGATATTTAACAAGAATACTGGACACAAAGGCAACATCGTGAGAGAAAAAAAATTACGATTACGGCAAAAATGTTTACTCCGTTTAACTACCGTTTTCGAAAGTTTTGAAACACAAAAAACTGTCCCCAGGCGGAAAACGACCCCCCACCCCCAATTATCTTCAGTTTTGTCTCGATCTTCAGAATGATCTAAATAACGACAAAAAAGCAGAATTCCGCAAATCTGCTTAAGAATCTCGTGTATATCATAAAATAACAGCAAAATAAATAAAAAAATGAAAAATGAAAATTCGTTGAATCCGTAGTTTCATAGTCAGACAACTAAATCCGTAGAAACTACGGACATTCCGTAGTAGTTGGCAAGTATGTTACTGTATTAAAAGTATCCCATTGCAATCTATCAGCAAAGAGCGCTCGACTTGGACTCTCGCCCTATGGCAGACATGATTCAACCTTTATTAGCATAATACCTATGTGGGTGCAGAGATGTGTTCTCACTGCAACCTCGGTCATTTTCAGGGCATCACAGACATTCACTTTTAACTGTGCATTTTGTGCTGTATTAGGCCTATGCAAAAAAGCAGAAATTCTGAAAATGTGTAATTTTCAAAAAAATATATAAAAGCTACCAGGCAAAAACACACTTCTCTACAACGAGCAATTTATGAACAACTGATAGGGCATCAAACGGACACATTTTCAGATTTTAAAAAATTGGGGTTTTTCAGTAACTGCCATTCAACAATTGAGCATTTTTGAACTTCAGTGTAACTTAAAATTGAATTTTATGGACTGCACAGCATCCCAGGTTTAAAATAAAATTTGCTGTGAAACTATCACAGAGGGTCTTCAGATTGCCATCCTTACTTATCGAAAAAAATAGTGAGAGAAAATTTCCCAAAATACAAAAAAAAAAGCACATTTTTTATGATGAATATTTTTTTCTTATTAATAATGTCATCTGGCTTGTTCAGACAAGGTAAAATTAAAGTAGGTACAAAATAAAAAAAATTGAACAGATTAAATAGTTTGGAAGCGGCACTTATTTTATAATACATACAACTTTTTCCTCATTTTTCAAAGATAGCTAGATTTTAGCCAAACTTCAAAATGGTGTAGCAAGAGAAAAAACAATTTTTGAGGAAAACCTTTAAGAATATTTTATGTCTCCAGTAGTTGTCTCCACTGCAATTTTTTTGACAAAATCTAAAATGGTTACCTAACATATGTTGGTACCATGTCTGCCTCAATCGAGATGTAATGACTCTGTCCAGTTCTTACTTATGGATCACAGACGTGGACTGTAAACTAAACAAGGCACAGAGCTTATGTTAAAAACCGGCTTCCTAGTTTATTAAATTAAATTCATAATATGGTTTTTTTCTAGAAATTACTTATTTTAAATTGCAAATTTTCAGAGAAAATTCTTCTTTATCAGGTAGTCCCTGGTTGTCACTCTTTCTTTTAAGACAATGGCAAACTGCTCTTCGAAATTAATCATAACCACGATCGTGACAGAGTGACAACGGGGAACTGCTTGATAAAGGAGAAAAGTTTTATCCGAAAATTGCAATTTAAAATAAATAATTCCTAGAAAAAGAACCATATCAGAAGTTTAGTTAAGACATAGAGGTTGCAGGCAACTGAAAGAAGCCTGGAGAGATGCATGCTTGGTGTAATCAAGGAAAATAGGAGCTCGTGGATCAGAAAGATGAAAAGAATAAATGACATCATAATCAAAATAAAAACCATCAGATGGCAATGAGCTGAGCATATTACTAGAACAATGGTTCTCAATCAATGGGTCACAACCCAATATTGGATAGCCAAAAGATTTCAAATGAGTTGCTAATCTCTCTCCCCAAATATTAACATAATGCAATATTTTATTAACCGTAAGCAAATATTGTTAATAATTAAAATGTAAAAACAAAATAATGAAAAAAATGCATGTAACTATATTTCTACATGGCAGTATTTATACATTAAACAAAAGACAAAAACTTTTGTTTTAATTATCAAACGCATAATTTATTTAAATGTCTCACTTTGTGTTTATCACATATATAAAATCTGAATGTAATCAAGCTGGGTAAATTTAATTTAAATTTTATGTGAACTATGTTTCATTACATTATATAATAAAAAAAGAATTTAATTTTTATTATCTTGGGTCATGAGGTTATACTAACAATGAAAATTGGGTCACTACAGCAAAAAGTTTGAGAACTGCTGTGTTAGAACTGACCACCATTGG
Organism: Macrothele yani; assembly: GCA_039090855.1. Taxonomy (NCBI): domain Eukaryota; kingdom Metazoa; phylum Arthropoda; class Arachnida; order Araneae; family Macrothelidae; genus Macrothele; species Macrothele yani. The sequence continues at coordinate 3,111,648 of CM077020.1, read as the reverse complement.
TCAACTGAAATACTATACCAGGTACCAAGAAACAGGAAACCATTGGTCAACTGAAATACTATATCAGGTACCAAGAAACAGGAAAAGACCCAAAAGAAAACAACAGATAAGTGGGTGGAAGAAATCCAGTGATCAGAGGTACCCTACAACAAGTAGCACTGCTGGTATAGTATGTTGCATGCTACTTTTATAGTAGCATGACATATAGCGATGCTATAAATAGAAAAATATAGTTGTAGCAGTAGTACAAATAATGTAGCTCATAGCCAAAAATTATGCTATTTTAAAAATATGATCAAAAGAGTATGCTTCAAACAATGTGACATTTCCAGATTTCCTGAAGTGTAACCGGCTAGAGCATAGGAGCTAACTGAGCCCTACGTACAATCATGTACCAGAGTTATCTTAAATTATGAAAGCTAACCCCAAACTTTTAAGTAGGAAGTATTCTCAGTCAGCCTGCAAAGACTATGTGCACAAGACGATCCAATCGTGCTAGCAGTTTTAATGAGGAGCGCTGATTACGAGATTTGATCCCAGTGATGTAGTTCTAAGAAACAAAAGTACCTTAGCGGTGAACGGGTTAGGTGAAACAAACCAAGAAAGAAGGACCTTAAAATTTTTTAAAACAATTAAGAATTTGATTCGTTGTTTTCATCAGTTAGAAGTTTTATTACTAATTATTTTATGATTTTTTTATTAAAGATTAATTGCTAATTATTTTATGGACTTTTATTAAAATTGATTGATTGGAGCAATTTTAAATAAAAGTTACGTGGGAGTCAAATGCTAAGTTTCCCTTCAAATAGTCTTCTGTCATTCTGTACGGTTCCAAACAATCAGTGTGAATAGTATATGTGTTAGTCACGCTAAATACATGTAACTTATATGCCACTCTTGTTAAAATTATGGGATGGGAGTGGCGGATATCTTTTGTGTTACTTTTTGTTTCTTTCCGGGTATAATGACCACTGCGATCATCTAGGGTCAAAGTTGCCGAACCCTGATTTGGAGCCATTGGTCCCGGAAATGATCAGCGCCGTGGTACGGGCGCACCTCCCGTGTCTCGCCCGGAGCTCACGAGCATCTCGAGCGATTGGCCAGAAGCCAGTGTCTTTGATCACTCGGACACCCGAACCGTCCTCCTTTTACATTACTTACTTACTTACAAGGAACTACAGAATGGGCTTAGGAGATTACTTTTGTTAGAGCCTGTGGCGAGTTTAGCTGAAATGCCCTTCGCAATCATAAAACATTTGTGACCTTTTGATTGGGGGTGGGGCGGTGTTAACGACCGCTATGAAGAACTCTAATGGATATAAGCAGCTGTTTGTCCCTATTTTAGGGCAACTGGCTCCAGGAAATGGAAAAAAAAGCAGTGCAGTAAGACAAGCACACTACCCATGATTCGACTGGAACTCGAACCCAGGCCCACCTAGGCAAACGGCGAGTAGCCTACGCCACCGTAACGGCCACTCATCGCTCTGCGTACACCGATGATCATATCTTGCTGCGCGAGTCGACAGTGTAGTACTATTGTTGTAATACAAATGTTCTGTTAAGGTAAGAGTATAATTTCATATAAATCAGTGTTATTTTTACACGATCATCTAAAACAATTTTCTTTGCCCTACTTTTTTCCAACTGACCACGAAAAGTGCCTTAGCACCGCTAAGCCTACAGAAAAAGTGCCTTAGCGTCGCTAAGCATCACTGTTTGATCCTCTTAGTCAAAGGGAAAGAATTCACAGGTATTTTTTGATATGGTTCTTGTTTGAATTTTCTGGGTTTTACAGTTAGTCTAGCTAGCCTAGAAAACACATCACTGAATATGTTACAATGTGTTACATATGTAGATCAGAGATGAGGTAAATACAAAGATGAATTGTTTATGCAATTTAATTTGTATTTAGCTCTGAATGTTATAGTAAGAATGTAAACATAAAGATCATGCTCAGAATTTGCACTTTTAATTTAAGCCTAAAAGTAAAAAAGCAGCTGAAAAGTGGCTACTTTTCAAAAACTTAGCTGTAGCAGTAACTAGCTGTTTTTAAAAAGCAGCTGAAAGCACACTGAGGTGACATGGAGAACTGCTCAAGTCAGTCATGACCTTCATCCAGCAGTGGATTGAGAACAGTTGTTGATTATGATAATAATACAACTTTACAACACAAAGAATATTTTTCTGGTACAAAATACTACATTGAATTATTTGCAGCCTTAGAATACAAACAATATCCATTTAAATGGCATATCATGCCCATGGCAGTCTTAAGGGGTGGGCCAATGGGGCTGGTGCTCAGGGCCCCTACCTGAACTGGGGCCACCCAACGCCCCAAGTCTTATGGGTTCACAAAAAGTCAAACTCTTTGACCACTCACCAGCAGGGTTTTTTTTATTTAAAGAAAAAAGAAACACCAGCCCAGAAAGTTGGAAGTCCTTCTGCCTTTTTTTTTTTTTAAACCTTGCTCGCAGCTTTGATTTCCCGAGGAAGCAGGAGGAAAATTAGGTGTTAGGGTGGATCTTTTGTGACAAAATAAGAAACAAAGAAAACCGACCTTCTTCCCGATCCCGAATATGGGTGAGGATTGAGCCTTGAGGGCCACGCACAAATCACATTTTCCAAATAATTTTTTTCTTTTAAACAGTCATTTGTATTGTCACCACAAAGAAGAGCACATATGTTTATCTCTGGGGTTTGCCCACCTGGGCTACTTATACATAAATTCTTTCAATCATGGCTGTTTAAACAAATAACAATGGTGGGGGAGGGAGGGCCATATCGGCATTCTGTCCCGTGTGTCATATTGTCTGGAAACGGCGCTGGTTGGTTTACTTCTTTCTTCAGTTATAACTTAATTTTCATTGAATAATTTGTAGAATGGGGAAGAAACATGTCCTTCAGCACCCATTTTCTTGTAATTTGCCAAGCAACAAAATGTGAATGCATTTGAAACACTTCATGGAGTTCTACAATTTTTGTCATGTACCATTTTTCATTCAAGTGGTATTTAAAAAGTAAGTGGATATTGAATATTTCTTCTCTTAGGGATAACATGGTGATGGTGGTATATATAATAATTCTCATACCTTGTATATATATCCATATGTTGTATATAATATAATAATGCCATATGTGAATAAAAAAATAACCACATATTGTAATAATACCATATGTTGTATATGTTCTGTATATATAAGATCAGGGGGCCCACAAAATACTACGGCCCATTGCCCCTCAAAGTGTTAAGACGGCACTGATCATGCCTGAATTAAATTTTGCTCATATCAGCTGAAATTAGCACGTTTCGAAATAAAGAGTCGCACGGGGTATTTAAGTGCCATGATCCTAGTAAATCACACAGGGTAGTGGTTAGACGCGTAGGCTTCTGGTTACGCTGCTTGACCAAGGCCCGGGGGATAAGACATGCGTCGAGAATAAGACATTCGTGCTACGTTTGTCTTACGGCGCTCATTCTACTCCTTCCTCGAAAACAGTGGCCACTGTGAGCAACTCTATCGGCATAGAGCCCTTAGAGTTGCTTACGGTGATCTGGTCATTAAACCTCGAAAAAAACGAAACGTTCCACCACAAGCATTTATCGAAGATAAAATTCTAGGCCTAATAAAAGAATCATGGCATATTTTACGACACTCCGAAATAAACTAATTAATATGATGGGTACAGATACACACAAATAATATAATGGATCTATATACACATGAAGTAAATTTGCGTACCGCTCTTAATTCTTCCTCAGAGTGGGACATACTGTTACGTAGCTTGCAGTCTTCTCAGCTGACACATGAATATGTAATACCAATTTAGCAGACGACAAATTTCGTAAGATATCAGGATTAGCATCGACCTGTGGCAAACTAATATTTTATATCCGAAGTACTGTATCCTTCGAACTACTCACGAAAAAAAAAATGAATTATTAAGATCTGCGTGAAGCCAGATGAAACTAAACACTATTCCCGAAATTGAACGTGGAAATGTCTGCTACACATAATACCACAGAAAATCAACAGTGTCATTATAACGATTACGATTCGAGTCAAGTTTACGATCTTGCTTTGAAACCTGGATTTATTTTATTTACTTATTTTTATTTATTTATTATTATTATTAGTTTTTTGTTTCGAGGTTCAACCAAGGACATGGTTCAACTCAAAGACCTCGGAGGTGGTGTATGATTGGCAACCTCAATGAACTATAGATGGCGCTGTGCAAACGTAAACAAACTTCTTTTAGTACGAGCGTAGCCAAGGAGGTTAGAAGAATGAGGAGCTGGCAACAGCCCATCTCCCTGTGCTTCTGGCGTGGCGCCACTTTTATCAGCTGACTACGCCAATGCGCCCAATCTGAGAAGCTCCTGTATATCTCTATGGGAAAATCGCGATTTTGAACGGGTTTTTCGGACCCTTACTCTACCCATTCACTCATAAAAAAAATTGAGGCTGAAATATTCATTCCCATAATTAAAAATTTCCAGAAAAAATAGGAAAATATGTGTTGGTATTTCTTTAAAAACTTGAACAAAATAATGTTTTTTGACTGAAAGTGCATACTGCGCATGGTTACCTGCGCATGGTTACTTGCATACTTCGCATGTGCAAGTTATTATGTTTAAAATATAGCAAAAACCCTTATATTGAAAAGTACGAAATCTGAAATTTTCCTTGTTTTCGTCCTTGATTTGCACGGTTTGCATGCACTAAGCGAAACTGCTTCATGCAGCGGAAGTGACGTTACGTTCCCGAACTCCCGCAGACTCCTACTTAAATAACCTTGATCGAAGGTGCTCGAAGAGTCGAAGTGAGATCTCCCCCCCTCCCCCTGAGCTGTTCAGCTGTAGCATGAGGGAGAAAGACTAAATGTCCAAGACCTTAAAATACAATATTTTTTTTTATTTAGTTTATGTTATGCAAATAAATTGTTTACAGTTGCAGTGATTGGCTGTTTGAAACCCTTGTGCGGATGGTTCGATGTTGTACATCTTTTTTCCTTTTTTTTTTTTTATCTTTCTCTGGAGGGAAAATGTAAAACTCTTTTTTATTATTAAAGAAGCGACGTTATTGTTCAGGAATTTCTGAGAGAGTAGACAAACTGTCATTCGGAAAGGCATTTTCTCTCCCCTGTCTCCCGCACGTGCGTTCATCCCAGGCGACAAGTGCAGAAAATGATTCATTTGCTTTTTTTTTTTTTTTTTTTTTTGATTGGAGGTTTAACGACCACCGTGAGCAACTCAATGGGCTATAAGCAGTCGCCCGTCCCTTATTTAGGGTCACTGGTTCCAGGGAAGGGAGGGAGCCAGTGCCGTAAGACAAACACAACATCCATGCCTCACCGGGATTCGAACCCGGACCCCATTCGGACGAATGATCAGAGGCCATCGCTTAGACCACTGCGCCACCGGGGAGGCTCATTTGCTTTGATCATGCTTTTTTTTTTTACAGTAACGAAAGCATGATCAAAGCAGTTTGTCGTTGCGACTTATTGAAATCCGTAGCACCAAGTCCTGTCAACATGTTCGACTTTCATCCCGAAAGCCCTGTCGGTAGTCACGTGGGTTATGGTCTGCTCCGACGAGATAGAAATACATAGAGTGCTTCTGTGATTGGTTCTCTGCCGAGGCAGCTGAAGCCAACGCGGGGAGAGCCCGCCATCTTTGATGAGGTACAAATTCTGACTAGCGTCTGGGAACGGCAATGGAAGTGAGGAACAGTCTCTGGCCCGGAGCCACAGAAGCACATCGGGGAAGAACGTTTGCGAATCAGAAAGAGGTAGCTGTTTAAAGGTGCCGTGTCCGTGCGTAATTTTTGAATTATGATTGCTGAGGAGCTTCGATAACAGTGTTCGTTAGGCCATCTGTGACGGAAGCTGATGAACGGATACAGCTCTGCCCACCCGGACGAAAGCCAGGCTGAATCAGAAGCGGTGGTGAGCATGTTACCACTGTGCCGAGCAGCGTCGGAGGCTGTAACTGGGGGAAACAAGGCCAGGCTTTCAGCATGGCCCCGTCGGGCGGCAGCGTTGGAGGCTATAACTGGGGGAAACAAGGCCAGGCCCTCAGCATGGCCCCGTCGGGCGGCAGCGTCAGCGGCCTCATTCGCTGGAAGACCAACATGAGCCGGGCACCAAACGAGCACAATGTCCTCGTAAAAAGAACGGAGGCGTTGAAGAGAATCATGCAGAAGAACGATAATGTCTGGAGATTAGCTATTCAATGCCAACAAGGCCTGTAGAACAGAACGACTATCCGTAAGCAGCAAGAGGCCACCGCACGGGCCGGGAGCAAATTCAAGCGCTGATATTAGGGCTCATGCTTCAGCCGAGAACACTGAGGAAATAGTCGAGAAGGAGAACGAACGGCTGGAGTTGTTCCGTGGAAAAAAATGCCCGATCGCCACCGAGGTGTTAATCTTCGAAGCGTCAGTAGCAATGATGTGGTGTGACGCTGAGAACTGGGCCAAGAACACCCCAAAGCAATGTCTGATAAGCATCGGATGCAGATATCGTTGCTGAAAAGGGAGACCCGAGCAGATAATCGAGTAGCAGGGTGCAGACGAAACAGGAGGAGCAGGCAGAGCCTGAAGAAGATCGCTGTTGACGAAAAACGGCTCCTGTCGGAAGCGACTGAGCACGATTCCAAGGGGAAAGCCATGGGATTTCCAAGCGTAGAATGACAAGGCGTCCTCTTCTAGAAGAAGATGAGCGATAAGCGAGCGCTGACCCATCGACAAATGGCGGTACAAAAATCGGACTGTCAGGAGGGTGATTCGAGAACGCACGCTAGCGATTCCACATTCGGCACGCAAGACCGCCACAGGCGTCGAACGAGGGAGGTGAATGGCTGCACGGAGTGCATGGTTGAGCAGAACTTCAAGAGCGTCGTAGAGATAGGTGGGGGAGGCGAACAGGACCGGAGCCGCATATTCCAGAATAGGCCGAATCACAGCAACGACAAAGGCGCCCCGGTGGCGCAGTGGTCTAAGGCGTTGGCCTCTGATCATTCGTCCGTAAGGGGTCCGGGTTCGAATCCCGGTGAGGCATGGATGTTGTGTTTGTCTTACGGCACTGGCTCTCTCCCTTCCCTGGAACCAGTGACCCTAAATTAGGGACGGGCGACTGCTTATAGCCCATTGAGTTGCTCACGGCGGTCGTTAAACCTCCAAACAAACAAACAAACAAACAAAGGCGAGAGCGTTGGGGAAGCCAAGACCCCACCGGCGATGACAAACAACTTTAACAGCAGACAAGGCTCGGAAGACTGACTTCTTGACATGCGTGAGGTGGGAAGACCAAGTCAGGGAGGAGTTAAACCAGACCCCTAAAATCTTGATGGAGGACTGCCAAGTCACTGAGTCAGAGCCCAGCAGGAAAGGAGGGGCAGGCGACCGGCGCTTACGAGAAAAGTCAACCGCGAAGCTTTTAGAAGGAGAGAGACGTAAATCCCAGGATGATGCCCACTGAACAATGGAATCCAAAGAGGATTGCATATAGCTAAGTGCCGCCGCCCGGTTGGGACTATAGGAAACAATAAAAATATCGTCTGCAAATAAGAACATATGCGCATTCGGATGACAGCAATCAACCACATCATCAATGTATAAGTTAAAAAGTATAGGTGAAATGAAGCTACCATGAGGAACCCCTCGACACTGCGGAAAGGAGGAAGACACCGTTCCCCGCCAACGAACGCGAAATCTGCGCCGAGCAAGGTAGTCAGCCAGCCAACGGAGAAGACGACCACGAACACCCAGAGACGCCAATTTCCCTAGGAGAGCAGGGTGACAGACCAAATCATATGCCGCCTGAAGGTCCAAAGACACCAGAAAAACATAATTATGTCTAGCTCGAGCCACCAGAAGATGACGTTGGATCGACAGAAGGCACGCCGATGTGTAACTTCCAGGCAAAAATGCGAATTGCAGCTTGCTGATCCGTTGATGAGAGATAATGAAGTCTGTTAGGCGAGAGACCAAGACTTTCTCCAAGATCTTCGAAAAAACTGAAGTGAGAGTGATCATTCGGTACGATGATAAGTCGAGAGCAGGTTTGTAAGGCTTCTGTATCGGAATCACCCAGGACTCTTTCCAGCATGAAGGATGAACGCCGGCTGACCAAAAAAGGTTAAGTAGGTCAACCAGCCAAGACGAATTCCACCTCCATATACGTCTCACCAGTTCGTAAGTACATCCATCAGGGCCGGGTGCAGAGCGTCGAGGCGATCCATTAATAGCCCCGGCAACTTCACTAGCAGTAAGTAACGCATCCATCTCAAGAGAAGAGTCATCATGGTCAATAGAAAAGGAGTGCACCGAACAGCCAGAGGCAGTGGAAAAGAGTTCACCAAACGCCGAAGCCTGCTCCGCCGGATCAGCAACAAGAAAATCGCCAATCCGAAGTAGGTGATCCGGGGTCGAACCAACATGAGATTTCAGACGGCGCAAGAGGGAGAAAACGAAGCCTGGCCTCGAGGTGTCGTTGCATTGTGCCTTCCAGTAGGCACGTCTCTTAAGAATGAGGAGGTGGCGAAGATTCCGTTCTTCCTGCCGATATAATGACCAAGCGAAGAGGCAGCCGGATGACTTAGCACAGCGAAGGAGGCGGCGTTTTTTGCGAAGCCGCTGAGCACAATCAGAGTCCCACCAGGGAGACCAACGTCGACGCTGACCGCTGAGCCGACGAGAAGCGTGGAGAATCAGGGAAATGCGGTCCAGGATCATAGCGGCACCGTCAGGAGTGGAAGGAAGATCACCACGGATAATCTTCTGGATAGAAGGCCAAGCCACTGACCAAGCAACTGGTTGTAGACCCAGAGCAGGAGGGGAGGGGAGCCAAACATCCCTGCCTCCAATGTTGTAATGACAGGATGATGGGTGCTACCGTAGAGGTCACTATCCACAGACCAGGAGCAGTACGGAACCAGCTGAGGAGAGTACATGGTGAGGTCCAAAACAGAACAAGTGGAACCCCTGCAAAAGGTAGAGGCCCCCGAGTTTAGGAGACAAAGATCTTGCGAGCAAAGCCAGTCCACGAACTCAGTTCCTCCCCGGCTCGGAGAAGAAGAACCCCAGCTAGGGTGATGAATATTGAAATCACCAACCACCATACAACAATCAGTGAGCAGTTGTTCGATCCGTCCAAGCAAGAGCGCCGAGAGGGGAGGAGAGGGAATGTATAAATTAATAATCCTGAGCGTGGTGTCGCCGGAGTAGATATCCGTCGCAAGAAGCTGCTCGTTCGAATCCGAACTGAAGATGTCCACCAATCTGGAAGAGAAATCCGACCTAATTGCAGTTAAGAGGCCACCCCCGATCACTCCTATACACCGTACGGGCTGGGAGGGAAAAAGAGAGACCAGGAGATAGCCAGGATTCTCGGATAGTCAAAATCGTGGCTGTAGAAAAAATAGAACTGTCGGTGAAATAAGGTCTTTTGGAGCAAAGGGACTGCGCATTCCATTGGACCAGCGACCAGCTATTCATGAAGAGAAAAGTGATCCGCTAGGCCAGATGCCGTCTTGAACCGCACGGAACAGAGGCCACAAAGAAACTTACCGTCGTCACGATGAACTTTCAGGTGTGACAGCAAGGCTGGACGAGAAGAGAAAGGCATGCCGCATGGAAGACACGAGTAGGTTCTGGAGTGAGAAAGTTTGACGGATTCAGCAGCAGACTCTACATACGGAACCACAGATTCTTCGCATGACAGGAATTCATCGGCGCTTAGGCCAATGTCAGAAGGTTGCTCAGTAGGCACTGAAGAAGCTGGGCACGCCGCAACTGTAGTAGGAGGATTCTGCAAAGTTTCAGCCTGTGGCACCTGTGCAACGGATGATGTGGGGCTAGCATGTAGGGAAGGAGGTGAAAGAAGATTCGTCAAAGAGTCCAATTTACTGGTGAGTTTAGAGATAATGTCCAGAAGCTGAGGGAAGGCAGAGGAGCAAGCACACGGAGGTTGAGCCTGTGTCGCCGCCGCATATGAGGCCTGGTGGACTTGACGCACAGAGTCCCGAGCTTCTGGATAGCTGAGATGCTTCGAAGCCATAATATCTAGGATCTGCTTTTCTCGGAGGTAAATTGGGCAGTTCGTGTCAGAAGCAGGATGAGAGCCCTTGCATAATATGCACTGGAAGCTCGACGCCGAGCATACCGAAGAGTCGTGTCCTTCACCACAACGAGAACAGCGAGCGGCACTACGACAGGTTGACAGCAGATGTCCATAACGCTGACAGTTTTTGCACTGCCTAGGCGAATCCAAGAAGGGTCTGACCGCACATCTGGAATACCACATATAGATAGTGTCACGGTTAGTAAAGCCCAGTTCTTCCACTAGGACCGAAGAAGTAGGGACCCTCGAGGAATTTACCGAACGTCGGAACCGAACAACACGAAGACAGTTCACACCACGGTCCAACAATTCTGAAGCAATTTCATCAACAGGGGCTTCAGTGTCCACATCTCGAACTAAAAACTTTGTTGTCATAAGCTTAGTAAGAACCTGAGTTTTGACAGGTACCTGAAGAAAATTAGAAAGTTGAACAATTTCCAGCAAGCAAAAGAGATTCGAGGAACGCACCAATAAGTCACCTGAACGTAAAAACTGAACGTCTGAAATCGAGTCATGCATGGAAATATTGTCCGCGAAGAACCTCTTCAACAACATGGGACGGACTCTGGGTAGCTTCCCAGAATTCGCGGAAATAAGTATTTCACCACGAGTCACTCCGCTCGCAAATGCCCTACGCAGCAATTCCTGAGGAGACCATTGAATCGAACAAACAAAATCATTAACTGGAACTAGCAAACCACCCAGCTGAGGAAGCTCATCACCCGGCGAAAAACGCATTCTTTTAGCCGGAGTCGAGAAATCAGAGTCCCCATCCCCGCCGGACCCACCGGCGGCAGCTAGGGCCCACCCCGAATCAACAGACCACAACAGACAAGAGCGTGCAAAGACAATAATCCTACCTTGGATATGGGAAGAACCAACCGCCTGCAAAACTTTAGCAGGAAAAGAAACGAAAATAGAAGAGGAAACAGCAAGCCGCTGTTTCAAAAATGCAACGAAACAAGAACGCTTTCGCCAACGACGACACACCCAAAAAACAGTACCCTACGGGGTTCACCGATTAGAAACAGGAGAGACAACTTCACACCAAGCAAGCCGCCCCGGTGGCGCAGTGGTCTAAGGCGTTGGCCTCTGATCATTCGTCCGTAAGGGGTCCGGGTTCGAATCCCGGTCAGGCATGGATGTTGTGTTTGTCTTACGGCACTGGCTCTCTCCCTTCCCTGGAACCAGTGACCCAAAATTAGGGACGGGCGACTGCTTATAACCCATTGAGTTGCTCACGGTGGTCGTTAAACCTCCAATCAAAAAAAAACAAAAAAAAAACACCAAGCAACCGTTGCCAATCCTCGAGTCGTACTCCAGCTCCACCGTGCATTTTCTGGACATGCCTCCTGTAGGTAGCCATGGCGGATTTTACGATTAATAACACGAATAGAACGAATGTTTCAGCCAATAGGAGTAAGAGGAGACGAGGCCCAGGAGAGGAAAAGTGATGATTCAGAGCTGTAATGGCTGTAACCTCAGAACCCAACTCGGGGGTGGGGTAGTACTTCCGGGAAATGGAAATGCCGCTTTGGAGTAGTTTGTATAAAAATTGTTAAGTCCTACAACGTTTGCAGCAAACAATGAACAATATTTACAGTAAACTCCTTCCATTAATGGGGAATACATTAACCACGAGTATTTCTCCAAATGACTTCGATTTAAGTACCTTTCCACAATTTTATCTTTTTTATTGTGCTCGGAGAATGGGAAAACATAATTTTTCGGTGGACAAAATGGTTTTTCCAAAAGCTCGTTTCTTCTAAAATCGCTTATTTTTTTTATCATTAGTAGAATAAAGCCAATATCATTTCCGTATTCACTTTCAAATTGCACAGGTAAAGTGTGGTCTGTCGAAGTCGATGGAAGTGCATCTGCACTTCCCAAGTTTAAGTCTATTGAAGGCAAATGTTTTGATGAATTGCAACTTTTGGTACGTCTTTCGCTTCTGAAGTTTCAATTGTTGATTTTACAAAAAAATCTAAAGTTTTTTGTCGCTTCTTTGGATTAAGCGCCATGCCGTAGCTATGTTAAATAACTAATATATGCTTAACACAGCCCTCTGCCCTCTCCCCGATTTTTCTTATCGTACAAGAGAAATAGTAGTGTAAATACCTTCGTATGTCCACAAAAGAAAATCATCTAGTCCAATTTAAGGTACAGCGCGAGCATACAGCAAATCAAAATTCAACAGATTACTCGTATTAGTTAGAAGGGGGCAGGCAAGGAGGTGATGATGAACTACTGGAATGGAGGATCACAAGCCAACTAAATTGAACAGGAAGTAATCTGGGAAAAGAAAAGGAAGGGCGAGACCAAATAACGGTGCGCCCTAAGCAGTTACACCATAGCTGTAAAAACGTATTTTTTAAAGAAAAAAATTGAAAACACTGAAAATTAGAGCCAACCGGAGAAATAATAAATCTGTGTGACATGCAATGCCAATATTTTTTAAGCTTTTTTCTTCTATCTGGTAATTTGAGATTGCAGGGAATTTCGGTGGCAAAAAGGGAATTTTTGGGTCTGGTGAAGGGATTTTTGTTCCTGGCATGGAACATCACTGGACGCGCGCAGACGGCAGAATTTAAAGACACAGAAGTCAAAACGCAGGAGTTGGAAAATGGAAATTGCTGAAGTGTTCGATGAGTTCCTTTGTTAGGATGTACTACGTTATTTTGCAGGTATTTAGGAAATTTTTGTTTATCCGCAGAGCTTGTATGCTAATACCTGCCGCAGTTTCATTGAATTTGGTATTTTTAATTTCAGTCATTTGTAGCAGTAGCAAGTGCTTGGCGCCATTTTAAGTTTCTGAGACCATGCCACTCTTTCTGTATTTCATTGTGAATCGGAATGTTATGTATTAAATTTTGGTAATTTTATTTTACTGGAATTCATTATTTGATGAAATGTTTCACATTGATTGTTTTTTCATGATTAGACAGTTGTTTTTGTCGCTCATATGCTTGCATCTTTCTCCAATTCTTACATTTTCCTTTTGTTGCAGTTTGATGTTGCAGATTATGAAGTGGCTTAATTCTGTTCTTTAAAACCTAGATAAATGGATGTTTAACATTTATACTACTTGATAATATAGTACTTATATGGTAGTGTAGGTATAAATCATGTTATAGTAACGATCTTTGGAATTTCATAGTAAGAGGGACATCTGCTTGAATTGGAAACATGGTGTGTTAAGATTTTCGCCATTGCTGCTGATGAACATCGTCTGCCTTTCTTTTGTAGCATAAAGTGGTCTTGTATGGCTTCACATCAAAGTTTTCTGAACGGTTTTGTAAGGTTTAATGAAATAAGAAAGGCAGTTTCAAAGCTGTCTTGAGTTGAATTTATAGTTATGAATTTATAATTCTTGAAGTATGAGAGATTAACTAGAAATGAAATTTCATTTTGGCATGTACGTGTATATCGTGGCAGGTAATTTGTTTTACAGCTATGCAGGTTTATTCTGTATAGTTCATACTGATTTAGTGATGAGTAAACATTGTGCACGTGATAGATATACATTGACTAGGTTTTTGACTAAGTTGTTATGATTTTTTGTTAATTTGTCATTTATATTATGTACTTGAAGCTCATTAAATTTATGCATACTACAGTTTTCAAGTTAAATCGAGGTGGGGGTGGATTTGGACGAAAAAAACTACTAAGGTGCGAGTTGATAACATTTTTGATGAAAATCTTGGGTGGCGCTGCCAATCGTGTTCTTCGCAATTTGCAAGAACAAAAAGAAGAAAGTTGGCAAATTATTAGCAATTACCTTTTAAGAGTGTCCAAGCAAAAGCAATCTTTAATTTTTTTCTGTTTGGTATTGAAAAAATTAAATTTGAATGTTAGTTACCTTTTGTTTCATTGTTTACATTGCTGATGCTATCACTGATGTAAGACCTATTATTATAACACTTTTGTTATGGTTTTTATAATTCTAACAGAGGGTGTAAAAAAATGGCAGCATCAATTTTTTTTTTATTTACCTTTGGTGAATGGATTGGCAAAAATTTGAAAAAAGCCAGAGCAACTGCTGATAATGGTGTCTATCCCAGATCCCATTCTTCGCAATTGGGGGGGGGGGGGGTCATTTCGGCTATAGATAAAGTTTTGGTTAAAATATTTATTGGTGATTATCCTTTTTAATAATATTTTGCTGCTTAATTGTAAAGAATATTTAGCCTATTGCTTTTGTATTGTTATAACACTTTATGGTTTTTATATTTCCAATGGAGAGCAAAAAAAAAAACAGTTACTTCAGATTACATTTGGTAAAAAATTGGAAAACACAAAGTCAGAGCAACCTCAGGCTTACTATGGCTTTTTGTTTTGATGGCCTTGCAGAGTAAAAAAAAGATGTTGGCTTCCCTGTAGAGCATGTTCAAAGTATTTTTTAATGAAATTACATGAATAAAAGTGGAAAAAGCTTTAGCTAACCTTCCGCGTTCGACCCTGAGCTAGTTCTCCAAAGCGGCGATAGATGGCGCCACACTAGCACTCCTGTGCTCTGATTTTATATCTGTTCTTGCACTTTCACATGCAACTCGTTATATCTCCGGTTTGTTGCATAATAATAATAATATTTTACTGCTTAATTGTAAAGAATATTTAACCTATTGTTTTTGTACTGTTATAAAGTACTTTGTAAAAAATATTTTGCCTATTGTTTTTGTACTGTAATGTGTTCCTCTGAGTTCACAGTTTCATATGGTTGTTTGTGCATGCTTTTTGTGGGTGTATCTTGCAACCTTTCTTAATATGTGGAATTTGAAGAGGTTTTCGGATGAAGTTGCTAAGGATGAGGAAACTTGTATTTCCTGGTGTCAACGACAGGGTTTGTTTCCCACCTCAAAGAGATTCTCCGTGTCGATGCATCTCATTGTTTAGGACAATTCAGGTGATGGAAGCAGTAAGCTTCAGGGAATGCTCAGTACTATGCCTGTACTGAGCATAATAAAATTGCGGTAAATGTGTAGATTAGCATCCTAAATTATTTCGTCGAAAAAATGTTAATGTGTGGGAAAAGTGCGACGTACAGATTTTTGAGTAGAGAAAATAATGGCAAATGGTTCAGAAATTTCATATTTTAAATGTGTTTTAAAGATTTTGATTGTAATATTTACCTGTAAGTGCGATGCTGTGAAGACACGCTGTGGTAGGCCTAACGCATCGCTGCCGCGACGATGCCAAGCTTTGCTCCGTTAAAAGGAAGGTTCATTGCTGTACCGAAATGGCGGGCGGAAGAGTACAAAAGAAAGCGGTTGCATTGTTTGCTGGAGAGCTATAAATGTTGGGTAAATGTGTGCTTTAGCGTCCTAAATTGTTTCGTCGGAAAAATTTAACTGTGTGGAAAAAGTGCTACGTACAATTTTTTAAGCATGCAAAATAATGGGGAAAGGTGAAAAAATATAGTAATTTTACATGAAAGGAAATATATTTCCGAAGAACTCACCTTGGAGTGCGAAGGTTCAGAAGAGTACGTGCGGTAGGCCTAAGATGACGAGCGGCAACGACATGCAGGTGGAGTCCGGTGAATGGAAGCGTCATTGAGAGCGGCAAGTTATGCGCGGAAGAATACGCAAGGAAGCTGTTCAGCAGTAGGTACTCATCAAAGTGGGTTGTAGGAATACGCTGAAGGAAAAAGGTTGGTTTTATGCTGCATTTGTAATGTCATTTTTTCAAGGGTAGTTTTGCGAAATCGTAAGTAGAAATTTGCCAAAAAGGTTTAAAATTTCATAATTCTCCACAATTCAACACGAAGCTCTGGGCCTCCCTGCCATAGTACGATTCCTGATTATAACCAAATCGTTTATTTTCCATATCCGTTTAACAAGGGGAAAAAAGGACGAACGATGGACGGAATAACAACAGAACTACAAATGAGGTGCGTGAAGAAATCACCGACTCCTTAACATCTCCGAAACCATAACGAAAACTTGGGGTTCCACCGGAATCAATACTTCTTACTCAAAACTTCTGCCGCACGTTATATCATTTACATTCATTCATTTCATTACATTCTCAGAAATTTTTACCATAAAAACATTTAGCACATTTCTTTATTAATAATTAATGAAACATTTCTGAACTACTTTTTGCACACAATTACACGACGCATCACACTCCTCGGAGACATGCACCCCACTCTTGTTGTATTCTTCCGCGCATTCACTACCGCCTGTTATTCCTTTCCGACGCACGGACCCTTCACGTCGTTGCTGTTAGCATCGCTTTAGCCTCCAGCACCAACTGCTGCAAACCATTGTACTCGCACGCAAGTTCTTCGGAAAACATTTTTCCTTTCATGTAAAAATACTATATTTTTTCACCTTTCCCCATTATTTTGTATGCTTAAAACATTGTACGTAGCACTTTTCCCACACAGTTTAATTTCCGACGAAATAATTTAAGACACTAAAGTACACATTTGCCAAATCTTGTAGTGATATGCTACAGAAAATAGGTCCAGATTATCCACCCTTTATTTTGTTGTATGGTGTTGGAGAGAAAAACTGGAAAAAACCTCTTTGATTTGCAAAAGATATGTATCGGTGAGATAGAAACTGACCTGTGAAGAAAGTATTAACAGGAGAAGCAAAAATACAGTGGCACAGCAATCTCCTATGAATGGAAGCCGTTCAAAGCAGAGCTGAAAGTTATATTTCCCCAGTTTCCTGTACAACACAGAAAGGCACATCCATACTTTGTATTTTGAATCGTGTGTGTGGCGCTGTCGTCTACGCAATGGCATCTGATCATTTGTTCGTAGGGGTTCGAATCCCAGTGAGGTATGGATGTTGTGTTTGCCTTGCGGTACTACTTTCTCCCTTTACTGCAGCCAATGACCCTAAATTAGGGACGACCGACTGCTTATGGCGCATTGAGTGTTGCTCACAATGGTCGTTAAACCTCCAATAAAAAAAAAATCTTGTGTGAAAGAACGGATTATTTCTCATCTGCTTTTAAAACAATGACAAAACGTGAACAAACTATATTTTGTAGCATATGAGTATATGATGCTTCTAAAGATCCAGACTCACAGTCGCCACTGGCAATAAACTTTGTCGTGGCGATTAAAAATATTTGATTAAATCTCCGTTTCTGGCAACCTGTACGGGAAAAACATTTATTTTATTTAACTTGTACTGTACGGAAATTTTTTTAACTTGTACAGAACTCGCACGTTTTTGAAAAATTTTACTCCAAATGTACGGAAATCGCACAAATTAGCACAAAATTTGTGTTGTACGGAAGTCGGCCATCACCTTTTTCATTTTGCTATTCTGCTTTAACAGCAGAAAAGAAAAAAAAAGTTTATAAAAAAGGCGAGGGCGTCAGTTTTCGAACACAAAGAATGCGCCAAGGCTGATGGGTCATCGTGGGGGAACGATGTTCGCAAGGTTGCGGTGGGGATGAAAGCTTCTTGCCGGTGGTGGACAGATCAGCTGTCTGCGTTGGGAAAGTCCTACATAAAAATTTCTCCAATTTTTTAAGTAACCGAATGCAAATTTTACAGTAACCAAGACATGTCAAAGTAAACTCCCATGTGAAATTTCGTCAAAATCTGATAAACTATAGAAGTTTTTCTTTTAACTATTTTTAATGAATGTTCGCTGAAGGCCTGCATAGTCCATAGGAAAATCTGGAGTTGGCAAAGTCTGGATCTCTGGACGATTCTGGAATTTCGAGGTTGTACAGTAATAAGATTTCCACACCTGCGAACTACTATGGAATGTCTGTAGTTTCTATGGATTTAGTTGGCTGACTACGAAACTACGGACTTATATATTTTTTACGATATGCATGAGATTCTTAAGCGGATTCGCAGAATCCCATGTTTTTTTTTTTTTTTTTTTTTGGTCATTTAGATCGTTCTCAGAATCAGTGTAAAACTGAAGACAATTTGCGGGAGAGGGGGTGGGAGTTCCGTCTGAAGACTTTCGCATCTCAAAACTTTCGGAAATGGTAGTTTAATAGAGTGAAAAAGTTACTGTAATCGTAATTTTTTTCTCCCGATGTTGCCTTATGTCCAGTTTTATTGTTAAATATGATTTTATTGCATAAAAGTATTTCAGCTTGAAACCGTAGGCAACAATTTGCGAAACCGGGGATCCCCGTAATCTTCAGGCATCAGATTCTTCCGCGAAATGAAGAGATCCGCCTTTTTCGTTATTAGTTTGGTCATTCGAGAGATTAATAAACCAGCGAACACAATGGGAGGGGGGGGGTTGAAGGGGATGTTCGTCGGAGGACAGAGTTCAGATTTTTTCTGCAATCATAATTCCTTTTTTCTCGCGATGTTGTCTCTGCCTAGTATTATTGTTAAGTAATATTTAACTGCATAAATATTTGTATTTCAGCTTGCAAATAGCGGGAAAATTTCCAAAACCGGAAGTTGGACGGTGCAAAGATTTCTCCCGTAAGCGCACTCCCTCCTCGAGCGATGTTCCCATTCTCCTGCATTGTTTTATTACTTCAGTTTAAACTTTTAAGCTTACTATAACTGAATAATGCAACATACTGATATTATACTAAGCAGTTTTATAAAAATAATATAGTATGAAATATACAATTTGATTTTTTTTTTCAAAGTTTGGCCACTCATTTTTTTTTCTATGGCCTCCAACAATTTTGGTTTTGGTGGTTAATGTCTACTAGCAAAATTTGTAAGTCTAAATCTTTAGATGCTTCACTCTCCTATCAAAAACGTACACGGCTGCACTTATAGTCATCTGCTCGTGAATTACACGGTGTAGCGAATTTTTCTTTCAACGGAGCAAATCTTGACTTCGTCACGGTAGCGATGCGTCAGGCCTACCGCAGTGTCTCTTCACAGCATTGCACTTACAGGTAAATATTACGATAAAAATCTTTAAAAGGCATTTCAAACATAAAATTTCTGCACCATTTGCCATTAATATCCGTAATGTAAAATCTGTATGTCGCACTTTCTCCAAGTACTAATATTTTTCCGACGAAATAATCTACACATTTACCAAAATCGCGTCCTGTACGCTTGGGACATGGTTTTATTATGTTCAGATGAAATTCCTATCGATAGTGTCACGATTCTGATGTATTGTTTCGCCAAAGGATTGTCTTACGATGAGGGCATTGAAGAAAAACCTCACATGGGGATGTTACCACATCCACTGAGACAGTTTTTGACTGGTATCAGTATTGCTCAGTCTCGGAGTTCATGGTAGCCTCGCGGTGTGAGGGAGGAAAGCTTGGCGGTGATGGAATCATCGTGGAAGTAGGTGAAGCGAAGGTCGGCAAGTGGAAGCACACCTGCGGTCATCTCGTTGAGGGCACTTGGATTCTTGGTATGTTTAAACATGATACCAAGTGATTCAGAGTAGAGATCTGCCCTGATAACAACCGCATAGACATTACTGCCCCTCATCCTAAAACACGTGGAGCCAGGAACTACCATCGTGATTCATGACGGATCAGTGGGCCGTTTACTGTAACCTACAAACTGTGGCTACAACCATTTAACCGTCAACCACGCAATTTCACTGATATGATATGATGACGGGCGCACACTCGAGGAGTAGAGAGCAATTGGCGTCCCCTAAAGCGAAAATTAACGCAGGGCAACCACAAAATGTACTTGGTAGACCATATTCTGAAATATTTATTCTGGCAGGATTGCAGTCTTTCCTCTGAACATGCTTTGACGTCTTGATTCGTGTGATCAGACAGTCCTTCCCTGGCAGATAAGTTTCTTTTCATTTATTCTGCTAAATAGACAGCTTTATATTCAAGAGGAAACACAACTCTTTTGTCAAAATAAATATTTCCCAGATATGGCACCATTTCCATTCAAAAATGTTTTTTTAAGGGCAACCAAAAATCGATATTATTCACTTTGGCACTTTCACAACGTAACAAAATGCTAAACAATGCAACGATAACGTGTCACCATCTATTGTCGCTTTACAAAACTAGCTCGGGGTCGAACGCAGAAGGTTTACTAAAACTTTTAATGTGCTTTCACTATCAAACATATTCAAGTAGCAAAGTGAAGTAACAAAATGGACCACATTGGGTTAATTTAGAATTCATAAATATGAGTGTATATGTCTTCTGAAATATTATCGATATCTGTTTTTATTGTTAACCATTTTATAGCAGCTTCCATGGATTGATACAAAAAAATCAGCATCCTTTCAACCCATAATAGTTCTGTTTAAAAAAGTACTATGTATATTTAATACAATCAAGGAGGATCTCCTGTATTTTGAATGTCGTATGTACATTTTGGTTTAAATAATATGAACTTATGCAAATGCTCTGGAATTTAATTTTGCTGTGTTCTAAGCCGGGGTGCGAAATTGACGGGGGCCATGAGCGAAATGTGACTACGTGTATTTTCTACTGCATTTTATTATGATTCCTTTTAATCTGAATGACTATTTTTGTTTGCGATTCTTAGTAGTTTGCAAGAATTGTTCCCTTTCACCCCCTCAGTTTCTTAATTCGTCTTCAAGATGTACTTAACACCTAAAACTGTATCAATCGCGTGCTCTCGCGTTGCTGACTTCCCCTTCTCGCCCGCACTATCGTCACGCAAGCATGTTAAAGAAGCAGCCTTGAACAATGAGCAGGATCCTCCCACAGTGATCATTGGACCTTTGCGAGCACCCCTCCGCCCCTCTCAACCTGAAGGAGAGAGGGGTGGAGGGGTGCTCGCAAAGGTCCAATGATCACTGAGACTAGGCACGTTGCGCACCAACAGATGGCAGTACGCGAATTCTCGTGCATACGCATGGAAGAACAGCTTGATTTATGTACCTACTGATCAAGTTTTTTGAAAGTTTAACTTCTGTGTGACCTCCCATGCTGTTTGATGTGGGTCGAATTCAGGGTCATTCCATGTCAAATCTAGTAACTAGCAAAAAATTTATTTTGGACCTTGACATTCCAGATTTACTTGATTTTTGGTATATTAGGACTACCTACGGTGCAAGGTAAGTAGATTATAGAAGGTAGGTCCGAGAGCAGGTTTTCGAAGCTAGTAGTTCTAAATCCTCAGGAGGGGGTTTTGTGACGTCAAAGGTGCAAACACAGTTGGCAATGGGTCAAAGTTGAGACTGACATCCTACCTAAGGTGCGTGTGCTTTCTAGAATTTATGCCAAATTTCAGCGACTTTTGTCCAGTATTTTGCAAATGACATACATTTTTGCGGTGAGTTAATAGTCAGTTTATAAATAGTTTTTATTAATATATTTGGTCAAAGCAGCTTTTTATGCGTTGTGCATTAATAGATATGATTGGATGCCCTGTTGCATGTTGTAGCAACAGCAAAAGATCGAAAGATTCAAACTTAAATTTTCATCGGATTCCAAAGGGCAGTTTGAAAAAGCCCAGATGAACTCATGTCGACGAAAAGATGCATTTAACGCTGACAATGCCAAAATATGCTATGCCCATTTTGATGAGGATTTTGAAAGAAATTTAAAAAGTGAATTAATATGTTGCAATTCTCGTCTCGCCTGAAAACAGGTGTGATTCCTTACGTTAATATATTTGGTTGTTGTGCTTCAAGAACAAAGCAAGAAAGCTCAAAACGTGCTGAAAAAAATCTCAGCAGTTTTTGTTAGAAGTAATGCAACATTTTATATCAAAGAATGCCAGATTAAGTCCAGATTTGCCAGTTCAGTCTGTTGACGACTAGCTGAAAGTGTTTCTTTTCATTTAGCTTGAAATTCGAAATAGAAGAATAAAAAAAGAAAATTGCGCCATTAAAAATGTGTAGAAAAGCTCAATAAAATAAATTCTGGGTTACGATCGAAACTTCGGTATTGGAAAACCAAAGCTAAAATCAATTATTTGAAAGCTAGAAATGTACAATCTGAAAATGCATTGCTGGAAAAAAAAAAAAAAAAAAGATTTTTCTGTTATTGCTGAGGAAAACGGTGAAAAAAGCAAAAGAAACTTTGAGCAGATTTTTTTTCAAAAAGCATATCAGCAGCGGTGGTTATACGTATCTTGCAAGTTCTTGTATGGAAATTCTTCGAAAATTTGAAAGTGTTTTCCTGAAAGTCCATGGAGAACAACTTGTGGAACATCATACACAGTTAAGCATTTATCTTTGGAACTCAAAAAGAGGTTTCCAGAGGTGGATGAAAAAAACGTACATCTTCACCCAAAATTGAGCTTTTTTATAAGGAATAAATTCCTTAATAATTGCATGACTGAGTTATGATCAAAACTTCAGTATTAATATGAAAATAAAAAATAAGCAGTGGGCAAAAGTTCTCAAATGTTTACAAACTAGTCATGAGAGGTACTTCAAACTCAAAAAGGTATATTCTTTGGTTTTCTGTTACCTAAAATGCAGCAATTTTTTTCTGAAAATGTTTGGCGTTTTACAAGCTTTTGAGAGAAGACTTTGGGTGTAAAACTGCAAGACTTTATGGAAAACGCTTAATAAAATATTTCAGAATATTTACACGCACAGTTGTTAAATGTTACAAATCATATCGTATAGCAGCTTAACATAAACATTGTAATCTCTTTTTCATCCGGAATGTAGATATATTGCTTCTCGGTCTTTGCAGCTATCTGCATGATAACACACCAGATTTGATCTTTTATTTATTGTAACTAGAATAAACGCGTTCACGGAATGAATTATTTTTTTTAATATTAAACACCCAGCGCCTACCTGAAAGTTCGAAAATAAGTATAAATTTCATGTACACACCTGAAAATCAAACACAAAATTTATGAACTTTCATAGCTCTTAATCTTTAGTTAAAAAATGGCAAAGGTATTTGTATGGTTTTTAGTAAACGGCAGTATTTCTTTTTAAAGTACTAGCTACTT
Organism: Macrothele yani; assembly: GCA_039090855.1. Lineage (NCBI taxonomy): Eukaryota > Metazoa > Arthropoda > Arachnida > Araneae > Macrothelidae > Macrothele > Macrothele yani. The sequence goes on along the minus strand of CM077020.1, from coordinate 3,088,682 downwards.
AGATAATTAATTTCATTTCGATTTAAGTTTTTACTTTAAAAAGTTTCTATGCGCAAATTTTAATTTTTCGACATTTTTATCAATATATTTATACTTTTGGAAATCGAAATACATTTTGTTGCCTTGTATTTGAAGATATTCTCCATAAATGCAGTGTAAAATATTCTGAAATATTTATATACCATAAAAACAACCATTCACTTACCCGAAAGATCTTGGTCATTTTTTTATCTTGTAACACTTCAAGCACGTCAATTATATTGTTGTTGGCTTTCTGAGGTTGAACTGACTCCTTGCCAATGACTTTCCTTCTTCCGGGGATGAAACATCGTACAATCTTTTTTAATTTTTTTATTTACTGGACAACACACGCAGGTTTCCTTCTGCCATATGAAACGTAACTATAGCTTGTCATCACGATAAAAAACCTCACACACACCATACCACTCATTCATACTTTCCATTAAAACACTATGTACATATTTACACTATCTACATTCCCAGGCAGTTAAACCATTTGTCAACTGTGATTAAAAAGTGCTCACTCCGTTTCAAACTCTGTGTTAACCCTATTGCATGTGCCAACCTCATTCAGCCCGTCATACACAACCCTCTAGCGCTTTTAACAGGCACTGTCATCATCAGGAGGCAGGTGTGTCTCACCTGCCTACCGCGCTCAAGTGAGCTAATTTATTGAGGCTTAGGTCTCAGTCGCAATCTCTGCATCTCTGGCGCCATCTATTGTCATTGTTGCTCTTTTTTCTTTTTTCTCTCTTAGCTCTTGTTCTATTTTTATTAAAGCCTTCCATTGTTCATTTAAGTTGTTAGGCTCATTAATGTTGCATAATCTTGATCTGTTTTTTTCGATTAATATTGATTCTGCAATTCGCAACTGCCTTTCGTTTTTACAGCTCTTAATAATTTTAATATCTTCAAACCTTGGATAACGATGATTTTCCTGACAGTATTGGGTTAATGCGGTCTTAGCTTCTTTTTTATTCCAATTACTTATATGCTGGTTCAATCTGTATTTTAATTTGTTCTTGGTACTGCCTATATATGACATAGGTGGTTATTGGTTTATAGGAATTTCATAAACTCCTGCTCTATCCAATTGGCTGATTTTGTATTACTAAATTTTTTATAGTCTGTACCTGATTTCCTACTTGTATGTCATATCTTCCACATATTTTATTAATTTCAGCTGACATGCCTTCAATATATGGGATTGCACCAACATATTTTAATGTTTTTTTTTCAGTCTTGCCTTTATTATTAGCCTGAGTTACTTCATAAATCCATTTCTTTAAAACTTGTTTAGGGTAACCAAAATCATGTGCAATTTTTTCAATATATTCAATTTCTTCTTTTTTATATTGTTCCATTGATGAGTGTGTTAAACTTCTTTTAATTAGTGTTTTAACACTATTTCTTTTATGTGTTAACGGGTGCGATGACTGATATGGTATTAACACAGGAATATATAATGATTTTCTATGCTCTCTGTATTGCATATTATCATTTGTTTTGATTATCATAATATCCAAAAATGCCAATGTATTGTTATGTTCTTGTTCTACTGTCAATTCAAATATTTGTTCTTGTTCTACTGTCATTCTGAAATATTTTATTTAAGCGTTTTCCATAAAGCTTTACACCCAAAGTCTTCTTGTAAAACGCTAAACAGAATACTTCGGTCCTTAACTGCTTTGTACCTTTGATGTCACAGGGGGTGTGGTACCGAGTAGCCAATACCGCTCGACCGGCTTATGGACCTACCTCTACTATCTACTTACCTTGCCTACGATGCACATGGAAAATCCAAGTTTCTAGATTTTTTGAAGCAGTAGTTTTTTAATACATTTTGAAAATTGTAAAATTTAGGTGTATTTTGATGCACAAAAATGCCCATATAAATTGGTAACCCTTGGTCTTAGAGACCATCTAGGGCTAATTTTAAAGTTCTTTCAAATAACTTTAATTTGTTATACAACACAATTGTAAAGAAAAAATTTACTGTTTTTGAAAATCTCAAAAACACCCTTTTTAAAAAAATTTTAAGTGAGACATTTCATATAAGTTTATCTGCAATATTTCAGAATGGGATGAAAATAGAATCATATTTTATAATTTTTTAAAATAACTGCTATTACATTTTCAGAGGTGCTCACCTTCAGCAGTTCCTATCAGTAATCACCATACAAAGCCTTATCGTTTACGCGTCAGAAGGGTATTTCATGAGAAATTAACATGCTAAATGTGTAACAACCTTATAAAATCAAATACCTCATAACATGACCCTTCTATTTTAATGGTTAATATTTTAAAAAACCCAAGCGGGAATGAATATTGGCTAGATATCGAGCCGATATTGGTTATGATGGCTAAATGTCGGTTAATATCGGATGCATGTCTGCGAACTAAAATTTTCCTAAATCAAAAAGATTTACCATAAAATCAAGATGATTTTCCCATAAAAATAAGATTTACTCTAAAATCAAGAAGATTTGCGACAGTACCAGAACTGTTAATTCATGATTGTCTATTATTAGGGGAGAGTGGTAATGTATGAGATGTGCTAGCAGTATGTTTGATGATACTTGTTTTCAATTATTTTTCTGTGTCAGTCACTCGTAGATGGAGTTCAGAAATTTTGATGATTTTCAAGGTTTTGAATTCTTTTCTAAGTTGAATGATGCAATTTTAGAAATAACTTGATTTCGTTTAAGCAATGACAAGACAGTGACCTTTTTTTTTTTTTAATGGCCTTGGATGGCAATTTTATCCATCTTGAACGCATGATAGCACTATTTTAGATAAAGGACGAATAGTGTAACTTTGAGAATATGAATACTTTTGAACACCATGCATCAATTCTTACAAATTTTCAGCTTCATCACTTTCGTTTTCGCCCCCCCACTCCCCTTTGTCTCTGAAATGCAAACTTTGGGGGGGGGGTATTTAAGAATACATGTTCAGAACATCGTTGAAAAAAATATACAGTTACGGAAGAAATCTTTGCTACGTCCGATTTCCGTTTTTGGACATTTCCGTCCATTTTCAAGTTGAAATACAAATATTTATGAAATAAAATGATATTTAACAACAGTACTAGGCAGAGGAAACGTCGCTTGAAAAATAAAATTGCGATTACGGGAGAAATCTTCACTGCGTCTAACTTCCGTTTTCGAAAGTTTAAAAAGTTTCGGGAGAAAAACATTCTCCCCGCTACCAATTGCCCCGAAATTTCTGTTCAGTTATGCATCGATCTCGAGGATAACTCAAATTATGGCGGAAAAGGAGAAATTCCTTGAAGCCGTTGCACGCTCTTGCCTGAAGATTACAGGGGAATTTTTACGCCGTCGAAGTTCCGTTTTCAGAAATTTTTCCTCCATTTTCAAACTGAAATACAAATATTTTTGGAATAAAGTGATATATAACAACAATATTAGACAGAGGCAACATTGCAGGAAAAAGAAATTACGATTACGGGAAATTTTTTATTTCGTTTACTTCTGTTTTTGAAAGACGAAATACCGTCCCGATGTGTATTTTGCGCGTTTCCCGATGCATATTTTTACGCGTTGGCAACATTTCGATGCATAAACACACTTTTTGATGCATACTAAATGCGTAATTACGCATTTTGGCGAACACATGGCGCAGAATAAAATTTTTTCCACACTTCGGCGCAATTAGCGCAGCTATTCCAACACTGAGAGCAAGGAAGTTTGTAAAGATTGACAGGAGGAAGTGTGTGCGATCTATAAATAAATATCGCTCACTGCTAGAAACATGAGATAACATAAGGTTCAATCGCTATGAGATCATAATAAGCCGCCCCGGTGGCGCAGTGGTCTAAGCGATGGCCTCTGATCATTTGTCCGAAAGGGGTCCGGGTTCGAATCCCGGTAAGGCATGGATGTTGTGTTTGTCTTACGGCACTGGCTCTCTCCCTTCCCTGGAACCAGTGACCCTAAATTAGGGACGGGCGACTGCTTTATAGCCCATTGAGTTGCTCACGGTGGTCGTTAAAACTCCAATCAAAAAAAAAAAAAAAAAAAGATCGTAATAAAACAAAAGCAGGAGTTTACACTATGCGAAAATAATAATATCAATTTCCACCAATAAAATAAAAATAAAAATTCACGAGCCCTTTTGGCGAAAATCCGGAAGAAACTATCTTCCGACCGTAAAACTACCCCAAAATCCAAGTCCGGAATACTTGGCAGGTACGCGGACGTCATAGCGCCGATATCTGGTTTTTCGACATATTATGCAATACAGCCTTGCCGTTTTGCACCCGATATCGACTTTGACGATGCATCTAATATCTTCTTGCCGTTCTTCACCCAATATCTGTCTGATATTGGCTTTGCCGATGTAATATCTGAATTTAAATGGTGCTTACTTAGAAACGGGGGCAATTAAACATTTTTGCATTGCGCGAAAAGAACTATAAATACATTTGACAAAATACGATCGCAGTTTAAACCGTGATTTTAACAAAAAAGGACACAAAATTCAGAACTTTTACGAAATACACTGAAATCCGTAATTCTTCCAACCTGTCCGTAATTCCGTAATCAGGCAGCCGAAACCGTAATAATTACGGAAAATCTGCAAGGGTTGGCACCTCTGCATTTTAGTGATTTGCACCAAGAAATTTTATTTCTGTTCAGGATTGTAACGGCATAACATTGCCATTGGTTTTGTATATTCATTTTTCTGTGCTTTCATTTGTGTTTACTGATGAAAAAAATTACAGAATTGAATGTTACACCTTACTTGAATTCCAACTCAGACTAATGAAAATGACAGTAATTAATTCTTCATTTTGTAATCTTAAAAACCAATTTCCACTTACCAAACTGGATCATTAATTCTGAAGTATAAAATATTTTATTGAGCAAAAGAGAACATGTTTTAATACACTTTTTTGCACATTTGAAAAACAGTCCGAAAACACACCAGCTGACGTGAACCACTTAAGTGCAGAGTTATACAGTGAAAGAACGATGTCTGAACCAAGAATTAAAAAAAACCAAAAAAAAAAAAAAAAAAACCACACAATTTAAAAGACTTTTTTGTAACAAGAAATAAATTCAAGTACGTATCAAATATATGTAAAAATAACATGCTGAACATAAAGTTTAAGTGCCAACACAAGGACTACAATATTGAGTAGGGAACCACATATATTCTTGCTTCTCATACATTCATTTTGAGATAGAACAAATGTACTACAGTTATTTACAAAAAGTCTTAGTTTTGTACAAAGGAGAATTGAATGGTTACTGTCAGCACATCCATAATGCCATATGGATCAATTATTATATTTGCACTTTTAAGGTATTAACCTCCTGCAAAGTGCGCATAGTTTACGTGCAATTCATAAATGAAAAACTATTAGAAAGTACCAATCACTCACCCTAAAGATCATGGTAACCTCCATCGACAACACACTTCCAACACGTCAATCATTGACGTGTTGGAAGTGTGTTGTCGATGGAGGTTACCATGATCTTTAGTGATTGTGGAATAACTTTTTTACGGGTCTTATAGAGATTATTTTTCATGAAAGTTGGTTGTCAAATTTTCGAACTAAAGCCTAGTTCGTCATCAGGACTATGTCACTGGAGTAGTTGCTGCCACTCAATTGGAAGAGTCCATCCGCAATTCTTCTTACTTCTTCTTCTTGCTATTTCGATCCCTTCTTCTAGCTTCCTCTTTACTAAGTTTGACTGGTGGGCGATTATTTTCACTGAGTCCCAATTTATGGAGTGTCCACTTGCTTGTATATGTCTGTCTAGCCCTGTTTTGTTCCCAATGTTCCTAATAGCTGCTTGTTCTTTCATTCGGACCTTAATACTTCTCCCTGTTTCTCCTATATAGCTGAGTCCGCAGTTACAGTCGATGCAGTAAATTACTCCTTCCTGCAATTGGATGTCCAATTCTTTCTGCTTTAAAGCTGGCAGGAATTTCTTTATTTTGTTATTAAGATCTGGAGCTAGCCTGATATTATATTTTGCTCCGATCCTTTTCAGTTTCTCGAAAAGTCCCTTGTGGTACGTAATTTTGCTGGTGAATTTGAAGTTGGTTTTTTCCTGCTTCTTTTTTGGCACTTGTTTAAATATTTTTTCAACATATGGGGAGGGGTAATTGTTTTCTGCCAATATTTCCTTTAATTCTTCTTTATGAAGATCTTTTTGAGTAGCTGAAGAGACCAGGATTTCAATTTTTTCCAAAAATTGTCTCGCCATATTCGATTTAATATAATCAGGGTGGAATGAGCAGAAGTCTAACATCTTCCCTGTGTTGGTGGGTTTTCTAAAAAGCTGAGTGAATAAATCGAATATGGCGAGACAATTTTTGGAAAAAATTGAAATCCTGGTCTCTTCAGCTACTCAAAAAGATCTTCACAAAGAAGAATTAAAGGAAATATTGGCAGAAAACAATTACCCCTCCCCATATGTTGAAAAAATATTTAAACAAGTGCCAAAAAAGAAGCAAGAAAACCAACTTCAAATTCACCAGCAAAATTACGTACCACAAGGGACTTTTCGAGAAACTGAAAAGGATCGGAGCAAAATATAATATCAGGCTAGCTCCAGATCTTAATAACAAAATAAAGAAATTCCTGCCAGCTTTAAAGCAGAAAGAATTGGACATCCAATTGCAGGAAGGAGTAATTTACTGCATCGACTGTAACTGCGGACTCAGCTATATAGGAGAAACAGGGAGAAGTATTAAGGTCCGAATGAAAGAACACCAAGCAGCTATTAGGAACATTGGGAACAAAACAGGGCTAGACAGACATATACAAGCAAGTGGACACTCCATAAATTGGGACTCAGTGAAAATAATCGCCCACCAGTCAAACTTAGTAAAGAGGAAACTAGAAGAAGGGATCGAAATAGCAAGAAGAAGAAGTACCACAATTAATGATAATTGCGGATGGACTCTTCCAATTGAGTGGCAGCAACTACTCCAGTGACATAGTCCTGATGACGAACTAGGCTTTAGTTCGAAAATTTGACAACCAACTTTCATGAAAAATAACCTCTATAAGACCCGTAAAAAAGTTATTCCACAATCACTATGAATAGAGGTGCCATAAATGCATTTACAACTATGATCTTTAGGGTGAGTGATTGGTACTTTCTAATAGTTTTTCATATGGATCAATGTAAGGAATGCCCTGGAATTGACCTGTTTAAAAATGCTTTGATTCACTAAAGTTTAAGAATGAGTTTGTTGGTCAATTTACTTTTAAAGAGTGGGTATTTATGCCTCTACAATAATGAGGTCATGCCACAAAAAATAATATGGCCTTTTTGAATTCTTGAAGTACACCATTCATGGCGTTCACTTAAAAATGATCGCAACTTTAGTGAAAGAAAATTTCTTGCCAGATTTCAAGATGCATGAGCCATTTCTGGGACATAGAAGATTCACTATGTTGTGCTGAAGTCAACATTGACCTCATGACCAAGCTATATCAATTCAGTGACAATTAAACGATCCATTATGTATCTGAAAATGCTTCCATTACTTGTAAGCTTTTATTCAGCTCCCACTATATCTTTTGGTTGTATTACAGCTGGATATAATGAAGCATGGTGGGTGTTATGTGTTCTTGTCAAACGTGATATGGTTACCAAATGTGGAGTCGGGGGTCGGCTTTCTCCACCTGAGAGGACCATCTCCATTCATCTTCCCTGATAGTTCAGATATCCAACATATTCCAGCTAATACTGTGCTAACTCAAATGAACTCTGTTACACCAACAGGATGTGTTTAGTAAAAGTGAGCTTTCAAGATCTTCAATTCTGTCACAAATACTTTACAAACTAATGAAGTAAATTTCCTACTATTTTGTATATAAACAAGACTTTTTGTAAATATTTTTACCTATTTTCTTGGGATATTTTTTGAAAGTGCCAAAAATCTTTAAATCAAACATGTTCTTTTAAGTTCCAGAAAACTTTACACTTCAGAATTAATAACTGAGTTTAGTAAGTGAAAATTAGTTTTTAAGATTACAAAGTGAACAATTAATTACTGTCATTTTCATTAGTTTGGGTTGTGATTCGTGCGAGATGTAACATTCAATTCTGTAATTTTTTTCTCTAGTAAACACAAGTGAAAATCATAAATCTATGTATAAAACATATGTTATGTAGTTATAATTCTGAACAGAAATAAAATGTTGAGCATTTTGTTCTTAATGTATATCACTAGAATCTAATGTGCTTATTTAATATTTTAAAAATATTAATCCATTTTTATCCCATTTGAAATTTTGCAGATAAACTCATAAAATGTCTCACTTGAACATATGTTCTTTCCAAAAATAAATAAATAAATAAATAAATAAATAAATAAAAATTAAAAATGGTGTTTCTGAGAATTTTCAAGAATCAAAGTTTTGAAAATTAGTTGACACTTTTTCTTCACAATTAGTATGTAGTGTGTAACAAATTAAAGCCCTTTAAAGGACCTTTAAAATAAGCCCTAGATGGTCTCTCTATGACCAAGGGTTAGATATTTATGGGCATTTTTGTATATCAAAGTTCACCTGAATTTTGTGTTTCTTGCAGTTTTCAAAAATGTGTGTTAAAAAAACGACTACTTGAAAAGATGTAAAAAACTAGCATTTTCCATGTGCTTTGTAGGTACTACTAATTTACCAAAATTAAAGCATATCTAGAACCTCAAAGTTCAGATCCCTGGTTGATTTGTTTTAAAGCTCAAAATAATTTTTTTTAATTCAATAGGGCTAATGGTTGCAGGGTTGTGTCTGTGGGGTCCAGTTTGGATACTGATATTGTCTGAGGAATTTTGCGAACCAAAAGCAGTCTGCTTGCTAGCTGTTCCCTTTTCAAATGCTGTATTCACATTCCTTGCAGCCACAGATGTGGAATGTCCCAATTTAAACTTATAAAGAAATACAACACAAATTAAACTTGGCTGCATGGCCCACTTACAACTTCATCAGTACCACCAGTAAACACATAAAAAAAAAAAAAAATTCCTATTGCATAGCCCACAGCCCAAAGTTGAGTGTGCATTTGCTGTACAGCACCAATTGAGTAGAATGGTGCTAAGTGGCAATACCCTGGAATCGGCAGTTTCGACTGTAACAACCTAATAAATGTATGTATATAATGATACAATTGCAAATTTTAGTGAAGCTTGTAACTTGTCTCATGACATATTTTCCTGATAAATGTGGAATTTCTCTTCACTTTGATGTCTTCATTTGAGAGCTTTATATTATTTAGAAGTAGCTTCCTGTATTTTAGAACTAAGTTATCAATATGTTCACCAATTAAAAAATAACATGCTGCTTATTTTTTATGGTTTATGTTTGTATATTTTTTGTTTACAATGGCACCTTTCATATTTCTTTTCAGGACAGCAATTACTTAGTTGTCTATATGGACTTGTTCGATTATGATCTCATGGCTCATGCTGGAGGAGATGCACATTATGAGGAGGTAGCTACGGTTTTATAAAACAAGATTTCTATTCCTTTTTCAGTGCTTGAAGCACCTTGTTTGTGCTTATGAAAATGAAATGCAAGGAAATGTGTGTTTTTTTTTTTTTTTCTTGTAATACATTTTTGAATTGTCTAGGTTGCATGCATTGCTGCCATTATAGGAGGGAGGTGTGAAGGGGAATCTTGTTTTTAAGTGGATGATCCAGGCTAGCTAGGAAAGCAAGAGTGTCACAAAATTTCTAAAACAGCAGCAGCGGCGGCAGTTACTTTTTTTTAGAATAGAGAGAAACCTTGGCCTGCATATAAGCCTACATTAAGTTTCAAGAGTTTGAAAAATATATTTATTGAAATGAATAATGCAAATTTCTGAGATTATCTTCTGTAAAAACCTTCAAGATATGATTCATTATTAGAGTTTCCAAATAACTTCAGTAACATCCATTGCATTCCATTTCTGTTGAAATTGCAACCCACAGTTCTTTGACAAGAAGTAACAAGGCCAAGTCGGCCTTTTTTTTCAAGTTTGATTACTTTTCGTAAAGCACTGTGTCTTTGCTGTTTGATAGTGCGAATGGCTTTTGCCCGCAAGGAGAGGCAGACATGCACGCCCACATTTGCTGTGAAAACTAGAGAGAAGAGAGATTCCTGATTGGCTGTGGCCCACCCCAATAGCTAAGCGATTTTCAGGTTGTCTGATTCACACTGCATGTCTAGTTTAAGAGACAGTGTTACCCAATTGCATACAGGAAGTAATGAGGTTTTCTATTCCATATTTGGAAGGAAAAAAATTTGCGGTCTCAATTTGAAATGGGATTAAGTTCTTCGCTTATCATATTAGCGGCATTTATTCCCATAGGAATCCTGCTCTGGATGAAAAATTATTTCATATTTTTTTTATTTATTTATTTATTATTATTATTTTTTTTTTTTCCGAAGTACTTTCGGAAAACATGCAGAAAGCCGTGGTCAAAAATGGATTTGTTTACGTTTTGACACACTGAAAGTTATGAACTAAAACGTAAACAAATCCGTCAGTAAATTCCACTGGAGAATTCACAGAAGTCCAGCCATAGTTTTTCTGACCCGCATATAAGCTGACTCCCCAACCTTGAAAGCAGGATTTCTTCCAAAAACTTTCAGCTTATATGTGACTGTGGGTATATACAGTACCATACCTGCCAACTACTACGGAATGTCTGTAGTTTCTGCAGATTTAGTTGTCTGACTACGGAACAACAGACCTCGCTGTCGAAACTACGGATTCTACGAATTTTTATTTTGCTGTTATTTTATGATATACCTGAGATACTTCAGCAGATTTGTGGCATTGCATCTTTTTTTTTTTTTTTGTCATTTAGATCATTTTCAAGATCGATGCAAAACTGAAAATAATTTTTTTGGGAGAGGGTGTTCTTTTTCCTTCTTTTCCTTCTGAGGACGGCATTTCGTGTTTCAAAACTTTCAAAAAGCAGTAGTTAAACAGTAAAAAATTTCGCTGTAATCGTAATTTTTTTCTCGTGGTGTTGCCTTTGTGTCCACTATTCTTGTTAAATATCATTTTACTGTATAAAAGTTTGTATTTCAGTTTGAAGCTGTCAGCAGCAATTTGTGAAAACGGAAGTTAGACACCACAAAAATTTCCCCGTAATCTTCAGGCATAAGATTCTTCCACGAATTCGAGGAATTCCGCCTTTTTCATTATTATTTTGGTCATTCACGCGATCGACACCCAAGTGAGCAGAAATTTGAGGGGGAGGCTGGTGGTGACGGAAGACAGAATTCCATCTTTATGAAACTTTCAAAAACGGAAGGACGACGGAATTCAGATTTTTTTCCGTAATCGTAATTTTTCTCTCTCGGTGTTACGCCTGTCCAGTATTATTGTTAAATAACATTTTACTGCATAAGTATTTGCATTTCATCTTGGAAATAGGGGGAAATTCCAAAACCGGAAATTGAATGGAGCGAAGATTTCTCCCATAATCTCCCCCCCCTCGCAATATTAATATTCTCACTCTCCTGCGTGTATGTAGTAGTACGCGCAGTAATACTAGTTACTACTGACAAGGCTCTTGCCAGTGTTGGCAGGTATTCAGTACTTATTCAGATAAATACAAAACAGTACAGCACAGCCACTAGAAGAACAATGTTTCTGATTGTAGAAGCACACCAGCTTAACAGGTAAAACTCAGTTGAGTAGAACTGAATCGGAAGCAACAAACGTGCTTCTATAGTCTCTTGTGAAGTGGTTTCCAAAGCAGCTATCAGATGACTTATGCTGGGAGACATTTTAGAATGCTTCCTGCAAGTTCCAGAGAGCACAACCTCTTTTAAAACCTGGCAACCAATAGTTTTGTAGTTTAGTAGGAGAGGGCCACTGCTGTTTTGGTGCAATAGGACTTATAACCAGGGCTCAATTTTGACCGGTAGTTAGTAGCAAATTACTAGCAAGCAAATGTGTTTTGCTAGTGTAAAGTGGTTCTAGCAAAAGTTGCTAGTGGAAAATTTTTGCATGTTTTAGTGTGAACTGTAAAGTGCCACTGCATTGTCTGTGTGGAATATTTTAGACACATACAAAAAGGAACAACTGCTTTCTAGGAATTGAATGTTTCTTGAAAAGTACAAACATTATAAAAACATTTTGGCACTAGTAGAAATATCCAGAATATTTCCCTTATCTCTTCTGCATGTGAGGTTGGGTTCAGTTTCATGAAGAGAATCCAGGGTGATTGGAGGGGCAGTTTAAACTTACAAACATTGAATGCTCTCGTGAGTATTGGTTGAAATTCCGTCCGAAAACAAGTTTGACCCCAGGCCTGCTGTTCTAAAGTGTTATGATGAAAAGACCCAAAACCCAGATCGTAAACCATACGGGAAATAACTTAAGATTTTGAATAGTGTTCTTGAATTTTGTGAATAAAGTTATATAAAAAAAAATGTTTTATGTATTTGCATTTGAATTACATTTTTTAGAATTAATCTGTTAGGTCATGAAAAGGTGAGTTATATTTAAATATTTGTAATCTTTTCAGCATTACATTACAATGCGACAGTTACAGGGGTGAAATCAAAATTTGTCATGATCGACTAAAAAAGGAAACATGTTTAAAGCTTCTTTTGTATAATGTTTATAAACTTTCGCTAGTAGATAATGCAATTCGCTAGTAAAAAATAAGAAAAATAAGGCCACTAGCAAGTGTTGCTAGTTGCTACTTCTAAAAAAAAACTAAATCAAGGCCTGCTTGTAATGTTACTTTGAAGGAGGAGTCGTCATGCTAACTATCAGTCTAGTGATAGATTGTTCTTCATTGTTATTGTACTGTTAGCTTGTGCAGTACCATGAGTTTTTGACAGTGGAGAAAGTGTGGAGAAGACAGTACATAGCTTCTTTCATGCATGCATGTGTGTGTGTGTGGGGGGGGGGCAACAAATGTTTTGCAGGCTCAATATATCAGATGTGTGTGTGGAAGGAAGTTGCATAATCAAGATATGTTGTTTAATTGCAACAGTTTAATGGTGCCATATTGTAGACTGAAAACTGGGGACTTTTGGAGTTGAAAAAACTAAAAATCTTTGTGAAACACAGTGGTGCCCCATATGAGTACTGGGGGGGGGGGGGGGGCTAAGAAAAATCCTTACCTTCTTTAAGGCTGTCAAACATTTTAGTAAATGTACAAGATACTAAAATACAACAAAAATAAAAAAGTGATAATTGCAATCAATCAATAAATTATTATTTTTAAAAATGCTTTAAAAAAAGGTTTCGTCTATTTTAGTGTTTTAAATTTATCAAAAATTCGGCTACACCAACTGCTGGGGGAGGGGGGGACTCGAGTTCCCCTGCCCCCATTATGGGCGCCCTTCGAAACACATGCATGATAGTTGTATACCCATGATCATGGAATTCCTCCAAGTAAAAAGCAGAGATTTTTGCAAAATAACATGGAATTCCACAGCAAGAATTCAAAGCTGGCTGTGAGGTTGGGTGTACTGCTTCATGAGAAGAGCAGGATTCTCCCTTCTGCGAAAGGGAGTTCTGTGTGTGTTTTACATTTTGATTTTGCAGAGAACTGGTCAGTTATATTGCCTGATGAGATACAAAGCTATCACTGGCAAAATGTACAAATCTCATTGTTTACATGTGTTGCACAAATTGGTCAAGTGAAAGAAAGTTTTGCAGTAGTGTCTGATGATATAACCCATGACACAGCTCATGCTCTCTGTGCCATAGGTCTTATAAAAAATGACATTTCAAAATCGTATCCATTGGAAACTAAGACCTCAGTAGTTTACGTTTCAGATGGAGCTGCCGCACATTTCAAAAATCGATATGAACTTCATGAGTTGTCTAAGGGTAATCCAACTATAGAAAGAAAGTGCATATTTTCAGCTACTGGGCATGGTAAGAGTGCATGCGATGGTATAGGTGGCATATGCAAGCTCTATGCTACAAGATTTAATCTACAAAAGAATCTGTGGAAGCCATAAGAGACGCAGCTTCATTTGTTTGTACAATTTCAAATCTTATACGTAATACGAAAATACTACACCTCAAAAGTGAAGTTGTTCAAAAATTCAGGTCTTGTAAAGAAAAAGAATGGATCACTGTAAAACCTGTTGTAGGATTACAATCTCAGCATTATTGGTTGGTGCAAAATAATGAAGCTTATATGGCAAGAACAATTAAACATAATCTGCAGAAAGTAGAAATAACAAGCCAAGTAAAAAACAGGTACTCTTTGAGTGATTTCATAGTATGTCAATTTGTTGGGTGTGTATATAATGATTATTGGTGGATGGGACAGATAAAGAGCATATATCTCTAGAGCTCAAAGACATTACTGTGTCGTTTATGCATCCCCATGGCCCAGCTAAAGGGTTCCAATGGCCAGAGGAATGTGGAAAGAGAGAGGATGTATGTGCAGTGCCATTAAACAATGTAGTGCTAAAGGTGAAGGAACCCACTCCCAGCGGACAATCCGCTCGACTCCACATTTTCGATACCAAGGAGCTGAACCAGATCCAACAGATCTGCAGTGTCTGAACTTTATGTAAACTTACTCTGTAATTATTTTAGTATAATGTTTATAGATCTCAGCTAACATGGAGTTGTTTATGATTATTTGTTTTAGTGTTACAGAAATCAGAAAATTGTAAAAAGACAAACAGTTCAATGAGTTCTCGGTTTTCCACATTTTCTATGTTTTTCTTTTGTTCTATTTTCATTATTTTTTTCTAAATGAGTAACTTAAGTTTACTTATAAAAGTGTTCAGTGGAGCTTAAAAATCAGGGTGGCTTTAAAATTTCATTGTAAAGAACAATTGTATACGTTTTGTATCGTTTCTATTTGCGACCCTCAAATGCTGGAGAAGTGTCATTTAAAAAAAATGTTCAAAATTTACGAGGCAAAAACACACAATTCTGCCCCCCACCAATTGATAATATACTAATAGGACAACATAAGGTCAAGTTTTAAGATTTTTAAAAAATGGGGTTTTTGAGTTATTGCTACTTGAAAATAGTGCATTTTCGTACTTTTGCATATTTTGAAGTTGAATTGTATAGACTGTATATATGTTAGGCAATAAATAAAATTTGCTGTAAAACTACCGTTGGTGGACTACACATTGCCATCTTTATTTATTTTAAAAAACTTTTCTTAGTGTAAGAAAAAAATCGTTAAATGTCAGAAAAACCAAAATTTTGTACCTAAAAAGTGGATTTTTTTAATTACTAATAATTATAACATGCATATTTAAAGTATGTCAAGTTAAAAATCAATTCATTTGCTACAAAACAAAACAAAAATGAACTGAATCACCCAAATAGTTTAAACGCAATAACATTTTTAAAATATGCCGTTTTTGACATTCCTTTAAAAAAATGCGTTTTTCACCAAATTTCAAAATGGCGCAGCAAGTGATATAAATTTTTTTGGAGCAAATCCCTTTGGAATATCTTATATCTGTAGTAGGAGTAGCTACTGTAATTTTTGGAACAAATCTAAGGCGGTCAACTAACACATGTTGGTATTCTCTGCCTGAATTGAGATCGAATGGGCTCCAATTCAGCTGGGAGACCCCCACCTGATGTTATATTTGTCTTCTAAAAGTGTGTTAACTGTTTGCTTTCCTTTGTGGTTTGGTGCTGGGTTTGCCCAGAGCTACTCCAAACAGAAATTTCTCATGCCTTTCTTTTCCTGGTAGTGCCCCTTTACTCCTGCCCCACCCCAGGGCTTAGTGGCCCACCCACTCTGCCTGCTGCTTTTGACCTTCAAGACTTCTCATCTCATCATCACAGAGATCAAGGGAGGATCTCCCTGCTGACTTTTTGTTCACCCCTCCCCCTTCCCTTTGGGATGCCTGCTGGTTGCTGCTCAGAAAATCTTTGTCATTGGTTTCAATGCACTCTTTGACCTTCTGGCTTTCTTAAAATGCAGAGAAATCTAAGTCCAGGATGTGGGTGACTGTCCCCTCTTCATCCCTCCCCCACCCTGCTTCAGTAGTATGGTAACTTGAGTTTATTGCACTCCTAAGTACTTCAACTTGTTCCTGCCCCATTGGACTGCTGCTGCACTGGGGACCATTGGTTATCCTTGCTGCTGCTGCTCCTCCTGGTGAAGTGCTATTCTACAGAATAGTTTCTGTTTGTGACATCACATGTAATTTGTGATAATGAAGTTTTTGAAAGATTCTGATGCTGAGCTCATAAAAGTTTTGGAAAAAGATATCCACAATAAATATAGCTGGGATTGGCTTCAGAAGCAAGATGCCAACGCTGATGCCATTGGGATATGGTGTCGAAAAACTGATTCTCCTGGGGAATGTTTCTGCATTTGGTGCAACAAAAGCATTCAATATGAAAAGGATGGTATAAAAGCATTAGTAAGCCATTCAAATTCTTCAGAACACAAATCTTCAAAAACATCTGTAAAGAGTTTAATGAACTTGTATTCTTATATGTCTGCAGAAAACCATACTGGTGATGAATAGCCACTAGATCTAAGTACCTGTACAGTTAGATCAGAGGCAGTTTTATGTTCATTCATAGCAGAACACTCTCTTCCCTATACACTTGGGCCTCAACTTATAAAACTGGCCCAGACATTGTCAAAGGACCCAAAGGCATTACAGGCATTTAGTATGAATAGGTCAACTGTTGCATACAAAATGAGAGATGGCCTTGCTCGTACAATAAAAAACCAAATTGTTGATACCCTCAGACAGACTCCCTTCTCATTAAATATTGATGAGAGCACAAGTCGGCCAAATTGTAGTGTCTTAACTATTCTTGCACAATATTTTTGCTCTGAGCAACAAGAAGTTGTAATACAGCATTTATCATCGATTCAACTTCAGGTTTGTACTGCAGCCAATATTTACTCAAAAATAGTAAATTTAATAGAAGGAAATGGTATTCCTTGGAGTAACCTAATTAGTCTCCTGATGGACTCGTGCAACACTATATGAGGGGTTGAAAAAAATGGTGTAGAAACATTAGTTCGTAACAACAAAGCTCCACATCTACTTCATATTGATGGTGATAGCTGCCATACTGTTAACAACAGTGTAAAAATATTCACTGCTCCTTTTAAAATGCACATTGAATCATTGTGACAACATTCACTTTGACTTGCTAAATGTTGACAAAAGAGAACTATTTTTCAAAAGCTGTATGATTTTGGGAATTCAAAAACTCTCCCTGCTTTCACGGCCAAATCATAGATGGCTGTGTGTGCTCCCAGCAGTTGAACACATGATTTTGTTGTGGGATGCTTTGCTAATCTTCTATTATTCTTGGATTAAAGATTCAGACAGAAATTTGTATAAGTCTGATTTGGATAAAGTGTATGAGGAAAGAAAAATGAGTAATTCTTGTGTGTCCAAACTTGTGAAAATCCAAGATTTTTTGAAATCAAAAAGTTTAACAGGAATGGGAAAAGAAAGAAAGAATAAAATTATTGAAAGCCTTTTTGTAGTGCAAAAGAAAACATTACTTGAAATCCATCTGTACAAAGCTGTTCTGCCTATATTCAATGAACACATAAAGCTGTTTCAGACCAAAAAACCTATGTTGCATAGATTGCATGTTGAACTTTTTGTGTTGATAAAGAAAATTTTATCATTTTTCATTAAACATGAAATAATCTCCAAGTGCAAAACTCACAAGCATCTTTTGAAAATAGATTTGAAAAGTGGCGATAATCACCTGCCAGACAAATTTATTTATGTTGGAGGAGAAGCCAAAAAACTTGTTGCTGCAAGTACATCAAATGATTATATGGTATCTTCATTTAAGAAAGAGCTAAAGGAATGTTATCTGGCATGCTCCTTATACATGATCCAAAAACTTCCTGTGAGAAATTCTATTCTGATTAGTTTTTCAGGGTGAGACCCTCTCTTAGGGCCCCCCCAAGACCCTGTCTTAGGGGGCCAAACTACTACCTATATAGCTCTTTCAAAATTGACTGATGCATGTAGCTCAGTGCTATCTGCTAACGAAATGCTTGTTATCGATGAAGAAATCGGATCATATCAAATCGATACAGCAATTAGTGATATCTTTAATTACTGAGCCAATGAGAAATGTGAAAAAAATAAAATTCCCCTAAGGCATTGATGAATACTGGGCTGCAGTGTCAAAAATGTGCTCACATGATGGAATACAAAAGTACTCCACATTGAGTAAACTTGTAAAAGCCCTCATCTCATGCTTTCATGGGCCAATTGTGGAAAGCTCATTTAATTTCATGGATAATATCACACAGCACAGAACTAGTTTAGATGCAAAAAAGCATGGACAGTTATCATACTGTCCAAGCTTTTGTATCTAAAAGCAAAGAAATGTTCAACGTTTGAAATCTTTGGTGTTGAAAATCCGATCACCACTGCAGTTGACAAAACTTTGTTACAGAACATGCTGCAAAGCTGGAAAATTCATCACAAATCAACTAAGGAAAAGTGTGATAGAAGGCATGAAGTAATTGGAGATCATTTTTGTGGAATAAATAATCATCAGCAGCTAGCTCTGTAAGTACAAAGATTGTGGTGAGCCCTAAAATTTCAACACAAAATCTGTCAACACCAAAGCAGGAATCTGGGTGCAGTAAACGTAAATCTCACACAAAGGATCTGCAGCAAAATAAAAACAAAATAACCAAATTTTTTTCTAAAGCATTATGAAGTTTTGCCTCCATCAGCAGCATTGATGTGTTTAACAGAGATGAATGCAGTTCTGCATTCATTAAAACAATTTCAACTGCGACTACTAGTTTATTCCATAGTTTTACTTACACCAAAAAATGACTTATTACGTGAATATACAAATCATTTAAAGTATAAACTGAACAAACTTTGTCATATACATTTCAGTCCTTTCTGCACAAGAAAATACACCATTGGCAGGCAAGGCATCAGTTATGTTAGTTGTTTTTTTTATTATTTTTTTCTCAGTATTTTACTTTTTATAAGTATTATTTATAGCTTTGAAGGGCCAAACACTGGAAATTTGCAATTAGTAAAATTTTATAAAGGCCACTGTTCTTTAAAAAAATATCAGAACTTGGGAAATAAATTACGAATGTAACACATATATTCTTATTTTTATTTTTTTGTAAGTATTGATCTACGTTAATTTCAGGAAATTTGGGTTTGGTTTCAGGAAATTTGATTTCACAAAATAAGCACCCCTGTATGAGGACGAGTACAAAATATTAATATATCTGCGATGTACGTAGGGCTTTGCCATGATTCTGCTACAAGGATGAGTACAAAATATATCTGCGACGTACATCGGCAGTCGCCGCGAATTCTGCTACGAGGATGAGTACAAAATAAATCTGTGGTGCGCGTCGGCCGTCGCCGCGATTTTGCTATGGGGATGAATATAATATGAGTCTGCGATGTATGTTGGCCATCACCGCGATTCTGCTGCGAGGATGACTACAAAATGAATCTGTGATGTATGTCTACCATCGCCGCGATTTTGCTATGGGGATGAATATAATATGAGTCTGCGACGTATGTTGGCAGTCACCGCGATTCTGCTGCGAGGATGACTACAAAATAAATCTGTGATGTATGTCTACCATCGCCGCGATTTTGCTATGGGGATGAATATAATATGAGTCTGCGATGTATGTTGGCCATCACCGCGATTCTGCTGCGAGGATGACTACAAAATGAATCTGTGATGTATGTCTACCATCGCCGCGATTTTGCTATGGGGATGAATATAATATGAGTCTGCGATGTATGTTGGCCATCACCGCGATTCTGCTGCGAGGATGACTACAAAATGAATCTGTGATGTATGTCTACCATCGCCGCGATTTTGCTATGGGGATGAATATAATATGAGTCTGCGATGTATGTTGGCCATCACCGCGATTCTGCTGCGAGGATGACTACAAAATGAATCTGTGATGTATGTCTACCATCGCCGCGATTTTGCTATGGGGATGAATATAATATGAGTCTGCGATGTATGTTGGCCATCACCGCGATTCTGCTGCGAGGATGACTACAAAATGAATCTGTGATGTATGTCTACCATCGCCGCGATTTTGCTATGGGGATGAATATAATATGAGTCTGCGATGTATGTTGGCCATCACCGCGATTCTGCTGCGAGGATGACTACAAAATGAATCTGTGATGTATGTCTACCATCGCCGCGATTTTGCTATGGGGATGAATATAATATGAGTCTGCGATGTATGTTGGCCATCACCGCGATTCTGCTGCGAGGATGACTACAAAATGAATCTGTGATGTATGTCTACCATCGCCGCGATTTTGCTATGGGGATGAATATAATATGAGTCTGCGATGTATGTTGGCCATCACCGCGATTCTGCTGCGAGGATGACTACAAAATGAATCTGTGATGTATGTCTACCATCGCCGCGATTTTGCTATGGGGATGAATATAATATGAGTCTGCGATGTATGTTGGCCATCACCGCGATTCTGCTGCGAGGATGACTACAAAATGAATCTGTGATGTATGTCTACCATCGCCGCGATTTTGCTATGGGGATGAATATAATATGAGTCTGCGATGTATGTTGGCCATCACCGCGATTCTGCTGCGAGGATGACTACAAAATGAATCTGTGATGTATGTCTACCATCGCCGCGATTTTGCTATGGGGATGAATATAATATGAGTCTGCGATGTATGTTGGCCATCACCGCGATTCTGCTACGAGGATGAGTACAAAATAAATCTGTGGTGCGCGTCGGCCGTCGCCGCGATTTTGCTATGGGGATGAATATAATATGAGTCTGCGATGTATGTTGGCCATCACCGCGATTCTGCTGCGAGGATGACTACAAAATGAATCTGTGATGTATGTCTACCATCGCCGCAATTTTGCTATGGGGATGAATATAATATGAGTCTGCGATGTATGTTGGCCATCACCGCGATTCTGCTGCGAGGATGACTACAAAATGAATCTGTGATGTATGTCTACCATCGCCGCGATTTTGCTATGGGGATGAATATAATATGAGTCTGCGATGTATGTTGGCCATCACCGCGATTCTGCTGCGAGGATGACTACAAAATGAATCTGTGATGTATGTCTACCATCGCCGCGATTTTGCTATGGGGATGAATATAATATGAGTCTGCGATGTATGTTGGCCATCACCGCGATTCTGCTACGAGGATGAGTACAAAATAAATCTGTGGTGCGCGTCGGCCGTCGCCGCGATTTTGCTATGGGGATGAATATAATATGAGTCTGCGATGTATGTTGGCCATCACCGCGATTCTGCTGCGAGGATGACTACAAAATGAATCTGTGATGTATGTCTACCATCGCCGCGATTTTGCTATGGGGATGAATATAATATGAGTCTGCGATGTATGTTGGCCATCACCGCGATTCTGCTGCGAGGATGACTACAAAATGAATCTGTGATGTATGTCTACCATCGCCGCGATTTTGCTATGGGGATGAATATAATATGAGTCTGCGATGTATGTTGGCCATCACCGCGATTCTGCTGCGAGGATGACTACAAAATGAATCTGTGATGTATGTCTACCATCGTCGCGATTTTGCTATGGGGATGAATATAATATGAGTCTGCGATGTATGTTGGCCATCACCGCGATTCTGCTGCGAGGATGACTACAAAATGAATCTGTGATGTATGTTTACCATCGCCGCGATTTTGCTATGGGGATGAATATAATATGAGTCTGCGATGTATGTTGGCCATCACCGCGATTCTGCTGCGAGGATGACTACAAAATGAATCTGTGATGTATGTCTACCATCGCCGCGATTTTGCTATGGGGATGAATATAATATGAGTCTGCGATGTATGTTGGCCATCACCGCGATTCTGCTGCGAGGATGACTACAAAATGAATCTGTGATGTATGTCTACCATCGCCGCGATTTTGCTATGGGGATGAATATAATATGAGTCTGCGATGTATGTTGGCCATCACCGCGATTCTGCTGCGAGGATGACTACAAAATGAATCTGTGATGTATGTTTACCATCGCCGCGATTTTGCTATGGGGATGAATATAATATGAGTCTGCGATGTATGTTGGCCATCACCGCGATTCTGCTGCGAGGATGACTACAAAATGAATCTGTGATGTATGTTTACCATCGCCGCGATTTTGCTATAAGGATGAATATAATATGAGTCTGCGATGTATGTTGGCCATCACCGCGATTCTGCTGCGAGGATGACTACAAAATGAATCTGTGATGTATGTCTACCATCGCCGCGATTTTGCTATGAGGATGAGTACAAAATATATCTGCGATATACGTTGGCCGTCGCCGCGATTCTGCTACGGGGGACTCCACAACAGCTGCTACTGTGACATTGCCACGTGATAGCCAACATCCTACTGCACTCCTTCATGTATCTCACATCGCATATTACTTGAATATAGCACATTACATGTTACTCTATGTCACAGTTGGTGTTTTCATTAATTTGATAAACCCCTGTATTTTTTAATGCCTGTAATAGATGTATCATAAGGTGAGCCGAAGAAAATGTTCTTTTTTTTTTTATTTGCATGTCGCCTAGTGCGGAAAAGTAGCCATTTGGGTCAACAAGAATAACAATAGAATTTTTTTTTAAATTGACCAATATCTTACGTTTTCGCACGGCACACTAAGTTCGCGTTTTTCCGACCGCATTAGGCCGTAAGCAAAAATGGATAGAATTTTTTGTAATTGAAATCTAGTAACCCCTAGTGCGGAAAAGTGTCCTTTAGTGTTCCCAATAACAGTGAAAAAAAAAAGTTTTGAAGTTGATCAATATGCTATGTCTCCGCACGGCACACGAAGTCTACCATTTTCTTCCCACGTTTGGCACTTAGGCCTAGGCTAGGTAAAGGCATCCTGGCATGTAGGGCATCGGAAAAATCCGTAGGAAATTGCACTGTTCTGAGTGCACCATGCGTGTGCATGCAACACTCAGTTTGCTTTCCAATGTGTAGCATGTAGCTTTTCACTTGCTTCCAATGTCACATATGGAAACAACCCAGAACTCACCACGAGGAGGTGGCTACATTTCCAGTTCTGCCCACCCTCCCTCCAGCTTAGAATTTTATTTCTACGTGGTATATCTTGTTCGGTAATCAGCTTTACTCGAAAAATGTGGCATTAATTACTGTGATGCAATTGTTGCTCTTATGACCGAATCTCTAGCTTCAAATCCACACACTGAGGCAGCTGCTTTGGTCACCAGTTTCATGCAACGTTCAACAGCTTGCTTGTGGCAGGAAAATTTGGTTATTTTTTCGCCAGCTGCGACAGAAGTTGCGATTAGTCGATCCAGATCTTCGCCTGACATTGTGAGATGTGTTTTGTCAGGGGTGGTTCACGCATTTTAGTCCAATCAATCATCTCATAATATTCATTAGCATCAAAATTTAATTGCGATACTTTGAATTCTCTTATGACATCATTCATTTGTTGTCCAGCTTTCTTTATTCTCCATCCAAGAGCTCTAACATGGGTGCGTTCGTCCGCAATCATACTTAGCCATATATTCTCTGGGTTACTGAAGAACGCGTTTCTCTTGATCACTGCATCACTGATTACTTTGCACTTCAAATCCATGAAGCCCAATAAGTTGATCAGTTTCCAAAAGTGTTAGGCCCCTTCTGTGCATGAAAGCTTCTTCTTTATGGAAAACCAGACCGGGGCATACACCTTCATTATATAGTCAGTTGGCAACACAGATCAAAGTTTGCGATGGGTTCTGAGTGGCGACATAGAGACGCATCACTCTGTTAGCTGTTGTCAGCCACCGCGAATGTGACAGTGGTTCTGGATTTCTTCTAGAAAGGCTGACATCACAGTCTTCCTGTGACACAGCGCAACAGATTTCCAGTAAATACTGCTAATCGGTACTCAGTTCACATGTATCCTGCAATTCTTTCATGTGTTCTGCCTATTCTACATGAATAGCTGCAAAGTCAACTACTGGGAGGTTTTCACAGCCGTTGAGAGCTGCCACAATCTCTCCTGAATGAGTTGTAGGATCTGTTGATTTACCATAGAGTTCATCAAGCAAATGGCGAAATGGAAGTTCATTGAAATGGAACAAGCACACCAGCCACTGCAAAGAACTTTGCAACTGAAGTTCCAGTTGACGTATAGTACCGTTTCTCCTGCCGGTATTTGTAACAGTTCCACCGCACCCTAAAGCAATGAGAAAACTTGAGTCAATGCCATTAACTTTTTAAAAAATAGTGATGCTGCTTATGATGCTTCTGCTATGACCAGAAGAAGTGGGGGTCACATGGCCGAGGTACTTCGATCCAGGCTCCTCCAGGAGAGCAATGTGATCTTCTTTCTCCTCGGAACGATAATATTTATCATCTTTCTTATCTAGGAACAGAGTTAAGTCATTCCATCCATCAAAATAGAGTCCGTGAAGGACTTTTCTGTCTGTCTGGGCTTTTTCCTTTACATCCTTAGATAGCTTAATTTTTTCAAGAATAACTTTGTTTTTATCAATGACCTTCTCAAGACTATCGACTGTAATGATGCTCATGTCTTCTAGAACAGATGTTGCAATAAGAGCAGCTTTCCTCATTGGGACTGCAGTACGGTACACTGCTGACGCTAAGCTAAGGAGAGCTACTCTCATTTGTGACTCTGAACGTGATGTCGAGGGTCCTGCTAGATTAAAAGTAGTCTTCAGCACGTCTACGGCTACATTTTTCAGGAGATGAAGAAGAGGCTCTGACAGAATCGTCCAAACGTGCCTCCGTCTCATCAGCACACTTTCCTTTCCCCGCTTATTTTTCCTTTCCTCTCTTTTCCTGAGTTTTTCTGTCACTATCGTGTCTACTTTTCCAATCACCTTTTTCTTTCGGTTCTTTGATCTATCAAAAAAGGAACTTCTCGTAGGTATTTTCCATGAACGTTCACAAGAGCATGAATTATCCAGTATATTTGGACATTTAAAAGTACAAACGTCAAAAAGCGTTCTCTGGGCATCTTCAAGAAAAGACTACATTTTCGCCTTCGTGGACTCATCACGTAGACTGGCTGATTTCAAAAATGCATTGATATCTCTTGTGGTACGCTTCAATCATTGCCACAATGCGCTGATGTAATATAACGCTTAAAGAAGTTGTTTGCCATATTTCAACTCTCGTTGCGACAGAATGTGCAATACCACGAACTGATGGGTTGTAACCATATCTATCCTCCTTCATTTGTATTCTTAGCAATAAGTAATGTCTCATCATACTTTCACATGCTGGCAGATGCAAATTGCTCATTTCTTGGGGAGCACCAAATATTGGGCTATTAACAGCCGCCCGCTTGCAATATTTTTGTTTTTCATGATTCAAAATGCATACAGATTATTCCAATGTTGTTTAGTGTTATGGCAATGAGTCAGATAACAACAAGAAGATTTAGAATAATAAAACGAATTAACAATAATGAAAATCGAACAACGGAACTGTAAAACCACAAGCACTTTCTGTAAAACTAAGTATGAAAACACAATATTCCTAACAAAACGTGACTTGTTGATTTATCGACTCGAAAAATGTGGGAAAATGTGTAATGACTACTGACTAGGGCGGAAATTCTGTTCGGATTCATGCAACTTTTCAAGCCAAATGAAGTCAGATCAACAAATAGTTCTGCAGTTGTCAACTATACGCGAGCTCAAAGATTTGAGATGACCCAAAGTGAAATTTATTCTCACCAGCTGTTATGTGAAAAAATGCAGCCAAAGTTCGTTTTCTCCAGCGTTGTCTACGTCACTGGTCCAACGCAGTAAGAAAATGGTGAACTTTGCGTGCAGTGCAGAGACATAGTATATTGATCAACTTCAAAACTTTTTCTTCGCTGTTATTGGGAACAAACACTAAAGGACACTTTTCTGCGCTAAGGGTTACTCGATTTCAATTTCAAGAAAATTCCATCCGTTTTTGCTTACGGCCCAACGCGGTCGGAAAACGCGAACTTAGTGTGCTGTGCGGAGGCGTAAAATATTGGTCAATTAAAAAAAAAATATTTTGTTATTCTTGTTGACCCAAATGGCTACTTTTATGCATTAGGCGATATGCAAATAAAAAAAAAAAGGTTTTTTTTGGCCCTTTCATATAGTTTTGTGTAGAACTCTGATACGGAAATCAAGGAAGAAATATTTCTCGTAAACAAAAATTACATGGGACTTTATATAATTAATAAAGCAGCAATCAGAATGTGACTTTGAAGTGCACCAGTTTACTGTTGACCATGTAACATCACATCAATATTTCTAGAGAAATTAAGTTTTATTTCTGTTTGTGATTTGTCTAATGTAGAGTAATAATGTGGCGAGTAAAGTTGTGGTTTTGCTGTGGCCGTGAAAAACTGCATGTATATTATAAACACGGTCGAGTCACATTATTGTGACCACCAGCTAATATCCAGAGGAACTGCCATGTGCAGCACGGACAGCAGCTAGGCGGGCTGGGAGTAATTCAATAAGGTGCTGGAAGGTTTTCACAGGTATGTGGAGCCATGCTGACTGCAGTGCATTTTACAGCTGCTGGAGGATGTGTAGTGGAGCAATTCATAGAGCGAGCAACATGATCGAGGTGGTCCCACAGATGCTCGGTTGGGTTTAAGTCTGGGGAGTTAGGGGGCCAGGGAAGTACTTTTTAAATTTCCATTGTGCTCTTCCACCACTCTCGGACATTTCTAGCTGTGTGACACGTTGCATTGTCATTCTGGAAGATCCTATCCACCCCAGGGAAGACAATCAGCATGTATAGGTGTACGTGGTCTGCAAGGATGGTTTCATAACGAATTCAGTCCATACTGCCTTCCACAGGTATGACTGGACCCAGAGAATGCCACGAAAACATTCCCCAGCCCATAACGCTGCCCCCATCGTCTTGTGCTCTTCCAGCAGTGGTTGAAGAGTTTGTTCTCTGATGTTTCTTATCTTATACGCCAACGTCCATCCGTTTGATGAAGCAGAAAACGTGACTCACCAGAGAAGGTAATCCTTTGCCAATCACCGGAGGTCCAATGCCAATACTGCCGTGCAAATGTAAACTTTTTCTGCCAATGCGCCTTCGTTAGCATAGGTGCAGTGACCATCCATCTGCATCGGAGCCCCATAAATGCAGGGTTAGTTGAACTGTCATTTTGGACACACTTCCGGTAGCTCCCTGGTTCTTTCGGCCAGTGAGTTGCTCCAATGTAGCGTGCCAATCGACCCTCGCGCACCTTCAAAGCCGACGTTCACCTCTCCCATCAATGGCACGTGGTGCTCCACATTTTCCACATCGCTTATTCGCAGTGGTGCCATTTCTCCAGTCACGATACACTTTAACCACAGCAGCATGCGAACAGTTCACAAATTGTGCTGTTTCAGAAATACTGCCACCCTTGGCCCGAAAGCCAATCATCATCCCTTTTTGCAAATCTGATAAATCGCTCCTTTTATCCATAACAGGAATAAGTGATTTGTTTTCAGAGTGCCTACAACACACCTTATACACCCACCAAGCCAGCTCACAACACGTTCTTTGTTTCATCGGATACTCGCTGTTGACGTTAAAAGTAGAAGATATTCACAAGAATGTGGCTCGACTGTGTATGTTGTTATATGTGACCCAAAGCCTTACTCATGTGTATAGCAGTGATATAATAATTTATAATTTGGACATAATTATAAAAATGGAATATTTTTCAGGTGACATTTTATAGAAAAGGGTACTACTGGGAAACGGGAGAAGTCGATAGGCGTGAAGGCACTGGACCTCCCCAAGATCGTACTTCGATTGCATCTAATGCTACTGCGAGCTTGGGGTGGTCAGCCTCAACAGTCCATTCCAAGCCTATGTCCCCCTTCTCCCCCGATACCCGCCAGGTAAGTGTTACGATTTGTTGGAAATTCTGTCTTTCTTTACTACCACTTGGGCTAAAAAAATTTTTCTTAGTAAGCATCTCATCACTCAGTCTTTCAACATGTTCAAACCACCGAAGCGTATTAGTCTCTGCCTTGCTAACAACATTTTGCTGCAGATTACACAGCTGCAACACATCTTCATTCCTCACATGATCAAAATGTGTGTCTGCAAACAATTCCTATGTTTCTTCAGTAGCACCCATGTTTCACTGCCATACAACAGAGTAGGAACAATTACTTTTATACACAGCTATGCCAGACTCTTGAAAACCTTCCAAAGCAGCTATGGCTTTCAATGAAGAATTCACTCACCTACTAATTTCAATATCCAGTTTGTTCTCTCTATCAAACATGCTTCCTAAATACACAAACTCATTCACCTGGTCAATCATTGTACCATTTAGACTTATATTGTATTGGTCAGTCACTATACCATTTAGACCTCCAGAACAGTAATGTGATCTTCTTTCTCCTCGGAAAGATAATATTTATAATCTTTATCTAGGAACAGAATTAAGTCATTCCATCCATCAAAATAGAGTCCGTGAAGGACTTTTCTGTCTGTCTGGGCTTTTTCCTTTACATCCTTAGATAGCTTAATTTTTTCAAGAATAACTTTGTTTTTATCAATGACCTTCTCAAGACTATCGACTGTAATGATGCTCATGTCTTCTAGAACAGATGTTGCAATAAGAGCAGCTTTCCTCGTTGGGACTGCAGTACGGTACACTGCTGACGCTAAGCTAAGGAGAGCTACTCTCATTTGTGACTCTGAACGTGATGTCGAGGGTCCTGCTAGATTAAAAGTAGTCTTCAGCACGTCTACGGCTACATTTTTCAGGAGATGAAGAAGAGGCTATGACAGAATCGTCTAAACGTGCCTCTGTCTCATCAGCACACTTTCTTTTCCTGCTTATTTTTCCTTTCCTCTTTTCCTGAGAAAAACATATGTTTTTTAAAAAATCTGAAAAAAATATATGTTTAACAAACATTATTTTTTTACATATCCTGAAAGTTTCATAATGGGATCGCTATGGGATCACTATATAAAAATAATAACGTAGAACAATGCAACTGAAATTTGCCAGATGTACTTACCGGTTCCACCCATGACTGGAAGGGTATTCTTTATGTGGTTTGTGTAAAATGTCATACTTGTTCTTTTAAACATTGTGAATGTTAAAGAATGAAAATAAACATCTAAGTAATTTGAAACTGTGTCCCAAAGTAATTCATTTCATAATTCAGTATAAGGTTCTGTGTGCATATTTACACTTACAAAATTATTTTATCTTCTATATGTATCCTGCTTTTTTTCTTTCTTTTAAATTTTGCCGCACTTGTATGCCAGTGCTTGATTTGCCTTCTTTGTCTCAGTCATTGTTAAATTATATACTCTTCCAGTAGCTGTTGTCGGGTCAACTTTTAACAAAACATCAGATTTATGAACCAACAGTATATCCGGTGATTGAGGATACTTGTATTGTGGAGATGGACCATGTGGCTCCAGGAAGCTCATTTTTACCTTTTCTGTGTCCTCATTCACACCAAGTACACATCCCAACCACCAGTGCTCTGAGTACTTACTAATCACAAAACCTACCATATTTTCAAAATTAATGTACTCTTCCCCTTCATCTGTTGCACATATCTCTTTCTTTAAAATGCTCAGAAAGTGAGCAAGTTTTGACTAGTAATTTGTGTTTTCCTGCAGGAATGAAACAATGGAATTTCTGAGTACCACTTATTGTCTTAGCAGAAGCTATTCTACTTTTAAGGATAATTTCCTCCTCCTTGTAATTTTCTGTTGTTGCAAACCGAAAGTGAATGGAGGCAATATTAGCAGTGGCCCATATTCAAAGAGTTGGCGTGGGGTCATAATTTGATTATTATAAACAAGTTGTAAACTTGCCTTTGCAGCTAATCGCTTCACAGTACCCCCTTATCCCATCACATGCATTTTTGCCATGTGCTGTTGCGAAAAATTCCATTCTGCTTTTATATTAAAGTCAGTCTCGTGGTAGCACAAGCTGAGGAAGTTTGACTTGTTTTTGTATTGTGAAGCTGCTCCATCCGAAAAATAAAATATCTTTTCAGGTTTTTGAGAAAAATGTGACTGCATGAAATTAATTAGGTAACGCTGAAACAGATGGACAGCTATACTGATGTGAATTAGGCAGTCTGATATAATCACAAAACAAGTCCTAGGTTCTGAGTTTTCTCATCGCGATAGTATATAACTATAGGATGCAGGGTTGCTTGGGCATTGTTCCAGTGAAAACCCTGAGCTGCATCTTGCAATACAAAAGAATAATTTTCAGCAAAGTCACAAATTACTATGTATTGATTTTCTGTTATTGTGTCTTTAAGATGTCTTAAGTAACTTGACTGTTGAGTTGCTATAAAAGAATAGTGAAGCAAGACTGGAAGTTTTTCAAACAACAGGTTCAAAAACTCCTGTGTAGATTTTGATAATGTTTCAAGTACTGTCCTGTTCTCTAATTGCATCTATTGCTTGAATGTCACATTTTCTATACTATTTAGATCAAAACAATCTTCAAATCGTTACTTGAGCTGTTCTAATCCTGGACAGTTGTTGCACTGACTGAAGTAACATGCAGGTGTAGGGTTTCCACAAATTATGTTTGCAAGGACATCTTTATAGGAGTTTATTGGCTGAACAGTGTCTCCTGTTAATTCAGGTAACTTGCATTGTGTCATCATCAGTGTAACATTCTGTTGCATTGTACGTAACATTCTGTTGCATTGTACATAACATTCTGTTGCATTGTACAAACACAAACAGAATGTGTGCCACTTGCTCCTGCAAGAACGCAGTGCTTAGGGCGAAGGTCACAGAACTTGGAGAACTCCACCTTTTTCTCTTGAAATCTGTCTTTAAAAAGAGTAATACAATTCACCCAAATTACTCAGAAGCAATTTTTTTTTTTTACCTGTTGACACTTATTATCTATTTTAATGGAAACAAAGTATTTTTTTCCTGGCATTTGGCGGCTTACATCGTCACTCTTATAAAATTCTTGTATACAATTTGCCATGTCTTTGTCTAAAAGTCTTTCCTGGCTTTGGATCAGGAGAAGAAATGATACCTTTTTCTTTTACTAGCTTTTTAGCCTTTCTGGCCATAAAATTTGAAACTCTTAAGTTCTGTTTCAATTCGTTTCAGTGACCAAGATTTAGGCAGTGTACTCAATATCTGCATTCTTATGCTTTTATTTTCTGTGGAATGAAATTTTTCTTTAAACTGTCTTATAATTTCTGGTTCAGGAGATGAAATATCCTTTGGTTCCGACGCAGGACTTAACTTTAATAATTTTGCTCGAAATGCTTCTTGGGCTTTTTTATATTTCTCTTCAGGGTATTTTTTTCTTGATTGGTGTTTCATCCAGACATTGTAAACTTCTGTTAAATGCTTCTATAGCATGCTCTTTTTCAGGAGTTGATACTTCAATGTTTTCAGATGGAACAGCATGGCCTTCGGCTTCTTGTTCATTATAGATGTCAGAAGGTGAAGAGAAATGTTCAGCAGCTTCAGAGTGAAATTTCTGGATTGCTTTACGACAACTGTCGCAGATCTTGTCTCCAGTTTTGAGCAACTTGTTCCGTAGCAATAGATTCTTGGAAACTGGTCGCAGATTTTTTTTGTTATATTTATGGTTTGGTTTCCCAAGGGGGTTGCAACATGTTGTAAACCACACTTGAAACTTTTGATGTGGATGGTCTGCTGGCATCTATCTTTTAACTTTGCTTTTACTTTAAAACCTAGGAAAGAAACACAATTTGTTACCCTTATGGATATATATTAACTTTTTAACTAATTATAATTAATTGATTAACATTTGCAGTGTTTGTAAGACCAGGGATAACATTTTAGACAGACAAAATAAACAATTCCTCAGTCACTGATGGTGCGTTTAGTAACGCCCTTCTATATTGTTTATTTTTTTATAGTGATCCCATTATGAAACTTTCAGGATATGTAGAAAAATAATGTTTGTTAAACATATATTTTTTCAGATTTTTTAAAAAACATGTTCTTTAATATTTCAATTTTAAAATTGACTTTAAAATTTTTTAAAGTGCCATGTGGCATATCAAATGAAAGCCCAACTCAAGATCTTTAAAATGAGCCATAATTCTTGGCCCTAGCTCTACTAGAACCCGAGTAATTGGCAGTTCAAGTTTGTTCAGATGATGAAATTTCAGGGTTTTTTTGAAATTTCAGAAATTAATAACTCAAAAACGGATGCATTAAAAATTCTGAAAAAAATCATGTTTGTTTATATTGATGAATACTAAAATTATACCAAGTTTCAAAAAAAAAAAAAATGTCGGGTTGTGAGCCTTGTTGATTTGACATGGAACCCAAACGTCAAAAAGTGTTCTCTGGGCATCTGCAAGAAAAGACTACATTTTCGCCTTCGTGGACTCATCACGTAGACTGGCTGATTTCAAAATGCATTGATATCTCTTGTGGTACGCTTCAATCATTGCCACAATACGTTGGTGTAATATAACGCTTAAAGAAGCTTTTTGCCATATTTCAACTCTCGTTGCGACAGAATGTGCGATACCACGAACTGATGGGTTGTAACCATTTCTATCCTCCTTCATTTGTATTCTTAGCAATAAGTAATGTCTCATCATACTTTCACATGCTGGCAGATGCAAATCGCTCATTTCTTAGGGAGCACCAAATATTGGGCTATTAACAGCCGCCCGCTTGCAATATATATATATATTTTCATGATTCAAAATGCATACATATTATTCCAATGTTGTTTAGTATTTATATCAGGGTTCGTACGCCTCCTGGAAAACTCCTGGAATTAAATTTTTATTTTCCAGTGCCTTGGAAAAAAAGGCAAGTTTTTCACCTGTGATGAAGGTGTTCAAACCGCTATGAAGAAATGGTTCTGAGAACAACCTGAAGATTTCTACAGAGGCAGGTTTAAAAAACTTGTTAAACATTGGCAGTGTATTTGTAGTGTTCTCCCTAGATATTTTTTACAGTTGGGTGGTAAGAAATTTTAGCTGAATGGTACTTTTAGCGACACCTTCCCCATTCAAGAAAAAAAGGATGTTGTTTTGCTTAACATTATTATAATTATTAAACATCTTTAGCAGTGTGGTAGGCATTAATGTAACATAATATGATAAACAACATTAGAAAATTGTACATCAGATAAAAAGACGTACCTACCAATAAATCATATTTGACACAGATTCCAGCCAGTTTTCCAATGTTTATGGTGTATGTCGGAGTAAGTTTTCTGCTCTTAACTACACTGCTGGCCACCCAAAATGCAACACCAAGAAGGAAGCATTCGATTGGCCTGAAATTCGCAGCATACGTCGCCCACAAGAGGACATGCAAACGATTAGCATTGCAGGGCATATGCAAATCATGTGCTCCCGGCACTCCACTGAGAAGCACTATAAGAAGGGTGCATAGAAGGCGGGGTGTAAGTAGTGGAAGTGTGTTGTGCTGCCAGACCTGTGCGTGGGAAGCTTCCTGATGCCTCGTCGCAGAATACAGCAGTCATTCCAGCACGTTTCGAAGTTCGACAGAGGACAAATAGTGGCTTATCGCGACAGCGGTTTATCGTACCGAGACATCGGCGCCCGTGTGGGACGACATCCAGCCACAGTGAGGCGAGTATGGATTCGGTGGGTGCAGGAGGGACGTACGGACTTATGTGAGCAATTGCCGCAGCTGCGGCACACCACCGAACGAGAGGACCGTCATGTTGTGTGGCGAGCATTGACGGCTCGCACCACCACATCACGAATGTTAGCGCAGGAATTAGGGTGTGTTGCACAACAACCTGTATCAGCACGTACTGTTCGACATCGTCTGCAGGAGCGGGGACTTGTTGCACGGTGCTGATTGCTCCGATTATCATTGACGTTACACCACCGGCGAGTGTGGCAGTAGTGGGCCATTGAACGCCGCACCTGGACTACGGAATGGCACGACATTATCTTCTCCGACGAATCCCGCTTCTGCCTGCAACACCACGATGGTTGGATCCGCGTGTGGCGGCACCGTGGGGAGAGACTGTGTGACGCCTGCATTATGCATCGCCATACCGGTCCGTCGCCTGGCGTTATGGTTTGGGGCGCAATTGGATTTGACACCCGCACCCCTCTGGTACGCATCGCCGGTACACTCAACAGCGACAGCTACATCTCCGATGTTTTGGAGCCTGTAGTCCTCCCTTACCTGCAGGACCTGCCAGCGGCCACGTTTCAACAGGAAAATGCGCGCCCGCACGTGGCACACATCGCGCAACAATTCTTCATGGGCCACCAGGTGTCACTGCTGCCATGGTCCGCCTATTCTCCCGATATGTCGCCCATGGAACATGCCTGGTCGCTGATCGGCAACCGAGTGACTCGGCAAGCACCACCTGTGGCTACGCCTGATGAACTGTGGCAACGTGTGAAAGCAGCCTGGACCGACATACTCCAAGCCCACATCCAAAGCCTCTTTCGTTCGATGCCGCGGCGTGTAGCGGCCGTTATTGCCAGCCATGGGGGCCACACGAACTATTGATGTCTGTGTGTTCCGCAAGTCGCACGGGCCTGTAAGCTGAATCGTTTCATCTTTGTATCTGTTGTTATGTGTCCAGTAAATTTGGCTTTGCTATCTCGTGTCCTTCTTGGTGTTGTATTTTGTGTAGCCAGCAGTGTATTATATGCATTGTGAAAACGTTCATTAAAGGAAATTCAGCTGGCCGGCAGAGAAAATTAGCTGGAGCGTTCGTTCAATGAAAAGGCTCTAGGGAGAACACTAATCTGGATCTAACATGAAAGGGACTACGTAGAAAAATAAAATATGTGAATTGAAGTAGAAATTCTGAGCATTATCCTTGTTTTGTTTCAATTTCATAGCTTAACACTGTGCATTACTTTCTGAACACCCTTTGTATTATTATAATGTTGGATCAAGGCAGTTTTTTTTTTCCTTTTTCTTGTTGCACTTTTTTATATGCTGTAATGTTTTTTGTCTATTCTTGGTGCTTCCAATGTAAAATATTTGAGTATTACTTGCCTCTATTTGTATTTTGTACATGCCTGCAGACTTCAAAATATTTCTATGTGATTTTTTGTTAACAGGGTGTCCAAATCAACAATTGAACATTAAAAAAATCCTGTTCATCTTTTAATGCAGATGAAAGAACTGAAGTATTTTCCCTTCACCCTTATCGTTATTTTTATGTATTTTTTTAATTTTCTTTTTGGTTTCTGCAATTAACTTCATTATTTTACTGAGTATATTGTTTTGCTGTATGCTTTATCTATTGTAACTCTGTGTGCCAATAAATACTCTGAAGTATGTATGCTTTATTGATTGTAATTTTCTGAAATGCTCTCATCCACCCAAGCTCTCAAACTGTTTATTTTGGGATTCATAAGGTGTTCTGAATGAAATGAGATTATTACAGGAACATATGATAGTTTTCTGTGAATTTTATATTTACTTTTTAACTCTCCTTTGATTAAGAGCATATCCAAACATGGGAGTTCATTTTGTTCTTGGAATTCCAAAGTAAGTTTTATTTTTAGATGTAAATTAATGTATCTAATTTTTAAATCTTCTAAATTGGTTTGATTCATCCTTGACAAACTGCAAATATCATCTTAACAGCAATATAACAGCAGTTTTTCAGGTATGCTGTTTAATAACCTCATTTTAGATTTCGGACATCATTACTTCTGCAAATAGAGTGGACAATGGGGAACCCACTGGTCTTCCTGATATCTTCTATATATTTTATTATGATATTCAAAATAATTGCTATTATAAATACAATGTGATTCAAAAAGGACTTTACAACTTTGATAGCATATACAACTTTATTCAAAATACTTACAGAATATTTTGAAGTGTTAATCTGTAGCAAGCAAGATACATAGTTTTATCCCACGTAGCCATTTTGGTTTGATGTGACTGCCATTTGTAATTCGGTAGACATCCCACCTGAAGTCAATTTCTTCCCAAACAGCAGCATATCTGTTGTCACTTCTGCAACTGCAGTGGTGATTTGAGTTTTGAGTTCAGCAAGATTTGCAGGTAATCTTGGAACAAGCACTCAATTTTAATGAAACCCCATAGGAAAAATGGAGAGGTGTCAAGTTGGGAGAATGAGGTCGTCATGCTATCGGCCCTGCTCAACCAGTTCACCAGCCTGGGAAATGTTGATTGAGATAATTCTGAACATTTGTGCAGTAGTGAGGGGGTGCGCTGTCTTGCTGAAAGTGAATGCGTCCAGAGTCGCAGAATAGACTTACAGGAGTGCGCCATACACGGATAGTTTCCAAATTATTAGCAGATTTTGCAGATAGTTTTTGCTTGTAGATTAAAAAAATAAAAATTTTATTTACAGCAATTAAAACACTTACTCAAGGCTTTACTCAGATTAATATATTTAATTCTATCGTAACGTGAGAATGTTACACTATTTTTCACATCTTCCGATAGTGAGTTCTTTTGTTTTTACAGATGTTTCTGGCCTCTTGATTTTATCAAGGCCTGTTCTCAATATATAGGAACTGTAATAAAAGTTTCGTTTACACTAAAAGACTAAATTTTATTGCCAGGTTCCTCTTGCAGTTGCCACTTATTAAATTAAAATATTTTCCTTATGTATTTTATAAGTCTACTATTTTTGAATCAAGTTGTTGAAAATGCTATTTATAATTTTTGAAGGTTCATTAACGGAACTGCTTTTCTAGATATAAAAACTTTCTTTAATTAGTCTCTTGTTTTTATGAGGTTCATAGTCCAATATTTTAAAGTTTTGGCCTTAAGATCTATTTTACACACATTTCTGCACATTCAGTCGTAATGTACTTTTGTCCTCTCTGGAATCTGTAATGTTCTAATAATTATTTATTGTTATATTAATTTTTCTTTAAATTGTCTTATTCTATTGTTATCATGATTTGCAGATTTGCAGCAAGTTTTCTGTTTCAGTGGTTGTGTACACAGATACATTTGATTTTTATACAACTCTGAATGCGTCTTTCTTGGTCATCATTATACAGCTGTGGAATGGAATACTTTTTGAGCATATACAGATATGATACTATTGATGGTTTTCTCATGAAAAAAGAACGGGCCATAAACCTTATGTTTGCTAAGTGCACAAAACACATTCACTTTTGGACTGTCACGAACATGTTCCAGAGATTCACGTAGATTTTCGGCACCCCAAATCCTGCAGTTGTGAAGGTTAACTTCACTAGTGACATGAAATGTTGACTCATCACTGAAGATGATGTAGTCCAGGAGAGTTCCATCTTCCTCTATCTGACTGATGCAGCATTTCCGCACGGAATTTCTAACAAGCTATGTAATCTGCGCCTACCAACTTCTTGAACCATAGTAAATCTGTATGGTTTTAAGTGCAGTCGGTTTTGCAACACTTGCCAAATTGTCAATTGTGAAATACGCATTTCACAAGGCACACATTGTGTTGATTTCGTGGGACTATGAATGAAGCTCTTCCCACTTGTTCCATGGCAGCAGCAGAAACACAACACGCAGGTGACCAGAGGATTCCTCATGGTGAACAGAACAACCAGTCTCAACAAAATTCTTATGCGAAGTATAAATTGTTAGGACTAGTGGAAGGATCCCTATGACACTGGGTGCAAAATTTCCATTGAACAGTTGTTGTGGATTTCATTTCTTCATACCAAAACACACACCATGAACTCATTCCACGTCTGTGAAAGCAACCATTTTGAAATCTACACAACTGGTGGTCACGATTATGGAATTCGGTGCTATGACACTATAGCATCAGAGATGCCAACTGTTACGGATGTTCTGTAGTTTGTACGGATTTTCACTCCATCTTACGGTTTTACGGAAGTCACCCCAAAGACTACGGAAAAGCCCATGCACGCAATTTTCTATTTTTTACCATCTTTTAGTCGAAAAAACGCACCTTGCAAGTAGTCCCTATATACGCCTTTGATGTTCTGACTTCTCCTGCCAATGGAGGCGGAGCTTCTCATTTGCTGTTTGTCAGGTGATTCCCTGTACAGTCATTTGAAAGTGCCGTGTGCAAAAGCCGAGAGGGAGCTCAGCTCAGCGCCTTTTGCGAACTCTTTACATTGATTACACGTGGCTTTGTGCTTGTGAAAATTCCGGTGCAGATGTTTTAACCCTTTCCACTTGACTCTCAGGTGACATCCGACATTACGAAATTGGCGAATAGCTCGCGTGATGGGTGTGGCCCGTCACGCCAATGGCGCCTCTATAGCTAGCAAGTCGCCGCTCACAAGACATTTCTTTTTCGCCGAATAGGTTGTTGGGTGTCACCTGCCATGCCGGTGACTCCTCTATAGCTCATATGTCTGGGCTCGCAAGACATTTATTTTCCACCGAATAGATTTTAAAATATGTCAGGCATCACCCACCATACTGATGACACCTGTAACTCGCATGTCTGCACTCGCGAGGAATTTCTTTTTCGCCGAATAGGTTGGGTGTCATCCACCACGCTTATGACGCCTCTATAGCCCGTACGTCGGTGCTTGCGAGGAATTTCTTTTTCGCTGAATAGGTTGGGTGTCATCCACCACGCTTATGACGCCTCTATAGCCCGTACTTCGGTGCTTGCGAGGAATTTCTTTTTCGCTGAATAGGTTGGGTGTCATCCACCACGCTTATGACGCCTCTATAGCCCGTACGTCGGTGCTTGCGAGGAATTTCTTTTTCGCTGAATAGGTTGGGTGTCATCCACCACGCTTATGACGCCTCTATAGCCCGTACGTCGGTGCTTGCGAGGAATTTCTTTTTCGCTGAATAGGTTGGGTGTCATCCACCACGCTTATGACGCCTCTATAGCCCGTACGTCGGTGCTTGCGAGGAACTTCTTTTTCGCTGAATAGGTTGGGTGTCATCCACCACGCTTATGACGCCTCTATAGCCCGTACATCGGTGCTTGCGAGGAATTTCTTTTTTGCCGAATAGTTTCTTGTCACCCTCCATGCCGATGATGCCTCTGTAGCTCGTACGTCAGGGCTGGCGAGCCAAAGCTGCATTGCCAAGTCATTGCTAAGTTGTGGCCTCTACTGCAGAAATATATGTATATAATTTTTAAAGAAAACTACATTTTGAAACTTTTTCATTTTATTAAAAAGTGTTATGAACCATTCTGAGGTTTTAAAATAAATATTTTTGATATACTGAAAATCTTACTGAAGGTCAAAGCGGTTTTACTGAAAACTACTAAAAACTTCGGATTTTTTTTTACTGATGACCCCTTTCTGAGGTTGGCATCTCTGTAGGAGGTGAAATTTGATGTGTTTTTGCTAGAAATTACATTACATACATATCACTAAGCTGTTCTCTGAGATTCAGAGGTTAGCTCCAAAAAAAAAAAAAAAAAATGGAAAAAAATAATACAAACTACCAGATAAGAATTAACGTCTCCAAAAATTTTTAAAGTATTCTAAATAAATTTCTATACACTTTCAAAGTTATCAAGTCCTTTTTGAATCACCCTGTGTAAATTAGTTTCTTTTAGTTCACTTATGTGTTATTTAATTGGTTGGTCTGTTTTAAGTGTTTAATAATAACTTCTATTGCTTCATGTGCAGCAATGCTTGGAAATAAAGATTTTACATCTAGACTAGCCATAAATGCCTTGTCTAAATTTACATTAATAGATTTAATTCTTTCTATGAAGGTCACTCTTATTCTCTATTGTGTACTGACTTCTCATGAAGATAGGTGCTGCCTTGATATGACTTTAAATTGTGCCTGCAGTAAATGCCTGCATACATTCGTACATGTCCCTGGTAATGTGATGTAACATATTAACTGTTATGCATGTAGTTTATATCGAAACACTCATTATCACAGTTTTAAAGAAGTGTTCCTATTTTTTTTGTGTGGTTCTATCATTAAATATTAGTATCTTCCATTTATCTATATCGTCAACTACCATATTGATCCACTACTTCATGAAAGTCTCCCCCAAGCCTTTTCCCGAACTTTCTATTGTGATCCTGCCTCTTCCATGGTCTGATCATGCTTTCTGATTTCATTCACCCATCTCCCACCAGGTCTTCTGCATCTTTTCTTGTCGCTTGATACCAGTCCTAGTACTTTAGCTGTCCAATGGTGATCAGTTCTTCTAGTGGCACGTCCAGCCCATTGCCACTTGTGGATCTTTATTTTGATAATAGTGTCACCAACTCTTGTCATTTTCCTAATTCATGTATTCCTCTTCCTGTCTTTCCTGGTTATGACAAGCATGCATTTCTTCTTTCAGCTGTTCACAACCTCTGTAGGTCTTTTTTTTTTTTTTTTTTTTTTTCTTTCTTTTGTCAAGGTCCATGTATCTGATCAATGAGTAGGAACTGTTCAGGGCCTGACTTAGGTTAGTCGAGGCCCTGTGTACATTCTATGTCTGGGGCCCTCTCAATTAAAATTTTCAGTCAACGGTTGAAAAGAATATTTACTGGTAAAAATATTTTTTGCAAGCAGTTTTTCTAGTACACTGCTGGACAATTGCTAAGGACAGATCATAAACGGCGATATAGCGCACAAAAAGTAAGTGTGGTTGGATGCCAAGTGAAATAAAATAATGTCAGAATGCCAGGACATTACAAGAAAGACAATTTATTGTGCTCTGAAATCCAGAAGGCTTTAGAACGTGTTCAAGAGACAAACAGGCCATTTTGTGCTGAATACGTAAACGTGAAAAAAAATGCAGTAACCGTCCGCAGGCGTTCCGGCGTAAGATGTCAATACGGGATATGGCCACCATGGAGGGCGATGCAAGATTCCACACGTCGTGTCATGCTTTGCACAACATTATCAAGCAGCTGTTGGGGTAATTTATCCCATTCCTCTGTCAGTGCGCGGGTGAGGGTGTCCTTGTTTATTGGAGGGCATTGGCGACCAGAAAGACTCCTTCCCAAAGCATCCCACACATTTTCAATGGGATTCAGATCTGGAGAACGTGCTG
This sequence comes from Macrothele yani, assembly GCA_039090855.1. Taxonomy (NCBI): domain Eukaryota; kingdom Metazoa; phylum Arthropoda; class Arachnida; order Araneae; family Macrothelidae; genus Macrothele; species Macrothele yani. The sequence continues at coordinate 3,047,728 of CM077020.1, read as the reverse complement.
GCCATACGAGGCGTTGAATATCCTCGCTCTCAAGACACTCCTGGACAGCGACTGTTCGATGACATGTTGCGTTGTCGTCCATGAAAATGAATCTATCACTGACAGCACCACGGAACATGCGAACAGGAGGTTGCAGAACATCATTAATGTATCGTTGGCCAGTCATAGTCCCAGTTGGAAGCACATAGAGGGACGTACGGCCATTGATCATGATGCCAGCCCATACCATGACACTACATGTCGGATATTGGTCCCTTTCCTGTATGTTTGCTGGACAATATGCAGTACCACTATCACGCCGGATCAGTTGTCGTCGACAATCAGACGATAGACTGTATCTACTCTCATCTGAGAAGAGGACAGCAGACCAGTCGTTATGAGTCCAATTGCGATGTTGATGGCACCATTGCAAACGGGCGGTACAGTGACGTCTGGACAATGGGATGCACACAACAGGACGGCGGGCGTATAGTCCTCCTTCGTGCAAACGTCTGGCGACAGTTTTTCGGGAGATCCGCTTGCCAGTAGCAGCCATAAACTGATTTGCTACCTCACTAGCTGAGCTGCGCCGGTGTCTTTTTGTTGATAGCACTATGTACCGATCTTCTGCAGGTGTCGTACTGCGAACACGACCTCCCCCGTGACGTTTGCTACACTCTCCATTTGTTTGAAATGATTTCCAAAGCCTTGAAACAACACTGGGGCTGACGTCGAACTCCCTGGCAACATCTGTTATTTTTCGCCCTTCTTCAATCTTGCCAATAATACGGCCACGCGTAAAATCATCTAGGTGATGTCGGGAAGACATACTGAAAATTGCAAGTTCGTCAATTGATTCTTTCCCTTTCAACTTTGCGTTTGAACAACAACGGTCAATACGCGTCAAATCCTTTATATCTCTTATCAGCGCTATGACGTCACGAACAAGTTCGGCAATCCAAAATTTGCATACGCACAACACGTCTTACTGTATCCCGCACTGATGCTAATTTCCACCTTTTCCTGCCTTCCATTTTATGGTTGCTATTGTCATCCGTTCTTAGCAGTTGTCCGGCAGTGTAGTAAGACATTAAAACACATCCCACATGCGAGACAACTTCATAGCCAGTGTGGCTTGTAATAGACGAGCATTCACACCATTTGTACATCCCCTCACCTGCAGAGCTTACAGCTGTAACGTTAATTACTCTGGAATTCTTTTTTTTTTTTTTTCTTGGTTTTATAGTATCATTTACGAAAACAAATAACTATTCTCCCAGAGATATAATTTAAAACCTAGTTTACCATAAATTTAATGGAAATGATGTACCGATTGTAGTTTAAGCTGTAAGAAGTAATTCCTCACAAAATGTTACAGCTGACCACACACATTGTGGGATAAATTATTGCAACAGTCCATGTAAATTATTACAAACGTCTTTAAATAAAGTGTCAATTGAACTTTTTTTCGTATTTTTATTTATGTAAAGATAAACCCTACATAATTGTGAATACTGATTCACAACTCTTGTTCTCATAAAACTAATATTAATAATAAAAATATTTTTTAATAAATTCTACATGTTTTGCTGAAATACTTTTCATGTATAATATACCATATTGCTCTGAACATAGGCCTCAGCCGTGATATGAGATCTCAAGAAAAAGCAAACCATACCTACATATTATTACAGGAGCGTGATCATAAGTCACACCACGTTTTTAAACAGGCCATTAGAAATGTATGATTAAAAATATTTAAAAACATACCTGATAATTTTTAACTGTTGATTTGGCAGCAGAACATTAAACTTGCTCTAAGGTCCAGGCTTAGTTTTTTCAGAACCGAAAACGAGCGTTCGCTTGAACAGTCGAAATTGGTATTGCTAAAAAACTCCTGAAGCATGTGTCAACATTGGGAAAAGTGTGAACTAAATTCAATTGCCTTAACTTCCCAAGGCAAATGAGGTGGTCTGTGCTCTCGATGAATTTTTTCGTCAGCATTCGAAACTGAAGAAACTCTTCAGCAAAGTCTTCTTCAAGTTCATTTGAATACTGCTTTTGCAACAATTCAGCTGCTTCCATCACATCACTTAGGTCATTCTTGTAGACTAATCCAATTTCTCATATGACTTCTTTCTGGTTTGCAACTGTGAAACAAGGTTGTCACATATTACGTAAAATGTTCAAGTAATGAAGGAATTTCAATTATTGAAAACAACATCTGAATATGACGATAAAAAATTCGTGCTGGGTAATACCGATCCATGAAACACTCTGTCTAAGCACAATGCTTATGAAGAAAATTCCAAGTGTTACTAAATAAAAGATGGCATTTATTCACAGATTAAAACCACACTTAGAGATTTAAAATTATGACAAGATCTTTCAAGTCTTCCAAAGCCCCATCTTCAGGTCGAGTGCACAGAATGATCACGAACATGGGCACATATACAGTCAAAAGTAACCACAATACTTTGCGACCTCGGAGACTAGCTCTTTGGTAGCAACAGGTAGTCTCTGAGGTCGCAAAGTATTGTGGTTACTTTTGACTGTATATGTGCCCATGTTCGTGATCATTCTGTGCACTCTACCTGAAGATGGGGCTTTGGAAGACTTGAAAGATCTTGTCATAATTTTAAATCTCTAAGTGTGGTTTTAATCTGTGAATAAATGTCATCTTTTATTTTTAACACTTGGAGTTTTCTTCATAAGTATCGTGCTCAGACAGCATGTTTCATGGATTGTTACAACATCTGGAGTTGATGAATCATCTACAAGTTGGCTCTGGGTTATTTTAACTTTCTTCTTGAGGATTCATAATCCATTTCTCTCTCTAGCAACAGGTTGGATTTTTTCGAACAGTTCGAAATTTTTTCTCACAAAATTCAGGATGAAGTCAATAATTGACTCGTAAGATGGTAGAACTAATGACAAATTGCCCATGAAAGATTGCAGGGAAGTGCTCACTTTGTTGATTCGTTGCAATATTGTGTCCAAGATAATCGTTAACGAAGCAGTCTCTTTTTTTCATTAATTTTACATGAAGGGCTTTCGCGTGCACTCGGTACATCTGCCTTTTCGTTTTTGCCTTTGGACATCATACAAAGTGTTTCTGCAATCAGGGTAACTCAACCGTAGCGCTTTTGTTGCATTCTCTCATGCCGACCAAGGTGTTTTTGACAGCTTCTTAACAGAAAGAGTTTTAGTAGAACCTTGTAATGCTGTGTTAAGCATTGTCCACCTTCCTGGAGAATATGAAAAAAATCATATACTGATTCCATGTTGCAGAAGAAAAGGGTAGCTTTCTGGCAGCACTTGGTTGTATGGACGCCAACTAGATTCAAAGTGTGGGCAGCACAAGGGACAAATTCTGCAAAAGGACCAATTTCTCGAATTCTTGCTTGAACTCCAGAATAACTGCCAGACATATTGCTTGCATTGTCATAAGATTGACCAACACAGTGAGACCAATATTCTCTAGAACACTAACTGTTGTTGAAGTCATATTCAGCTTTATGACTCTGTATGTCCTGTAAATTTGACAAAACGTTCTACAGGCACACCAACTTAATTTACATATCTGATGATTACAGACAACTGATCCACATGTGTGACATCAGGTGTCGAATCCACTATGATACTGAAACACTTAGTCCTTTTTGCTTCCTCTACTATGTGCTCTAGAACTCTTTCTGCCATTATTTTAATGACTTCACATACAGTAGTTGAAGAAAAATCGTTGGCATGACCACTTCCCGGATTTCCATATTTTGCTAAATGTGTTGCTAGAAAGGGATCAAAGGAGCTTTATTAGCTCCATAATACCCAGAAAATTTCGAATTTGCTGAGAGTCTCATTTTCCCCCCAAAAAAGCAAAACTTCATTGACTAAGAAATTTAATGGTAGCTATAATTCTCTTAAAAATTTCTCGCCAATGTGCGACCTCACTGAAGTACTCTTGCACAAGCTGTTGATCAACCCTGTTATTAATCTTAGATCAATTAGAGTACGTTCGTTCAAACAACAGTTCTGTGAACCAGTGAGTTTTTGTGTTCTTTCAATCTCCTGAAACATGTGTCCTGTCTGAAAGGCCGCCTTTACATCTTGTTCACTTGAACTGAAAGTTTGCATGCAAAACAGAATAGTGACTGGCTTAATGCAGAATATACTAACCATTCTCTTACAAATTCTTCCTGATTTCCATTTTTGCAATAAAACATTTCTTTAGTCACACTATTTTTTTTCTCCAAATTTCTGTTTGGAATTACTTATTTTATTAATATTTTTATGTGGTTTATTGAACACAGATACTCACAAAATTTATCCCCTGGCTTTTCAGGCCACAATGGTGGATCATTGGGAAAATGAACAGCACTTGCTGTAATTTTCACATTGATGTGATCTGGAGTCTTCTGTGATTGGGATTCCGTGTCTTCCAAATCTGGCAAATGCCTGTTAATTTCCTCAGACGCTGACACATATTGTTCACTTCTGGGTTAAATATTAGTAGCATCATTATTTCCTGGTTTAAATTCATCTGATTCTGTTAGGATATCCTGTTGCTTAACATTTCAAATGGAATTGTTAGTAAATATTGACATCACATGGCTGCTGTAAGGTGACTGAGTCAAGCCCCCACTAATTATTTTCATGTAGCAATGTTTTCTGTAACAATTTCTCATTTCAAATACAATGGCACATTTCTTTTGAATGCCGGATTAGGGAGCGCCTAGCGGCATCCGTTGACCTTGACCTGGACGACTGGGTTCGATTTATCAGTCAAAGGTCACCACTTCCAGAGTGCGGCGAACTCTACGAAAACAGGATTCGAGAAGGACAGAAAGAAAGGATAAGGATATAAAAGGGAGTGACAAGTTTCCTCGAGACGCTTTCAGTGTTTCGCCTTCGATGTAGTGGCACAGCGTGTGTAAGCTGAGAGTGTCGGCTATACCTCTCGAGGATTTACGTTTTGGCTGACAGAATGGTCAGGGTTTTTCGGCGATAAGATATCGATCGGGATTTGGATGGAACGACTCAAGTTAAACGTAGTGGTGGAGGGTCTTCCGGGATATTGGAGAGATAGTAAAGTGTTCACCATCTGGAAACCTGTTAGCACATGGAGTTAGCTAATTGAACGGAGCTTATTTTTTCATCTATTAAATTTTGTTACGTCTAACAAAGAACTTGTTATTGGAGTTACTCGTTGTCTTAGATGTAAATTAATTGCCAACTACACGTTCCAGTATTTCAGCGATTGAGTCCAACACGACGGCACTCAAAAGAACCTACGTCAGGCCCGTTTGAGAGATTCGGAATCAGTAAGGCCTAGTGGCGGATTGAACTCAGTGGGGCCTGACAGCTGCACTCGGGTACTTGAATGTGACTTGCATAATACATATGTACCCACTGCACATTTCAAGTTTTTCAACTGTGTTGCCTCTTTAGATTTCTTCTTCCTGTTCATTGAACCAGAGTAAAATTTTTGAGATGACATAACGTAAATTGCCAATATGCCGGAAACCCAGAAAAAATCGGAATAAAATCTTAATTTTGAAACCTTAAACGACAGAAACATGAAGCAATCAGATTAAAAAAATAAAATATGTGGAAAACATTTCAGTGGCATGGCACACGGTTAGTTGGAAATAAGATTATTGGTGCCATCCATTGGTAACAAATATATCCCACACTCATCCAAATTCACAGATAGGAAGAACCGTACTGGGAGGCAGGGGCAAAGGATAATGGGTGGGGCTTGTAGGCTAGGTAGCACTCTGGGTTGGTTATTCCCATTTCGTTTTGATTGTTACAAATAAGTGTGAGATTAAGATGTTACACTGGCCCATCACATCTCAGCGCAACGCTTGAGCTTTATTATACAAAATAATAGTAATAATAATTTGGTTTTCAAAATCTCATCCTAAATTTTAAAACCAAACCGTATAATAATTCTGTGTTATGGAAAAAACATTTTGGTTCTGAAAATCTATATTATTATTTTCAAGGTAGTTTGGAGGCCTCTCAAATTCTGAGACCCTGTGCATGTGCAGAAATCAAGCCCTAAAATTGTTGTGTATGCGTTTGAGTATGCATTGATTAAACAAGTTTTTTTTAAGACATAATAGTAAATTGCGGTGGCAAATTTTGCTGTTCTAAAAACTTGCCAAGTTTTATACACCTGTGTACTTCTTGCATGTTGTCTTCGATTAATGTCTCTTGTCCAAGTAAATTTAAGCATGCGCTACTTTCAGATTTGCCCCATCAACTTTCCAATGTTCAGTTTTTGCAAAAGCATAGTGCATCAATTTTGGCTTCTGTAAGATCATTTTTAAACCCACTTCTTTGCTCTTGTAATCAAGTTTCTAAATCATGCACTGCAGTTCAGAGTGAATACCTTCAAAAATTTATATGCTGTCAACAGAACAAAGGTGGGTTTAATAATATCCATTAATCTCTCAGTACATGGATATGATCTATAGTGCTGTAGCCACACCTAAATCTAGCTTGTTCTCATTGTTGAGCCAAATCCAGTGTTTCGTTCAAGAAATGTGACAGTTCCTTTGTGAAGATTTTTTTAAACAACTGATAGGAGGCTGATGGGTCTGTAGTTCTTGAAGTCTTAATTGCTCCCCATTTTCATGTAGCAAAAACATTGTTCATCAACATTTTTGTTTTTTCTGATATTTTCTTTTGTGGCCTTTGTATTTTCTGATATTTTCTTCCTTTGCCCTTGTGTTTTTGATCAAATATGTACCAATAGCATATTATGGAAAATTAAATAATAAAACTAATAAACATTTTAGTAAAGAATAATGTGAAAGTAGTGACTACAGCTCAAAACGAAACAGCAAATGTAGCCAATAAGAATCTTCCAGTATTACACATGATAAAATGTCTAGAAAAAATGTACATCAAATTCCACTGGACTGTAACAGAAATTATATAGGACAAATATCTCAAAAATTGGAACTCAGAATTAAAGAAAAAGTTATTAATAATAAAGATCAAAATTTTGCATTTGCAAATCACGCACAGTTATGCAAATATAAACCTTTGTGGCATAAAATTAAAATGGTGGACTTATAAACCTCATAAAAATAAGAGACTAAGGAAAGGTTTCTACATCCAAAAAAGCTGTTCTATTAATGAACCTCAAAATTCATAAATAACATTTTCAACAACTTAATTCAAAAATAAGACTTAACAAATACATAATGGGATTTTAATTTGCAACTGGACATCATAGGAAGAACCTGACAACCAAATTTAAATTCTTTCTGTGTAAACAAAACTTTTGATAAAATTTCTAATCTTTGAGAACAGGCCTTGTGATAAAGATCTAGAGGCCAGGAAAGTCTGGAAATAACTCAGAACATATGAATAATGGAAAGCTTTTCAAGTTAAAATAGAATTTAAGAAATGGATCAAGATAAACTGGTCATAAGTTTTTATGTATTTGAAGAGCTGAAAGTTTGCCTCCACAATTAATTTTAAGTTCATATTCTGAAATTTATTTGGCAAGAGCAAAGAAGAAAACATCTGCAAATAGCATGTTGCATCTCTTACTTAAGCAAAATTAAATGGGAAAAAATGGTATTGCCCTTATTGACTCTCTACTGTGAAAACAATTTTATGGGTCATGGAACTGGCACCAATTCCACCACAGACAGATTAAGTACCAATTTTGAAATTTAATTTTTTGTTTGAAGGGGATGGGAAATTTTAAATTTTGTTTGAAGCAGACTTTCTCTGTTAATTGATTTTCAAAACACCATTTGGAATAAGAGAACATGCATTTCATTAGAGGAATTTAAAAAAAATACAAAGTTGCTGTTTTGCATTATATCTGAAAAAATAAGGAACCTAATGAAAAAAATATAAAAATGAGGAATATAATCAGAAAATGAACTTAAAAAAAAAAGCATAGTGTTGCCAGGAATTTCAAAATGCAGAATACCATGCGACTTACATTGTGTCACATTTTCCTTATTTTGCAACCATTCTGTGACTTTTGTGAATGCACTGAAAGTTTAAAGCAAAAAGAAAATTGTAAATAGCATATGTATATTTTTTTAATCCAGAAACAAAGCTATCTGATAATTTAGAATCTATCCACAACCACCTAGACTTTACAGGAATTAAATCACTTACACAAGGCTTTACCCAGATATATTTATTTTAATTCTAGTTCCGCTGAATAATCTTTTGTTAATCTTCCTTTCCTCTGAGATCCTTTAGTTTTTTTACAGATGTTTCTGGCCTCTGTTAGAAACATCTGTAAAAAAAAACTAAAGGATTTTAGTTTTTTTTACATATAGTTAAGGCCTGTTCTCAATGTCTAGAAGGATTATCAAAAGTTTTGTTTACTCCTGAAGAATTTAAAATTCGTTGCCTGGTTCCTCATACTGTGGCCAGTTACTAAACTGAAATGTTTTCATTGTGTATTTTGTAATTCTGTTGTTGTAATTAAGTTGTTTAAAACACCACTTATTGGTTTTGAAGGCTCACTGATAATTTTACAGCTCTGCTTGAAAAATTTAATTTTTTTTTTTTTTAATTTAGCTGTAAATCACATTTTACAGGTCTGCTGGTGAATTGTTATTCACGTTAAAAATGAGTCTCAAAGAATGTTAAAAACTGATAAAAAGAGAAAAGTGTTTCTGTAACTAATAATTAATGTTTAAAAACATTAGGAGAGCCATCCATCATTGCTAAGTGTTTTTAATTTTAAAAACATTAGGAGAGCAATCCATCATTGCTAAGTGTTTGTTACTATCAGTATTTTCCTTTAAGTGTTTTACATTTCACACTAATTGGTGTTGCATGACTTTCACATAGTTATTTTGAAAAAATCAGAAAATTAGAATTGAATATGAATTAATTTTTGGTTAATTTAAGTTTTAACTTTTTATTTCATGTTTCAGATTTGTTTGTTATGTTTAAGGTGCTATGATAATCTTTAGAAAAATACAAGTGCAAAATTTAAAATATACCATGGTTTTAGTTTCTGCTATTGTTATTTAAAAGCAGTGAACCTTGTTCATTATTATTATTATTATTTTTTTTATTATCTTCAGGGTTCAGAGTCTATTGAAGATGTGAAAAAGAAAATCAAACTGTGCTTGGGCTCACAACCCAAAAGGTAAATATTATTTCATACTAAAGCTGTGCAGTTGATTTTTAGAATATTTGTATTTAAGTAATAAAGATTTTTTACATTTTTAGTAAGCATTGTAAAGAAAATTTAATACTGCAAACCAGGGTGTATACTACAAATCATGACTTTTAAAAAAAAATCAAAGAAATCCAATTTTTTTATTTAAACCGGATTTTTTAAATTTAAATCAGATTTTTATTTAAATTGATTTTTAGGCTTAATCCTATCCATTAGCAACAAAACATAAACCTTAAAACAGAAGCAATTAACTGGAAATTAATAACAAGAAAAATAATTTAAAATTATTCATGGATTTTCCCAGTTGCAGTAACATTACTGTAAACATGAGACAGTGTAGGTATAGGTAATCAGTTAATTTTTAAGCACTTTTTCCATTTAAAGATCTAAATAAAAACACAAGTTTAGCAGCCTTTTCTACCCCCAGCTGATTCCTGAGTTTACTGTGCACGAGTCCAAAAGTAGAGAACATTCTCTCTACTCCAGCAGATGTAGCTTTGCATGTGTGAAGTGCTTCAATAGCTTCAAATCCTTTTCCAGAAACACAGTCCTTTAGCAAAGCTGATGACCTCCGCCAGTCCAGTGTGTGCCCTACATCCTTTCTTTCCAAGCTCAATCTTTTCAGTAAAATAGCACCAAATTGGATCTTTCTTTCTCCCAGCAGACATATTTGTAAAGTATCTGAGAACCTACAAGGCGGCACTGGCTATTATTAAGTAGAAAATGTAAATAGTGTAGTCTGTATAAAGCTGAGTACAGAGGAACAAAGGTAAGCAATGGACAGCAACAGACCCTTGTACTAGTCTAGAAGAACAACAACCTTGTGATCTGACAGGCCATTGAGCAGAAAATAAAAACCTGTTTCCAAACTAAAGGGACTGTTCCTTCTTCTACCCCTAGAACTTGCATTGCAGTTACCCCCTTTTGCCCTGAAGCTGAAAAAGCCACTCCCTAATCCCTATTCAAAGAGCCATACATGGCTAATCCCTACTTTAGACTCCAGAATAAGATACATATGCCCTCTGTACCAAAACTCCCTGGAGAGCAAGCCCCAGTGCATGAACTGCGAAGGGGTGTTACGTCACGGACAGAGGGCGATCGCAATCTCTCTCTCCAGAGAGGTCAAAGGGCAAACGTAAGGAGAATGCCAATATTAGCTGCGCGTTCATGCGGCATTGGTCAGTATTTGAGCTTTCAGTAGTCGTATGCCAATATTAGCTGCGCGTTCATGCGGCATTGGTCAGTATTTGAGCTTTCAGTAGTCGTGCACATGAGTTAGCGTTTTTATGCAACATGCCGGGAAAATACTGAGTGCCTTTATGTAGATCTAATTACAAAGCACATCCAAAAGCCACTGTTTTTAGCTTTCCTGAAGGTAAAAGCATTCGAAGAAGATGGATTTCTTCCGTACGAATAAAGAATTTTGAAACCACAGTGAATTCAAAGGTTAGTTAAGCATAATTGTTCTCGTGATAGCATGTTCTTCTTTCATTGTAAATACAACTATAATTTAGTGAAGTCGTTATTTTGATTGATGGAGTAAAATTTAAGGGCTAGCCTTCCGATTATCAGCTAATCATTTGTTGTCGTTTAAATATAACTTACCACTCAATATTTCATTTTTATAAAATAAATGTTATTTTTCTTTACAAAATTCATAATTAGTACTGTTCAAATTGAAAAAAAAAACAACAACAAAGGAGATGTACAAATATTATCAGCGCATCAAGTACTAAGGTTAACCAGGCAAAGAAACTGGCAATAAATAATTACATTATTTAGTAATCAACATTTCGTTTCTGTAAAACATGTGTCATTTTTCTTCACAAAATTGCTGTGTATCAGTGTCCTAATTAAAACAAGAATTTGCATGAAATGTACAGAACTACTTGGTGCTCTGATAATCTGAAGGCTAGCCCAAAGAAAAGTTTATTAGATTGTCCAACAAATGTATCCGAAAGTTTGGAATGTGTCCGAAAGAATTCACTTATATCGTTAAACTTCTGCACAATCCCTGAAGTTTACTGGCTGATAAGTTAAAATGTATGTATGTACGTATATTCATGGGCTTACAATTTTTTTTAAGTTAGTGAATGTACAATTTAATTTAAATTAAGTTGTAGTAGAGATTGAGGTTCGGATTAGAGAACTATGAACGTGAATTGTCTACATAGAACTCTTTTGCAAAGCAGCACTTTAATTCCTAGTTACATTCATAGTCACATGTATAAGGATAGTTTCAGAAACATTGGCAGTGAAACGTTCCTCCCTGCAAGAAGAGCATCGTGCAAAAAAGTAAGTACTTATGCATAATTAGAGGAACACATTTATTGATGCATGTGTTTTCCGCTTTTTAGGGAGTCTGTTAATGTGTTAATTGCTATCTTCAATATAGTTACAGATATTGAAAAATGGAAAAAAATGTGAGTCAGATTTTCCAGCATAAAATTTGCAGTATTATGTGCATAAGTTCAAAGATATCCAAATTAATACATTCCATGTTCATTTGACAAAGAACTTTTCCCTAAATGATTCTAATTTATAATTATTATTTTTTTACCTTCTAGAAGCATTTACAAGATTTGTCCACACAGCTTACCGTATTTTCAGTAAATATACTCACTAAATCGAAAATTTTGCTTTTGCGTTCCTTACATAATTAAGGAAGAATCTTTTTTTTTTTTTTTTTTTTTTCATTTTAGTGAATTTTTAAAAGTTTTAAGTGAAATGATTATGTTCATACAGTCCAACCAATTTGCCATTAACGCATTAAAAAAATCGTAGTTGCAAAAATGCTTAACGTAAAATGCTGGGCTTTTCACGTTATGCATGAAAAAACTTATGTTTCAGCTTCTGTAGCCAATTTGCAAACAAAAGGAAAAAAATTCCTGAAATATTTAGTTTTAAGACCCGTACATGAAATCATTTCCCAGCACAAGAACAAAACTTTGGAATTCCCCGATTTACAGGCATCATTGCTGTAAACTGAGAAAAAAAAATGAAAGCTAAAGATATAATCTTTCGATGTTATCTAAGGATAAAAATTACAGAGAAAAAAACATGGTCGATTTATTGCTGTGTGCGCAAATTGTCTAGTATCGCACTCGAGAAATTATTTCTCTGCGTAAACACAGCGGTACTTCATTAGCATTTTCAGGGCGGAGAGCTCGAGGCTCGAGTCGATCGGCACACTAGCTCTGGCTTCGCAGACCAATTCAGAGGCTTTCTTAATCTTCAGGGGGTTTTGTCTGTACCCTGTCAACATGTAGCATGTTTTGAGTTTTGTTTACCAGCATGAAAGTTCTTCCACAAGGATTTAAAACTTATTTTTTCACTTCAGCCACTTTGACTGATCATGTTAAAATTAATGCTTAAATCCAGTTTTGTTCAAAGTTTTAAATGGTGATATTCTATAAAAACAACCATTCACTTACCCGAAAGATCTTGGTCATTTTTTATCTTGTAACACTTCAAGCACGTCACTTATATTGTTGTTGGCTTTCTGAGGTTGAACTGGCTCTTTGCCTATGATTTTCCTTCTTCCGGGGATGAAACGTACTATTATTTACTGGATGACACCCGTAGGTTTCTTTCCGCCATATGAAACGTAACTATAGCTCGTCATCACGATAAAAAACCTCACACATACACACACTGTAACCACTCATTCATACATTCCGTTAAAAACACTATGTACATATTTACACCATATACATTCCTAGGCAGTTAAACCATTTGTCAACTGTGATTAAAAAAATTCTCAATCCGTTTCAACCTCCGTGTTAACCCTATTGCATGTGCCAACCTCATTCAGCCAGTCATAAACAACCCTCTAGCGCTTTCAACAGGCACTGTCATCATCAGGAGGCAGGTGTGTCTCACCCGCCTACCACAGCTCAAGTGAGCTGATTTATTGAGGCCCGGGTCTCAGTTGCCATCTCTGCGTCTCGGGCGCCATCTATTGTCATTGTTGCTCTTTTTTCTTTTTTTCTCTCTTAGCTGTTGTTCTATTTTTATTAAAGCCTTCCATTGTTCACTTAAGTTGCTAGGCTCATTAATGTTGCATACTCTTGATCTATTTTTTTTCGATTAATATTGATTCTGCAATTCGCAACTGCCTTTCGTTTTTACAGCTCTTAATAATTTTAATAGCTTCAAACCTTGGATAATGATGATTTTCCAGACAGTATTGGGTTAATGCGGTCTTGGCTTCTTTTTTATTCCAATTACTTATATGCTGGTTCAATCTGTATTTTAATTTGTTCTTGGTGCTGCCTATATATGACAGTTCTTGGTGCTGCCTATATATGTATTTTAATTTGTTCTTGGTGCTGCCTATATATTGTGCAGTAAATAATAGTACGGCGTTTCATCCCCGGCAGAAAGAAAATCATAGGCAAAGAGTCAGTTCAACCTCAGAAAGCCAACAACAATATAAGTGACGTGCTTGAAGTGTTAAAAGATAAAAAATGACCAAGATCTTTCGGGTAAGTGAATGGTTGTTTTTATAGAATATCATTGATGAATTGTACGTAAATATACGCACTTTGCTGGTGATGGATACCTAAAAAGGGCAAATATTTTGTTTTAAATGGTGATATAAAAAGTGGAAAAAAAATTGATTAAATCATAAAAATAAAATAGTATTTTATTTGAATTGTGCACACCCTGCTGCAAACTATTAATAAATGTGAATTCTCTGCTGTGTGCTGTTAAAATGGCACAATTAAATACACAGTAAGTTAAATAGTTTATAAAAACAATTATTATTATTATTATTATTATTTTTTTTTTGCATTTATTTCTTAGCATGGAATAAGCTTTCAAATAGGTATAACTAGACTAAGTTATGGTGTCAAAAATTTCAAGATAATTTTTGGAAAGGTAAATTAATCGCATGAATTTTCTGAAATTTTTTTAGGAAAGTTATAGATACACACACAAGGTACATATACAATAAAAGCACAATTTACTATACACATTGCACCCATCTACAAACTTGCTGTACCCCACCATAATAATGTGCCCATCTGAGATTTTGTGTGGGCTATAAATAGGGCAGATACATACCTGCCACTGTAATGATGGGTAAACACAGTGACCTGAGCGAGTATCCGTGATTGCAGAATCTTTGGGATTTCTGCATGCGACTGTTGCACTTGTGTGCCAGAATTACATTACAACTGGCAACTGCGAGGGGAAAATGTAGCCATAAACAAGCCACTGATGTTTGAGTGTGAGTGCCACTGCTTCGGTGTTGGAACGGAGGGCCACAATGGATAGAGTAAAGTTCGCATTGAGTGATGGGTTGCCTGCAAAAGTTTGTGCAAAGACCATTTGATGTACGATTGACATGACTGGGCTTATGAGCCGTTAATGTGGAAAGGAACGTCAGCTCCGAATTGTTGAGGACTGGAAATGTGTTGCTTGGTCTATCAGATTGAGATTCCTACAACAAAAACTCCAATGAAAGGGTATGTATGTTATCCTCAAATAACATACATATCCTTTCATTTTAGTGACAGTGAAAGGTCATGTATGTTATTTAAGGATATAGTGAAGGATATGTAGTTATATCTAAAGATCCAGACTCACGGTTGTCACTGGCAATAAACTTCATCGTCGTGGCGACTAAAAATATTTGATTAAATCGCCAATTCTGGCGATCAATTGACGGGATTTTACAGGCGCTGCAATTGCTCATCTTCTGCCAACATTAAACAGAAAGAGCAAGAAAAGTCGCACAAATAGACTCTTGGTTGAGCCCTGGAAAAAATTTACCCCCCCCCCCCCCAGGACTTTTAATGACATTTCTGTTATATCTCAGTTTAATATTAAACCATATATTGCGAAAAGTCCCTTTCGTCACAACATGTACCGGAAGCAAAATGCGTAAATACGTGTCTAGTACACGTTGAAATTTTACCAATGCGTAAAAATATGCATCAAGAATTTTTCTCGGCACGTAAAAATATGCATTTAGAAATGCATAAAACTATGCATCAAAGAATTTTGCCAATGCGTAAAAATACGCATCGGGACGGTATTTCGTCTTTCAGAAATGAAAGTAAACGAAATAAAGATTTTTTCCGTAATAGTAATTTTGTTTTCCTGTGATGTTGCCTCTGTCCAGTATTGTTGTTATATATCATTTTATTCCATAAATATTTGTATTTCAGTTTGAAACATAGATGAAAAATTTACGAAAAGAAAAATTTCAATTGCGAAAAAAGTTTCCTGTAATCTTTAGGTACGAGAGGGCGACGGCTTCGAGAAATTTCTCCTTTTCCATCATAATGTGGGTTATTCTTGAGATCGATGCATATCTGAACAGAAATTTTGGGGGAATTGGTAGTGGTAGAGGATGTTTTCCGTCTTAAACTTTCGAAAGCGGAAGTTCGTCTTGCAAAACTTTCGAAAACGGAAGTTAGACGCAGTGAAGATTTCTCCCGTAATTGTACTTTTATTTTTCACGTGATGTTTCCTCTGCCTAGTATCGTTGTTAAATATCATTTTACTTCATAAATATTTGTATTTCAACTTGAAAATGTCCGAAAACGAAAATCGGACATAGCAAAGATTTCCCCATAACTGTAATTTTTTTCCCCAACGATGATCAGAACATGTATTTTTAAATATTCCCCCCAAAAAAGGGTTTGCATTTCAGAAAGTGAAAGTGATGAAGCTGGAAAATTTGTAAGAATTGATGCATGGTGTTCAAAAGTATTTATATTTTCAAAGTTACACTATTCATCATTTATCTAAAATAGTGAAAGCTATCATGCATTCATGAGGGTAAAATTGTCATCCAAGAGCATTAAAAAAAAAAAAAAAAGACTATAAAGAAATGGGAAGGTAAACAAAGATATTTTCATAATTGTAAGCATTTTTGTAAGTATTTTATTTCATCTGTTAATTTTTCTAAAATACTCTTTTAAAAAAAAAAATTTCTGCAAACTGACCGAAAGTTCATTCTGAGACTGCAGGTATAATTATTTTGAAACATCTAAAACCGTTATCATAAAAAATCAGGCGGATTCAGCTGATGGCATAATATCGGTAATCTCAGAATTTGATTGTTAGTTTCTTGAAGAAATCAAAAACTGTCAGCAAAAGAACTGGATTGCAAATCCATTTTGGGATGACTCGATGACTGGGATATTGACAAAGGTCAATGAAAAACTCGATCTGTCAGAAGACATCTCATTAATAAAATTATTTTCAACCTTAAAAATATTGATGCAGTTCTTGGCTGTTCAACAAACATACTAAACTCTTTACTGAGGCTTCGGAGGTGCTGCTTCCTTTCACATCTCTGTACAGCTGTGAAGTTGGCTTTTTGGTGATGGTAGGAATCATACCAAATTTTGGAACAATCTGCAATAATTGTCGAACTCTTAGCATCTGAAAATGGTTTGTGTCGACATGTGCATCAAGAACATCATCAACAGAAACTGAAAAGAAGTGCAGCATTCGCGCCTACCTTATTATGAGAAATAGATAATTGGATTCAAGCCCCCCCTTCCCCTGTGTTTGTAAAGGTATGTGAGTCATGAAAAATGGTTCTAAAAATCGGGTCACTTCTGAAAAAGCTTGGGAAACATTGCTCTAGAGTTTCTTCTCCAGTTCAAGGAGCCTTCAATTAGAAGACAGGGTTCACCCATTGTATGTAGCCAGGGCCAGTACCATGGCAGCCTATTATGATGTGGGAAAGGATCTGCTTCAGTGGCCACACAGATCTGTGTGTTTGTAAAAGAAACATGAATGCTAGGTTTACTGATATGACATCAACAGGACAGGGTTATCTTGGTCTCGTTGATGCCATCTCATCAACAGGACCATGAGATGTGAAAGAAATTTTGGGACTGTTCTTAAAAAGTGCTTATTTTTTGTTGAGGTATTTAGAAGTCTTTATTTTTTGCTGAAATGGCAAAAAGTACTTATTTTTCCTAACTGGCTACACCCTGTCCTGACGTAACGATGTAGTCCATAGAACTTCTGCTGCTGGTTACCTGTGTTGATGATGATGTCATTTGACGTGAGCTGAAAGCCCATGGGAGAGTATAGAGCAGTATGGGATAAAAATTTGCTTAAAAAAAAAAAAAAAAAAAAAAGTGAAAGAACAAGTTTCCCAAGCTTTTTCACCTAACAAGCCCATCACCATCTCTTGGTACTGGAATTTCACTTTTGTATTTCCCTTCTTGTATGTGTAAATATTAATTATTCAGTTATAACACGAGAAAATTTAGTGCAAAACTGAAATCTTGAACACACAATTTTGACTTAGGTTTTGCAATTGAAACCATGAGAGATGATTATGTGCAAAATTCAAATATTGAACTCATAGCCTGATCTACAGTTCAACAATTAACGTTCATCTTTATTGCATATGTGATTATTCTTTCAGATAGGAAAATTGATTGGACCAGCAGAACTGTCTTCTAAATTGCATAAATTCTAATTTATGACATCCACTAACTAAAATTTTATGGAAATAATATTGCTAACTTTATCAGCGTACTTCAATTTGCATAATTAAGTTGTGTGTAAAAGTATATTTGTGTGCATGTCATTGTGTATGCAGTTGATAAGGTTAAAAAACAAATTGCACGATTCTTAAAATTCCTTAAAAAAGTGCTTATTTTTTGTGGGAGAAAGAAATTGGGAACTCTGCTTGTGGATGTTAATGCACAAACTTATCAAGCTCACATTGTGGTTTGCAAGATTGAATGTCATGGTGTCCCATGTTTAACACTACCTGCAAGGTCCCTGACCTTAATGCCCTTGAGAGAAGCAATGTATACTGCAAGAAAAATTTGGACAGGCATCATCACCCTGCCTGCCCCTATGACACTCAGAACTTTGTGAACTTTTAGGTTGTGGGCAGCAGCACCATCCCAGTGCCAGCTGAAACATCTCATCTGTGGTTTGCCATGGGGGTACCAAGTTAATATAAACAACAGAGAGGAGTTGCACATAGTGATTGGTGTAGTTCTGAATGAAAAAGTACCTTAGCAATGACCAGAATAGGTGAAAACAACCCAGAATAAAGATCCTTAAAATTTTCAAAAGCAGTGTTAAATCTGATTTGTTGCTTCATTTATGTAATATTTTTATTACTAATTGCTTTAATAATTTTTTATTAAAATTGGTTATATATATATATATATATATATATACACACATAAGTACACGGTCATATCAGAATAATATGACCACCCCGGATCACAAAGTGAACGTGACAACGTCAGCCACACAGATCTGCAAGTGGCCGTCCAGGACAGATGAGCCGTAGTGCGTACGTGAGCACAATGGGCAGAGGTAGTGATTTGACAGATGTTCAAAAAGGAATGATCATTGGCTACAGCGCCAAGGATGGAAGCATCTCGGAAACAGCAGACTTCGTGGGCTGTTCGTGAGGTGCTGTAGTAAGGGCAGGGCCTGATTTATGGGAGGTCATTCGGGGCACCTGCCCTGGGCCCCAACCTTTGAGGAGTCCCAGCTATGTATTACTTGCTTTGCACCAAACTGATTCACACGGGATGCCGGGGGACCCAGGAGAGCTTCTTGCCCAGATCCCCAAACTGTCTAAGTCGTCCCTGAGTAAGGGTGTACCAAGAATGGACCAATGACACACTGAGTACCTCCCGACATCATAACTGTGGAGCCCCAAAGACTATCGATCCCAGAGAAGAATGTCGACTGGTAAAGGGCAATTGATGTGCAACAGTGCAGCAATTGACCACGCAAGTGATTGCTGGGGAATCCAGGTACTTGTTCCCAGTAACAGTAGAGCAAACCCTGTTGCACATGGGTCTCCAGAGTCAGCGCTGTGTCAAGGTGCCCATGTTAACCCAGGTTCATTGGCAACGACGCTTGTAGTTCACCTGGGACTACTGTCATGGGATAGTGGAAGAGTGGAAAAGGGTTGCCTTTTTCGACAAATCGAGGTTTTTACTCCACAGAAGTAACGTACAGTGGCAGATACGATGGCAGACACACGAGAATATACACCTGAATATGCTTGTCAGTCAAGTACAGGCCAGCAGTGGCAGTGTTAATGTCTGGGGGATGTTTTCCTGGTATGACTGAGGACTGCTGGTACCACTGGATAGGCCCCTGAATGCCAATGGTTAACTGTCCATCCTTTTTGACCACATGCATCCCTCCATGTTGGACGTTTACCCTGGTGGTGATGGTGTCTACCAACAGGACAATGCGCCATGCCACGTTGCTAAGGGGGTGACTGACTGGTTCCAGGAACATGACAGCAATGTCTCCGTTCTCCCTTGGCCGGCGAAATTGCCCAACCTCAACCCATAGAGCACTTGTGGGACTATTTGGATCAACAAGTTTAATGTGCCGACACACAACCACATCATCTCCTGGACCTTCATGCTCTGCTGCAGTCCAAATGGGCACGTGTGCCTTGGCAACCTTCTAGCCAAATATCTAACATGAGGGCTGGATGAATACCCCATTGGTTTGGCTTGCAAAGCATCAAAGGAACACCGTTCGTGAAACCAGCCACTCTGAAAAATAAAACAAATTCACACAACACAGGTGTTCGATGCTCATTGTACATACTTATATTTCCATTTACCATATTATCTCTACTATTGTAAGTCAGATCTAAAAAAAAAAAAAAAAAGAATGTTTGTGACATCAGGGAACAGTAAACTTATCCAATGTTATCTGAGATCATCAATTTTTTGAGAACTGTCTGTATGTATGATCAGCTAGCTTTCAATCTGTCATGTTGCATATACTGTGAAAAAAAAATGTTTTATTGGATTTTCAGTCATAAATAAGTGTTTTGTGTGACATGTGATCACATAGGTAATTGGATTTTTCTCATTAGCATGTTTTCCGTATTCTTTGGTGTATTCCATGTTTCACATTTCATGTGTCTATCTTTAGATTTGAAGGCCTTGTGCTCCTAAAGACTTTCATTGAGCAGAGTTCGGCAGAAGTGTCACAACAGAATGCTCTCAGTTGGGCACAATTGATTTTAAAGGCCCTCCAGGTATGTTTGGTAAATTTTCTTTAAGTATCAACAAAGGAGATTTATTGTCAACAATTTTTTTATACATATTTCATCTTGTTTCATGAATTTGTGACAGTGGATTTAACTGTGAACTCATCAGACAGTGCAGAAATTGATTTTGTACTAAGGTTGCTTTACTATAGGTGAATAAATAATTATAACAAGGTTGCTTACCTTTTTTCACATTTCCCTGCACGTTTTATTCTTTTTGTTGTCATGGTTGGTTCAAGCCTCCAGTGCAGTGTTCTATTTTTTATCTTCAGGTTCTTTCAAATGTTCGACGAATTCCTAAGTTCAGGAAGTGCATTGCTTTCTAGGTCCCAAAAACTATATCTTCCTCCCTCCCCCACCCTTCCCACCAGCGTGTAAAACCCAACCTTCGTTGGTAAAAACTCCAATTCTTGAACTCAAAACCTTTTTATATTATCAGCAAACATAGACTGCCTATTTACATACATACAAAATGCCGAACAAAAATATAAAAAAAAAAAAAAAAAACGTTAAAAACGTATATACACCTATTTACATACGACTCATCTTATTCCTTCAACTCCCCTTCTCAACACCTCATGAGCAACTAGAACTTTCATTCACCACACCCTAAGCCATTCCAACACAGACTGCTTCAAGTACTTTCTACCCCTCCGGGGTTATCCTCAGGAGGTGTTCTAGATGCTTTCTCTTCTGCCTCCGCAGTAAGAGTGTGCGATACGTTCGTCTTCCTCGCCCCGTCCCAGCGTCATTTACGAAAAACTTCTACCGTGGCTCCATCTGTTATTGACTTTAGTGAACTCTTCATTTTCTTCTGTGTTTTTTTTTTTTTTTTTCCATTTTTCATTAAGGATACTTGGGGTCGTTATTATTACAAATTCAATCTCTATTTTTTTCAGTCAATACAGACTCTGCAATGCGTAGGTGTCTCTCATTGCGACATGATTTTATTATTTTAATCTCTTCAAAATTCGGGTATGTGTGGTAATCCAAACAGTATTGTATCTGTGCTGTTTTTGCTTGTTTTTTTTTTGCCAATTTTTAATATGTTGTTGTAGGCGATGTTTTAACTGATTTTTGGTACTTCCAATATATGATATTGGTGGGATTCCACTTTATAGGTATTTTGTACACATCTGCTTTTTCCAAGATACATTTTTCAGTGTTATTAATTATCATATCTCCAATAGTCATTACTTTCTTTCCCATCTGAATTCCATATTTATGGCATAATTTATTGATTTCTGTAGATATTCCTGGAAGGTAAGGTGTTGCTTTGACATATTGTAATTGTTTTTTTCTTTTAGGGGAATATGTATCTTGCATCTTTACTTGTACTTCATAAATCCTTTTATTTTTGTTCTGTGGAGGGTATCCATAGCTGTATGAGATTTCTTTAATGTAATGTATTTCTTCAGTACGAAATTCTTCTTTAGAGGAATGTGTGATTGCTCTTTTGATTAATGTTTTTATGCTATTACATTTCTGTGTGTAAGGGTGTGTTGAGTTATATGGTATCAGAACTGGGACATATGTCTGTTTTATATGTACCTTGGACTGCAGTTGGTTATTTTGCTTGATGATCTTAACATCCAAGTAAGGTCAGATATTTTCTTCTTCATGCTCTACTGTCAATTTAATTGTGGGATAGACATTACTAAGTTGTTGAGTTAAAGATTCCTGCTCATCAGTTTTCATTCTGGTCATGATGAAGATATCATCTACATATCTGCAGTAAACCAACGGTGGTTCATTCGTTGTACTTATAATTTGTTCTTCTATGCTGTTCATAATTACTTCAGCAAACAATTTTGACAAAGGAGAGAGCCCATTGGGCCTTCGAAATTTAGTTTGAATATTTTCTCATCATATTTGAAGATATTATTTTCATAGATGTATAATAAACTTTCTTTTAACTCTTGTAGTTGTGTGTTATTAAGAGATTGATCCTGTTATAATTTTTTTTATTAATAATCTCAATTGCTTCTGGTACAGGGGTACTTGGAAACAGTGCCTTGACATCCATACTAGCCATTCCGTAATCTTTTAAATCTTATATAGATTAAGATAATACAACGTAGTTGTCACAAATGTTTATTTTTTCAAGGCTTTTAGATCTTGGTTTACATTTTTCACTATTTCAATAAATTCATATGTATTCTTTACAGTGTATTGTGTTTTCATAAACATTGGTGCCAAGAAACTGTAAATATTCTTTTCAAGATTAATCAATGGAGAGTTCTTTTTGGACACTATAAGTCTCATGGGGTTACCATCCTTGTGTGTTTTAATTTTTGCAAACATTCGTGGGACCTTTATACCCATTGGTGGTTTTGCATTTTTGATCTCATTAGGTAAGGTGCTATGGTTCCTGATGTTAGCCAAATATCTAACTTGATTATCAGTTGGGTCCCTTTTCACCTCAGAACATTTCAATTCTTCTATTGCCAATTTCATTTTTAGGTTATATTCTACTGTATTCAAGATCACAATTTGGCCTGTTTTATCAGCCTCACAAAATTTGATATTCTTGTCTTTTAATTTCAACAGTTGATTTTTTCCATATTTTAACTTCTTTAAATAATAATTTTTATTATTTTTTTCATTATATTAAAGGAATATAATGAAAACAGAACACCTCCTGAGGATAACCCCAGAGGGGTAGAAAGTACTTGAGGCAGTCTGCATTGGAATGGCTTAGGGTGTGGTGAATGAAAGTTCTAGTTGTTCATGAGGTGTTGAGAAGGGGAGTTGAAGGAATAAGATGAGTCGTATGTAAATAGGTGTATATACGTTTTTAATATTTTTGTTCGGCATTTTGTATGTATGTAAATAGGCAGTTTATGTTCGTTGATAATATCAAAAGGTTTTTGATTGAGTTTAAGAATTGGAGTTTTTACCAACGAAGGTTGGGTTTTACACGCTGGTGGGAAGGGTGGGGAGGAAGTAAGATACAGTTTTTGGGACATAGAAAGCAATGCACTTCATGGGACATAGAAAGCAATGCACTTCATGGGACATAGAAAGCAATGCACTTCATGGACTTGGGCATTCGTCGAACATTTGAAAGAACCTGAAGACGAAAAATAGAACACCACACCGGAGGCTTGAACCAAGCATGACAACAAAAAGAATAAAACGTGCAGGGAAATGTGGAAAAAGGTAAGCAACCTTGTTATAATTATAATTGTATGCACATAAATTAAAAACAACTGTGGCTTCTGCTATAGATGTTTTAACTTAAGGTAAAGAAATGTTTGAATTTGTCATTGTCATGCTGGAAGAAAAACTCACTACTTATGAGGAACTCATCCTTGGCTATGAGACTGATGTGCTGTCGGAAGGGGAAGGGGTGCAGAATTTGTCCAAACGTACGAACAAGGTTTGGTTTAAATTAAGGCAGCTCTGGGGAAATTTTTGCCCAGGGGTAAAATAAGAATAATAAAATGAAAAATTGTGGGTGGGGGTGGGGGTCAGCGTCATTTTCTTGTAGGACTTCCGTCCACAGGTAGTAGAGTTTAGGTCCCAGCCACCTACAGCGAGATCGCCTTTTGGGCAGGACACAGAAACGGAAGGAATGAGAGCAAGTCTAGCGACTTTTTGACAGAACAGTTTGTAGTGAGATTAGAGTACAGTAGATGGCGCCACCGTACAAGTACGATATTGCACATAGATGGGTGAGAGAATTTCAGGGAGGACATAGGAAAGGATACCCATTTAACCAGTGGGTCCAGCCTGGGGGCCGTCACTTTACGTGCTCGTCCGATGCACGGCGGATATTCAGCGATTGTTAGTAAATCACACCATCTCTGAAAGATCAGCCCAGGCTTGAACCTGGGGACCCAGCATCGATAGCCTGAAACACTAACCACTAAGCCATCCGCGGCTCATGAAAAATTGACTTAATAACAATGAATATAACATGAAAGATAAGAGTAATTTACTGCACGGTAATCAGGTAATAATTTTTTTAAATGTTGCGTCGCTATGAATATAAGAGGTTATGAGTGCAGTGACGTATTGCCATCTGCCGCTGGCAGATGATTCACTGGGCCCAAACGACTTGACTAATGCCAATGCGGATACATCGTGGTGTGAGTAACAAGTACGACTCAACCACTAGTCACGCTAATAGACGTTTCTGAAATTAATGGCAGGGAATGTGTCATAGGCGCCGATTTGAGAAATTATTGGGGGTTCCGCCAGTGAACTGTAAAGATACATTCAAAATTTGTATTGCACTTTCAGGTGTTTCCTTTTTTATTTTACCTTCACTTCTACTACTATGGCTTATATGATAGGTTAAGTAACAGTTTCATCACTTGTGAACTTTGAACTGATGAAGCTGTCATCAGTTCAAAGTTCACAGGCATATTTAGTCTTTAAGAGATTTTTTTTAACTTGTCACAGATTTTTTTTATGAATAGGAAGTTTCACCATCCACTGTGAGTAACAGGACATATATTCTTCTTCACGTTACAGTGTCCCTTTTCTTAAAAATAGTTATAACAAAGGTCTTAAATCTGACATTTTAACACTTAAAAAGGGCGGGGGGATTCAATTGATAGTTTCCTCACAAAAATATGAGCACTATTCTTTTTAAAAAGAAATTGTCTTTACATGCAGTATATCTGTGGTGTAATATATTTTAAGCCCAGAAGAGTAAACAAAGAGAAAAAAACATAACAGCTTAGAGCATGACATGTTAAAGACTTTGTGTAACAACTAACAGAATGAAACCAGAAGTGTGAGATGGCTGCAGCTGACTGTTGTATTTAACTAATGAAAGTAAACAAAGCTGTGATTAGGTAATGAAAGTCAAAAGGAAACTGAAAACTAAACTTGCTATTGGTCATACCCCAAGGTGTTTCTAGTTTAGAAGGGACAGCAAGGTTTGTATGCCACCCTGTGAAAGCAGTCAATACGAGGGAAAACTCAGTGCCCAAAAAATCAGCGAAACCTTAGGGTTAAAAACCTGGAGAAATTGAGGAACTTCTAATCCTATGCTATTAAGAAAAAAGAAAAAAGAAAAAGCCACAAAACACATTTTAATGATCTAGTCTTAGCATGGCTCTTTCATTTTCACACCCAGCAGTCCCCCCCCTATACATACACCTGCAATGGAAAGATGTATTTAAAAATGAAATTTATTGCATCCTATGGTGGCCAAGCTTTACATTTTATAAATATATCGAGTTAAACTTGTTGATTAATTGTCAAATACTTGAAAATGTCATTTTTGTCACTTTTGGTTGAGATTCACTTCAATTAAATATTTTATAAATGATGATCCCATTGCGGTCCCAACTTAAAAGTTGGCATACTACTAAATGAAATTCTAATGATGGCATATAATTTTTTTCAAAATTTTGAAATTACAGTTTTTTAAAAATATTCAAGGGGAAAGGTTATTTCTGTGACCTTGAAAAGGTCAACCTGGGTTTTTTTTTAATCTTTCAGCACAATTTAAAAGCTCATATTAAATGCTATAAAAAGACACTAATTTTAACCTTCTAGCCTAATTAGGTAACGAGATACAACTACTCAAATGTTGTCCAGAGGTCACAATTTTCAAGGTCATGTTATTTGAAACTCCATTTATGAACAGTGCTAAAATTTGGGGTTTATGCCTAACAATCACACCCAAATTTCAAGGAAATCAAAAGGAGTCAGGTTGAAAATAGCCATTTCATTGGTTGATTTGACACGGAATGACCCGTAAATAAAGTATGTGGAACATTGGTGACCTAAATGTTTTGCCTTTTCCTTGTTAGCATGTGAATTCTATATAAAATTCAAGAAATTTCTACATTTCAAAATTTATAACAAGTGATTGAATCAATGCTGGAAAATATGGTTTCATAATCTAGTTGTCTCTAGGTTTTTGTCCCTAACAAAAGGAAATAAATGAAGGAATCTAGTTGGCATGTGTATGAGTGTTTTCCATTCAGGCCATGATTGGTAACATTTCTGATAATTTCTAATGTACAGTAGTGGCCAAAATTGTGGAAACCTTTTGGAAATAGTGTATTTTTGAGGTTTGATGGCTCATAACACCATTTTTTTTTAGAGTAATACCATAAAATTACATATCAATGGAAAGATAATTTCATCAAGAATGTAATAACTTTTATGAGGGATTTTTTAATAGAACAGCAGTTGTAAAGAAGAAAAATGAAACACATAGAAAAAATGAGATATACAAACATTCTCACCATGTCAGTTAATACTTAGTTGGTTAACCTTTAGCGTTAATTACGGCCTTACAGCGCCTTCTCATGAAATGAACCACGTTTATTAGTTCTGCAGCTGTTATAATGGGAAACCAAGATTGAATTATTGCTTCTATTAATTGGGCTTTATTGCTGGGCTGCTTCTGATAACAAGTTTCTTTTGTCATTTCCATAGATTTTCGATGGGGTTAAGGTCTGTGCTATTCCCAGGCCATTCCAGCAGTGGGATATGATTATCTTGAAACCACGTTTTGCACACAGCAGCAACATGACATGGAGCTGAATCCTGTTGAAATATAAATGCTTCATTATCTTGGAATAGATCATGTGCAGAAGGCTTCAGTTTGGGCTCAAGTATTTCATTAATGTATTTTTGGCCATTTATATTCCCATTAATCACGTAAATTCTGCCCACTCCTTTTGATGTCATACAACCCCAGATCATAACACTAACTGGGTGTTTCACGGTACATGTAATGCAATCAGGATGCAAATCTTCTACGATTCTTCTCCGTACGTATTTTATGCCATCACTATCAAACGGGGAGATTTTGGTCTCATCACTCCAAATAACACTGCCCATTGTTCCGCTGTTTAGTTAACATGGGTTTTACCAGTTTAATCTTTTCAACCTTTGTTCGAGAAATAAAAATGGCTTTTTTTGTGGAATTCTAGCTTTTAGACCTAATTCCTACAGTCTGCGCCGAACAGTCCTTGCACTCGACTTCACATTGCATTGCGCCATTTCATCTTGTATACACCCAGATGATTTTCTTCTGTCACCTAGGTGCACAGTCTCTTAATTCTTCGATCATCACTTGCTGCTGTGCACCTTTTCCTGCCTTTACCAGTCTGGTTTTGTAGTGACTGAGTCTCCTTATACCTCTTCAAAAATTTAGAAATGCCACCTTTGGTTAAGTTTCCACCAATTTTTCTTCTAATTTCTTCATAACTGAAGCCTTGTTTACTTAATAGTACTATTTTACATCACTTTCTGGGTGTCCAGTCAACTCTTTGCACCATTTCTTTAATTTTTATTATGTTTTACAAGTTCACTAAATGAAAGAACAAAAAAAAAAAAACTTGATAGGAATCACATAACACACTGACAAATGTCCTCCTTCTCAGCTCCAATACATGACATCAATAACTGAATCCTACTGTGACCTGATTGGCTCATTGCCAAAACAAGATGACACCCGATTGGCTCTCTGAACACTCGTGCTCATTGGCTACTTTCAAGTGAAGGTAAGCTACTTCATATTAACCTAATCGAGTTGTTCTTCCTTTTTCTGGTTATTTGGCTATAACTTTTCATAGAATGCAGATAATTGAACAAACTTTGTTGCATTACATTCTTGATGAAATTATCTTTCAATTTACAAATGATTTTATGGTATTACTCCAAAACAATGTGGTGTTATGAGTCATCAAACTTCAAAAGTACACTTTTTCCAAAAGGTTTCCACAATTTTGGCCACTACTGTATATAGATGTTAGTAGATATTTATATTTAAAATATTCAGTGGGTTGGATATTTTATTGTATAATTTTGATTCATTCAGTGTTGTAATAGTTTACATTTAAAAGATGTTTCAGTAAGCTTTATTTTGTTATTTTTATGATTTTATTTCTGATATTAGTTAAATGTAAATATTTTTTTTACTTCTAGTTATTTCATTTTTAACTGTTTTTCTCTGTAATTTGTATGTGATATGTATAGTACATATATTTTTCTTTTGTTTCCCAGAGCCATGGCGAAAACTCTGAAATCATGAAAGTCACGCAAGGTCTTCACACACACACGCACACACACACACACCACCCCTCCCCCAAGACGCGAAACCTCAGTTTCATTTTTGCCCGATCTCTTGGTGTTTTATTGGAATCTTCAGTTGAAGATGAAAGTGAGCACTTTTTTTTATTACTGTTCTTGTAATTGATATTTCATATAGGCATTGATTGAGTAAAGATGCTTTTGAGAAAGTCATTGTATTGCAGTTTTATGTATAAATAAATAAATATATATACACATATATTTTTTAATTAGTTGTTTGACATACTCAGATAAATGTAGTGGTGTGTTATTGTCTCATTTGGTGACTATTAATTTAAAAGTTTACAAGATGTAAATTGTATTTTGGTGAATTGATGCCAAAATCAGTGATTACAGTTCTTAGAACTTACAAAAAAGGGAGCAGAGGATGAAAGTTGAGAAGCATGCTGTTCTAGTGCTCCAATGCGATTATTGGGAAAAGGGTTAAATGTGGAGGTAGCAGACAGAGAAATGTGTGCAGTTGAAGGCAAGGAAACAGTGGACGGTAGCACTGCACAGCAATGGTTTTGATGTTTTTAATGCTTTGGGCACTAGTCTCAAAGGCAAGCTGAAGTGAGGATAACCAATGACCGCCTGCACTGACACCCTGGTCGAAACTATGACATCAATCACTGATACCAGCACAGGACAATTGGCGGCTGAGGTGGGGTCTTCACAACTTGGTTTCTCCTCCAGGCACCGTTGAATGATTCCAAATGGTCAGGCTGTGAACATGATTCAAAATAATAAATATCAGCTTACCCTTTTTAGGTTAGCTTCTGTTGAACATTTTCTTGCACGTCAGGATTCTATGTTTCCAGTAAGTTCTAGCTGGGTGTGGTCCTCTCAGTTCAGCATTGTTGTAACTTCAAATGAGCAAATCAAGCGACCTGAAGCAGTTTTGTAATAGCCCGTAGTTTACCATGACTTTAAAAATACCTTACTCTCTCTTGAATTCTTTTACCAACACATAAATCCAAACTTAGGCAACTCGGGGAAACCTAAGTTTGGATTTATGTGTTGGTAAAAGAATTCACGGGGGTGTAACGTATTTTTAAAGTCATGGTGAACTACGGGCTATTACAAAACTGCTTCGTGTTGCTTGATTTGCTCGTTTGTGCATGTGAAGTTACAACAATGGTGAAGTGAGAGGACCACACCCTGCTGGAACCTACAGGAAACCTAGAATCCTGACGTGCAAGAAAATGTTCAACAGAAGCTAACCTAAAAAGGGTAAGCTGATATTTATTACTATAGTATTTATACACGTAATTTAGAGATAGTTTGGGCAGTAAACAGCCCAAGATACTATTATAGAATGTATGATTCAAAATGACTACTGATTTCAATGGTCAGGCTGTGGACATGATTCAAATTACCATTATTCCAAATGATCAGGCTGCAAACAGGAACACATGTCACTGTCTGTCGCAGATTGCTGTCAAATCAACGGGATTATAGGTTTTGTCATTGTATCACTACAGATGATGAAAAGAGAATATTCCTAGGTTATCTTGCCAATGGGAACTAGTGGCAGTGTCCATGCCTGGAAGCACAACCAGTGGGGCAAAGAGGGTGGTTGGAGAGGAAATTCATGCTGTGCATTTGGTGGAAGTATGAGAGTTCGGTGCACTAGGAACTGGTACCAAATGGCCAGGCTGTGAAGAGACAGTATATATCGTGCAACCATAGAATTAATCTTAAATAAAGCAATGGTATTAAATCACATGGTTTGATGATCTATGTTACAATGAAGACCTACCCAGTAACTTACCATTACCTTGTCGTCAATACAATAGGGCATTAAAACCACAGGATACTTAGATTAAATGTCGAGAAAGTTCATTTCTATGTTTACAGCACATGTACACGTAGATGTTGCTATGTTACAGATGCACGACGGTCACTTACTTGTACATATATGGTCTTGTTCACTGCACATTGGGCTGCACTTTACTTTGGCTTGATAATGAGTCTTGTGAAAACTCGAAAGATCTTGCCTGTTTTTTAAAGTTGCTTTTGTCTGTACATACTGGTTTTAGGTGTAAATAAATATTTTATACTTCTGAGACTTGCGTGTATTAGATGGAAGTGTTGTACATCGTGCCGAGACTGCTTTAATTAAGATTAATGGCCAGGCTGTGGATGGGAACCTCTATGTCAAACAACTGCAATGTGTCCATGATGCTCTCTGCTGATGTACCCAACACTCACCAATAGGAAGCTGGCATTGCTGCAAGTAGATAATACCCCAAGTCACACCTCCAGAATGGTCTGCTGAAAACTGCAGGAGTCAGAAGGGGTTGAGATCCTATCCCATCCTCTGTACAGTCTGAACCATGCTCCATCTGACTACCACCTGCTTGCCTACCTCCATTCTGTACAAGGATGGAACTTCAGCGATGGAGAAATGGAATCTGGCATCAGAGAGTTTCTGTCCTTGAAACTGGCTGAGTGGTTCCCCCATGGATTTAGCTAATGACTATAGTAAACAAAGGCTTGTACTTTGCAGAATGAGGTAAGCGTGTATTGCTTTCTTGTAACATTAAATTTTTTAACTGCAAACAAACTTTTAACACACCCTGATATGGTCTGATTCTGCTTTGTGTATGTACGCTGAGTGTTCACTGAATTATGACCACCCTATGCAAAATGCTTTTCACCTGATACTTGTTATGCCAGTATGGTAGCATTGTGAATTCTGATACTTGTTATGCAAGTGTGATAGCATTGTTAACTTTGGTAAGTGTCATGTTAATCAGCAGTTGAGAGTTGTTGGTCCAGTTCAGTGTGATGAGTAAAACCAAGGATTTATCAGATTTTACAAATGGCCAAATTGTGGGTTCACAAAGAGATCGTGCATCCATTTTGGAAATGGCAATGCTTGTGGGGCATTGTGGGGCCCTCATGGTTTAAATATACCAAGAGTGGTTCCAAAATGGCAAAACATCCGTGTTGGGTGCCAAAAAGTGAATACCGGAGGTGAACGATAGTTGTGTTGCCTTGTACAAGGCAGTCTGTGCAGCATGGTTTCACCATAGAGGACTTAATACAATATGGGCGAATTAGAAACGATATCTTGCATGACTATGAATTGCATGCTGGCACGAATGGGCTACAAGAGCAGATACCCTATACGACACCCTCTCCTAACAATAGTCCATTGATATAAATTACTCTTTTGGTACCAACAGTATGTGGATTGGACAATATAACATTTATAGAAAATGTGCTAGTCCGATTAATCATGACAATGTACTGTATTCTGGTGATGGCTGAGTCTGTATTTGGTGTCAGCAACATAAGTTTGGGGATTCCTCCTGCATGGCATCAGCTATTTATTGAAGCTTGGGTGATGTGCTTGTGTGGATGGCACACATGCTCTCTTCCTTCAGTGGAATCTATAAACCCAAAGTAGGATCATGCGACTGCTTGTAGCTGCCTGAGTTGCTAAAAGCAAAAATAAAAAATAAAAAAACAATCGTTTAGGGCTCAGCTCCATTTTTGATTTTGGTGGATCTGTTCCCCAAAGTCACCTGTTAGCTATGCTGGGCGTGCCTTGTGCTCATACGTCTAAAATGACCAGTACTTGGCCATTAAACATATGTACTTTCATTTTAATGAGTTGAACACTGATGAACTGCAGGCACAGCTCTTCATCACTTCATTTACAGATATTATGAAGCAACTTCCTTTGACAGTGTCCATGAGATCGATGGTCAGAGCAGTTTTCCTTCGTGACCTTGGCTTTTCTGTGTGGTATATAATGTTGTTCCTAAACATTATATGTCTTTTTAATACTGACTTGAGTTCCCTAAAAATATCATCACCTTATTCTTGTAACTCTTCTTTATATTATCACGAAATTTCATCAGAATTAAACCAGACTTCAATAGTGTCATTGGATGCACCCATAAATTCCATGTTAATGGAAAAATATGAAATTATTTCCAGGTAGTAGTGCTGTAGATCAACATTGTTGTAGCCCTTCCATTTTTGTCAAAATGTCATTTAGGAACAAATCCTGTGGTTTATTGTTTTTGTTTTTCTTCCACATCTGTCATATTTAGACTCAGTTGTTGTACAGTTTAAACATAATATCTTTGTACAAGAAAAACGTAATATCTGCAGTGCCTATCCTCCCAGTGTGGCATGCATGGGGTCCTTGTCAATGGTTAATAATACATGTTTTACTTCCCCCAACAACACAAACAGTTTTTAGTAGTTGTAGCATCCCTTTAAAGCTAAGTATATTGCTTTTGTTTTTGCAGGATGTCCCAGATGATTTGGGTGTTTTAGATTAATGTGTCCTACACAGTAAAACTGGTTCTGCTTACTCTTACTGTACATAGCCATGGCACCACTTTTGTTATGGTTTGAATTTCATTTATGTGAAATTGTGCAAAGAAATGATTTATTATTTGGTTTATTGCATTTGTTTTTGAAGTTAATGTATGGTGTGCAGTGTCACATTTGTGGAAATCTTTAGTCTCATTTTCTTTGAAAAAGTCCGAAACTTCAAGCAGCATTTGTAGGGTGACATTTTTGGCTGTAAGATGGTACAAGTGCTATATGGTATAGGTAAAGATTTGATTAGATGCACTAAAAACAGCAAAATATGCACTTAAAATGTAAAATATGCATTTCTAATTTTTTATTACTACACTTGTACAGTGGTATTATTGTCCTTAATTTTCATTTTTTTAGCAGTGTGAAGGACTGTTTTTAAATGCTAATAGATTTGGTACTTTTTCTTGTAAGTAATATTTGTTTTCCCATCAGATGATAAATCCCTGCTGTAGTCGGAAATCCATGCTTTGATTAAAATGTCTTTAATTGATTTAATTTTACGCGTTTTGGCCACCAACTCATACTATCAAAACTGCCCTTTTGCAAAACACTCCATTGTTCACAAGTTAAACATAATGCATGTACTCAGAGATCTGTTATGCTGATTTGACACACCTAACATTTGTTATGACGAAATCATTAAGTTTGAAAGTTAGTTCACAAAACTAAATGCCACATGCTGTGTTTGTGCATAGCTCTGTTTGAATTTCACCTTAGCTTTTGTGAGAATTGGAAGGAAATTTCTGATGCAGTGTTCAGACCTGCCAACTGTTATTATTTTATCGTATTTAGTACGATAAATCATGCTGCAGTACGCTAATACGCTTTTGAAGCCAAGATGATACAATTTTTTTAAATAGTCATGTTTTCCCCCATGAAATAATACAAGGCTTCTCTGAAAAGAAGCCTTGTATTCTGCTACAAGGCTTCTTTTCAGAGAAGCCTTGTAGCAGAATCGCAGCAAGTCG
Source organism: Macrothele yani (assembly GCA_039090855.1). Classification (NCBI taxonomy): domain Eukaryota; kingdom Metazoa; phylum Arthropoda; class Arachnida; order Araneae; family Macrothelidae; genus Macrothele; species Macrothele yani. The sequence continues at coordinate 3,014,166 of CM077020.1, read as the reverse complement.
CAGATTTATTTTGGTCCAGCAGACAAAAACGACATCCCCAGAACCGTATTAAACCATCTTGCAGACTCCCTATCATAGATGCAAGTTTTCCACCTTTCAAAATTTTTGAAAACGGAAGTTAGGCGTAGTGAGGATTTCTTCCGTAATCGTAATTTTTTTTTTTCTCGCGGAGGACTCTGTACCTCGCAGAATTATTTTTTACTCATCCCCGAAGCAGAACTGTGGCGACGACCTACGTACATCACAGCTTCATTTTCTACTAATTCTGGTAGCAGATTGGCGGCGACAGCCGATGCTCATCGCAGATTTATTTTGGTTCTGCAGACAAAAATGACATCCTCAGAACCCAATTAAACCATCTTGCAGACTCCCTAAGATGCAAGTTTTCCGCCTCTCAAAATTTCAGAAAACGGAAGTTAGGCGGAGTGAGGATTTCTCCCGTAATTGTAATTTTTTCTTCTAATGATTAACAACATAAAAGTGTTTGCTGATTAGATTTAATGAACTTCTCAAAAAAATTTGATGTAGGGAAAAAATCCCTACTTCTCATCATCAAGAATTTATATAGCTGAAATAGGCTTCAAAAATTATCAGCATGCGTCGTGTTATGTTTTTTATATCTGAGTGTTACGTTTTTTGGTTCTGAGAGGTTGGCAGGTCTGCTTTGAGGTTCGCTTCTGGAAAACATGTCACATTTCACACACATTATTTGGTCCTCGTTGCTGTCCCTGTCCTTCAACCTGTGCTTAGCTGTCATGGTCCCACTTCATTTCCACCATCTTTGTTTACTTGAGTGTTATTACTATTTAAAATCTCATGATGATTGATAAAACTTCAATAAAAAAACGTACACTGAAAGTTAAAGTCAGATACTACCGGCGAGTTACTGTAGGTCAAAAGGGAAATGGAAGTTCCGAACAACCCAAGCCTACTTCAGCAGCACTAAGTTTTGGTAGAACATCGTAAAAACACATAACATAAAGAGCAAACGACCTGGTAAAACACAAAAGTTTAAGATTCGGACAAAGAACTGACTAAAAACCTTCATTAAAAACGCTCCAAATTTTTCACCCAACACTTTGGGCATCCTTAGGAGCTGGTGATATCCCCACAGATGTTTTTGGTTCACCTATCACCATTGGAGTGCAACAACAATGTACAAAACATAACTTGCAATGAGGATGCTCGGTGAACTCGGTGAAAAATCTGACAATAACAAAACAGGAAACAAGATTTTAGAGGCATCAGGAACTTAGGAAATACCTGTTGATCACATACCACCAATTTCCTACATAGAAAGTGAAAAGAAGAAATAAAAAAAAAAAGGCTTAAACAACATATTTCTAATTGGCAAAAAAAAAAAAAAAAAAAGGCAAAACAGCCTTAGTTCAGTTTTGTATGGATAACCAAACATACCCAAAATTTGAAGAGATTAAGATGTTAAAAAAGAATAATAGATCAGAGAGACATCTGAGAATGGAAGAATCAATTCTAATTTATAAAAATGGGAAGAGAATATGTAATCATAATGACCCCGATATGTTCTCCAATCACTGGAAAGACTTAATTCTGCAGGAAATTGAACAACACTAATCAGCATAAAAGATGGGGTATTAATAGAGGAAAAAGGAAATACGAAGAGAATGGCCATATCTACGATCGTCAACAAATTGATAAGGGTTAGACCCATAGATGGCACCAGTGTGAATTGACGTATCTCTGACAGTGTCTCCGACAAAAGGCAGTTTCAGAGTGTTGCACTCCAATGGGGATAGGTGAACCAAGAACATCTGTGGGAATATCGCCAAGCTCCCGAGAATACCCAAAGTGTTGCGTGAAAATTTTGGAGCGTTTTTAATGAAGGTTTTTAGTCAGTTCTTTGTCCGAATCTTAAACTTTTGTGTTTTACCAGGTCGTTTGCTCTTTATGTTATGTGTTTTTACGATGTTCTACCAAAACTTAGTGCTGCTGAAGGAGTCTTGGTTTGTTTGGAACTTCCAATTTCCTTGACCTACAGTACCTCACCGGTAGAATCTGACTTTTTTAACTTTCAGTGTATGTTTTTTATTGAAGTTTTTTCTATCATCATGAGATTTTAAATAGTAGTAACACTCAAGTAAACAAAGACGGTGGAAATGAAGTGGGACAGTGACAGATAAGCACAGGTATATGGGGACCAAATAACATGTGTGAAATGTGGCATGTTTTTCAAAAGCAGACCTCAAAGGTAAGCAGTGTGTCTGGAATATTCCAATATATACGCTTTGATATTTTGCACCACAGTCGGTCACTTATATTCTGTTACATGGAAGTCACTCATAATATTAATTCTAAAAAAAATAAACATTTTCCTCCCTCATACCTCTATTATTTGATAATATTGTCACTGATGTTAATCAAAACCAGAAAACTTTTTCATGAAGCCACATTTCTTACAGTGTATTTGAAAGCATTGCTTTATCCAAACATCTTAATATTTAAAAAAATATTTGAAAGATAAACATTACATACTTGTATAGGTAGATGATTGGCAAACAAATCTCCTTTTGAGTGTACAGTGATGTGCAAAAGTATTTTATCACATGCAAAAACCGTGAATTTTTAAGTTTAACACTTTTTTAACTGACTAATTTTCATAATTATTTCATTGTTTATATGTCATTAAATGGCAAATTTAATGGAGATTTCAAAAATATCTTAGTTTTTCCTGTAGCTACTTCTGTTCTTAAGAAGTGACATAAAATATGGGGTTTGACAAACACATTGAAATTCACATTAGCTGCGTGTCAGTTGTTACAGCCAATCATAGACATTCTTTTACCTGATTAGCTGCTTCCTAATGCTATCCTAATCCTACACCAGCCTTTATAAGGGTCGATGTAGAGCTACTAGAGCATTGTAGTGGTAGCTCCTTGTTGTTGTTGTTGTGAGGGTATAATTTGTGTACATTCTAAATAATGGTTAAAACTGTGGACAGAGTAGAAATAGTTGTTGTGCATGAAGAGGGATATTCAAGGCAAATCATTGAAAGAGTGGGCTATAATCAATCTACAGTTATTAGGCTACTAAAGAAAGTGAAAGACACTGGTGATATTAAAAATATGCATCACAGTAGAAGGCCCAGATCCACTACAACCGCTACGTAATATTAAAATATGCCTACAGATTTGTGGACAGAATGGGAAACCTCACAAGTTATTAAAGTATATTAGTACAAGATGGTTGTCTGTGGCCAATTGCATTGATCACATTTTAGAACAGTGGGAGCCATTGAGGTTTTTTTTTTTTTTTTTATAAGAATGTGAAACCCAATGATTTGGAGAATCAGCACTTAAAGAATGTTAGAGCAGCTTTAGAGCTTCCTAGCATTAAGTTGAATCTTTTGTTTTGAAGAACACACTTCCTATTTTAGAGCAGCTTTAGAGCTTCCTAGCATTAAGTTGAACCTTTTGTTTTGAAGAACACACTTCCTATTTTAGAGCAGCTTTAGAGCTTCCTAGCATTAAGTTGAACCTTTTGTTTTGAAGAACACACTTCCTATTTTAGAGCAGCTTTAGAGCTTCCTAGCATTAAGTTGAACCTTTTGTTTTGAAGAACACACTTCCTATTTTAGAGCAGCTTTAGAGCTTCCTAGCATTAAGTTGAACCTTTTGTTTTGAAGAACACACTTCCTATTTTCACAGAAGTTAATGTTTTGTTGCAACAAGAATCGCTGTATGTTCATAAATTATGATGAGCCCTTGTAGAACTTCTCATGGAGCTTTTGGTAAGATTTGTAAAGCCAACAATAATATCAGGTGATGAAGCAGAAATGAATCCTTCTGATATCAAATTTAAGGAAAGGAGTAAGCAAAAAAATTATGCAAATTTAGTTGCTGGTAGAATATTCAAAGCAAAGTGAATTTTCTTGTACCCCTTAATGGTCATCCATGTAACACTTCTCAGAAAACCTAAACATTTTCATCGTCCTGGAGCGGGAATCAAACCCTGCATCTCCCGATTACCGGTTGAATATGCTAACCATTACACCACACAGGACAGTGAAGTTCCGAGCTACTGAGACATAGGAATCTGAAAGCCCTCAGATTTTCACTACTCAAAGCATCCATGCTTCCTCATAGTGCTTTGACCCAATTCCCATCTGGACGGATGTAGGTCTTAGGTCACCAGTACCACACATAAATCAACGAAGGAGAAATATTCTTCATAATACATGGAAAATTGACAGAATGCTTGTACCATTCTGTTGATTTTCAGATGGACAAAATGTGCTAACGTAGTGTTAGGTCTAAGAATTGCTTTCTGACCTTAAAGTCATCCTGTAAATTTCAAATCTCCGACCAAGCAGGTTCAGAGAAATATTGGGCAAGTGCCCAATCCATGAAAATATTTCTAGTGTCAGTATTTATCTATACAAGGTCCACACACACTTTTTTCTATGAGAAGATATTTTCTGGACCCCCCAATCGTTCAAAATCCTGGGTGCACCACTGCAGTTGACTCACACTTGAGCAGCGCATGGAAAAAACTTTGTGTGGTTCCCTCTGCGATGGCACATACCAGAAGTGAATACAAGGTTCGTACGGTCCTTAGGAACTCCTTATTTTTGATTTTCATTTCTAAGGCCCTTAAAAGTTCTTAGAAAGTCTTTATTTTTAAAAACAAGTGCTTACCCCCCTCCCCCAGTCCTGTTTTTGCCCTGCAGTAATGGCCATCGCAACCCTGCCCCCGTTTTTGTTTGTGTGTCTGTAAATATGCTAACCAGTTCACCAGGGGAACTTTCTTCTAGCTCATTGAAGGGAGATAATCCCCTGGAATGTTCTTAGAAATGATTTCCCTTCACCCCCCCCGCCACTTTTCCCATTGTAGCCCGCATGACTTACCAAATAAAGGTAACTTGATCGCGCTAGTTACGTTAAATGAAAACTTTTACAAAAAGTTTGTAAGTTGGAAGCTTTCAACCTTATCTTAGGTCTTCATCATGCCAATGGAGGACTAAGATTGTTGCCAGATTCTACATTTGAATTTTTCCTATTTTTGTTGCCAAAACTTAGAATTGATCTCCAGATCATCGGAATGTAGAGAGGAGATTCGGAATTGCAAGTCATTGAGTTGAAAATAATTTCCAGGCTTTCACGGTAACGGAGGGCAAAACGATTTCAGGTCTTCGAAATTCTGTGGTTCTGTTCCTTACCATCCTTCCTATTCTTATAAGTTACAGATTCTTTTTAGAAGTTTTGGTTACCATCTTGCCATTAAATCTACCCCAAACATCTTGAAACTTCTACAAAGGGATAGAGACAAAGTTGAAAGCCCGAACCTCCCAGGAGTTTATTGCATTCCTATCTCTTCTTCTACTGGGGATAACTTATACATTGGAAGCACATACAGGAGCATTAACATAGAATTTTAGAACATAAAAAAGATGTTTCGAAAGCCAATCCTAATACTGCCTTGTCTATTTTGACAATGAAAGACACTTCTGCAGTTCCCCACTGGAACGAAGCAAAACGAATTGCTTCTTTTGACAATCGTTTTGCCCTCCGTTACCGTGAAAGCCCGGAAATTATTTTCAACTCAATGACTTGCAATTCCGAATCTCCTCTCTACATTCCGATGATCTGGAGATCAATTCTAAGTTTTGGCAACAAAAATAGGAAAAATTCAAATGTAGAATCTGGCAACAATCTTAGTCCTCCATTGGAGTGATGAAGACCTAAGATAAGGTCGAAAGCTTCCAACTTACGAACTTTTTGTAAAAGTTTTCATTTAACGTAACTAGCGTGATCAAGTTACCTTTATTTGTTAATATTGTTACGTGTTTTGCCCATCATCGTCACGCATGACTTACCTTGCGTGACCTTACCAGTGGGATCAACATCTGTTTTGTGGGTCTCTTTTAAAGGGTCAGAGGGTCAAAACTGTGGCGGTGGTGGTTCTGTTCGACTTCTTCACAATTTATGGTCAATTGTCTCATGTGGTCTGATCTATCCAGTCTCTACTGCTTTACTCAACTCACCTTGCTTCATTGTCCCTGTGTCTCCTGCTTGTCCTTTTTTTTTTTTTTTTTTTTTTTTTTTTGCATGTATTTCATTTTGTTCTTTGTTGGCAAAGTAGTTTACATTTAGGGCAAAATGTCTGGTAAATGGCCACTAATGCTGTTTAATCCCCTACATATGTATATATACATACACACACACACACACACCTGGTGATATTCTGTACATACATACATACATATCACTAAGCTGTTCTCTGATATTCAAAGGTTAGCTCCCCAAAGAAATACAAACTACCAGATAATTTTTACTTACTGTTGCTGTATCAAACTTCTCCATTTACAGCGATCTTGACATACAACTTGGGCTTCACTGACATCCATCACACGCGGTACACAAGATGTTCTATACTTCATACTCATACTCTTTTTCTCATGCAGACACTCCTGAATCTGATCCTCCCATGACTTCCTTGGCCTTCCTCTACCTTTCCTTCCTGCCACTTGGGCTGAAAAGATTTTCTTAGTAAGCATTTCATCACTCATTCTTTCAACATGGCCAAACCACCGAAGCATATTAATCTCCACCTTGCTAACAACATTTTGCTTCACTTACACAACTGCAACACATCTTCATTCGTCACACAATCAGAACGTGTCTTGCCACAAACCCCCGTAAGTAACGCATTTCTCCAACGCACAAATGACTTCTATGTTTCTTCTGTAGTACCGAGGTTTCACTGCCATACATCACAGTAGGAACAATTACACTTTCATATACAGTCATGCAGGACTCTTTTGAGAACCCATCATTCCTGTGAAACCCTCCCAAAGCAGCCATGACTTTCAATGAAGAATTCACTCTCCTACTAATTTCACCATCTAATTTGTTCTGTCAAACATGCTTCCTAAATACACAAACTCATTCACCTGGTCAATCACTGTGTCATTTAGACATATATTACATTCAGTACACCAGTTCCTCTCTCAAAAATCATAACTTTGGTTTTTCCCTTATTTATACTCTGTTTGAATTTCATGCAAACTTCTTACATCCGAGACAACATACGCCATTTAGAAAGTCCAGGTCGATTCCGTGGTGGACCGTCCTTCTCAAATGTGGTAGGTCCACCATATCCCACACTTGAGTCATTTTTAACATTTCTTTGTGCCTTTTTAATCAAGTAAGTACATCAGTGTGGGGGATTAGCCCACAGCTGACCATTCCAGTTGGTCATTCAACCTAACGATTCTGGAAGAAAACCCAGTGAGTTGGGGTCTTCCTGCCAATGTCGCACACAACTAGATTCACAGAGGCCCTTATTGCTGTTATGTGTGCCATTGTTCCCACGGAACACCCCGAGGAGGCAAACCCATCTCTCACTAAGATCGCCCGCAGTGATATTCCAATGACACAAAATATCAATTGGAGTGTAGGTCCTTAGAAAATCTTAGTTTTTCTTTTCCTCCAGAGAAAAGGGTATGAACCCTGGAATATAATACATGCTTTCTGAAACGTAAATGTTTTATTTTGGATACCTTGTTTATCCAAGAAACCCGAAGGCTACATATAAATTACAATGACAAAATCAAAGAATTAAAATGCAAACCTTTCACCAGGCCTTGACAAATATGATTCAGATTTAGGAGCCACCTCCAAAATTTAGGAGCCAGGGTTGTGTAGCGGGGGTGGTATCTTCAAAGTTGATAAAATATCAATAAACAGAAAGGAGAAGACTTAAGGTTTATTGTTTTTACCTCTTATTTACTCTCAATTTTAAGAAATCTGGGCAGCATAAAAATATATAATCGAGTAGAATCTATTTTACATACCATTGACAAATAACATGAAACATATCGATAAGAAACATACCTGACGTCTAAGTGCTTGTTGAAATCACAAAGATATTTCAGTTCCAGAACCACAACGTGCAGTAAGTTTGCTGCATGACTCATAATTTCTTTAGAATTATGTCTTTGAATTTATATTTGTCTTTCAATTTACTTATGACAATAAAGCAGGTGATTTTTCACAATTCCTATAATATGGAGACTGTTTATGATATTGCTTTCAATTAAATTATATTAATATTAGCTGATATTGTGCAGCAATTGAAGGATTGAAATGTGGAAACCTTTTTTAAACAAATGAGATAGAATTAAATTACTTAGTAAAAGCCAAAAAAAGAAAGAAAAGAGCGTTGTGAGAAAACTAAATCCCAGATGCCCTATTATGGCCATGAATATGTCTTGTGGTTTTAGCACCAAAATACCACCTGTCAATAGCCTTTTGAAGGGTCAAATTCAGATAAGGAGGGGCCATTAAAGTTGATCATCATTAAATCATTTAAGCTCTCTGCTTCCATTGATGATCGAAATTTGTTTTTAATAAGGTTCATCAAGCTGAAACCTCTTTCACAACTTACAGTGGAAACAGGCAATACTGACACTATTGATAAGAGTTTCCCTAAAACTGGAAATCTGTCACTGTTAGGCATCACTTTGTTCAACAATTCGCTGAGCTTCATCCCTTGTCCAAGCACCTTAAACTCATACCATTCGTTCTGGAGAAGATTTATGCATGTTTTGCTATTCATATCTGGAGATGATAGTTGTTTTTTGAAATGTTGAGCTAGGACTCTTATCTCATCAACTCCAAACTTCTCCAGATCTTTTCCTGTTGGCCACGTGAAGGTATCAAAAACCCTGCAATGTTGAATGATGTTACGATTGTTCAGAAATCTTTCCTGTAAATATTGTGCTCCGCATTGCACCAGGTTTTTTTTTTTTTGTCAACTTCAAAGGAAGTACTTGAACTGGCATTCAGTCCATGCAGTTGCCTTTCTTGATAAATGCCTTTCAGTGTTGTGCTACTGATGAACATGTCTTCATAATGACCAAGAACATCGATCAATGCAGTGAGTGTTGTTACAGTACTTTTTATGTGCAGTTCAACAGCACTCATGAAAAGTTCTTGCCTTTGAAATATGAGAGACAGGTTCTTAAATACAGTAAGATAATCTAACAGAAAGTGTAGCATATGGGCAAACCTGAAGTCCTTCAGTTTCTTCAACAGACCCTTTGCAACTGCAGAAGCATCACCTTTCTCATTAGAAATATCTTCAAGATGTACCACCACACATTTCCAATCTTTTACCAGAGCAGCAAGTGCACCAACTTTACTGGCAACCCATCTTACTTTGTAGAGAAATTGAAATTTTAAAAATTGGCCCTGCAAAATTTCAGATACCTGCTTCAGTTGACGCATTCTCTTTGGTGATGACCGATAAAATTTGTACAGTTTCTTAAGAACTGTATGAATGTCATCAATGAATTTTACATTTTTTACAGCACTCAACACACTTAAGTTTAATCTGTGTGCAATACAGTGAACACCTACCTCATGGCTCAATGTTTGACGAATCTTCTGAACTACACCATTCTCAGCAATCATACTGGCTGCTCCATTAGTCCCAATACCAATCAGATGATTGGAACTTAACCATTCTGACAGCTCTAGTCTTTCAAGTTCACTATAAATTGCTTTCATGTATCCATCTGCAGTTGCACTTTCAAGTGGAATGATGGATAAAAATACTTCTTTTATTCCTTTGTCTTTCAGATATCTTGCATATAATATAAGTTCTTCTACACCTCCTTTGTCTGTTGATCCATCCAGCAATAAACTTACAAAATGCTGATCTTTCAGTTCACAAATCAGCTCATTTCTTATCCCTGCTGCAATATAAGACAAATTCTTTACATCTTTTGTCATTGTTATATTCTTTTCTGACTCAATACCTAATTTTTCTGCCAATAACAATTGCCCTTCCAAGTCGCTAAAAGGTTTATTATTTTTAGCAATGAAATAGGCAATATTAAAAACAGATTTCATGTGCTCAAACATTTTTTGATCCATTTTTTTTACACACACTGCAATAGGGGTAGTTTCTGGATGTAATTCTGCATTTTGTGCTACCATGCATTTCTGATGCTGATATGACTTCTCATGTTTTTTAAATGTTTCCAGTTTGAAAGGTCCAACAAAACCCTTTACCACTTTAGAACTGACATCCGCTATCCCAGGAAATGCAGCACATATTTCACATTGTGCTATACCTGTTCTTTCATTAAAAGTAAGCCACAGTAAATCCTTTAACCATGCTGTTTGAAATTTCCTCCTTTTTCCACTGTATGCCTGACTCAGTGAAGGGGGATGGAGGTTCAGATCTTCTGTACTAACTTCCACCTCAGTTTCTTCTAATGAAATGAAAGGCTCAGGATCTTTCCTTTTTGTGGAATCACAAAAAAACTTGTTAAACGGGATTGCTTCCCATTTTCCAAATCTCTGCTTGCAGCTGCTCGTTTCATTTTTTGAAATGAATAAAACACACAAAGCTGAGGTTAAAAAACACAACAGCATCTTGAAACCAAAATAAAATAAAAAGCATAAGCATGCGACTAAAGTTGAACTATCACCACAGAAGGGTTCTCTGTTAATGACAACCAGTTTGCAGGTACGCGACCTTTCGTGACGCTATCTGCCTGCAGGGAGAGTAAGGTAGAAGGGGAACAATGAAAGTGGAGCCAGAGAAATAAATGGAATGTTTTCCGCTGCATTTCGCCCCAGGTCAATGGTTAGTCACATGCTTTGTTTTGCCGACTTGCGGCACGCGGGAGAGGAATGGTGCAAAAGAAACCGGACGGACAAAGGTCAAAACCAGGGTCGTAGCCAGAGGAGAGCTGCCCGACCTCAATGACCTACTGCCCCCCTAATTTCTATGCCTGGCTACGGGCCTGGTCAAAACTCTTCCTCCACAACTGAATTTCAGCTAACTTTGAAGCTTAAAAGTTCTGTTGCAACATACAAAATCTGAAGAAGAAAAAAATTGATGTAAAATTCAAACCGCTGAACAAAGGCAGTAGTTGTCGGCAAGCGTAATTGCCGAAGCTTCAGCCATCGGCCCATTCGCTCCCGATAAGTTACGAGTTCCCACTTCCAAGCGCAGAGTGTGCTTCTCCACTAAAGGAGGAATTGCTTTGAGCACGCACACTTGCTATTATTGATGCGTGCGTTCCACCTGTAGGATCAAGCGGCGCGGGAGAAGCAGCTTTCCTTTATTTTGGGATGGCCTTAAAACATTTAACAGAAAAAATTAAAGGCAGTTCCTAGCAGAAAATGGAAAGCCATCTGCAGTTGCACTTTCAAATATTAACTTCCAAGAAAAGGCCTGCGGAATGATTACATCAAAGTACGATCTGACAAGAAATCAGTTTCATGTAAAATAATAAACCACAGAAGTATGGTAATAACTTCTCTGGTTTATTATTTTACATTTATAATGAGGAACATACTCCACTTCAACCTTTCACTAGGCTACATTGAAGGCATCTAGTTTCTAATAAAAGCCACTCCGCATGCTTTAATACGAAGCAATTTCAGAAGTACTGAAAATATTACCACAACTATTACTCATAAATAAAGCAGGGGTAACAATTATAAAAATCATAGCAAGATATAAAAGTGCATTTAAACAGCTGTTTTTGGAAATGTGAAAATAAATAGAAGACTAATAAAAGCCACCTGAGTAATGAATTTATAAGGAGCAAATGGAGGAATAATACGGTATAAAGGCAAGTATTTGTACTGTGCAATTTGGGAAATAATATGCATACGAGACCAATGAAACATAAAAAAAAAAAAAAAAAAAAAAAAAACGCGGAACTTTTTAACAGGGGGAAAAATCAAATTTCGCAGCAAGAATGCGAACTACTTTCCGTTTCTTTTGTTGACTGCAGCTGCAGAGCATTCATTCTGTAATTTTTTATTTTTTTCTGCTATCATTCTTTCCCGATTTCTTCATTGTCGCTTTTCTTTCTTTTTTCCTCCGATGACAATTTCATTTGTCATGCTTTCCTGCACGACTGCATGATATCAAAGCTTAACAAATACATCATGTAAATGGTGCAACTTTGAGAACATGAATGCTTTTGAACACCATGCATCATTTCTTACAAATTTTCCAACTCGTTCAGTTTCATTTTGGGAAATTCCCCCTCGCTTATGAAGCTTAAATACAACACAAGGGGAATAACATTTAGCAACTTAGGAGAGGGGAAACATTGCGGGGGGGACGTGATTACGGGAGATAACTTTACTCCGCCTGACTTCCGTTTTTGGCAAAATTTTCAAGCTGAAAAACAATATTTTTGGAATGAAATGATATTTAACAACAATACTGGGTATAAGAAACATCGCGATAGAAAAAAACCACTATTATTGTGGGGGGGGGGAATTGTTTAACTCCGTTAACTTACGCTTTCGAAACACGAATATACCGTCCCCAAATGGGAAAGACACCCCCTTCCCCAAGAAATTCTCTTCAGTTTTGCATCGGTCTGGAAAATAACCCAAATGATGGCAAAGTGGAATTCCACGAATACGTGGAAGAATCTTGTTATGAATATGGGATTCACGACTAGTAATTAATAATAATTGAGCCAGCATCGAAAATAGCATTAAAGGAAATAAGTCCCTCTCCGCTAAACCATTACAGAGCAATTGGGGAAAAGTAAAGTTATTACCACTGGTGAATTAATTTCTCTTTCACACAGCCTTATACATGCTAAAAAGATTAAAATAAAATAATCCAGTAGGTATATAAATTATTTCACATGCAGTTGTATAAGTCTGAAGAATTAAGTATATTAGAAGCTGCATGCGAGTCCCGATTGAAGTGTTTTTAAAGAGAAAAATTATCATTTTAGTTATAGGAGTATACTACAAAGGAAAAGGATAATTATTTTTCTTCTGACCCTGTGTAGTTCTCATAAAGTACCTTCCTGACATTCTAATAATTTTGATCACAATCATACCAGAATACACGCTCTGTACGTGCTTGCAGTGGAAGACGCCACTAACTCTGCAGGGAGCAGGCTCCTCCTACTTTAGCAGATCACCTCAACCGAAGGTCACGACCTGACCCACAGAGGAGACCTTGAAAACAGCTGGTGCCTTGAACGCTTCAGAGCCCTAACTACGGAGCAGCTTTTGTATGCGACAGATACAAACACGCCGATCTAGTTAGTCACAGGTAAATTGCGGGACTTCCCTCTTCACGCAAAAGCTGTTTGCCATTTTCATCAATTTAATTACAGTAAAAACATTGACAAAGTAGATTTTCCCACTTCAGACTAGGAAAACCACATCTGTTAAATACATAAATTAAACGCAAAAAATTCTTGTCGCCCGCATGAAATTTTTAGGCGCCCGGGTTTTGTCGAGCCTTGCCTTTCGCTATGTCACATGATAAAAATTGCATGTATGCCCAAGTGCAACCAGCATCTTGAAATCTTTATTATTTATAGGAAACTAAAATTTGTATCATTATTAAAACCTTAGAGAACTCCACAACAACTCTGCCTAAACTGCCTCTATACACTGATTGCTTTCACAAACCTTGTTGCATCTACAGGGCAGACTTCAGAAACATGTTCATTCCTTAACAGATTTAAACTTGTGTTCAAACAATTGAATCCTATAAATGGTGTTCTCCTCCCTAAACCCACAGTATGAGATAATGACCAATAGGAATACATAGCTACGAAATATTGTGATTGTGCTGGCATCTATTATCTTGGAAAAACACGGCTTAACCTGCAGAAGTAATTTGCTTTTTTTTTCTCCTATTCATTATTTTTTTATTACTTGAGATTTTTTAATTAACATTTTCTATAGGCTTGGTACAAATTTGTATTTCAAGTGGTTGATGATTACTGTTTATAGAAGTCAATCGTTTAAACATGAATGCTTCCCTAGTTTTCTTGGTCTTAAAAAATTTTCTGTTTTCTCATCTTAAAAAATTGAAAAAAATATTGAGTTAAAGTGAACACTGCAAAAACTCTGGGTGAGCACACCTAAATGACAACAAATATGCATCACTGAAAAGTTGCATAATTTGATATAAGTTTTGTATCTCTCTTATGTTTCCAGTGAATATCTTATATATGTTAATAGTTTCTAGTCTCATAAGTAACAATGCCCAAATAATTTATAGTCTCTGACCTTTTATAGGCACTTCCCCTGCACTACAATATTATAGACTTTTGGGATTTGACTTTACACATTTTAACATTTTGATTCATCCCAAATTTATTAGATATTCTAATTAAGATTAATGCTGTAGTTTGTTTACTTTGTACTCAAATCATAAGGCACAGATCCATGCATCATATGAGTGTCATTAAAGAGACTTATATTTCTGTGTAATATGCTAGCTTGTGGAATTATTTTTCCTTGTTAATATTCTATCACCAACTATCTAGCTGCATTTTTGACCATATTTTGTCTAACCATTTGTTTTATTAGTATTTTAATATTCATTTCATAATCATTTTATCAATGAGAAAATGTTAAATTTTTGTGTCATATGTTTTCTTTATTAGGGTCCAGCAGGTCCTCTGCCACCTTATTGGTCCTAGAAATGTTCCTCCTCCTGACCACTGTGCATCTTCTTCTCAGCATCAGCAGGATTCCTTCACTGGTAAATAAATAATTTTTAGCTGCATTTTTGACATTTTTAATGTGACACATCGCATTATCGTGCTGGAAGATCCCATCATCCACCCCAGGGAAGACAGTCAGCATGTATGGATGTTAGTGGTCTGCAAAGATGCATTCACAACGAATTCTGTCTATAGTGCCTTCCACAGGTATGAGTGGACCCATAGAATGCCACGAAAAGATTCCCAAGACCATAATGCTGCCCCCACCAGCTTCTGTTCTTCCAGCAGTGGTAGAAGAGTGTTTGTTCTCTGATGTTTCTCGCCTTATAGACTAATGTCCATCTCTGTTCGATGAAGCAGGAAACATGATTCATTGGAGAAAGCGCAATCCGTTGCCGATCAGTGGAAGTCCAATTCTGATACTGCCGTGCAAATGTAAGCCTCTTCTACCGATGCACCTTCATTACCATAGATGCAGTGAGCATTCATTTGCATCAGAACCCCATATGCAGCAGGGTTCGCTGAACAGTCGTTTAGACACACTTCCGGTAGCCCCCGGTTCATTCGGCCAGTGAGTTGCTCCACTGTAGCGTGTTGATCAACCCTCGTGCACCTTAGCAGCCGACATTTACCTCTATCATCAATGGCACATGGTGCTCTGCAGTTTCCATGTCACTTATTCACATTGGTGGCATTTCTCCAATCACGATACACTTTAACCACAGCAGCATGCAAACTGTTCACAAACTGTGCTGTTTCAGAAATACTGCCACCCTTGGCCCGAAAGCTGATAAAGCCCCTTTTTGCAAATCTGATAAATTGCTCCTTTTATCCATGATAGCAATGAGTGATATGTTTTCAGAATGCCTACAGCACAACTTATATACCCTCCAAGCCAGCTGAAGGACACGTGCCTTCTTTCATCAGCTACGCGCTGTTGTCATCAAAACTAGGAGGTGGTCACAATAGTGTGACTCAACTGTGTATAGGCTTTTGTATAGGTAACATATTAATTGATTAAGGTTTCAAGATCACAGCTTATTGTAAGCTTGAGAAGAGCCATTTTAAATGTGAAATGCTGGTACATTAATAACCGGTGTAACCGCCAGGAGCTGTCCTTCAAGTAACCGATTTGTAACAGTTCGTTGTGTCACTGTGGTGGCAACTGCAGCTCGAATTGCTGCCGCAGACGCAGTACGATGCGCCACGGCCATACGCCGTACACGGCGGTCTTCCCTCTCAGTAGTGCCACGTGGCCGGCCGGAACCCGGTCTTCTTGAGGCAGTACCTTCCCTTGACGACCGCTGCCAACAATCATGCACAGTGGCTACATTCCGGCCAAGTCGTTCTGCAATATTGCGGAAAGAAAATCCACCTTCTCGTAGCCCTATTACACGACCTCGTTCAAACTCTGTGAGCTGTTGATAATGGCTTCTTCATCTTCTTAAAGGCATTTTTGACTAACATCAACACCCTACGCCGAATCTCAATGATAACTAACGCTCATGATTGTTACAGCGCATATTTACAGCAAACCTGCTTTGCATGTTCCGAGGGGCGCTACTAGCACCACACGTATGCGCCGAGCGCGAAATTTGCATAGACGTCATCTTACAGATGTACTCTCACCGCCTACCAACTGTCGTTTATCTAACACAACCCTTCTTGGTGTTGGGATTTTTTTTTTTTTTTCCGTCAGTGTATATGCAACGGTGGTTCAAAAGTCATTGCCATTTTTTGACAGTTGATGACAAAGTTTATAAACACATAAACTGTATATATTTCTCAACGTATTGAGATGAAAAAACACGTTTATAAACATATTCTTGTTTACTCAAAATCCATTTGAATAATGGTTCAACTTTAGAAACTTTTTACATGTTTTAGTTTTTTTGTGTGAAATAAAATGGCAACCAAGTTTGCGGAAATGCATCGGTCATTGCAACCAAGAGGTCCGGCAATGTTTTTGGTGATTGCATTTTCGCATGTGAAAATTTTCGAGTAATTCACACTTACAGTAGTGGCCAAAATTGTGGAAACCTTTTGGAAATACTGTAGTTTTGAGGTTTGATGGCTCACAATACCACTTTTTTTTTTTTTTTTTTTTTTTTTTTTTTTTTTGGAGTAATACCATAAAATTATATATCAATGGAAGGATAATTTCATCAAGAATGTAATGCGATAACTTTTATGAAGGATTTTGTATTAGAACAGCAGTTATAAAGAAGAAAAGTGAAACACATAGAACAAAGGAGATATACAAAAATTCTCACCATGTCACTTAATAGTTAGTTGGGTAACCTTTAGCTTTAATTATGGCCTTACAACACCTTCCCACGGAGTGAACCAAGTTTTTTAGTTCTGCAGCTGTTATAATGTAAAACCAAGATTGAATTATTGCTTCTATTAATTGGGCTTTATTCGCTGGGCTGCTTCTGATAACAAGTTTCTTTTGTCATTTCCATAGATTTTCGATGGGGTTAAGGTCTGTGCTATTCCCAGGCCATTCCAGCAGTGGGATATGATTATCTTGAAACCACGTTTTGCACACAGCAGCAACATGACATGGAGCTGAATCCTGTTGAAATATAAATGCTTCATTATCTTGGGAAAGATCACGTGCGAAAGGCTTCAGTTTGGGCTCGAGTATTTCATTAATGTATTTTTGGCCATTTATATTCCCATTAATCGTGCAAATTCTGCCCACACCTTTTGATGTCATACAACCTCAGATCATAACACTAACAGGGTGTTTCATGGTACATGTAATGCAATCAGGAAGCAAATCTGTTCCGATTCTTCTCCTTACGTATTTTATGCCATCACTACCAAACAGGGAGATTTTGGTCTCATCACTCCAAATAAAACTGTCCCATTGTTCTGCTGTCCAGTTAACACGGGTTTTAGCCCAGTTTAATATTTTCAACCTTTGAGAGATAAAAATTGCTTTTTTTGTAGAATTCTAGCTTCTGAGTCTCCTTATATTTCTTCAAAAATTTAGAAATGCCACCTTTGGTTAAGTTTCCACCAATTTTTCTTCTAATTTCTTTATAACTGAAGCCTTGTTCATTTAATAGTACTATTTTACATCGCTTTCTGGGTGACCAGTCAACTCTTTGCGCCATTTCTTTTAGTTTATTACATTTTACAAGCTCACTAAATAAAAGAACACACACACAAAAAAAAAACTTGATAGAAATCGCATAACACACTGACAAATGTCCTCCTCTCAGCTCCAATACATGACATCAATAGCTGAATCCTACTGTGACCTGATTGGCTCATTGCCAAAACAAGATGACACCTGATTGGCTCTGTAAACACTCATGCTCATTGGCTACATTCAAATGAAGGGAAGCTACTTCATATCAACCTAATCAAGTTGTGCTTCCTTTTTCTGGTTATTTGGCTATAACTTTTCATAGAATACAGATAATTGAACAAACTTTGTTGCATTACATTCTCGATGAAATTGTCTTTCCATTTACATATAATTTTATGGTATTACTCCATAACAAAGTGGTGTTTATGAGCCATCAAACCTCAAAAATACACTTTTTCAAAAAGGTTTCCACAATTTTGGCCATAACTGTGTATTTCAAGGTATTTAATGTTTTCATAGTTCTTTTGATCTTGGGTCATGATATTTGTGCATCGTAATCCAAAGTACTTTAACGTTGTCATAGTTTTTTAGTCTCTTTTAGTCAAAGTTCTTTTAGTCTTTTATTATGGTATTTTAAAGCTTTCATACTTCCTTTTAGTCCTTTGTCTACATATATTTTTAGAATTTCAAGCAAAATATACTCTGGTCAAAAGTGGTCTTGAAAAGTTCCTCCAATACACACTGTTTTGTTCCTCTTTTATATTTTCAACTTTGTGATCAAAGCGTACGTACTCCTCTGTGGAAAATGTGCCATCTAAACTTCTTAAGAAGTCTAAACTCAAGAACAAATGCACAGGCGATTTGAACAGCTGCTGTTGTAACCGAGAAGTATGTAAAATGATTTTTTTTTTTTTTTTTTTCGCAGTTCATAGTAATAATTTTCAATCGGGGAAATTGCATTTCACACAAAAGAACTAAAACATGTAAAAAGTTTCAACAGTTGAACCATTATTCAAATGGATTTTGACTAAAGAAGAAAACGCATAAATATAAAAGTTTCATCATCGAAATAGAGTCCATCGTGATGCCATGTCTTAAATCCCCCCACAAAAATATTTCTTTGCTTTTGAAGCAGAAAAGCTTTAGACACCAAGTTGAACATCGTGGATGGACTGGAATAAGTGGTCTTAAGGTGCAAGATCTGGACTGTAAGCAGGGTGGGGCATTAGCTTAATACCCTCCAGTTCTTGTATTTTTCCTTGGTTGAGCAGGAGCATTATGCTGTTGGAAGATAACTTGTTTATGGTTCACCAGAGCAGGATGCTTTTGGCTTAAAGTTGCATACAGCTGCACATGAATGCCTTAGCCATCTGGAACCAATTCCCAATGAACGGGGCCCTTAAAGTTCCACCATACGCATAGTCCCCTTTTTGGAGTCCTTTTTTGGGACTGGTTTGCTGCAGAGGTCAACTTTTATTTTCAAAGAAAAACTGTAACAGCTCTCAGATCGTGTATTTTTCGTCCATGGCGTTTGACAGCAGAAAGTTTTCCAATGAATCATGGCAGCATGTGCTCCTATTTATACCAGCTAGACAATATCGGTTTTCCTGTCCTGCGTTGTTCTTATCTCCATAATGCATGTGCACTGAGTCATTGCCTGACACAAAACAGCAATGACTCTTGATTCACTCTTATATAAATATTATCAACTATTATCAATCTACTGCTGGATGGTCTCCTGAAGTTTCTTCCACAATGGTCTGTTTTGAGCCAGTCTCCTACATGTCACTCTGGGCATACTTTCGAATTTCATCCATCCATCTCCCACATGGTCTTGGGGGGGGGTCTTTTCCTCTCCTTTGGTATGCAGTATAAAATTTTGGTTGTCCATTGGTGGTATTTTTTTTAGCAATATGTATAGTCCATTTCAGGGATTTTACTTTGATCATGATATCTTTCACTCTTGTCATTTGCCTGATTCATGAGTTCCTCTTCCTATCGTTCCTGGTTACACCTAGAATGTATTTGTCTATCGATACAGAAGTGTTGTATAATAGAGAACTGACTGTGATGGTTTATATAATAGTATTGATATACCATACTACAGGCTGCATTTTGATATTTCGGCCAGTGATAGAATTAATTTGCTCTGTATTCGGCCACACAGAGAAATTTATCGTGGAACTACTACTTGTCATCAGATTTCTAAGTTTTTCCTGTTTGCTCCAACTCCAAACTGGTCAGCTAATTCTTCACTAATAAAGGATGGAAAAGATGGCTGCATTTAATTTTCTTTTCTTTCTTAAACAAGAAACCTACTCCATGGCCACTCTGGTAGACAAGTAGTCTGAGGCACTTGCTTCTGATTCTTGATATGAGGTGGACTCCAGTTCAAGTCCCAGATGAAACCATAGCTGATTAGTTTTTCTGATGCTGCTGGCTCCTTCTGTGGGACCAGTGGCCGTAAATTAAGAATGGGTGACTGCATATAGCCCTTAAATTTGGCCATGGTGGTCACTAACTTTAATTTCTTTCTACTGTGTAATAGTCAGGGGTGATTGTATTCCGGGTGTAGACTGAAAATCCAGGTTTTTAGCACATTCTGAACTCTGAATTCTGGGGTTTTAAGGTTTGCAGGAATTTGAGAATCCTCTATCATGTCATTTTTGAAAATGTTATGAAATGGTAATTAATTGAAAGGGCATTTCTAGTTCTGTTTGCTTGGGTATTACCATGTGTAATTAAAAACACACCGCATTTCTGTGAACAATGTTTGGGAGGGTAGGGAATGTGAATGTTGGAAATGTAAACTGAGGTGCTTATGTAGTTGCATGACTGGGTGGGGATGAGGTGCAGAGATAGATATGACGGAGAAGGAGAAATGTGTAACGCTGGCAGACGGGGAGGTGTTTGTACGAAGAGCAAGAGTTCAAAGTCAACGTTCACTGCTTGACAAGAACTTTGGTCTGCTTTTTTAAGTGCGCAGTGAGACCTATGGCCGTAAAATAATAACATATGATTTATTTTTCCACTCGAATTCAGAGCAGGATCCACTTGGAAATATACGCAAATGGACATTTAAAATGAGGAATTGAGCTGTTTCCTTTGTTCTTAGAGAAGAGGAAAAACTTGCGAGTAATTCTTATCCTACAATACACAACATTTCAAATCTGATTAGCGTAAGAGATTCATCCAGTGGCCAAAATACTCAGGGTCAACGATTGAGCAGAGCATAGGGATGCTACCATTATGAAAATAGGACACATTTCCTGGTGAACTCTGAATGAAAAATATAAATCTTAATTTTGGGGAATTTTTCACGAAATTAGCTGAAATGCCCAAGCAATCGGAACTGGAAATGCCCTTTCAATTAATTACCATTTCATAGTATTTTCAAAACTAACTATAATTAGCTAAGAGCAACTAATCCCAAAAATCTTGCCTAAATCGGTCATATACTCCATAAAGTAGCGATTACATTTCTAATTGTGGCTTCTTGAAATCCCTGGTCTCCAACTGAACGTTGTGGCTTGTGGAGGCATGCCAACTGCACTTATCTGCTATCTTGCTTCAGTGTCTTCCTTCCCAGACTGGTTTAAAATTATGTAAAAAAAAGTCCACAATATTTTAAAATAACCAATGGAAAGTTTTACAGTGGCCAAGATACATGAAAATAACTTTCAGTTTTCAATTTCATCAAAATCCATTGCAAAACCTTAGAAGGTATGCATGAGCATTTTTTTCTCTGAATCAGATTTGAAGACCAAACAAAAGGTTTGTGTAGCAAAACCCGGGGTTTGAGAAGTTTTAAAATAACTGGCAGAAATTTTAGTGGTCAAGTTTAAAAAATTATGTACTGTTTTGAATTTCATCAATATCCATTGCAAAACTTTAAAAGGTACGCATGAAATCAGGCATGAAAGACTTACGCGGAAATTCGCTTTTTTCTGTTACGTTTTTGGTGTTACCGATATTATTCCAAAAATGCAATAATGGGGGGGGGGGTAAGCCTCGCTCTTGCGGAAAGCAAAATCGTAATGACTTTGAATGACGGGATGGTTATGGCTGGGAATGACGTTACCTCTTCTAGGGATAGAAATTCTGCGCCAAAGTGTGCCAAAACAAAGGCTTGCGCCATCTTGCTACAAAAGGCAGGTTTTGTGCAATTGGGCGCCAGAACCTCTCTGCCCCGTCTTCATCGTCGGGACTTCGGTACAGTAAATTCTCAGTGCACACTCTTCCGCTTGATGCTGAGTAAGTCCATGTGGTGGGAAGAATGATTGTGACTCCAAGTACTAGGAATTTTACTTAGTTACTATGGAAATCATCGCCAGAAAACATAGAGTATGCTATGAAAATGGTCGGTCCGCTACGAACAACGGAAAACGTCGAGTATTCAATGAAAATCTCGGTGAAATAACGTTTTTAAACATCTGTGTAAAGTTTTTTTTTTGTGTTTTCAAGATTCTAACTTCTAACACTTGTTAAATGTTTTCGGGAATGTTTCTTGGTTGTTGAGAATGTCACGTCGTTTTCAGTTTCCTCATTTTTTTTTTTTCGGCCAAGTACCTCCCCCTCTCTCTGTGCCTGATTATATTTTTATTTTTGATATTTTCTTATCATATTCCTTGTTTTTAATATCTTTGGTAATAGTGAAAAGGAGCTTTTTGTTTTGTTTTTAAGAATTTTTTCTAATGAAATGTATGTTACCCTATTTCTAATACATACTTCTTCAAAACTAATCAATAGAGAGCAATCATTTTCTCCCTTTTATTAAACGAAATTAAATTTCTAGATCGGTATTTAATCCACCCGTGGTGGAATCCGCGCTGTTTCCGTGTCCCGTGAAATAGTTTCACGGCAGAATGAGCAACGCAGTATCAATTTTTCACATTCATTTTCCATAAAATTCGTGTTTTTCCATTTCTTAGTTACTTCTTACTCATGCATATTATTATTTCGTGGATTCGCGGAATTCCGCTTTTTCTGTCATCATTTGGGTCATTCTCGAGATCGATGTAAAACTGAAAAGAAGCTGTTGGGGGGGGGGGGGGGGTCTATTCCGTCTGGGGACAGTATTTCAGCTTTCAAAACTTTCGAAAACGGAAGTTAAATGGAGTGAAGATTTTTTCCCATAATCCTAATTTATTTTTCTCGCGATGTTTCTTCTGCCCAGTATTGTTATTAAGTTTCATTTTAATGCATAAATATTCTTATTTTAGCTTGAAAAAAGAGAAGAAAATGTCCGAAAACGGAAGTCGGATGAAGCAAAGATTTTGCCGGCAATCGTGATCCCCACTCGTGCAACGTTCTCTCTACCCTGTATTGTTGTTAAATGTCAGTAATTTTATACTTTGGATGCAGTGATGTGCTCCAGTTTAATACTTACATAAATAAATTTCAGTGAATCCCAAAACATGCACTTTTTAAGCTAAACAAATTCAGTGCCCTCTGAAAAATAATGAAGGCATTATAGTAGTTGTTTTTCTGGTTCTGAAGTAGAAAATTCCTTTAGTATGAAAAAACCATTAGAAAGAACCACTCACTCACCATAAAGATCATGGTAACCTCCAATGACAACACACTTCCAACACGTCATTCATCGTGATGTAACTGGGCTTCCAAGGTTTACAGACTTCTTGCTTACGCTTCTTATTTCCGGGTGTGAAACATCATATTTTTTTTTTTTCGTTTCTTTAGCCTTATGAGATGTTACTATAATGCTTGTCAATTCGATAAAAAATCACACATGCAACTCATTCATACAATTCAAGTAAAAACTATGTACATAACCTTACATTCACAGGTGATTAAACCTTGGTCAACTGTAATTATCAAACTCCTCCTTCTGTTTCACAACCTCTGCCACTCCCACTGCAAGTGTCACACCCATTCAGCCCCTCACATCCAATCCTCTAGTACTTTCAACAGGCATCTGTCATCTTCAGGAGGCAGGTGTGTCTCACCCGCCCACCACAGCTCAAGTGAGCAGAGCCATCGAGGCCTGGGCCCCAGTCGCTATCTCTGAATCGTTGTGTCTCTGGCGCCATCTATTGTCCCTGCTGCTCTTTTTTCCCTCTTTCTTTTTACGCTGCTGTTCAATTTTTATTAGGGCTTTCCATTGTTCGTTTAGGTTACTTGGCTCATTAATGTTGCATAATCTTGATCTGTTTTTTTCAATTAACACTGATTCTGCAATTCTTAACTGCTTTTCGTTTTTACAGCTCTTAATAATTTTAATATCTTCAAACCTTGGACATTTTTGATTTTCCATACAGTATTGGGTCAATGCTGTCTTAGCTTCTGTTTTATTCCAATTATTAATATGCTGGTTCAATCTATACTTTAATTTATTCTTGGTGCTGCCTATATATGACACAGGTGGTTGCTGGTTTATTGGGATTTCATAAATTCCTGCTCTATCTAATTGGCTAATTTTTTCATTTTTAATCACTAAATTTTTTACAGTAAGTACCTGATTTCCTACCTGTATGTCATACTTGCCACAAACTTTATTAATTTCTGCTGAAACATTTTCTATATATGGTATTGCTCCTACATATTTTACTAGTTTTTTTATCAGTCTTGACCTTATTGTAACCTTGAGTTACTTCATAAATCCATTTTTTTAATACCTGTTTAGGGTATCCAAAATCATATGCAATTTTTTCAATATATTCAATTTCTTCATTTCTGTACTGTTCAATTGATGAGTGTGTTAAACTTCTTTTAATTAGTGTTTTAACACTATTTCTTTTATGTGTTAATGGATGTGATGACTGAAATGGTATAAGTACTGGGATATATGAAGATTTTCTATGCACTCTGAATTGCATATTCTCCTCTGTTTTAACAATCAAAACGTCCAAAAATGCCAAAGTATTGTCATGTTCTTGTTCAACTGTCAGTTCAATAGATGGATAAATTTCACTATACTTTTTTGTCAAGTCCTCAAGTTCATCATTTTTTAGCCTGGATAACAGAAAAATGTCATCAACATATCTGCAGTTTTTTCATATTTTGCATGTATTCCCATTCAATTATGAATGTGCTCCTGATATGTTCTCAATGTGTTCTAAAATTTACACCCGATGTGTTCTAAATTCGAACACATTAAGAACACATCAAATGTGTTCTTAATCTAGCACAGAATGTGTTCTATATTTTACTGCTATTGTTTTCTGAATTGAAACACATTGGGAACACATTTCAGAAGGCATTTAAACATGTGTTCTAATAGGAACACATTGGGAACGCATTTCATTAATGTGTTCTCAGCAAGAGCACATTGAGAACACATTAATGTGTTCCTAAACTGGAACAAAATGTGTTCTAAAACTTACTCCCAATGTGTTCTAAATAAGAACATATTGGGAACACATTAATGTGTTCTCAAAATATGTTCTTAAAATGTGTTCCAAATATGTTCTAAATAAGAACACATTAAAGTGTTCTTAATCTGGCACACATTGCATTCTAAAATAAGGTCCTAATGTGTTCTTAATGTGTTCCAAGGATTTGGGAACTCGTGCTGACACCTTTTGCATAACGCTATTTTGCTGTGCACACATTCAGATGAGGTGCGCACAGCACTGAAGATGTGCTGACCACCCGTTACTAGATGTTATACAATGTCCATATGTTGAGGAGATATCCTCATATCATTGATTCCACAGTGTGGATCATCTTACATGTTCTCTATCTTCTTTCTTTGAAATCCGCTGCCCACTTGGTTATTATGGGAGACGAAGACATCCCCTCCTTATCAACATCCGAAATGTCACGCCTTTATCATAACACAGGGTCTTCGGCATCAGCTACTTATTTCCTCTGATACTGAACGTCTCTCCTGAGCGGACGATTTTCTCCATCTTCGTATTTTCAAACTTCAAGGAATGTGGACAAAGGAGAGATTATTGAAATCCTCCATACGTAGTTGATGACTGTAATAAATATACTGTTTCTTCCGCCTTATGGACAAAGATGTAGGTTTCTGACTAGACGTATTAGCCGGGTCGGCATTCGATTCCTGGCTGAGGAATGGGTGGCCTATTTGACTTACTACTTTTGCTCTCTCTCTTTCCTGGAACCCGTTGCCCCAAATCAGCTTACAGCCCTTAGAGTTCTTCATGCTGATCGTCAAATACCGAAACAAAAACAAAACTAGATGTTAATTTTTACATAAGGTACAAGAAATTGCAACACCATAACTGTACACCTTCATGCTAATACCATATATGTATTTCCCTTGAACGTCACTGGTACACACAGAAGTTTTTTACTTTTCTTAAGAAATACAATGGTCTGTCCTAGTGGATTAATATTCCTTTAAAAGACATTTAGGAACAACGTACTTCTGTGTTCTTATTTCGAACTCCTGTGGACCTTTTGATATTTGTCCCAGCCACACTATAGGCAATTTTGGTGTTTTTAATCAAAAGTGTTTGTTTGAAAAATTAACCTGCATCTCAATTAATGCTGTGAATGTCTTGTTAAGTTCGTGAGTAGACAAAGTCATCTCTCTTTCCACGTTTTTCTTTAATTAACCCACAGCAACCAAAAAATTGTTATCCGGACACCTCTGGGATCGTACCCCAGACCTCTTGATAACTAGCCGAGTGCGTTCGCCTAACTCTACGGTGGTCAACAATCCACGGCGCTATGTGTGTTTATCTGTCAGCATCACACAACAACAACAAAAACACACATAGCGCCGTGAATTGAGGCCACCGTAGCGTAAGGCGCACGCACTCGGCTAGTTATCAAGAGATATTGGGTATGATCCCAGCGGTGTCTGTACAACAATTTTTTGGTTGTTGTGTGTTAATTAAAGAAAAACGTGGAGAGAGCGATGACTTTGTCTATTCACATTGTCTCCATGTGTTTGGAAGATTTTCACTATCTTGTTAACTTTAAGAAAGATTGTAAACAATGCTCTTTGTTTTCTTACGTAGGTCCCTACTAATGTCTCAGAGCGCAACAGGGCAGAACGAACGATCCCCAATTGATTGTCAATCTGCCCTTTAAGGATCAAAAGAGCTGGATATGGAGTGTGGACAAAAATTCCTCTTGAAAAAGGAGTGGTGTTCGGACCCTTTGAAGACGTTACAACAAAGAGAAAAAAAGAGGGTGAAGATAGTGGATACTCCTGCGTGGTAATAGCATCTGCTTTAATCGTCAGTTGAATGTTAACATTTATGTATTTTTCAGTTTACATTTCCACTCAGTGAAATAGTGAGGAATCGAAGACATTTTTTCAACTTACGTACATGTTAGGATTATTCACGGAGGGATTATTGAGAGTAAATGTGTATTTATTGATGGCATGGACGTTGATATGGAATTTAAAATGTTTAATGGAGATAACGAGACTAAAATGTTTCTGTTAGTGACACACTGTTCAGAATACACTTCATGGAGTAAATTGTGTATGGTGTCCAATTAAAGCATTTCAAATTTAACTTGTCTCTTCACATGTCATAAGTTCCATTCTTATGACCCGAGCTCTGAGAAACTTCTTTCTTGCATTTTGTTCTCACGAAGCTCCTCAGCTTTTCCCATTGATAAGGATCCAATGCATGATAATAGTTTAGGTAAGTATCCCTCCCCAAAACAGCAAAACGTGCAGTTTGATTTCAGCGCCGGGTTTTCTAAAAAGACCTGTGTGAATATGAGGGCACAAATTCCAGAACATAAATATCTTAGAACATTAGGAAACATTATGTGATTAAAATTTAAATATTTACATCAGTGACGTATTTTGAGAACGTCTTTTGTAAAAAAAGATCGCGCTTATGTTATCGGTTTGTCCATCCATCCGCCTGTACCCATGATATCTCTGCAACTATTAGTCCGATTTGAAAAATTATTTTTGCATTGGGAAGCTTGAAATATGCGAATGATGATCCTTTGTTTCGTTTTTTACGATGTACAATTTCGCCGCTAGAGGGCGTAAATGCAGATGATGTCGAATTCAAAAATACGTTTTAATCCCCATATTTCCTGCTAAACATCCGATTGAAAAAAATATTTTATATTTCGATTCCATTTATGTCAAAGAGTATTTTAGACATGGTTACTTTTTTCAAAGTATCAAGAGATATTGGGTACGATCCCAGCGGTGTCTGTACAATGGAGCACCTCTGCTAGCAAATTATTATATAAGTAAACTAGAGGCAAAAATCCTTATACAACCCTCCTTGTTTGCTCTCTATGTGAGGTACATGGATGATGTCCTAATTATAGTAGATACTGTGGACCAATCTCTACCCTCTCAGATTCTGGAAGAATTTAACTTACTAGAGAATACCTTGCAGTACACCCTAGAACAGGAAAGAGACCATAGCATCAATTACCTAGATTTAACCTTGACCTCAAGAGAGGGGAAAATATTCACTCAGCTTTTTAGAAAACCCACCAACACAGGGAAGATGTTAGACTTCTGCTCATTCCACCCTGATTATATTAAATCGAATACGGCGAGACAATTTTTGGAAAAAATTGAAATCCTGGTCTCTTCAGCTACTCAGAAAGATCTTCACAAAGAAGAATTAAAGGAAATATTGGCAGAAAACAATTACCCCTCCCCATATGTTGAGAAAATATTTAAACAAGTGCCAAAAAAGAAACAGGAGAAAACCAACTTCAAATTCACCAGCAAAATTACGTACCACAAGGGACTTTTCGAGAACCTGAAAAGGATCGGAGCAAAATATAATATCAGGCTAGCTCCAGATCTTAATAACAAAATAAAGAAATTCCTGCCAGCTTTAAAGCAGAAAGAATTGGACATCCAATTGCAGGAAGGAGTAATTTACTGCATCGACTGTAACTGCGGACTCAGCTATATAGGAGAAACAGGGAGAAGTATTAAGGTCCGAATGAAAGAACACCAAGCAGCTATTAGGAACATTGGGAACAAAACAGGGCTAGACAGACATATACAAGCAAGTGGACACTCCATAAATTGGGACTCAGTGAAAATAATCGCCCACCAGTCAAACTTAGTAAAGAGGAAACTAGAAGAAGGGATCGAAATAGCAAGAAGAAGAAGTACCGCAATTAACGATAATTGCGGATGGACTCTTCCAATTGAGTGGCAGCAACTACTCCAGTGACATAGTCCTGATGACGAACTAGGCTTTAGTTCGAAAATTTGACAACAAACTTGGATGAAAAATAACCTCTATAAGACCCGTAAAAAAAGCTAATCCACAATCACTATGAATAGAGGTGCCATAAATGCATTTACAACTGGAAATATATGTTAAGAGTATTTAGACATGGTTAATACATTTTTCCCGATAACTCTTCTTCTAAAACTCCGATTTTAACTTTTTTTCTTCAGCGGATACACCTTCTGATGGAAAATCTTTTGCGTATAATTTCAAATTTTTGGTAAAGAATACTTTGGCCACCAGGGGGTGTAAGTGTTAATTTTTGCTTCTGATATATTTACCATAAAATCTGAGCTTCTAAAATATTGATTTAAAAAATTCTTTCGTGGACCGATGCCACTCATATCGATAAACCTTTTCGGAATATTTTCTTCTTAAAATATTCCACAGTTTCTCCGCCAGGGCGTAGATGTATATCTTATTTTCGTCAATATCTCTACGTCTAGAAGTCCGATTTAAAAATGTTTTTTCTTTGCTGGATAGTGTTTTCAGTGTGACATGTTTTTCATATGATTTCAAAATTTTCAAGTAATTCACAGACTTTCCGCTAGGGGGCGTGAAGGTAAATTGCGTTTCCCCCTATATCTCTGCTTCTACATCTCCGATTTGAAAAATTCTTTCTGCACCGGATACAAATCCTGATGAAAAATCGTTTGCACATAATTTCTAATTTTTGTGAAAAAATTGTTTAGCCACCAGGGGGCGTAAATCTTAATTTCCACTTCTGATGTATTTGCAGCAAAATATTAGCTTCCAAAATCTCGATTGAAAAAAACGTCGTTTGTAGACCGATAGTACTCATGTCGACAAACCGTTTAGAAACATTTTCTTCTTAAAAGAATGCATGGTTTCTACGCCAGGGGGCGTAGATGTATATCTTATTTTTCTCAATGTCTCTACTTCTAGGAGTCCGATTTGGAAAATTCCTTCTTTGTTGGATAGTGTTTCTGATGCGAAATGTTTTTCCTAAAAATTCAAAATTTTCAAGTAAATCATACACTTTCCGCTATGGGGCACAAAGGCAAATTGCGTTTTCTGCGTTATTTCTGCTTCTAAAACTTCGATTTGAAAATTCTTCTTGTATCGCATACAAGACCTGATGGAAATTTTTTTTCACATAATTTCTAATGTTTGGTAAAGAATGGTTTGGCCACCAGGGTATAATTGTAAATTTCTGCTTCTGATGTATTTGCAGCAAAATCTGGGCTCCTGAAAACTCTACTAAATTTTTTTTTTTTCTTGTACCGGTACCGTTCATATGGAAAATCCTTTTGAGAATACTTTCTTCCTAAAATAATGCATGGTTTTCCCATCAGGGGACGTAAATTCACATCTCATTTTTGTCGATATCTCTGTTTCTAAGAGTTCGTAAGCTCACGATTCCGTTTACAGCAATATCTGAGGGATTAAAAACCCGATTGAAAAAACTTCTTTCTTCCGTCAAATACTGTTGTTTTCCATACCGGCTCCATTGACTTTGATAAATTTACTGGGTTGTCGGAAAAGTCATGACGCATTTTAGCCATGTTTTGCAAATGTCATTTATTGATAGAAAGAACAAAGATCAATTAATGATATAATGCCCGTTTGAATGATAACCTTTTGCCATCTTTCAGTGAGCTGCAGAATGCCTTGTTCATAGAAGGACCTGTCTTTGGTGGCGAAAAAACTGTAAAAGGTGCTGATTTACAGCCTCATCTGGATTGAACGTTATACCCCGCAAGGACTGTTGAAGAGAGCGAAACAAGTGGAGTTCTGACGGCGCAAGGTCAGGCGAGCATGCTGGGTGTGGCAACACATCCCACACAAGCTCCAATAATTTTTGGCGCGTGATCAAACTTGTGTGTGGTCTCGCGTTGTGGTGATGGAACACAACACCTTTACGATGAACGAGCTCTGGACGTTTCTGGGTGATGGATTGGTTCAAACTGTCCAATTGCCGACAGTACACATTCGAATTGATTGTTTGGTTCCGTGGTAGGAGCTCGAAAAATACGACACCTTTAAAATCCCACCACACTGAGACCAGAACCTTCCGCTGATGAATGTCTGATTTGGATGTCGTTTGAGGCGAAGCAGCACGTCGGGACCAAGACCGTTTACGCAGCACATTGTTGTACATAATCCACTTTTCGTCACCAGTTATCAGTCGCTTCAAAAAAGGGTCGTTTTCCTCACGTTTAATGAGCATATCGCAGATGTTTATACGCGCTGTCAACTGAGCTTCTTTGAGTTCATGAGGAACCCACACATCGAGCTTGTTTACGTATCCCAGCTTCTTCAGGTGGTCGCGAACGCTTGAATGATGGATGTGCAATGTGTCTGCAATTTCTCGTGTCGTGTAACGTGGGTTTGACTAGATCAATGCCTTGATTTGGTCGTCATCAACCTAGGTTGGCCTCCCGAACCGAGGAGCATCGTTGAGGTCAAAATCACCTGCACGGAAGTTTGCGATCCACCGCTGGCACTGACGTTCTTGTAGAGCATTACCACCGTACACTTTACGCAACTTTTCACAAGCTTGACGTGCGTTCTTCCCTTTACGGAAGTAAAACAGTAAAATATGGCGAAAATGCACAGTTTGGTCTTCCATCTTCAACTTGATGTCAAATCTCCGCAAATCAACCAAATCGCTCACTATTCCTTTTAGACTGCAGCTAGAACTGGCACCCGTCGAATGGCATAGCGATAACAGAGCTGCGCATGCTTTCAGTACTTCCAAAACCGCCCAATCGCCATCGGGTGCCAAAATACGTCATGACTTTTCCGACAACCCAATAATTTGCGTCAGAACGGATTCAAAAGACGGACGTGCTTATTACACCCAAACATTCGGTGTCAACTTTGTTGTTAATTTTGTTCATGTGAAATCAGGTTAGGCATCTATTGTAAAACTTAATTTATACTGAAATTCATAGAACAGATTTCAATTTATGCTCTAAATGTATTATTCAAATATTGCAACGGTAATGCACATCATAATGATGATTCAAACTTGAAATACTAATAGAATGTGCTACAGAGTATCTGCGATCACCCCAATACACCCTTACATTGAACATGTGATACTATATTCGACTTCTCGCCTCCCTTCAATTAAGGTGTATGTTCCACCTCTCATGATTAGCGATACACACAGCAATGCACAATGGAATCCATATTCGATATATGCGTTTCCGAAGAGCCTGTTGAATTCCACTATTTATCTTCTCATCTGAAACGTGCTCGTGCTGGATCGGACCGCCCTAGATTCTCTCAACAGGTCGAAAATCTAGTGACATGTCTGGTCTGGCACGTTTTTTACAGTACGTTTCGCGAGCCCTGTGGTAGTGTTGGAACATGAAATTAGGGTTCATGGCCTCGTGTGATCTACACCATGAACTTACCTTCGAGTTTGTCGTGTTGTAGTGGCATCCTCGCATTCATTGCACCAAGCTACCCGTGTTCATCTATCCACAGTCCAGTAGTTATGTTTCTTGCTCACTGCAGCCTCACAGTCCCGCGACGTGCTGCTAACATAGGTACTTGATGTGGGCGTTGGCCGCCATAGTCCAGTTGTGTCATAGTACATCAAAAAGTCTTTTCACAAATCTTCATGGATGATGTCTTTGATTGTCTAGTCCATTTTCTCTTTTATAGCCATTCATTCAAATGCTACGGAGCGAGAGATGTAAACATCACCTCGAACATAAAGTGTCGGTTTACGGCCACATGTTTACCGTCGACTTCTGGTTCTGCCGGTTATCATGTTCAGATACACACGTGCGAGTGCTAGTGTTGCGCGCAGAAATGCCAGACCTTCAGCAGACACAGCACCACATTTTCCTCATACCGACTAGCTACCCACGTCGAACTTGCTAAGATCGCCGTGTTTACCTATCAACACAACTGGAGGTATGATATACAAATGGTAAGAATATGATAGTTCTATAGTTTGCAGGGGGTGTCAGTTGAGTGTATTATTTGAGCTCATGGCCTTCACAGGTATGAAAGGAAGAGACACACTAATTACTTTCTGTTAAATTTCCTTTTTGCGATGATAGTCGGAATTCCTTACAACGTTTGACATTTCTTGTCCATCGTTTTGAATTCTGAATATTGTCCTTCCTCTAAAGAATAATTTTTTTAAGTAGGTATATTAAATGAATGTTTCCATATCAGTGTCGTATATTCTAGCTAAGCTAGCTGCGAATCCCAGAGAATGCACGAATAAAACGGAATCAATATACACAAATAAAAGTAAATTATCAACGGTATTAAAATATGTCGATGCTTTCGGTGCGAAAAAAAACGCATGCGAATTCGCTTCTTTGACTCAGTCTGGTGAGCGAAAGCCAACGACATAACGCAAGCAGCTCTTCCAGAGTCTTCGCAGTTCTGATGCGAAAACTTTCCGTACCATCGCCTGCTAACGTTTCCATGACAACATGAATCAGCTGGTAGAGGGGAATGGGCCATTGCTTTGGAAAACGGTTCGCTGAGAATAGAGAAGACTTAGACTATCTCAGGCGCTCGCATACTCCCGCCCATAAGAGTGTTTCGCGAGAGTTGTTTCAGTTTTTGTGAAGTGTCAATGAATTAAAATCAAAGATATTATATCCTAAATTCGTGGCTTTTTTGGATTCGAACTGTTTTGATAAATTTCGGGAAAGCTTCCCTGAACATCTACTGTGAGAACTAAAAGAACTCTATGCTTCAAAGCTTGATACAGCTCGACTACAAAATGAACTGAAGGTGTTTTATTCTCTTGGTGAATACAAAAACAAATCAGTAAGAGACATTACGTGTTACATAAAGTTGAATATATTGGGCATAGTGTTTAGTGAGGTGTACAAATTAGCAAACCTGATATTAAGCTTTCCATCAGCAACTGCCGAAAGATGTTTTTCTGCATTAAAAAGAATCAAGATATAGCTTAGAGCCACACGAGGACATGCACATTCGAAAAACTTGGCTGTTTTGTCAGTAGAGAAAAACATTCTTTTTAAATATGAAAAATTACTCGGAAGAAACATTTTATTTATTAATAACAAGGAACTGTACACCAATTACACTTAAAATAGTACTAGTGATCCGAATTTCTTGGCGTAGAATATAAATCAAAATTTCCAAGCTTTCGCACATCAACCAGATGGCCTTTTCAAGGAAAGTAGATAGCAAACTGGATAATCCTGCCGGAGCAGGAAATGTAAGCGGTGTCCTTTTGTGTTCTGTTGTCACCTTCAAATGTTCCTTTGTTCGATATTTCCGAGAAAACTTTACTAAGGTGCTTGCTGAAGATTAATAATTGTGTATAATATTAATACCACTTGTTTCATTTGATTTGATGGAAAATGTTTGCATGATTTCATGTACTCATAGCTTTGTATATTAAGGTATGCTTTTCTGGCATTTCATTGAATGCAACCTCTTTACAGCTGGTGAAATCTGGGAAGCACGCCAAGAAAATAGATGGAGAAAATTTAGAAAAATCCAACTGGATGAGATATGTTATGTTAACTGCGCCAACTGGGAAGAGGAACAGAATCTCGTTGCGTTCCAGTACAAAGGGAAGATTTATTACCGAACATACAAACCTGTGGATTTTGGAATGGAATTGCTTGTCTTTTATGGTGAGGAGTATGCTAAAGAATTCAGGATATCAACAAAAGAAAAAGCTCCATCAGAAGCGAATGATCAGAATAATCCAGGTCAGATTACGTTCAGCAAATAATGAGTAATATGCCTGCCTTAAATTAATAATCACGCAATTATTTCTTCCATTTTTCCATGTTGATTACGTAGAGGTGAATTACAATTTTTTTTTTAATATTGATTTTGGTTTTTCAAAAAATATCTTCAAATTACTTCCTGTTCATTTTTCATTGAACGACGGGAGTCAGAACATGGAAAAAATTTAAACGGCACTTGTAGAGGCGATTTCTTTATCTCCATTGGAAGTAATATCCACATTTGTATGTAACATTTTAAGAGAAATGAGTTCTGATTCTCCTCATTCAGCAACTTCGTTCATTTCCAACGGATGTCACTAAAAGCAAGCTTTTTCTTTTAATAGGGTCGTCAGACTAAAGAACATCTGCCTATATACTGCAAGACAGAGAGAGGGGGGGGGGTAGTTGTATCACATTATTACATTAATGTACAGTTTTGTTTCATTTCACCCGATCATTATGTTTATTCATATTCTATCGTAAAACACACGGTTATTCATCTAAGCAGGATTTTTCTAAATTTCATTGTGTTGCTTTGTACTTGAATGTTGAAATACCCAATATAATCTGAGGGAAGAAATTTGATTAGTTCTATTTTGGGCAGGGGATGGGGTGATTGCTGGTATCAATATTTAATTTTCTTTTGATACAAAGAATACTGTAAGTAATGTCTTAATACAGTGACATAAATATGGAGAAGAATCAATTTAGGTTTGTTCTAAAAATGTCGTTACACTGGTCAACAAATTGTGACATTTTTCTGTTAGGTTATCAAATTATTATTATTATTATGGTATGTATTTTGAGCCACGGATCATGAAAATGATGATTAAATTGACGTATTCGCTTTTATTTTGAAGAAACAACAACAACACTTTCCTATTCAAATAATGTATCTGTTCTTTACACGACATTAAAACGCATAGGGTAAACATTGGTAATTTCATGGTATAGGTACATTCCTGATAGGGTGTAAGCGGATATTCGTAGAGTAACTACTGTTTTAATTAGTTTCAGGTTTTTATCATAATTGGTAGCAGATGTCCAGTTTCTAAAATCGGAAGGAGATCGTCAATAAGTTGTTTTGTTGGTGTCACATAGAAAGTTATTCGACGTGTGACGGGAATCGAATAGCTTTTTTTGATGGTGTTTAGTATACAAAGTAGAAGAGCGGATTTCAAGAAGGAAAATAGAGGTAAGCAAACAATATTTAACCCATTTATTGATTAGATTCCTGTCTAATTAAAAAATGCACTTGCAAGTCCTTTATCAGCAATCTATAGCATGTAGAGACTTAGTCACGGACGCATGATCCTTAGTTTTGGGGAGTTAATTTTTTCAAGCATTGACATTGATTTAAAATTACCTTTTTTCTATAATTTAAACTACAATATATTTCTGAACCATAATCATGATAGTTCAGGTTCAATAGACACTTCAGTTTTGGTTTTTAATTGATTTTAGCCTGCCACGAAGTTACCAAAGTATAACTAATTTATCACCTACAGGTGGTAACTACGTGATACGTAATAGGTTATGTAATTAAAATGTAACAAGATGTAGCTCATATGTGCAGTTTTTATCAACAGGCCCATGCAAAGAGAATACGATAACTGGGATGGCGAATTTTGTGGACACAACTACAATGAGGATGCTAAAAAAAGTGGAGCTCAGTGGTTTCAATGTATCTTTTGCATGATATGGTACTACATGAAGTGCCAAAACTCTTACGATGAAAATGAAGGTGTGTTCATGTGCGATGTCTGTGAGAGCTGGTGATAATGACTGAAATTAAAATATGAAAATAACACTTTATGGAAAAAGAGAGCATTTTATTAATAAAAATATATATTTCTTCCATGTTTGACTAAAGTAAACTCTGCAATAGATGATGTGTACTCTAATTTCTATACATTCAAGCAATGTTGTGCGTACAAATGGACAAGTTGTTCGCTATCACGTACTTAGCAAGGTATTACCACGAAGTTACCAACGTCATCATAGAATAACCGCTGGTAAACATTATGCGAAAACATGTGTTGTGGAACAAAACCATACAGTTTTACTGTTCTCCAAGTTACTGGTATTACACTGGTGGAAAGTGAAAAAAGAACACCAAGAAGGAGACGTCTGATACCAACGAAATTTATACAGCATAATAACGGAATACAGAGGATAACATGATCAAAACATTATGGCAAAATACAGCTGTATTTGCTGGTAAACTGAAAAATAACATTTCCATACCACATAGTTAGTACGAGGTTGAACCGCCATGAACTGCGTCACACTGGGCAATTCTGCCATGGAGTCTGTCGTACAGATGTTGGATGTAAGTTTGGGGTATTGAGTTGCAAGCATCCTCAATCTGGACGCGTAAATCGGGGATGGTCGTGGCTGGCCGTGAAGACCGGATAAGTCGTTGCCCCATAAAATCCCACACGTGCTCAATGGGGGACAAATCCGGTGAACGTGCAGGCCATGGCAGTTGTTTCACACCCTGAAGTGCATGTTGTGTTGCACGTGCCGTGTGTGAGCGTGCGTTATCTTGCTGGAAAACACCACGATGGACCGACCTTACAAATGGCACAACAATGGGCTAAATGATGTTGATGTAGGAGGTGCTGTTTAACGTAGCCGGTACAAACACTAGTTGTGTACGGGAGTGATAGCTGATCGCTTCCCACACCAGGAGACCAGGTGTAGGCCCTGTGTGTTGCTGGC
The DNA here is from genome assembly GCA_039090855.1 of Macrothele yani. Classification (NCBI taxonomy): domain Eukaryota; kingdom Metazoa; phylum Arthropoda; class Arachnida; order Araneae; family Macrothelidae; genus Macrothele; species Macrothele yani. Next base: position 2,976,948 of record CM077020.1, on the reverse strand, counting down.
AGATGCAAGAAGGGTGGAGATGCTCCCCTGTGCGTCTGCGAACACGCATACGGCCATCGGAGGTTCCCAAACAGAATCTGCTTTCATCGCTGAACACGACAGATCGCCATTGCGTTCTCCAGTGCAGACGTTGGCGACACCACTGCTGCCGTTCCTGATGGTGGGCTGGAGTCGGAGGTACACATGCCAGAGGCACACGTGCACGTAGTCCTGCATCCAGTAGACGGTTGCGGATTGTTCGCACAGTCACCTCAGGTGCAACGGCAGCTCGGATTTGCGTCGCAGTGGTTAGCACGAGGTTGAACCGCTTGACAAGGTGTAACTGCTTGACAACGCCGCTCTTCTTATGCGTCGATCGGTCCGCTCATCAGTCCGTCTGTGACTCCCGGTTCCACGTCTTCTCGTGTGGGAATGTTCCTCGGACCATCTACGCCACCATCGTACCATCACCGATACTTCCCGTCTGATTCGCTCCGCAATACGACGATACGACCACCCGGCCTCGCGGAGTCCGACTAGACGACCTCGCTCAAAGTCCGATAACTGCTGAAATCGTACACGTCTTCCATGTCCAGGCATTGCAGCTTCTTCAGGGTCTTCGCACGTGTCCGTACGCCGACGACTGATTACATTCACTTCGCCGTGCTCCTTAAATACCACCGACGATAATTTGCATATTATGCCATGCTGTGGCGTAAGCGCTCACCGGTTGGTCCCGAAATTAACATCACACCTACGTAAACTCGACCCCATTAACATATGTAAATTTCATGATCGTCCGCCAATTCCTTCTTGGTGTTCTTTTTTCACTTTCCGCCAGTGTATGTACAGATGTGTTGCGTATGAGGTACTGGAGTTTGATAAACATGGGAGAAAACTTTTTGTGGTCAAAATGGAAATTTCTGAAATCATCTCTAAATTGCCACTGTTTACCCTAAACAAACTTACCTGTCTTAAACTCGGCTTCCTTTTAACTTTCGCTTGTATTCAGTTTTTTGGGGATTGTCTTTTTTTCGTACTTTTTTTTTTTTTTTTTGCATCCGACAATAATCAGCTAACGTTTCGGAACTCTATTTACAATCATACCTCTCTGCTCGATCACTGAGATGTCCTTCTGGAAGAGCTCCCCATGCTCGTCACCAATTGAGCCACAGTTTGGTGGAAAGAAATCAGCATGTGATAGCAAGAAGTGCATTTCCAAGGGCATGTTGCACTCCATTTCTTTATAAGAATTAATGTGATCTACAAGCTCCCTAAAGTTTGCTGCTTTAGCATTTTTCAGTAGTCCGGCTGAAACACATCGAAACAATTTCTGCGTTGTTTTCTCTCTTTCACTGAGAACATATTCAAAATGATCATCTTTGAAAAGTTTTTTTATTTATGGACAAATGAAACGCCTACTTAACAGTGACATGCCGTAAACTTTATGTGTAGGTAAACAAAAATTAAAGAAAAAAACATACATCATTTGAAGCGGAATTCCATCCTGCGACCTTTTTTTCATGTTGCGTTACTTTGTCTTAAAATATAGGCTTGCACATCAAAATCTTCAGCAAAACGTTTTCAATTGTTATTAAAACATGTATTTTCTTTGCGCATGTTGCATGAATAGGTGTTTCTTTACATAATTCAAAGACACAAGCATTTAATCCAAACCAAGTGCGTGCGAAGCATTGAACGATTTGTAGATTGTTTTACTGCTTAATCCAGAAGAAGAGTAAAACAAGTTAGTAAAATCATGCCATGCATTGGTTATGATATGCTTTCCAGTTAGTAAAATCATGCCATGCATTGGTTATGATATGCTTTCCAACATACCAGAAATCATTACTCAAGTTATGAGGATAATGGCTGTGGAATAAATCTCGCTCCTGACCTTTGACCCCATTTCGATGATATGTAACAGAACCGATTCAATATACCTCCGGAAAAACATGCTAAAGTTTTGTCGCATTAGAAGTATTTTTTGTCAAGTTATGAGGATAATGGCTGTGCAATACATTTCACTCCTGTGCCCTGACCTTTGACCCCATTTTGATGATATTCAACACAACCGATTCAGTGTCCCTCCGGAACAACATGATAAAGTTTTGTCGCAATAGAAGCATTTTTTGTCAAGTTATGAGGATAATGGCTGTGGAATAAATCTCGTTCCTCTGCAATGACCTTTAACCCCATTTCGATAATATTCAAAAGAACCGGTGCAGTATACCTCCGGAACAACATACTAAAGTTTTGTCTCAATAGAAGCATTTTTAGCCAAGTTATGAGGATAATGGCTGTGGAATAAATCTCGCTCTTGTGTCCTGACCTTTGACTCCATTTCGATGATATTAAACATAATTGGTTCAGTGTACTTCCGGAACAACATGCTAAAGTTTTGTCGCAATCGAAGCATTTGTACAAAAGCTATGACTTATAAGGGCGATGGAATGAATCCAGCTCCTATGTCCTGACCTTTAACAACATTTCGCCCATTTTCAATAGGGTTCGTACCCAGGTTGTCCCCTACCACAAAAAAAGTTCGAAATCGAACCATTTTTACGTGAGTTATTGTGCTGACAGGGAGATAGACAGACGGGCAAAGCTGGATCACATACACTTCTTCAACCTACGGTTGGAAAGTGTAAAAAAACAATTTATTTTTTAACCTAACAAAATCAAAACGAATGGGGTTTGTTTGAATGAGTTCAAGCTCTCTTCGGGGTACCTTTTGTAACACAATCTTTTTTGAGCCCATAAGCTTTCCATATAGGATAGTTATTGGGGATAATTACAATTTGGAAACTACCAGGTGGAAAACTACTTACCCCACTCCCTCCCTCTTGGGTGGGAGTGGGGTAGGTAGTCTTCCTTGAAAAATCCATCTGATTTATGTGCGAAAGCTTGGAACCTTTGATTTTTATTTTATGCCAATAAATTCGGATTATTAGTATATTTCTACTGTTTTAAATCTAAATTTTGACAACTTTTAGGTTCTGCATTTTTTTCATTTGGGAAAGGGTAAAAAGTTTCTAACAGTTTCATTACAAAATAATAAACACGGCCAAGGAAACAGCTTTGGAAATGTGAAACACTACAAACCTTGTGTGTTCGGTAAATAGAAGCGTCCAAATATGTAATAAGTTCGTATGTTTAACCTGCATACTTAACGACAATGTTAAGCAACGCAGATTTGAGGTTGGTCTTTCGTTGTTTACATATTCAGGGTTTTCTGTAAAACTTAAGGAAACGAAAGACTTTAATTTTTCATCATCCGTTCCTTTATTCCACTTTTACAGTTTGTATACATTATCTTGAAGCATTTTAGTGCTTCAGAAAGCTAAGAAATATACAAAAAAGTCGCCGTACAATTCTCCAACTCAGTAAGAAAGAATTCCTCTGAAATTACGCACTAGATAGTAGATCGAAAGAAGCCGAGCTTTCCATTGACTGATGCAACTCTCTATTTTGCATTTCGACAAGTTCGGACAAATCTTTAAGGGAAATAATAGTACCTTGTGTCATTAAATTGTGCGAATAAAAACCTATTCAGGCAATATACGCAAAGGCAACATACATTATATTGACAAAAGTCACCGGACACCCCTTCAAAAGCAAATGAACGGATCCACTGCGTTGTTAAGATGAGCGATGCAGCTGCAAACGGTATAAGAACAAGTCTGCAGATGACCGCGATCATATCGCACTGTGAGGTTGAGTGAAAATGTCGCAGAACTGACTTTGAGAAAAGAAAGATTGTTGGGTGTTATATTAGTGGGTTGTCCATAACAGAAACCGAGAGGCGTTTAAATATACCCAAGTCAACTGTTTTGGATGTACTGAATAAGTGGAAGACACGTGGCGTGCCTGAAGCATCAAAACATACCGGCAGACCAAAGAAAATCAGTGATAGACGACGTTGAAGCCTCAGGAGAGTCATTACAGCTAATCGACGGAGTACTGCACAAGACCTCAGTGTACAGGTGAGTAAAAATGCTGGAACCTCGGCATGTACACGTACCATTATCAGAGAACTTCATTCCATGGGTTACTGTGGTCGTGCGGCAGCCTTTCATCTCCACTCGGAATGCTACTCGTCGTTTAGCATGGTGTAAAGAACATTTATCGTGGACCGTAGATCAATGGAAACGGGTCCTATGGACTGATGAATCCAGATGTACGATCAATCAGTCTGATGGCCTTGTGTGGGGATGGCGGCAGCCGGGGAAACGCTGTTTACCACAGTGTACTGTTCCTACGGTCAAGTTTGGAGCTGGCAGTGTACTCGTGTGGGGGTGTTTTTCGTGGTATCATCCCGGCCTATTGGTTATCGTGTACAAACTTGTTAACCAGCACGTCTACCTGAATATTTTGGACAATTATGCACTACCAACTCTGTGGCAATACTATGGAACCGGAACCGAGCCTTGTTTGGTAAAAGCAGGATATTGCACCGAGTCATAAAGCAAGAAATGTCACGGCGTGGTTTGACGATAATTCCGTATCGTGTGTGGACTGGCCAGCACAGAGCCCTAATCTTAATCCCATAGAGCACCTACGGGATGAAATAGAGCGCCGCATAAGAAGTTCGGAACCAAGGCCTACTACTAAGCAACAGTTAGCGGCAGCATTATGTATTGAATGGAAGCGCATACCTGTCGCTGTGTTCCAAAACTTTGTCGAAAGCATGTCTCGAAGGGTCAGTGTTTTGGATGTACTGAATAAGTGGACGACACATGGCGTGCCTGAAGCAGCAAAACATACCGGCAGACCAAACAAAATCAGTGGTAGAGGACGTCGAAGCCTAAGGAGTGTCGTTACAGCTAATCGATGGAGTACTTACTGCACAAGACCTCGGTGTACAGGTGAGTAAAAATGTTGGAACATCGGTATGTACACGTACCATTATCAGAGAACTTCATTCCATGGGTTACCGTGGTCATGCGGCTGCCTTTCATCTCCACTCGGAATGCTACCCGTCGTTTAGCATGGTGTAAAGAACATTTATCGTGGACCGTATCAATGGAAATTGGTCCTATGGACTAATGAATCCAGATTCGAGATCCATCAGTCTGATGGCCGTATGTGGCTATAGCGGCAGCCGGGGGAACGCTATTTACCACAGTGTACTGTTCCTACGGTCAAGTTTGGAGCTGGCAGTGTACTCGTGTGGGGGTGTTTTTCGTGTTACGGTCCCGGCCTATTGGTTATCTTGTACAAACTTGTTAACCAGCACGCCTACCTGAATATTTTGGACAATTATGGCCTACCAACGCTGTGGCAATACTATGGAACTGAGCCTTGTTGGTACTAGCAGGATAATGCAACGAGCCATAAAGCAAGGATTGTTACGGCGTGGTTTGACGATAATTCCGTATCTTGTGTGGACTGGCCAGCACACAGCCCTGACCGTAATCCCATAGAGCCCCTATGGGATGAATTTGAGCGCCGCATAAAAAGTTTGGAACCAAGGTTTATTACTAAGCAAAAGTTAGCGGCAGCATTATGTACTGAATGGAAGCGTATACCTGTCGCTGTGTTCCAAAACTTTGTCGAAAGAATGTCTCGAAGGGTCAGTGCATGCATTAAGGCTAAAGGTGGATCGACACCGTACTAAAGTATGTCAATAAATGCTATGTTGTGTTTCTTTTCTTGGTGTTAGGTGACTTTTGTCAATATAGTGTATGTTTTCTGAATTTTTTTAATAACAATTCGAAAAGTTCTACTGAAGATTTTGTTATCAAAGCCAAAGTAACGGAAGAATGTAAAAACAGTCGCTGGATGGAATACGCTGTAAATGACGTATGTTTTTTTTTTTTTTTAATTTTTGCATGCTTACACATAACGTTCACGGCACGCCACTGCATGTATTTGATTGCTTCTCGTTCTGTTTGAGGGACTACTGAGCTAACAGGCAACAACAGAAATTGGCAAATCATGGTAAGGCAACAATATTATGGAATGCCTCCAAACCCCATAGTAATCGGACAAAATTTGTTTGTAATTAATCTAAGGGATACAAGAAATTACAAAAAGCAACACTGATGCTCAACCCTTTAAGCAGCCGAAGTATCTGAACCATATAGGACCCAAAATTTTCTGCACTTTCTAAACAGAAATGTTAACAAAGCGGCCGGGTTTTACGAAAATAACGGCAAAACGATTCCTTTTCCTCACTCATCTCAGCAGTACGGACCAGAAACCTGTCATTTGTGAAAAGATATGCCTTCCAGCTCTGTATTCTCTGCTCCATGACCCAAGGCATGATGGGAAAGGGATGGTCCCTCTGCCACGGGCATCATACCACTAGGAAGAAACTAGTGACTGAAATATCGTCTCTCTCCTTTCGTAGGGTCTTGGCCATTGCTATAGACCTTTTAGTAGGTAATCAGGCAGAAAGGAGTACTGACAATCATACCCGCAAATGACTGTTTTTTTTTAACAAGAGAGGTAAGAAAAAAGTAGCGTTCGGTGATGCGCAGGTTCTCTTGTTGCAGACTATTTTTAGACAGCGAATATATTCGTTGGAGCTGATTTCACCCCATTTTGCTAACCCCGAGTTAATTCGTTCCAGCTGGCTGAAGGGTTAGTACGGGAAGGAAAGAAAAATGTCGAAGTAAACAAAATGGATGAATACACACTCTTACGTTCTTATAATTTTTAAGAAAAGAGAGAGATTGAAATTAAAAAAATAGACGCACACGCTATTTATGTTTTTATATTTTTGAAGAAAATAAATATGGAATTTGTGCTTCTTCAATACCTGACGGGAATCGAAAGAAACTGAATGTAATAATAATGTGTTGGAAAACATGCGAGTTTTTGTTATCCTGAAGTGAGATTTAATTTCTTTAAAGAACTGAACAGTGGAAACGAGTCTGTGTGTGTTTTTACATATTTGGCAACTGTCTCGTTTGACTCGAGGACAAGTGAACTTTTTCCGCATGTGTTAATATGAGAATCTTCTGAGCAAGAGTAATTTTCAATAAAAAAATTTTCGTACCTTACAAACTGCCCTTGGTAATCGAAATATTTCCAAAGTTAGTCATTAGCCAATGAAAGTTGAAAGTATTTAACGGACCTTAAAGGGGTAAATATTGAACTAAAGGCAGGCATCTAATTGCAGTTTTCTCTTTTTGGCAGTTTGAGAATTAATTTTGCCAGTCGTTTCAAAAACCAATGTGATCAATGTATTTTGTCTTAGAAAAATGCGATTTGCTGGATCGGAGGTTTCTTGGCTATTGATTTTGGATCTTAAAAGTAAAATTTGAATTTCCGAGGTAAAATTCTAGTTTCCTTGTGACAGAAGAATGCAGTGATTGGGCTGTAAATAAATTCGTTAGGCTCGTATGAAATACCTCTTGGCTGTCCCGGTGGCGCAGTGGTCTAAGCGATGGCTTTGTAAAGGTTGTGTTGACCTGTGCTCCGTGTTTGACCTGCGTTTATTTGTGTTCTTTTGTGTGTGTGCCGTCATTTTGTGTATCTCCTGTGTTGTGAACGTCTCCTGTGTCGATTGAGTCCGACCTTAACGTCCTGCAAGTAAAACTTTACTTGTACTAACTCTTTTTCCGTCCTGGCTTTGCCCAGGGTCGGGTTTAGCAGGCCAGCTATTGCAAATGGCGGCGACCGCATCTGATAGGCCAGGTCTGAAGCTTGACAGCAAAGCATTGCCCCCGCCTGGCCACGTTCGGTCATCGTCACTACCACACGCATCTGGCTTCCAAGCCGCGTTATCTGATGTTACCACCTCTTCTTCCAACTTTATGGATGTTGATTTCCCGACATTCTCCACCACAGTGGCCGTCCCGGTGGCGCAGTGGTCTAAGCGATGGCCTCTGATCATTCGTCCGAACGGGGTCCGGGTTCGAATCCCGGTGAGGCATGGATGTTATGTTTGTCTTACGGCACTGGCTCTCTCCCTTCCCTGGAACCAGTGACCCTAAATTAGGGACGGGCGACTGCTTATAGCCCATTGAGTTGCTCACGGTGGTCGTTAAAACCTCCAATCAAACAAACCACTACAGTGACGTCATTAACTTCTTCAGTATCCGTTGCCTCTGGTACTTCATCTGCTCTCGCGAGCACTGCGTCTCGACCTTCCCCATCTCCGCCCATTCCTACGGCAACTCTACCTTATGCTTCCGTTGGGAAGGGTACCAGTTCATCTTCCTCTACAGCGAAGAATCAATGTACAACGCCTCTTGATATGATTGTCACTAGAGACAACAAGAAATTACGCATCGAAATTCCGGAAACTTCAGCTGCTGGGCAAGAGGTTTTACGCACACAGAAACTTGGCATATGTTTTGATGCCCTCCCGGACACCAGCCTTAAGAAATACTCCTTAGCCGTCCGCCGAATCCTCCCTAAGGGAGCAATCACCCATATGGCAAGAAAACCTAGGACTGTTCTCATCTATTTTGCGAAGCCAGAGTTTGTGGAGCGCGTCTTATCTGACGGACTGCATGTTGGGGATCATACCTTACTGGGAGTCCCACTCACGCAGCGCCCTGTACTTGTTACGTGCTACCCCATACCACCAGAAATCAAGGACCATTACCCTTTCCCGTTGTGGAAAAGTAGTTGGTTATATTTCCACTCTGTCTTCCGCACCAACAGACCCAGATGACAGGAACATCTTAGGTCTGCGTCGCCAAGCAAGGATCCTGTTCCCTACTGAAGATGCCATTGCTGATTGCCCTACTGTCCTCACTGTGGTTGTAGGGAAACAGATTTTCCGGATCGATATCGTTACTGCCTTGCATTGTTATAAATGCAAGGCATATGGCCACATCCAATCACATTGTCCTTATGTATCTACCAAGCCACCTATTTCCATACCGCCCGAAGTCAACACCCCACCCTCAACACCAGTTTCTCTGGCCACACCAAGTTCGGCTCCACAGACGTCCTTGATCCCTGCTACTGTTGTTCCAGAGGCTTCTCCCCTAGCAAATGATGATTCATCATCAGTCTCCAAGTCTTCGATCTCTACTACAGGAACTTTGGCCACCTCTCCATCGTTGTACCCACTTGCTGCTGTGGTACCTCTACGTTCTTCGGAGGGTATTATCTCAGAAAAGGAATGGCAACCCCTCCGTCGTGTTGCTTCATCTTCTTACCTTGGATCCCCCAATGTGGAGTCAGATCTAACTGTCTTACACCCCACCCCCCCCAGCTTCTCCCGGCGTTCCCACGTTGAAACGTACCAGACAGAGTTCAATCTCGCCTGTGACGTCTTCTCCACGCTGCTCTCGTTCCCGTTCGCCAATTCGACAGTCTTTCTTTCCAACAGCAGTTCCTACATCTCTTAAGTCCCCAGCTGTTCCAAAATTGTTGGATCAAAAAGCTTTCGCAGAATATCTGGAAACTTTCCCTGCATTAGACGGGCCGCTGGCGCCGTCTGATCTTGCTCTCATCATACTCAATTAACTGTCACGTCCTCTCAAGCAGCTAGACTGCGTTCAATCACGTAATGCTCAGCTTCCTGCTATTATCACCCAACTTCAGAATCTACTTGCTCTTTTGCCGAAAATTGACACAGTCACTAATGCGCAGACATCTAACTTAAAGAAACATGTAACCAGTCTTCACAGAAGTGCTGATAGTAATATTCAACCACTACAACTTCTTTCAAGTTAAAATTACTTTCTTTAAACTGTAAGGGATGCTCCGTCCCTCCTACCAATGCGTTAGTGTTTGAAGACATTACTCCGCATGATGCGGATATATTATTGCTACAGGAGACTGTCATCCCAACACCCCATACCACCGGTGGCGAACCTGGCCATTTCAATTCTACCATGTCCATCGACTTAGTCTTCACGCAGGACTTGCGGTGGCCATCCATTTTCGTCTTCGATCCTTCATTACTGATATCACGGTCAAACCGATTTATCGTGACCTCCTGCAGCTTCTGTCCTTCCGACTTCACAACTTCCGATACCTTATCTATCTTCAACATCTATGTTTCTGACTGTCGTTTTGAGCATTTGTTTCCTGTGTTCAAGGTCTTCCGGCCACTGATATTGTCATCTTAGGTGGTGATTTTAACTGCACCCTTGACCCATCCCTCGACAGATCGGACGGTTCCACTGATACCAGGTATTTTCTTACCAGAGCACTTTTTACAACCAGCTACAACTCCAAGATTCTTTTTGACACCTGCACTTACTTCTTCGTTCGTACACCTGGCGCTCCTACTCCACTTCCTCCCCTACAACTGCCCGACTTGACCGATTTTATGTTTCTTCAATTCTTCTTCCTTCAGTTATCTCCCTTTCTCACACACCGACAGTTTCTTCCGACCACAGCTGTGTCGTAATGTGTATTCACACCGGTCCATCTCCTCGGCAATACTACCGTACTTGGACCCTTGATGATGATCTTTTACTTGATTCAACGTACGTAAATTCCATCCAATCGCAGCTCCAACAAGCCTTATATACGCTCCATTTTGCTTCTTGTCCCTTGCAACACTGGTTAAATGTCAAATCCCAAATTCTTCTTTATACCAAACAATATTCCCACGAAAAACGTAATACCGCCTCTATGAAGATTGATGCTGCACGCTCGATTTTTTCCACCCTAGATCTCGATTCTCTGCTGTTTTCTCATTACCAAGCTGAACTTCGTGCCTTGGTACTTCCTGTCTCCCAACAAGCTCTTCACCGCCTCAAGCTCCTTTATCTCCAGCCAAATGTCTATGTATGTGCACAAGTTCAAAACCTGGAATTCCACAAACGTTCTGCTCATCACCTCTGTAATCTGAAGTTACCCGATGGAACTGTTACTAATGACCCCACTCTCATTTGCTCCGGTGTTGGAACATATTTCCAGTCACGTTTTGCTCAGTTCCAGTCAAGTTCTCCGCATGCTGATTCGATTCTTCGTGCCTTACCACATATTCCATCGCATCTTGTTACATCTCTTTCTATGCCTATCACCCCAGCAGAAGTAGTACAGTCACTTGCCTTACTTAACTGTCACTCGTCACCTGGTCTTGACGGGTTGACAGTTAATTTCTTTCGTACGTTTTCCTCTTTCCTACACCCTCTCCTATTGCCTTGCTTTACAGCTGCATTTTCCTTATCTGTTCTTTCCCCCGCTTTTACTCTAGCTCACATCATTCTTCTTCCAAAGAAGGGGTGTCTGCTGGAGTTGGATAACTGGCGTCCTATATCCATCCTTAATGTTGACTACAAGATTTATACTAAAATACTCTCCTTTCGATTGAACCCTGTCCTTCCCACCGTCATACATCCCAATCAAACGTACACCATCCCTGGCCGAAGCATTCATACTAATATTAATCTCCTCCGTGACTCATATTGCCTTGCCCACCTTTCCTCCGAGCCTTTAGCCTTCCTCAATCTTGATCAGAGGCAGGCCTTTGATAACGTGAGTCATCAGTGGCTTGCCTCTGTGCTCTCTGCCTTCGGTTTCCCATCTGTCTTCATCACAGCCCTCCTTGCCCTGTACCAGGACTCAGTTGTCCATATCCGGACGGCCTCCTTCCTTACAGCCCCCATTCCGTTTCGTAAGGGCATCCGTCAAGGATGTCCTCTCTCCGAACAACTTTTCTCTCTAGTCTTTGAGCCTTTTCTTTCTCTATCCGTTCTCTTCTACAACCTCCCCCCTCCACCATTCAGCATAGCACCAGGCACCATTTTATCGTTCTTACTGCCTACGCCGATGATCTCACAGTTCTCATCCGAGAAGAATGGCAATTCACAATTGTTCTTGCATGGTATCAAGTGTATGCTGTGGCTTCCGGCGCTTCGTTAAACCTTTCAAAGTGTACAGGCTTGTGGTGTGGCTCCTGGAGGCATCGCCCCGATGCACCGTGGGGCGCTCGTTGGACTTCCACCAGTCAAAAGATGCTTGCGGTGCACATTGGCAGCCGGGTCTCAACAGCGGCTGCCACCTGGAGACCCCTCGTCAGAAAACTACGTCACACCACTGGTCCAAGCTCAAGTGCTGTTTGACCTACCACAGTCGTGCACGGCTTTCTGGCACCCACATCCTCTCGTTAGTTTATCATTCCTGGATTGCACAACCACCACCAGCCTACCTTCAAACTGCAACAACATCAGCAATGCTCAGCATTGTTTGGTCATCTACTCATTGGTTATCTTCCTCAGTATTGTCTCTACCTTCGACTTGTGGTGGCCTCAATATGCCAGAGATTACCATACGTTATAAAGCTGTAAGAATTTTCAATTTCCTCCGTTAGACAGTTCAACCAGACTCTTCCGCTTCCATTCTTCTGCTTAATGTTCTGACTTCCCCCTTAATCCCTGCCTCACCGTCCATCTTCTTCTCAAGATGGATATTCACACTGTCATCCCCCCCCCCGTTTTCCTCTAATCTACCATGAAGCTGTTCAGTTCCTTCGTTCTTTACCGCTCATTCGTCAACCCCCTCTTCCACTCTTGATCTTCTTTCCAAGCCTCTTTTTTTCTCCTCCGTCCTCCATCCCCCTACTGCCCACTTTTTCTTTTTCCCCGCATGGCTACACGCTGGTGCAGTTTCCGTTTCCCAACTGGTCCTCCCCGATTTTTCATGGAAACCCGTTTCCGACCTTTTCCCCACCCTCCCACCCTCGCCCGAACTCTCTGATAACTTCCTCCAACTTAAACATGCTCTTCAATCCCTTTTTCCTTCCCTAGTCGATTTCTCTGGCCTCCTTTCCGTTTCCTCTGCCTCTCTCCCTTTTCCGTTCTTCCTTTCCTTTTCCGGTGATCTCCTCCCTCTCCACAGTCTTTCCACCCGTACCCTGTAACGTTTTCTCCGTTCTTCTTCTGCGGTGCCTTGCCCTATTCCCTCTGTCCCTTCTTTTGCACTAACCTCGGTCTGGTCTACTGCCTAACATTCACCCGGCCCTCTCCTCAGAACTTAATGTGCACTGGAGGTTTTTGCACAATCGACTGCCAGTCCCTTCGACTTTGTTCCGGAGAAATATAGTACCATCAGATCTCTGTCCTTTTTGTAATGTCGTTGGAGACGTCTTACACATGTTTGTTTACTGTCCGACGCTGCTCCCACTATTTCACAGTATGTTCCAACTTGCACAGCCTTCTTGCACCAGTGATCTCACCCTAGAAGATTATCGTTTCCTCGGCCACTGTTCTACAAGTTTCTCCTCTATTTCACCAGTTTGTTCGTATTTATTTATCTTAGCTAAATATATTATTTTCTCTCACCTGCTACAGTTACAAGATCCAGATCCTATCACATTCTCTACCTCCTTGGTTGCTCACTACCGCAACAGGGTTAAAGCCAGACTCACCCTGGAATACTCCTTGACGAATGACGCGGCACGGTTACCTGCCGCCTTCAAAACATGGTCACCGTGTCGTCCCTGGTTTCGGTTTTCTAGTGCTCAGACTGTTCATCTGCTGTTTTAATAAACCTACGTCGGAACTTTCAATTTTTACTGTTCCCTCACCATGTTTCCTCCTGGAACTGGATTGTGTTTGCTTCCTGCTGATGTCACCTTTTGTACACAGTTCTCTTCATCCTCACAGTGACTCTCTGCCACCAGTGATTCCCATGTCACTAGAACTGCACGAATTTTTTTCTGTAAATTGTTTCGCTCCAGTGATGTTCCAAGACTTCAATGAACAATTATCCCAGAGCTACTGCTGTTTACAGCAAATAATGCAATGCCTGTCATTGCTCATTTGTACAATTATCATTTCATTGTAAATATCTACATTTTGTTTTATTTCTCCCCTTCTCTCACACTGCGTGTGAGGTTGGGGATGTTCTGTTGTAATTCTTTTAAGTGAATAAAAGTGAATATTGAAACTAAGCGATGGCCTCCGATCACTCGTCCGAGAAAGGTCCAGGTTAGAATCCAGTCGGGCATGGATGTTGTGTTTGTATAACGGCACTGGCTCTCCCCCGGGACGGGAGACTGCTTATAGCTCATTGAGTTGCTCATGGTGGTCGTTAAAATTCCAATAAAAAAACAAACCCTCTCCAGTGGAATGACAGAGCTCTTTAGCATCTAATGTCAGGTCTGTTTTTTTTCATGAATGAAATACAAACGTTTCGTTTAGTTAGAATGTATTGTATTGCAGAGATGTGATGATTGTGAGAAGTAATGTGTTGTTTAACATTATGTATGTAGTGAATGTTTGTTTTTCTTTGTGTTTCAGGTATCTGTGGCCATGAGTGTGTGAAGTTTTTTTGCCAGTGAGAGGGCTCCGAAGGGACACTCCAGATGTCACCCAATTGGGAAAAAGAACCCGAAGCTCAAGTGCCCTCAATACACCTACTCCAATGATATCAAGGGCTGCTTCAGTCATCATCTGCTTACCCATAGTGGAGGGAAGTCACACAAATGCTCAACCTGTGGCAAAGCATTCCGTAAGAAACGGAATCTCACGAGGCACATTTTGATCCACACAGGAGAGAAGCCACATAAGTGGAGTCGTGTTCAAAGACATTCAATTCCGTCTTTGCTTTAAGATATCACAAAGCCAGCCATCTTAAACAGAAGGACTACATGTGTAAGACATGTGGAATAACATTCACTAAAGCTGTCACTTTAAAATTCTACATGAAGACCCATATGGGACAGAGACCTTTCATGTGTCAGATGTGCAGACACAGGTTTACACGTAAGGATAGTTTGAATTGTCACATCATCTCTAAGAACACGAGGGACTTTCCACACAAGTGTGATCGGTGCCACAAGGAATTCCTACTACCTAGTAGTCTTCGGCAGCACGTCAGCATCCATCACTCGAATGAGGAGTGAATCCCATAACAACAACACTTTTTAATTCTGTTCACTCTGGGTGTTGAATTTGCAGTTTATCCCTTACAGTTAGTTGCTTCCTTTATGTTTGTGTTTTCAAAATTCAGTTATCATTGAAATTACTTTCACTCTGAAATCCTTGACATAAATCTGATTTTGAGATAAACTGTTAATATTGTTCACTTAAGATTAAAATTTTGCTTAATGTTTCTCAATTTACCATATGGTGTCTTACTTTATTTGTTAGTCAATGTGGTTTCAGTCGTTTATCCAGCACTCGAGGAAGGCTTTTAATTTATTTCACTTGTTTATTTGTGTATTTTTGCATGGATGTAGGAATTTAGAGGAGACACTGTTCCGTATTTCTCTCATGCCAAGGCCATAAAGCTGGAGTTGTCGTGATGTTACTGTTCTGCGGGAAAAGCAGTTGCCACTGTTATGATTGAAACACATTATTTCGGAACGGAAACGAAATATCAGAACAGAATCTTTTTTTATTTTGTATTTTTTTTGGTTGGGAGTTTACCGAGAATTGCGAGCAACGCTATGGGCTATAAGTTGTCGCCCGTCCGTAATTTTCGGGCCGCCGGTTCCAGGGACGGTGAAGAGCCAGTGCCCTGAGACAAACACAGCATCCATGTCTTAATGGGATTCGAACTTTAACCCATCTCGGGCGAATGTTTAGGAGACAGCGCTTGAACTACTGAGCAACCGGTTAACCATGATTTCCAATGAAACCCCGCACATTACGCCGGAAACGCATCGGAGTTCTCGCTTCGGAAACGAACAATCGAAATCGATTTTTCCATATCACTCGCTGAGAATATTTCCTCCGAAGCATTTGCGCATGCGTAAATCAAAAGCATCTGCCTCAGCTTTTCACTTCATCACATCGACAGATGACCAAAGCTTTGCGAGACATGATCTGTGCGTTTAGTGGTTTTGCCTTTTTGGAAGTTGTGTTGTTATAATTTTTTTAGAAGTATCTTTTGAAGAAGAATAAATTTTCAGCAGTTATGAAAATTGAAATTCACCAATTAGGAAAATTGGAGAACAGCTAGAGGGTTAGGAATCTCTCGTGTTGGACATCGATGGTGTTGGAATCATATTACAGAACACTTGGCCTCATGGGGGGACCCCTTCGGTGCGCCCCTGGTCTCTTACCACACTGTCTCTCTCCCTTGCCTTTAACCAGTGGCTTCAAACACGGAATGGGCTTAAAATGTCTCTGGGGTGCTTACGAAGCTCCACACACACACAAAAAAAAAACTTTCCAGACTATTCTGCCTTTTTTTTAATTGACGAACGTTTTGCAGTTTTCCTTTATGTTGAAATCCTCAAGGGTGGCATTACCAACCAGCGTAGGAAGGCATCGCTTTTGGCTGTCTAGTTTTCCCGTCTGACATAATTTTTCCATTGTTTCCTCGTAAGAAATTATGCAAGCAGGTTGTTGCCAAGATCAGGTTGTGTCTAAAATAAACAACCTATAATTATATCAGTTAAGTTAAAAAGAAAATATAACATTTGTAATTCTATACAGTACGCACAATACTACTTTCAGCGCAGACATCTTCCAAATGAATGATTCACATTCCGATTGTGTTTTTCCGACTTACCGTGTGTGGACAAACTTCATTTCTGGTCGGACGTGTGCAGATGAGAAAGGTTCGTTTCCCTTCCTTGCCGACGTCGTGTGTGACAATCTTTAAAGGCACTATTTTTTGCAACGGAAGAATATTAAAAACACTACAGCGTGGTTAGGAATATATGCGTACAACATCAGATAAGTTTTAACCTGGCAAGTGGAAATCAAAATTTGCAAAGAAAGTACAAAATATAAATATAAAATACACCATCTATCAACAAGTAATTGGACACCTGTGATAGCAAAGGAAAATGAGGTTTATTCACCTTCAATAGTTGGTGGAGCATCCACGAGCGGCGATTACAGCTGCGATCCTCCGGGGCATACTCTCAACCAAGCTTTCTACGACGGCTAGCGGTATTTTCTTCCACTCGGCTTGGAGAAGACAGGTCAGTTCCTTCACCGATTTCGGACGGTGGGGGCACCCCTTAAGTCGACGCTCCAACTCGTCCCAGAGGTGCTCGATAGGGTTAAGGTCCGGGCTCTGCGCAGGTCAGTCCATTCGATTAACCCCATTGTCACCATACCAAGCCATGGTGGACCTCGCAACATGACAGGTGGCATTGTCATCCTGAAAGTAACATGGGTCCACCCCGTAAAACTGCCACAACGTAGGAAGCGCATGGTCATCCAAAATGGTGCAGTAGGTCTTGGCGTTGAGTCTACCAGGAATTGCGACCAAGGGTCCCGTGCCATACCAGGAGAAACACCTCCATAGCATAATTCCACCGCCGCCGAACTTCACAGTTGGCACAATACATTCCAACAGGAGGCGTTCTCCAGGCAGACGCCAAACCCAGACCCTGCCATCCGAACGGTAGAGGGTAAACCTTGATTCGGCGCTCCAGAGAACCTGTTTCCACTTTTCATCGGTTCACTGCCGACGTTCTTTGCATCACGTTAGCCAAGCAGCGCTATTGGACTTGGTGATCAAAGGCTTGTGGGTGGCAGCACGTCCATGATAACCGAGCATATGGGCTTCTTTACGGATGGTATTCATCGAAAGAACACTCCCGGATGCCTGTTGAAACTCCTCGTGGATGTGGCCCATCGATTTGGTGCGGTTCGTCCGAATTTCTCTGGCCAGCACCCGTCGGTTTCTAACTCCCAGTTTTGTGGGTCTGCTGGGTCGGGGCACATTCAGACAGTCACCTGTCATCTTCCACTTGCCAATCACGTAGGCCACTGTCGATTTTGGGTACTTCAACTCGCTGGATATGTCACGTATGGATCGGCCATTTCTGTGATACCCGACGATTTCACCTTTCTCGAAATCAGAGAGCTCCGAACTGCGTGGCATCTTGCATGCGACTGGTTGCGTTGTTGTTTCCCACACGATATTTAACGACGGCGACCATGACGTGTATCAGGACTACAGATATCGTCGATTGCAGGGGTGTCCAGTTACTTGTTGGTAGATAGTGTAAATGCACAATAAAGTTTCCCGGAAGCTTGATATGAACACGCTGGAAAACGTTTCTGAAACAAGAAAAAAATCTGCCCTGGCAAACTTTTTTAAGAAGAATTATCGTTTTTTTTTTAAAGCACAAATTCAAATGCTTTTCAACGGGAGATATCCGTAAGATGGTTATCAACGCTATGAAGAGAGCCAGCAACACGGAATGATACTACATTTGATCGACTTCAAAAATCTGTGCTCAGGGTGTTTACTGTAAATTCTTACCTCTATATTTTTTCTAATCAAATTTAATCACAGTTTGCATTTTGTGGCTTAGGTTATTGTTTAAAACATTTGTTTGAGAGTGTCTTCTTTTTAGACAAATTTTACACTCATTCATTATGCCTGAGATAATTTCTCAGTTTTATGTTATATGCTTGTATGTTTAATAATTGCCATTACCTTTACTGGACAACCTGTTCTCTTAAAATTTTTATTTGAGTTTTAATATTATATTTTTTTTTCAAAAACTGCTTTTTTTACGAAAAATTTCCGACCATATTCTGTTGTACAGGGTGTTCAGAAATTATGTACACAATTTCAAAGTTTATTCGTACAAAAAGTATTTGCGATACTAATGTTTTACGTTTTGTCGAAGATTAAGCAAGTTCTAAAGTTTATAGCTTTGCAATCAATGCACTTTCACACGTACACCATTCGTAGCGCGGTGTATGTCGAGGCGGTAGTCGATTTTGGACCAAGTACGGTGCAGAATGTCTGGGGTGACGTGGAGGAAGGCAGCGGTGGTGCGCGCCTTCCGGTCACGGAAGGAGGCAGCCTTTGTCCGGTAGACAATGTCTTTAAGGAACCCCCATAAAAATTCACAGGGGGTGATGTCTGGCGAAATGGGGAGGTCATGCCATTGGACCTCCGCATCCAATCCACCGACCAGGGAAGTGCTGCATCCACGAACGTCTGATGACCAATGAGGAGGAGCCTCATCTTGCTGGAAAATGACGTCTGGAATCTCCTGCAGTTGCGGAATGACGAACAGTTGTAACATGTCCAGGTATGTACCGCCAGTTATGGTTGGTTCATCAAACAAGAAGGGTCGAATCACTCTGTGCTGAATAATGCCACACCAAACAAGGCTGTGTCTAGTGTGTTCCAGGACAGCATGGGGATTTTCCGAACCCCAAATTCGGCAATTATGCTTGTTGATGGTACCCGACACATGAAATGCTGACTCATCACCAAAACAGATTCTTGACAGCAATATGGGGTCGCTATCAATGCGATGAAGCATTTCTACGGCAAACACTGCGCGGCGCGATTTGTCATTGGGCTGCACCCTTTGCACCAGCTGCATTTTGTAGGCGTAAAGACGAAGTTTGAGTAGCACTGTGTAGGCGTAAAGACGAAGACGTTTGAGTAGCACTGTGTAGGCGTAAAGACGAAGACGTTTGAGTATCACTGTGTAGGCGTAAAGACGAAGGCGTTTGCGGCATTTCTCTGGACTTGAGTCAGCGATTTCGACTCCGCAAACCACATCACGCAAGCAGCTTTTTCCTGTGTCGTCGCCATTTTCGCCATGTTGTGTCACACTGCACTCCCAGGAACCTAACTTCACCTATCAAAGGAAAAATAAAACTTTACAACTTGCTTAAACTTGGACAAAACGTAAAACATTCGTATCGCAAATTTTTTGTAAAACATAAATTCTATTAATATTCCCAATAGTTGTGCGACCCCAAGCCAAGAGACAATAAGATAGAAATGGATAAATAAATGAAAAATACAATAGAAACTTAACCCTGGCAGGCACCAAACTTGAAATCCTATAAATGACCCCAATGCGGGATCTGAGCCCAACCGCAATTTCACTAACATGTTCATCCCATCTCAAATTATCTTGTAAATATACACCCAAGAACTTTACAACAGCCTGAAAGTCAAGGGGCACTCCATTAAATAATATCCCATTTGCAATATCCACTCTTCGCCTGCATCACGAAAATAGTACACTAGTAGTTTGGGAAAACTTTATTGTTAAGGAATTACAGCAAAAACAACGAAAGTAATCCTGAAGTTCCAGATTCACATGTGGGATCAACTCAGATAGTGTCCCCGGAAAAAAATAGGCTTGTGTCATCAGCATATAAAATAGGAGTAGCACTTGAAGTAATAGTAAATTAATCACTAACATAAATTAAAAATAATAACGGGCCCAAAACTGATCCCTGAGGAGCGCGGGGGCGTTTGCCCCCTCTGCCCCCACGGTTCCGACGCCGCTGGGTCACAAACCCATTTTTTACAATAATTCAAAATAGCAACCAGTAAAATGTTTAGAATTGCTGTGATATATACTTTGGCGAAGGGTGAATCTAATGTCGCGGGTGGCCTAGTGGTCAGCGTTCGTGATTGCCATGGAGATAACCTCAGGTTTGATCCTGGGCAGGTACGAACGTTCGAACCACTGAATACCCGCTGTGCGTCGGATGGGCACGTTAAGCCGTCGGACCCCGGGTACTGGCCCCCGGTAGTAAAAAAGGGCGTCTTCTGCCTCGCTTCCGTGTGACTTTCCTATTGGGCACTCTAGCCCAAATCTCCTAGCTTCCTATTTCTAAGGGTTGTTTAAGACCTGGCGTCAGACATTTCCTTCCTAAAATCATCTACATATGATCTGATCTGATCTGATGGGCACGTTAAGCCGTCGGACCCCGGGTACTGGCCCCCCGGTAGTAAATAAGGGCGTCTTCTACCTCGCTTCCATGTGACTTTCCTATGGGGCACTCTAGCCCAAATCTCCTAGCTTCCTATTTCTAAGGGTTGTTTAAGACCTGGGGTCAGACATTTCCTTCCTAAAATCCTCTACATATGATCTATGATGGGCACGTTAAGCCGTCGGACCCCGGGTACTGGCCCCCGGTAGTAAATAAGGGCGTCTTCTGCCTCGCTTCCGTGTGACTTTCCTATTGGGCACTCTAGCCCAAATCTCCTAGCTTCCTATTTCTAAGGGTTGTTTAAGACCTGGCGTCAGACATTTCCTTCCTAAAATCATCTACATATGATCTGATCTGATCTCCGATGGGCACGTTAAGCCGTCGGACCCCGGGTACTGGCCCCCGGTAGTAAATAAGGGCGTCTTCTACCTCGCTTCCATGTGACTTTCCTATGGGGCACTCTAGCCCAAATCTCCTAGCTTCCTATTTCTAAGGGTTGTTTAAGACCTGGGGTCAGACACTCCCTTCCTAAAATCCTCTACATATGATCTGATCTGATGTGATGGGCACGTTAAGCCGTCGGACCCCGGGTACTGGCTCCCCGGTAGTAAATAAGGGCGTCTTCTACCTCGCTTCCGTGTGACTTTCCTATCAGGCACTCTAGCCCAAATCTCCTAGCTTCCTATTTCTAAGGGTTGTTTAAGACCTGGGGTCAGACACTCCCTTCCTAAAATCCTCTACATATGATCATGATGGGCACGTTAAGCCGTCGGACCCCGGGTACTGGCCCCCGGTAGTAAAAAGGGCGTCTTCTGCCTCGCTTCCGTGTGACTTTCCTATTGGGCACTCTAGCCCAAATCTCCTAGCTTCCTATTTCTAAGGGTTGTTTAAGACCTGGCGTCAGACATTTCCTTCCTAAAATCATCTACATATGATCTGATCTGATCCGATGGGCACGTTAAGCCGTCGGACCCCGGGTACTGGCCCCCGGTAGTAAATAAGGGCGTCTTCTACCTCGCTTCCATGTGACTTTCCTATGGGGCACTCTAGCCCAAATCTCCTAGCTTCCTATTTCTAAGGGTTGTTTAAGACCTGGGGTCAGACACTCCCTTCCTAAAATCCTCTACATATGATCTGATCTGATGTGATGGGCACGTTAAGCCGTCGGACCCCGGGTACTGGCCCCCGGTAGTAAATAAGGGCGTCTTCTACCTCGCTTCCGTGTGACTTTCCTATCAGGCACTCTAGCCCAAATCTCCTAGCTTCCTATTTCTAAGGGTTGTTTAAGACCTGGGGTCAGACACTCCCTTCCTAAAATCCTCTACATATGATCTGATCTGATGTGATGGGCACGTTAAGCCGTCGGACCCCGGGTACTGGCCCCCAGTAGTAAATAAGGGCGTCTTCTACCTCGCTTCCGTGTGACTTTCCTATCGGGCACTCTAGCCCAAATCTCCTAGCTTCCTATTTCTAAGGGTTGTTTAAGACCTGGGGTCAGACACTCCCTTCCTAAAATCCTCTACATATGATCTGATCTGATGTGATGGGCACGTTAAGCCGTCGGACCCCGGGTACTGGCTCCCCAGTAGTAAATAAGGGCGTCTTCTACCTCGCTTCCGTGTGACTTTCCTATCGGGCACTCTAGCCCAAATCTCCTAGCTTCCTATTTCTAAGGGTTGTTTAAGACCTGGGGTCAGACACTCCCTTCCTAAAATCCTCTACATATGATCTGATCTGATGTGATGGGCACGTTAAGCCGTCGGACCCCGGGTACTGGCTCCCCAGTAGTAAATAAGGGCGTCTTCTACCTCGCTTCCGTGTGACTTTCCTATCGGGCACTCTAGCCCAAATCTCCTAGCTTCCTATTTCTAAGGGTTGTTTAAGACCTGGGGTCAGACACTCCCTTCCTAAAATCCTCTACATATGATCTGATCTGATCTGATGGGCACGTTAAGCCGTCGGACCCCGGGTACTGGCCCCCCAGTAGTAAATAAGGGCGTCTTCTACCTCGCTTCCGTGTGACTTTCCTATCGGGCACTCTAGCCCAAATCTCCTAGCTTCCTATTTCTAAGGGTTGTTTAAGACCTGGGTCGAAAATAATGAAATATTCCCCTTTCCCTAATGCTTACCACCGCGAAGTCCTGAGCCCACGCAGTACATGATTACTCACACAGTCCATCGTAATGTTGAACTTTCAGTAGTTCTAGTTTTTCTGGTTTACCTACGGTTTCTATGGAACATCATTCGACTTATACTTCACTAAAACGTTTGCTAGGCTTGTGGTAAAATTAAATAATTTTCATTGATCCGGAAATATGGAAGTTTAAAGTATTCATAGTAACATCCATTTTCCATAAGATAGAGTGGTTGACCCCTTCATCTACAGTTCTGATGCAATATGAGTAGTCTTGTTTCTTTCTGTTAAGGTGTTTAAGTGAACTACAAAGAAAGTTCAACATTTTGATGTCAGTTCACTACATTTGAACGAAGTTATTTTAGTTCTTTCCCAACCTACGCAATGTGGACGGATGTTTCTTTGTTGTCTTTTCATTCGAGAAAATCTCGGCTGTTCTGAGGTTTGAGACGGAACGGAAACAAATGAAAACCTCTGCAAGGCTAGCCGTTTTCTTTGGGCATTGAATTCTTTAGAAAATATTGCTGTTGCACAATGACTGTTCAATATCCAAAGGTTATGATAAACCACTGAACAACTGTACTCCAAAAGGCTAGCCATACCTACAGTCAGCTTACTTGAGATAGTTGAAATTCATTTCCAATAATTCTCTTAGATTTCCTTCATTAACCTAAAATGGCCGTTCAGTAATCCCTTAATGTCTAAATGTAAGGGAAAAAACATTGGAAACAAACATTCGCACACTCTTTTCTTCTGAAAGTACTTTAATGTTTCGTACACGAGTATGTCACAATGCACGGAGATGCTAGTTTATTACGCACAATCGCATACTGCTCGTCTCATATATGACTCGCTCCAACATGTGAGCTGGGCGTGCTGAATAAATCAAACATACCAGCTCATTGAGCGTCAGCGAGTATCCTTCGATTGAGGGTTGGAATGAGCAAAACCAATGACTTGAGAGATTTTGAACGTGACGCGATAGCTCCAGGCTTGCCAATCGAACATCTTCCAGTTTCCGATATTCGCTCTCGCATGATTCCCGCAGGCTTCCTTTGATGCGTCAGTCAAAAGTTCTTAACGTTTTATTCAGATTTTATGCCTGTTTTTTCTTCAAGAAGTGAAACTCTCTCCAAATAGTAAAACTATATCAGAAGTCCGAATTTATTGGTTTAAAATAAAACTAAAATTTTTCCAAGCTTTCACACATCAACCAGATGACTTTTTCAAGGAAGGTAGACAGCAAACTAGCATGCTTCAACAACTTCAGCGCGGTGACTTGACAATAAACGAACAGATGTTATTGTAAGTATTCATTCGAAGACATGTGGTTGTTATGTCCGTTTAGCATGCGGAATCCTGGAAAGAAAGCAAAAGGCATTAACTACTGCATTTTTGTCATTCCAATGTACTATCTCTTGGAGACCTCCGGATATTGTAGAAGGATAGCATAAACACATAAACACCTCATTCTTTAGAAAGTGGGGGATTGTCAGTATTTTCCTTAAGCATGGCACATAAAGATGACGGAGATCTTATGCCGATACCACGGTTCATCTTCTGGAGTACGTTCTTTAGTTGATAGGAAACATTTGATGTCTAGGGAATTGAGCCTAGCTAGGTAGCGTAGCTGCGGCATAAAAAGGTTAACACGATTGGTTCTGATTTTTTCGATATACACTGACGGAAAAAAATCCCAACGCCACGAAAAAATAGTTGTAGAGGAATGAAATGGCGGCAATACATTTGTATAGGTAACATTTAATCGATTAAGGTTTCAAGATCACAGCTTAATGTAAGCGCGAGAAGAGCCATTTTAAATGTGAAATGCTGGTACATTAATAACCGGTGTAACCACCAGAATGTTGAATGCAAGCACGCAAACGTTCATGCATTGTGTCGTACAGGTGCTGGATGTCAGTTTATGGTATGGAGTTCCATGCCTGTTGCACTTGGTCGGTCAATACAGGGACGGTTAATGCTGGTTGGGGGTGACGCTGGAGTTGTCGTCCGATGATGTACCATACGTGCTCGATTGGTGAAAGATCTGGTGATCTAGCAGGCCACGGCAACATATCGACACTCTGTAGAGCATTTTGGGTTACAACAGCGGTAGGCGGGCGAGCGTTATCCTGTTGGAAAACAACCCCTGGGCGCTACTAGCGCCACACGTATGCGCTGAGCGCGAAATTTGCATAGACGTCATTTTACAGATGTACTCTCACCGCCTACCAACTGTTGTTTATATAACACAACCCCTTCTTGGTGTTGGGATTTTTTTCCGTCAGTGTAGCTACATACCGGGGTCTAGGTGTATCTTCCCTCAATGGCAATTCGATGACGTTTTTAATTGGCATTGTATGTGTGCAACATCGAAGGGGCTCTTCTGATTCGAGAACGGAAGAAAGCTGTCCTGTAATCAGCGGGGCAGAATGAGTTGCGGAGCATCAGGTTGAGAACGGATGAGGGTTTATAATAGACTTGTGTACGAAGGTGATTTGATCAGTAAAACATCCAGATAAGGCAAGGCGCTATTGTGTTCTAGCTCCATAATGAAATTTGTTGTAGGGTAAATATCATTGATTTTTTCTAGGAAAAGCGGAAGAGACTCCTTTCCGTGAGGCCATATGAAAAATAAGTCGTTAGCATATGATAGAGTAGGCCTTGGGATGATGCTGGTGCGAAGGGCTGCTTCTGCGAGGATGGCTGAAAGTGAGGATCCCATCAGAGCGCCATTTATCTGTCTATATTTGCCACTGGAAACAGTAGTAGATAGAATTTGAGACTAAGTCCATTAACTTGAAGATGCTGAAACAAAGCTCCTGCGAATAAAGTGATGAAATAGATATGGTTACTT
Source organism: Macrothele yani (assembly GCA_039090855.1). Lineage (NCBI taxonomy): Eukaryota > Metazoa > Arthropoda > Arachnida > Araneae > Macrothelidae > Macrothele > Macrothele yani. Next base: position 2,951,438 of record CM077020.1, on the reverse strand, counting down.
TTAACGTTCTGATGGCTTCCGGCACGGGGACCGAAGGGTAAAGGAAAACCACGTCGAAACTACTAATAATGTCTCGTTGTTAGACAGAGATCTGTTGGATTTTCGTGATAAAATCTAGAGTGGAAGTTATTATAAAGTCCGATTCAGGGAGATGATTCGCTAGAAATTTGGATAGTGCTTTCTCTAAATGGTACCCGACACCATTGGTTTCAATGGATTACCGGGCTTTGAATAAAATAGCTTGGAACATTTGAGTTCTACTTGACACCAATAAATTCGGATTACTGATATAGATTTGCTGTTTTGAATATACTTGGTGTACAGTTCCTCGATATTAATTAAAATTATTTCCATTGCCAATGGGCTTTGTTGAATTCCGCAAGAATGGATTAACATGACATAAGGCCGATGCTCTCGTGCTAACAACAAATGACTGCAAAATTTTCATAATTATTTGAACACAAAAAAAAAAAAAAAAGACGAAAAATAAATATACGTACGCAAGGCCATTATTTCTAATTTTAAAAGTGTATTCCTCTGCATACGGTTCTTAACAATGAACACATCAGTGTTGTTGAAGTAATTATGTGGAAGTTGTCTCAAACACCTAAAGAAACATAATTCTGCTGTGTAAGTAGGATATGCAGCTCGAGAAGCATCATACCAACCCACTGGTGCTGTGTTTGATCTTTCGTCCTAATGGACCCGGGCCAAAGTCCCGCATGAGGCCCGGGTTGTGCATCTGTCTTACAGCCCTGACCTTCCCCTTTTCCGGAGCCAGTGTTGCCTTAAATTAGAGACAGGTGGCTGTTTGTAGCCCTTAGATTTGTCCATGGTGTTTGTTAAAGCCCTAAATGAAAAATGAGAAAAAAAGTCGCATTTCTTTGTATTATCTTGTTGAGTCTCGTTTTTTTCAGAAAAAAAAAGCATGTGCCATGTTGTGAATCATGATTTAATTCCCTGAGTCTAATGTATTCATTTTGGATAAATACATGTACGTTAGATTTCTTATTTGTATGCTTTGCTTAAAACAAGGTAGCTTCAAAAAGTTCTTTAACTGATGGCACTTCAAGGCATCTGCTGCTGTAATACTCACAGAAACAGCTAAAATAATTCCCTCGTTGTTTTTCAGTGTTCCAATGGGAGGTTTTCTTATCAACGCATAGTCAGGGCATGCTTTTACAGTACTGACTTTAACTAACAACTGCGCTCTTTGCAGTTCCTTTCATTGGGACACGAAGGATGTCAAAGTCTCTAAATTAATAGTCCCGTTTATCTAGAATAATAAAAATCACTCATAACTGCGACTTGAAAGGGAACCAAACTTCCGCAATGCTTTCGAGATTTCGCAGAGAAGCCTTTTTTACGCTTTCCAACCGTAGGTTGAAGCGTATATGCCTCAGCTTTGTCCGTCCGCAATATAACTCGCGTAAAAATGGTTCGATTTCGATGAAATTTTAGTATATGATAGGGGATCACCTGGGAACGAACCCTATTGAAAATGTTTGAAGTGGGGTCAAAGGTCAGGACATAGGAGCAGGATGCATTCCATTGCCCTTATGCGTCATATCTTGCGTAAACATAGTTCGATTTTGATGAAATTTTAGTGTGTGGTAAGGGACCATCTGGGGATGAACCCTATTGAAAATATGTGAAATGGGGTCAAAGGTCAGGACATAGGATCGGGATCCATTCCATTGCCCTTGTGCGTTTTGTCTCAATCGTAGAAATGCTTCGATTGAGACAAAACTTTTCATGTTGTTCCGGAAGTAAACTTTACCGGTTCTGTTGCAAATCATCGAAATGGGGTCAAAGGTCGGGTCATAGGAGCGATATTTATTCTACAGCCATTATCCTCATAACTTGAGTAATGATTTCTGGTATGTTGGAAAGTGTATCATAATCAAAGCATTGCATGATTTTACTAACTTGTTAAAACTGCAGTGAAACTAAATTACTGGTATGAGGATCTTTGGACACTTGGTCTTTGCTTCCTGTTATGACACAATATAAAATATGAGTATGGTCTACTTATTATTTTGTGGATGTGTCAATTTTAAATACACATTGTCAGGGAGATAGGCAGGGGTTAATTTGTGCCGGAGCTGCCGTAACTGAGCTCCCCCACTAATTTGTAACGAACCCTCGTCTCACATTTACATTTGGGTTGCAAATTTCCTAGAGTTTGTGGTGTGCCGTAAAAAAATATTTTCATCTGTCAAATTGGAGCATCTTCAAACAGAGTGAAGCCTAATTCTCAAACAGAGTGAAGCCTAATTAGAGCCAGGCCAACAGCACCAAAAAGAAATAAAAACTCTAAAATGGTAAGTGTAGTCAATAAAAAATACCTTTGCCTGACAATTTTGTCTTACGAACGCGAATGCAAATATTTAGTCGAAGTTTCAGAATACCTAACTCAGACCCACAAAGAAGAAAAAGGAAAAGAGCAATAGCACAAACCAAGACAAAAACATAAAGCCAAAAATTCAAACCAAGGATAAGGCTGTCTTCATCAGGGGAACACCAAACCTTAGTGACCTTTCTGAAAGGACAATGGCAAAATTGTAAAAAACAAAACAAAACGGCTCTTGTGTTTCCAAGGTCACAGAGTTTTGAAATGAAATCAAATTTTTGAACTTTCAGTTATATTCAAAGGAACACTGCAAATCCCAAACAAATAAGTCACTCAGAATGAAAGGAAATGCGAAAATAAAGCAAGCTCCAAACCCCAATGCATCCCGTCGTACAATCCAGCAACACCAAACCCGTTCGCTCCTCGTCATTCACTTTGCAACTGAATGACTAGTATATTATGGGTTGAAGCAAATCTGAGTTTAACGAAAATACCAACAGATGATAGGAAAGCAAAAAGTTTAGAAGTCGTCAAGACGACGGATGCGTGTTAATAAGAAATGTTCAGACACAATCGACCCTTAATGCGGCACTGGGAAACACAGAAGAAAATTTAACATTGTCAGGTCTTTTGTTAGCTATATTCCAAAAGTGCATGGCAGAGTTTTTGCAAAATAATTTTTTGATGAACTGCTGTTCAACAGTTGACTCAAAATCCTGTATATAAAACCTAAAGGGCAACCATTATACGAGGTCCAATCAAAAAGTTCAGAGACTAGGCCGATACACAGATCATATGTAGAGGGTTTTTAGGGAGTGTCTGACCCCAGGTTTTGAACAACCCTTAGAAATAGGAAGCTAGGACATTTGGGCTAGAGTGCCAGATAGGAAAGTGACACGGAAGCGAGGTAGAAATGGTGAGGAAGATGCTCTTAGTTACTACCGGGGGGGGCAGTACCCGGGGTCCGACGGCTTAACGCGCCCATCCGACGCACGGCGGATATTTAGTGGATCGAGCGTTCGTACCTGCTGGGATCGAACCTGAGGTCCTTTCCGTTGCAGTCATGAACGTAGGCCGACACACAACAAAGTACTAACGTTACTTAAGTCTGGTTATGATTTCCCTCAAAGTAGTCTTCTTGGGAAGCGATACAACGCTGCCATCGTTTTTGGCACTGTTGGAACGCTCCCTGGAAGTCCCTGTTCGTGAAGCGTGTCAAGCAGCGTCTGCGATTCGCGCTGGATTTCGTCCACGGTTTCAAAACGGCGACGCTTGAGCTTCAGCTTCGGGAGCAGAAAGAAGTCGCAGGGGGCTAAATTCGATGAGTAAGGCGGGGGAGAACGGGTAGTCATGCTGTTGCGGCTGCAAAACTGGCGTGTTGCTAACGCTCTGTGAGCTGCTACATTGTCGTGGAGCAGGAAATCGTCCCTGCGCCACATTTCAGGTCGTTTGCGGCGAATGTTCTCCCTAAGACGCCGCAGAACATCGCAGTGAAAAAAGGGCAGCGACAGTCTGGCCCTGGGGGACGAATTCACTGTGCACAACCCCACGAATGTCGAAGAACACCATGAGCATGCTTTTGGTAGCGCTCTGGACCTGCCGGGTCTTCTTCGGTAGAGGAGATGCCGGGCTGTTCCACTGCGACGACTGTTGTTTGGTCTCCGGGTCGTAACCGTAGACCCAAGTCTCGTACCCAGTTTTGACCCGCGACAGGAACGTTGGATCATTCACCACCTGCTGACGAAGATCTTGACAGAGTTCGACACGGAGCGCTTTCTGTTCGGGGTTCAGAATCTTTGGCAGAAACTTTGCAGCAATGCGGTGCACGTTCAAAATCGACGTCAGAATTTCTTGCACTGTTCCGTATGATACATTGACGATGGTAGCAATGTCTTGAATGGTGAAATTCTGATATCAGAATTTCCTAAGGATGTGTTGAACTGGAAAACATTATATAACTGTTGAATAAACTCAAAGTAAATAGCAACATCCGTGCTACATTCTGCCATTTGCACACTGACTAAATTAATGGAATGTCCTGTACATGGCACATTTCAGCAAACTCACCCCCCTCTTAATTCTGGTCTGTAAACCAGAATAATGCTCTGACATATTTGAAGCATTGTCATATGACTGGCCTCTGTAATTTATAAGAGAGAATTGTAAATTGCAGAGACCAGTCATATGACTCTTTTAAAAAAGAAATCACAACATTGGCAAGATGTTCAGGTTTGTGTTCATGTATTGGAATAAACTGAAGAAATCTCTCGGTTGGAAGACTACCTCTTATGTAACATATAACAAAAGTTAATTGGTCGACATGAGATCTCAGGCGTATAATCTATGGAAATTGAGAAATATTTACGTTTTAATTTCTTCAACAATTGTTTCCAGAACTTTTCTACTCATAATTTTAATGAACTCTTCGCAGATCATAGCGGATAGGTACAAAGGCTTAGATAACTTGATAAGTATGTAACACAGATATATCTTGGGTGACTTAGTCAAAATAGTGTCTGATGGAGGCCCCCCCCCCTAAGCCTGAGGCCCCTGGCGAATGCTGGGCACACTTATGCGATAAAACATCTCTGGGTTTACCAGAGGTTCGTGTCCTTTGTTTGCAAATGACTCAAGAGCTTCGACGGGTTCATTGCACTATTTGACAAAATATCATAACAGATAACACACTGGGGTGTTGGCGCAAGTGGATGCCCGGTACAATAAAAATCAATTTTTCAGATATTCACTGTTGTACTTCTTATTCACACTGTTCTTTCTTGATGAAATGACCTCATTTTCACTAGCAGATTTACTTGACCGTGCACATATAGGCTCACAATCCATATTCACAGTGGAATATCTCGTTCATTATATTATTCTGAGAAATCTCGTATTATTTTTTGTTATTCTGAGTTTTAGTATTTGCATTTCCATTTTAATAACTATTTTTGCGTTTCAACGAACCACTTTTAAACCACTGATCCAGTTTTGTTGATTGAAGATACACATCAACCCAAAACAATGAGAAAATATGAATTAGTAGAGACGAACTGCACACAGGGTGCGCACGCGTGCTTGAAAACCTGGAAAGTCCTGGAAAATCATGATTACGTTTTCAAGGCCTGGAATATCCTGGAAAAAACGGTATTTTTTTAATGCTGTCTTGAAAAGCCTTGAAATTTGAAATTAGTGCTTAAAAAAAATGCCCTTTTAGGAAATCGTGTTACTGACTGTTACCCCTTAATTTTTTTAAGTTCCTCTCCTCTGTTCTCAAAGAAACCGCCGGCTACAGTGGTGTTTCGGATGTGCCCAAATCCTAATTTGGCTGAGGGGGGGGAAGCACTACTTCAGTGCAATAAAATTGGATGATTACTAGCAGGTCTGTTAGGGAAGGGAAGCTTGATGCATTCTCTAGCCCTGAGCTTGATGTCCGTCCGACAATACTGAGAACAACAGAATGGGAAAGAAGATACATTTAGCATTTGCAGGGGGGTCGCGTGTTTACCAAGTCAGCTGGCATCCACCAGTGAAGAGTATGCCTGAACAACACATTCATCTGCTCCTTGTTTATTGCATTAAGACGCTTGCTTCCGGCCCACCCCTCAAGAGACTTCGGCTACTTATGATAAAAAATAAGAAAACTATCTTTGCGAATTTTTCACAAAAGTGGCTGAAATTTTTACATTTACTATAATTGGATTACAGAAGCTCACTCCCAAAATTCCATTTGAATCGGTTTAAAACTCAAAAAGTTAGCATTGGAAATTTTTATTATGTGTGCCTCTTTAGACAGTGAGCCTTGAGCAGAAAGGGTGTTACCATAGCAACGGTTGATTGACAGCTGGGAGCGCTGATCCGAAGCCCTTGGTTGGGAAGAAAGCAAACACCTGTTTATCACTTCCACGGCTCAAAAGGACTAAGAGATATTTTCAGAAATCCATTTTCCGGAATTTTGAAAAGAACACAGTAAAATTTTTACAGTGGTTAAAATACATCACAATAAAGTTCTAGTGCAAATTTCGCCGAATTCCGTTTGAAACTTTAGCAGATGCAAAAAAAAAAAAAAATCTTCCGTTGCAAAATCGGATTCAAAAAAGAAACGGCAATTATAAATTACGGGAAAAGCAAGCAAATTATTTTTTTTTAGATGCCATGGTTTATTTAAACAGAGTGATCCTTAAATTTTGTTTCTGTGATGATATGGACTCTATTTTAATTACAAACATACATTTTTATTCAGATGTCTGAGTTACTGTTTTAATAAAAAAAATCTATAATTAAAAAGTTTTCAATGGATTTAGGCGAAATTCAGCAGATAAACGTATTTTAGTAAATTGCAACGTTATGACGTAAATTTGGTCATTTTGTCTAAAATTGGGCAGCATTTTTTTTTTACGTTTTCTCCTATAGTTAGGGTGAAGGAGGAAGACACTTCAGTGAGCTGCAGGTGGTGATTTATGGCGATGTGCCAAATGAAAAGAAGCCGTTCCATCAGGACATTCCAGAGGTTGAGTGTGCGTGGACGCGTGCTCCTGCTGTTTGAACTTAATCGGAATGTTTTCGGGAGGGGGAGAAATATCCGTTTCAGCTTTACAGCTTTCAGGCTCCTTTTTTTTTTCTTGGTAATAAATAAAAACCATAGTTGCTGCATTCACCATTGATCCATATTCGCATTTCTTGAATATAAACAGCAGACAATCGGAAACATGGTGTTGGGTGGGTCTTGATGTTCTTCATTTGTATCTGCTGAATTTTGTTCTGTGGGAATACGGAATGAGTTATACTGTGAATACATACAAAACTACATATTTTTGAGCTGAAAAAATGTCTACTTGTACACAGTAGCTAACGTGTGAACTCAGACGAAGACAATCGGACATATGGACGTCTGATTCCATAAAAAAATCAACCCATTTTATTATACACGACAGGTAAAAAAGAAAAACATTACATGTTTTTAAACATTATAAAGGAAAGCGGATTTTTGAAACACCATGACTTGATGATATTAATTTTTTTTTTTCGATTTTAATTTCTGAAATCTTTTTTTTTTTTTTTTTTTTTTTCAATTACAATACACTGTAACATGATACCTGTGTGTTGTATCCCTTAGTTGTATGGCAGATTTTCAGTTGGCCGATATCCGCGATCGTAAGTGGTAGTTACATTGCTATTGTTGATGATGACAAGATAAATACTGGAGTAATGTAGAATGTTGCATAACGTAAAAAAGAAATCGCCCCCCTTCGAACTTTTATGCGGTTATCATAGCTGATCAACCATTTCATTCCATGAACATCAGCACATTTCAATCATTTGACCATTGGGGGTCTGACGGAATTCAGCAGTGCTTAAGCGCCTAGCGCAACGAGAACATGCTAATTATGGACAGTTCTATTCCCTTCCCCCCTATCATCCCTAATCCATTTGCATCTTTCATCATTTTTATTACTTAAAACTGAAATTGCTTTTAAAAACTAATTTGAGCATGATACTGTAAAGCGTAGTAATCATCCTGGAATTTTTTGTATATGGCCTGGAAAAGGCCTGGAAAGTCCTTGAATTTTTTCCCCCAAAAAGAGTACGAACCCTGTGCACACTATTAACTGAACGTATTTAATGGCGACATATAGCTTTGTATTAAGCGCCTATGCTAGGGTGAAGATCAAGGTCATCATTGAAAGTTGCAATGTCTACAGGTCTACACAGACACATCAACGAACGGTGCTGTTTATATCACGCATACCCAAAAGAAAATGAGGACGGAAAGCAAAGGGAAACAAACAAGATGTTTATCTGATCAAAACCGATGTTGGTCAACGTCTGGATTATTCGATTTGAAAGACTGGGGAGATTTGTTTAGAAAAACGAATTTCTCTTGCTTGGATATTTGATTCTATTTTTGTTAGACAATGAAGTGAGGTGGGGTTTGCACTTGGGATTTATTTAGCCGAAACTCTTTTCTTGCGCAAACTCATTGGCTTCATATAAAAAAACCCACCTCCAAGTGCTTGATGTTTTTAATCAGTTGCAAGCTAAATAATTTTGTTCTGTGCATCAATATCTATTTTGAGCCCTGATGTGAAATACATTATTTTATAAATTTTTCTTCTGAAATTTCCTGAAGATTCTGCCGACCACTATGATAGGACACTGCGGACGGCACTTTGAGAAAACACTGCGTAAACCATATTGTGAAGCTACCATTTTCAATCAAATATTTACCTAATGTTGAAAAACACTCCAATCCAACTTCTTACAGGTCTGCACAGACACATCAGTGAAAGGCACTGTTTATATCATGCATACATAAACTAAACATACCTAAAGAAGCCTCAGTTACCACCAAAATTGCCTGGTCCACCAGTAATGTTTTTTTATATGTTCAAGCAAGAAAACATATCCATTACATAAAAAAAAAAAAAAATTAAAAAATTACAGGAGATCTTGGGCAAGAAAGAAACTGACAACTTTGCTAGTAGTCCAGGCTACCAAGAAAACAAAAATAATAAAAAAATAGCACTAGTGTGAAATCTCTGGTCTCAGACTAGCCAATTTTTTTAATGCAATTTCTTATATTAAAAAGCATTTCTTGGTTGGTGAAGCTTAGACTGCTGCTAATTTAGTCTTCCAATCTAAGTTACAATACGTGAAAGAGCATTATTGAAAAGTTTAAGTTTCATAGTTTAAAAGTTTTGTCACAGATTTAAGAAAAATAATTAAATAATTCTATCTAAAAATAGAAGTTCAAACCACAAACTTTTTTTAATAACAATTATATGTACACATGAAAAATATAGATATTATTGTTGCGCTGTCATGAGAAGTAAAATTCTTTTTCAGTAAAAACTGACAAAAGTAGCAATCAGTAAGAAATACTTTTATTAAAAGAAATATAATCAAGTTCATAAATATTTCAGGGCAATGTAGAAACCCTAAAATGGTATTGAATTAAAACAACAGGCTTGGCAGCTAAAAACAAGCTGATAAATCATGAGCAACGTGACATGCTTATAACCTGTTAAACAGCAAATAAATAATGGCAGAAACATTATTGCAAACACATCACTTTTGGCACAATGTCAACTATCCAACACATGATTACCTCAAACTTCTACAAAATTCAAATACTTCTAAAGATATCGGTCAAGTGTAGGTGAGAATAGCAGGTATCCTACAAAAAATTCATCAAATACAGCCACTGATTTTCTTAGAAACACTGAAGTAGTCACCATCGTACATGTGAACGACAAACATACAATTTTAATGATACTCAGGTTTTTTTTTGTTTTTTTTTTTTTACACTGTGACAAAAAGACACCTTCCCCCTAAAAGAACATCATTATAATATGGTTTCTTTAAACAATGGACAATCTATGACTTCAACAGTCTTAATAAATAAACCTTTAATGTGTAACACTGAGAAAAAATATTAAAAAATTGTAGCACTTCTAAGTTTTGTCAGTCAGCAACAATATTGAACAAATATATTTGAATGATACTTTCTAATACTAAAACTTTTTAACACACTAAAGTTGCACAAAAATATGAACAAAAATGCAAACAGTCTAGATGATTGTGCTTAAATTAAGTACAGAATTTACAAGGGACTACATTTACTTTCCAAAATGTTCAGGAGTGCTATATATAATATAGGATGGAGAAACAAAATTAAGATAGGGAGATAAATCTTGTCTTCCACATTTGAAGAATTTGGTGATAACACCATAGTTCACTGCAAAAGAACAAACCTCACATTATTCAGTTTTCACACTCATAAACTGTGACACACATTATTTGACAAAATATACAGAAACATGTATATAAACAAGATAATTATAAAGTTAAGAATTTGTCTAAGTACTGCTAAAGTTACCCAAAGTAACATACTCAAAAGTCAACTTGATATTCAGAAAAAAACTATTAACTTCAAAGATTTTGAGTTTGTATTAAGCTAAGGAGGCATTTTTAAGTTTACACAGAGGAGATATTCAGTTATCCCGGTGGGTTTACTGCTTCACAATATTTTTTTGCCAGTTAAACAATTCCTTTTTCATAGCTCACTTCAGTTTTCCTTGTTAACGAGACGGGTTATGAAAGTAACATTTTATCTCCTATTCCTCTACTTCTGAAAGACTGAAAATTCATTATAAATATCTCCAAATCATGGTTTTTTTTTCTAAGGAATAAAAGGAAATAATCAAATAATCTGTCAAATTTTTGGATAGGACTCCTACCCTTCTTCAGGACTACAGCTATAGTAGGTGTTGCCATTAATGAGATAAATTCCAACCTTTCAAGTCATTTAATGTTGTACAGCTTCTTCTCTCTATTTCCAGTTCTTTTGAATAAGTGCTGTTGACGTGTCACAACTTCTATATTGTACAAAAACACTTTATTGCCTGTATTTTGGACATGTCTATTACCAAGTTGAAAATTCATTTTGTTTCTCTCTCTTCTTCCTGAGAACCTGTCACAAATTTAGAGCCACTGTCTTTAGGGAAAAAAACTACAGCCCTAGACTCATTCAGAACTTGTACCCAGGTTCAACATGGGCAATTAGTCAGAAGCCAGTCCATCTGAGCACACAGGTACTGTGGAAGCAAACTGGCAGCTTGAAACAATGGACTTAAAGTCTCTTTGAGAAACTTAATACACCGATTATGACCACCCCCAGCCTAGAGAAATGAGTACACCTAAAGACCAAATGGTGGCGCAGGTGAAGTTCACAGAGCAGTGTATATACAACCCGAGGACCAGCTTTTGGCTAGTAGAGTGTTTGGAATCAGAATGGGAAAAGCTGCCGATTTATCAGAGTTTGATAAAGGACAAATTGTGATGGCACGGCGCCTCAGAACTATAATCTCAGAATCGGCGCAGCTTGTGGGTTGTTCATGTGCCACTGCAGTGAGTACATATCAAAAGTGGTGCACAGATGGCCAAATGACGAACCATCATCCAGCCATGTGTCGTCCGTTGTTCAGAGCAACCGCAGGGCCACAGTGCAACAAATCACCTGCAGCTACAACAGTGGTGATCAGGGCAATGTGTCACAGCACACTGCTTATCGCTGCCTTCTGTGCATGGGCCTGCATAACTGAAGACCCAGCCGGGTCCCCATACTCACTGCACACATCATCGCCAACAATGCATGAAATGGGCCCAAATAATTGAGATTGAACCGTGAATGATTGGAAGAAAGTGGCTTGGTCTGACGAATCAATAATCCTGGTGCATCACGTATACGGCCGAGCGCAGATACGTCGATTACCAACTGAGGCTATGGCACTTGGATGCACTGTTGGGAGGAAACAGGTCAGTGCGGCAGTGTTATGCTGTGGGATATGTTTTCTTGGGACATTTTAGGCCCCATTATTCCAAGAGCACAATCCCTGACAACTGTCAGGTATCTGAACATCGTTGCAGACCAAGTTCACCCATTCATGGCAACTGTGTTTCCTGTTGGTGATGGCCATTATCAACAGGATAATGGGCCATGCCACACTACCAGAATCACCAGGAGTGATTCGAGGAACATGCTGGTGACTTTCTGTTAATGACCTGGCCTCCAAATTCACCTGACATGAACCCAATCGAACATTTGTGGTTCGACTTGGAAAAGCGGGTTTGCGCAAAATCACCATCACCCCAAAATGTACGGGAACTGGAGATTTGCTGTTGACATTATGGTACCAGATACCTATCGCCACCTTATTGAATTGATTCCTAGCAGAGTGGCCGCTGTTTTGCGGGCTGAAGGGGTCCTACATCTCATTAGGTAGATGGTCATAATGTATTGGCTCATCGGCGTATATTTTATATTACACTTGGAAGCTACAGGTAGCGCCACCTCAAGAGATGTTTGCGCTGCAATGCAGAGTGCCCCATTTGTGAACTTTTCAGTACAGAAAATTAATGCAATGTTTTTGAATTTAACATACATGCATTTAGCTGTTCTGCCCCATTCCAATTCCAAGCAATTAGAGATAAGGTGTTTCAGTATCTTTCAAGCACTCAGTGGCACAATTGTCATAGTAAATGGGGATTTCATTCACACACAAAAAACATTGGATAGGAACTGCTTCCCCTCTCCACCCTCCATAAAATTAGTGAGTGTACTAGATTCACCTAGCCAGGTTGGTGCCCCTAATGCTTCTCTCTAATCAGAGTGATTCCAGACACAGAGATGAAAATATGCAAGCAATTTCTCAATGCTATTTTCACTCTATTGTTAACTTGCTCCAAAGCAGCTACTTCCTATGTTTAATGGGAAATACAACACTGTGGGAGGGAGGGAGGTCTTCAGGTAAACAAACACTGTTTTGTTTCCTCAAAAAAAGAAAGAAGTGAGAGGGAAAGAAGATACATTGACAGATGGGACAAAGAATGACAGCCTTGGGGCCAAAGGGGTAGGGGCAGGATAAATTGATTAGTACTGTTTTTGAGTAAAAACAACTCCTAGTTCTGGGTTATAAAATAAAATAAGGCTATAGGAGCATCAGAAATATTTGTTTCCCCCCCCCACACAGATTATTTAACATTCAAAATTTTACATGAATTGTGTTTTTGAAGCTGCCCCCATAGAGGAGGCACCCCTGTGCCTTGCTTACTGGCTTGAGCTGGCCCTATCCACAGCAAGCAACAGGTTATTATATTTGCACTTTTAAGGTATTAACCTCTTGCAAAGTGCGCATAGTTTACGTGCAATTTATAAATGAAAAAACCATTAGAAAGAACCACTCACTCACCATAAAGATCATGGTAACCTCCAATGACAACACACTTTCAACACGTCATTCATCGTGATGTAACTGGGCTTCCAAGGTTTACAGACTTCTTGCTTACGCTTCTTATTTTCGGATGTGAAACATCGGTTTTTTTTTTTTTCCTTAGCCTTATAAGATGTTACTATAATGCTTGTCAATTCGATAAAAAATCACTCATACAACTCATTCATACAATTCAAGTAAAAACTATGTACATAACCTTACATTCACAGGTGATTAAACCTTGGTCAACTCTAATTATCAAACTCCTCCTTCTGTTTCACAACCTCTGCTACTCCCACTACAAGTGTCACACCCATTCAGCCCCTCACATCCAATCCTCTAGTACTTTCGACAGGCCCCTGTCATCTTCAGGAGGCAGGTGTGTCTCACCCGCCCACCACAGCTCAAGTGAGCAGAGCCATCGAGGCCTGGGCTCCAGTCGCTATCTCTGAATCGTTGTGTATAGGCAGCACCAAGAATAAATTAAAGTATAGATTGAACCAGCATATTAATAATTGGAATAAAAAAGAGGCTAAGACAGCATTGACCCAATACTGTATGGAAAATCAAAAATGTCCAAGGTTTGAAGATATTAAAATTATTAAGAGCTGTAAAAACGAAAAGCAGTTAAGAATTGCAGAATCAGTGTTAATTGAAAAAAACAGATCAAGATTATGCAACATTAATGAGCCAAGTAACCTAAACGAACAATGGAAAGCCCTAATAAAAATTGAACAGCAGTGTAAAAAGAAAGAGGAAAAAAGAGCAGCAGGGACAATAGATGGCGCCAGAGACACAACAATTCAGAGATAGCGACTGGAGCCCAGGCCTCGATGGCTCTGCTCACTTGAGCTGTGGTGGGCGGGTGAGACACACCTGCCTCCTGAAGATGACAGGGGCCTGTTGAAAGTACTAGAGGATTGGATGTGAGGGGCTGAATGGGTGTGACACTTGCAGTGGGAGTGGCAGAGGTTGTGAAACAGAAGGAGGAGTTTGATAATTACAGTTGACCAAGGTTTAATCACCTGTGAATGTAAGGATTATGTACATAGTTTTTACTTGAATTGTATGAATGAGTTGCATGTGTGATTTTTTATCGAATTGACAAGCATTATAGTAACATCTTATAAGGCTAAGGAAAAGAAAAAAAATACGATGTTTCACACCCAAAAATAAGAAGCGTAAGCAAGAAGTCTGTAAACCTTGGAAGCCCAGTTACATCACGATGAATGACGTGTTGGAAGTGTGTTGTCATTGGAGGTTACCATGATCTTTATGGTGAGTGAGTGGTTCTTTCTAATGGTTTTTTCAAGCAACAGGTTTTATGGAACAGAAGCCAGTTTGGCTGTCCAGCACCGTACACATGGTGACTGTGACACAGGGGGAAATTGAGATAAATCCCCCCACATCCCAATACGAGATGATAGTATCAACAAGGTTGAAAGGGTGTACTTTCTGGAATATATAGAACAAATGGCAAGATTTGTGGTTGACTAAAACATCCCTCATTCCTGAAAACACGTCACGCTTCTTGGTAACCTAATGCCAGAAGTTGGACTTTATCAACAGCCATTGACCTACTCCTGGCCCCATTTATCTGGCCACAGGATCAAGACAACCAAAGTGTCTACTGACTTGCAGTCAATTTATTCTCTGCCTCCCTGCTGGTGGCCTGGTTGATGCTGGAATTTGTAGTAAGTGGTTTCCTGTTGCTCCCTGTTACACATTCAGTGAATTAGCCTGAGACGTTTGGTAAGTATGCTTTACTTGGCCATCAGCTCACTTTTATCTTGGCTTCCTGTATGCGGTCACCTCTGCATGTGCTAGTATTATCTTGAAAGTGTTTTGTCATTTGGAGGCACAAAGTGGTGGAGCCAAATTGGTGCTGAGTGAGGAGTGGATTTGATGAGATCGATCATGAGTAAATGACTGACATTACTTTAAAACTTTTTCCAGAAACAGTCAAAGAACAGTAATAGTGATAACCATGTCACTGACACAGATGGTGAAATTGCTTCGCCAGAGAGAACTGAGAATATTGTGAATACAGAGAAATCTACAGAGGTAAAAGTGTTAATGCTGTTGTTGCTGACTGTAGTGCAACACAAGCAGTGCCCAACCATCAATTTACGGGCCCCAGGAAAAAATAAGTGAGCAAAGCCTCCCTCCCTTTTCTTCCCTCTGGAATGTCAATTAGGCCCTTTCTATGAAAACAAAATTAGTTTGTGCAATCAAAACAAATGAAAAAATTATATAACGGTGGTTTCTGCTTTACTGTGGTTTATGAACAGCATGAAAGATATAAATAAAAGCATTAAGATACTGTACAGGTTGATCTTCATACATATGTTCTTCAGAATGTTGGTTATCCCGGGTAAGTATGGTATCGATCTCACATATATAGTGGTTGCTTCTTTTCTCTCGAGATTTGGAGGTACTGCTGTATTTGGGTTATATTTTTTGATTAAGTTATTAATAATTTTCCTGTTATCATAACCGTAAGACTGAGCAACATCTCGAATCCAGTGGATTTCATTATTGAATGCATATAGAAATAGTAAACGATCCCACAAGTAGAATCCTTAGAGACTTATTCGCTTTCAGAAATCATAGTTACTTTCTGGAACACATCACAAAAGCAGCTTATCCACCTAGTGGAGTTTCTAAACCAAATTTTTTTGGTAAAATTAAGACACACAAGGAAAATCAACCAATTCGACCTAGAGTTGCTAAAAATAGCGGACCAACCATCAACCTTGAAAGAGCTTTGTTTCAATACCTAAAACCCTTCTACTCCAATCATAGCTATTCCATAACTAATGCTGAACACACAATAAATAAAATCCATAGTTGGGAATACAGATAACATCAAAATGGTGAGTTTGGATATCAAATCTCTATATCCTAACACCCCAACCAATAAAGCCATAGATTTAATAGAGAACAAACTGGTTCAACATAAAATCCCAAGACCTGAGATTAATGACATCATCAGATGTCTTCAATACATCATGAAGAACAACTATTTCATATTCCAAGGCAAGATATATAAACAGCTGAAAGGGGCACCTATGGGATCCCCATTATCAGGTATACTGGTAGAGGTCATCCTACAAGACATCGGGAATCGTATAATGGATGATGATAGCATAAAAATCCCAACATTATTTGTGAAATATGTAGATGACATATTAATTTTTTTGGAAATATGATGATGATGGTCTTCAGGCTTTTATTAATGCATATGCTGGCATATATCCATCTATAAATGTAACAGTAGAAGTAGAGAAAGAAAATAAACTTCCATTTATTGATATTTTACTAAAGAAGAATATAAATAACATCTCACATCAAGTATATAGAAAATTAACATACCAACCAGTTATTATTTCTGCAGATTCGTCACATCCATTCTGTTACAAACAGGCCACTTTTGCATCCTTCATAAAAAGAGCATACACCCATTCATCTGATAAAAATGCATTCAATAATGAAATCCACTGGATTCGAGACATTGCTCAGTCTTACGGTTAGGATAACAGGAAAATGATTAATAACTTAATCAAAAAATACCCCAAATACAGCAGTACCTCCAAATCTCGGGAGAAAAGAAGCAACCACAATATATGCGGGATCAATGCCATACTTACCAGGGATAACCAACATTCTGAAGAACATATGTATGAAGACCAACCTAAAATTCGGTGTTACAACTAAAGACATAGGTTAAATAATGTCGCAGAATCATGAAAATACACCTTTATTGAACATGGCCAGTGTATACAACAATCCAACAGCTGGGAGCAATAATGAAAAGATAATATCATACATAGGTAGCACAAAACGTAATATTGAAACTAGATTATTCGAACATCTGAATAACTGGAATAAGCTAGAAAATAAAATGGCGCTTTTTGCTTACTGCATGAAAAATAATGTAACACCAGACTGGATGAATATAAAAATCATAGCACAACATAAAACTTGGAGAGAAATAATAACATCTGAAGCTGTCTGCATACATAAACATAGGGAAAATATATGCAACAATAACATCCCCATAAATGTTTCATATGCATGGCACTGCCAACAGATGGCGCAGCCAACACGCACGAGACATGATGACGGGGAAACGAGACTCAGTAGTAAAAGAAAAGTTTTGCCACAATCAATACGATCTTGAGCGGTCTACAGTTCATTTCGTACCTGAGGATGCCAGTGAGTGCTGGTGAAACGCATAGCGTGGAGACCTAAGAGTGCCAACTAGCTCGGACATTACCACAAGGATCATTGGCATTCATGACAGATTTGGCATTGTATTTTTATCGTCTATCTTAGCTTTTGGTTCATTTTTAATTGGAATATTCTCATTTCAATCTTGCAATCCATTGTTTTTATCTGTTGACTACCCTCACTTTTAATAAGAGGCCATCTTCATTTCATTATCAATGTGTCATATGACAACCTGCAGGACCAATTTTATCATATGACAACCTCCAACCCTCCAACACGGAGTTGAAGAATACTGGATTTTAACAGGCTGACCTGAATATAACATGGTATGTTGTTTTTTAAAACTATTTCTAGTACTTTTAATAAATACCATAACCGAGATACTGTA
Organism: Macrothele yani; assembly: GCA_039090855.1. Taxonomy (NCBI): domain Eukaryota; kingdom Metazoa; phylum Arthropoda; class Arachnida; order Araneae; family Macrothelidae; genus Macrothele; species Macrothele yani. Next base: position 2,933,695 of record CM077020.1, on the reverse strand, counting down.
ATGGTCATGTCGTCCGTGAATATAAGTCAATGAAGCCAGGGCTATAGAGGTTACACTAAAATAATTATTGACGTGTTGAAAAAGAAGCATCTAGTGGGTATGTTTGAAAAGTCTCCCTTTTTTGAGCAGATACCAAGACGTTTAGTTTAGTGTTCTTTTTCTCTTTCCCACACATTCAGTTTCTGCAACTCTTTTAATGGTGCACAAGACAGTGGAATGATCACAGCCACATTCAACAGCAATTTTAAGACTACTGAATCCAAGTTCATGCAAAGTAATAATTTTTGCTCTGGTTTGAAGAGGCAGGACCAATTTTCGGGTCTTTGACATCCCAAAATTCAAATATCACCAGGAATTCTGCATAAACTTCTGTCAACTGACTACAAGCAGTTGTGTTCTACGTCGGCAGATGATTCTACATCCTTTTATATCTCACTAGCGGACGTCAAAGAAAACTATAGTGGATTAGAGGGCGTGAACATTTTTTCAGAACTGGATTTGTTTCCTGACTTGCACATTTTTTTGCTTTCTGAAACACTTAGTTGTTGACACTAATGTAATGAGAGGTGCGGATCTTGGTTCTGATCATTGTTTGGTAGTGTCACGAGTGAAACTGAATGTGAGTTGGAGGAAAAGAAATAGGAAGAGACCCAGGATGGGAAAAATAAAGGTTGAAAGGCTCCCTGAAGATCATCAGCATTATTCTGATGTACTAAGAATACAACTGAAGGAGCTGAAGTTGTGAGAGGGATGTAGAAAAGAAGTAGGAATGTTTTAAGAACTGTGTTGTCACTGCTGATAAAGAGGTCTGTGGCACCACAATAGCGGGTAACAATAGAGGTGATGCCTGGTGGAATAGTGAGATTGAAGAGGTAGTAAATAAATAGAAGGAAGCCTATTTGGGGATGTTACAAGGTAGAGTTTCTGTGGATGAATATCACTGTAAAAAGCGTGAAGCCACTAAGCTGGTTTGCCAGAGTAAAGCAAAAGATAGGAAGGAGAAGATGGAGAGGCATGAATTGAATTGACTTTTTGGAAAGATAGGAAGACTTTTTGGAAGGACACAAGACTCAGGAAAAATAGGAGAAACAAAGTTGTAAGTTGTGTGAAGAATAGGATCAGGGAAATGATATGGGAGCCCGATGAGTTAAGTGAAAGATGGGGTGAATACTTCTGTGAGTTATTAGATCAGGAAAGCAAAGGTGATTCAGAGGCAGAAGCAGATGATGTCACAGTGAATGATGGAAGCACAGGATTGATCTCAAGAGAAGAGGTGTGTAAAGCTCTAAAATCTCTTTAGAATGGTAAGGCTCCAGGAGTTGATGGCATAACTGCCGAGATGTTGAAATAATTGACTGGTTAATTGAAATTTGCCAGTTGTGCTGGGAGTTAGGAATGGTCCCTTTGGATTGGAAGGATGCTATCATTGTTCCCTTGTATAAGTGAAAAGGTGATCAGACTGACTGCAAGAACTATCATGGTATTAGCCTACTAAGTGTGCCAGGGAAAGTGTTTGGCAAGGTTGTTATTGAAAAAGTACAGGGACTTACATCAGAGAAAGTGTCAGATGTTCAGAGTGGTTTTATGCCTGGTAAAGGCTGCACTTACCAGATTTTTGTATTATGCATGATGATTGAAAAGTATCCGGCTGTTGGTAAGAAAGTTGTTGCTGCCTTCATGGATTTAGGGAAAGCTTATGACAGAGTAAATAGGACACTTCTGTGGAAGGTATGAAATGCATATGGTGTTACTGGGAATCTACTTAGTAGTGTAAAAGACATGTATGCTGGCAATAGAGCTTGTGTACGAGTGAATGGTGTTTTATGAAAATGGTTTTCCATTGGTGCAGGAGTCAGACAAGGGTGTGCAATGTCACCATGACTGTTTAATGTATTTATGGATGCGTGATGCCAAAATAGATAATACTGGTTTATGTCTTGGCAATATCTGTGTGTGGAGATTGCTGTATGCTGATGACACCATCCTGTTGTCAGTGAGCAAAAGTGAGTTGCAGAGTAGGTTGTCCCGGATGTATGAAGTTTGCATGCAATTTAAACTGAGTATAAATAAGGGAAAAACCAAAGTTATGGTTTTTGAGAGAGGAACTGGTAGTACTGAATGTAATATAAGTCTAAATGGCACTGTGATTGACCAGGTGAGTGAGTTTGTGTATTTAGGAAGCATGTTTGACAGAGAGAACAAATTGGATGGTGAAATTAGTAGGCGAGTGAATTCTTCATTGAAAGTCATAGCTGCTCTGGGAGGTTTTCACAGGAATGATGGGTTCTCTAGAAAGTCCCGCATGGCTGTGTATGAAAGTGTAATTGTTCCTACTCTGATGTATGATAGTGAAACCTGGGTACTACAGAAGAAACGTAGGATTAATAATCTAAAGCAACTTATGGGATTTTACTAGGAAATTTTTTCTTTAATAGCAAATTTTCGGAGAAAACTCTTCTCCTTCTTCAGGCTGTCTTGTTGTTGTCACTTTTTCCTTGTCACTATCATGGTTACGGTTTACTTTGACGGTTACGGTTAACCTTGACGGTTTAGGTTATTTTTCAACAAATCCTGCCAGATGTTAGGCAGGGAAAATCCTTTGCAGTCATTGATGATGGAATTTTGATTTTTCTCAATCTCTATTCCTTCTTTCAGTTTTCTTTTTTGGAAATTGCTTTGGAAACTGATTACTTTAAGGGAATTCCAATCCATGCTGTGCCCAGTTTCTCTAACATGCCTATCTAATCCAGTCTTGTTGGAGCAATTTTTTATAGCTGCTTTATGCTCAGCTATACGAGTTTCTAGTCTGCGACCTGTTTCACCTATGTAAGATAGTCCACAACTACAATTTACTTCATAAACTACTTGCATTTTTAAAATATCTTCTTCTCTTTGAACTATTTTAGGGAAAATTTTTTTAACTTTGTTCCCTAAACTTGGAGCTAGCCTAATATTGTATTTTTTACTAATTCTCTTTAAAGCCTCAAATAAACCTTTGTGATAAGAAATTTTTCTAGTGAATTTTACTTGTTGCTTTTGTGGGTTCTTCGTACTATTAAAATTCAGAAGCCTTCTTCGTACCATTAAAATTCAGAAGCCTCTCAATTTCTTCTTTAGGATAGTTATTCTCTGCAAGTATGACTTTAAGCTCTTCTTTTTGGGCTTCTTTTTTATCTGCAGTAGAAACTATTTTATTAATTTTTCTAAAAACTGACTTGCTACATTTTTCTTAATAGAAACTGGGTGATACGAATTGAAATCCAGTAGTCTTTTAGTATTCATTGGTTTTTTATACCAACTAGTGAGGAATTTTTCATCTTCATAATAGATAGTAATATCTAAGAAGTTTATTCTTCTTTCTTTTTGAAGTTCAATAGTGAACTTAAGGGAATCATCTAATTCATTGAATGAGTCTAGAATTCTTTCTGGAACAATTTCTGAGCTATCTATTATAAATAAGATGTCATCCATGTATCTGCTATATAAGCAGAAGTATGTGGGTTGTACTAGTATCTTTTCTTCTAGTTTTCCCACATAATAGTTAGCTAAGAGTGGGGAGAGTGGGGGAGCCCATTGCTAGCCCCGATTTTTGAATGAAAAAGTTTTCCCAAATTGAAAGTAGTTGTTCTGCAAAGAGAAAGTAAGCATTTCAAAAATTCCTACTAATATGTTTTTTTCCTTGATTTTTTCCTTGATATCGTTTGTGTGCTGGTTAAACACATTACTTATGGGGGGGGGGGGGCAAGACATGTTCTGATTGTGTGAGGAATGAAGATGTGTCGCAGTTGTGCAATGTGAAGCAAAATGTTGTTAGCAAGGTGGAGACTAATATGCTTCGGTGGTTTGGCCATGTTGAAAGAATGAGTGATGAGAGGCTTACTAAGAAAATGTTTTTAGCCCAAATGCCAGGAAGGAAAGGCAGAGGAAGGCCAAGGAAGTCATGGGAGGATCAGATTCAGGAGTGTCTGCACAAAAAAAAAAAAAAGATTATGAGTATGAAGTACAGAAGATCTTGTGTACGGCGTGTGATGGATGTCAGTGAAGCCCGACATCCATCACACGTATGTCAAGATCGCTGTAAATGGAGAAGTTTGATACAGCAACAGTAAGTAAAAACAATCTGGCAGTCTGTCTTTCTTTGTGGAGCCAACCTCTGAAACTTAGAAAACAGCTTAGTGATATGTATCTACATTTTTGCTTGTAACTTCTCTTCTATTACTGGTAATAACATTCTGTAAAAATATTTGAATTCAGCATAAAATTTCCTTTAAAATGATGCATAATATGTATTCTTGACTTCACCATAATGCTGTATAAGTTGACTTCAAACATCAAAAATTAACTTTTGGTCTACTGGCGCAGGACTTTTGGCCATGATTGTATATATATATATATATATATATATATATTTGTTTTAAAGTGGGAAATCAGCTCCTCTTAAACATTGTTAATATCAACTACCTTATACGAGTGGGCATTATCGAGAATATCTATCAGAAATTGTGATATATGATTGTCAGACATGGAATCCACACCCATGAAGGGTTTATAAAAGTACAAATACACTGCAAAGTGAGAATTTATATTTAAAAAATTATGAATACCATAAACACACATAAGAAATATGCAGTATTTTTTTCCTTTGGATAAAATGCAGTAATTTGATGCAGCAGTTAAGTACATGTAAAATGTTTTTTGTCATATAATCTCTGAATTGCCTGTTAAAAAAGAAATAAATTTAGGTTCTGCGGATTACACACTGCTTTTTTTATTCTTTTTATTGGGGGTTTAACGACCATCATGAGCAACTCAGTGAGCTATGGGCAGTCACCCATCCCTAATTTAGGGTCACTGACTATAGGGAAGGGAGAGAGCCAGTGCCGTAAGACAAACACAACAATCATGCCTCACCGGGATTCGAACCCGGACCCATCTAGGACGAATGATCAGAAGCCATCGTTTGAAAGCACTATGCCACCGGGGGCAGCGTACACTGCTTTAAAAACCAACAACAGAAAAAACCTAACATTTTTGCAGTACTTTGATTTAAAAAAATCCACATTGTAATTGTCAGCAGAGGTTGCATATTCCGAAAATTTACAGAAATGCATTAATAACAGAAAAACGTAATGCAATACAATGACGGAGGCCTACAAACAGTTGTAAAGTTGTTGTTTTTTCCCTTACAAGCATTTTAACAGAAAATATAATGCAATGGAGGCGATATTATTTGCTTTTGCAGAATATCACGTGCTGTGGGAAGCTCAGCATCGCACAAGTTCATGGGTGCTACAGAACTTCATACTATGGAACTGTCAGGTGTAACTACAGAGCTATGGTAATGCTGAAAAAAACACAATTTTTGCTTTTTATTCAGTTGATAGTAACACAAAAGCATTAAAAATGACAGTTATTTTTTTTAATATGAAGATCGTTTTTGTTTTTTCTATTTCTTTGGAGTGCTGGGTCATGCACTGCAAATTTTCTGTATGCAATTATGGTTCGGGATCAACATCACGCATACGGATTATATGGGGACTTCTTTCCTTAAATTTTATATCCTGTGGATTATATATGAAGGATTTTTTTTCTATTTCTGAATTTCAATGACTGCAAATTATACATCACTGCACAATATACAGAGAAAAATGAGGTAATTTAGAGTTTATCATTCATGCATGCATCAAGAATCCGTTTAATCGCAGAAGGGCTTTCCTCATAATAACAACCAGAAAGGCATCAAAACTTTGCTTTCAAAGAAAATTTATTATACAAATCACAGAAATGAAAGATATTAGCAAGACTGCCTTGACATACAATTTTGGTTACACTGAAATGTATAAAATGATTCTACAGTTTGTATTGAAATTTTGTTGTTTGTTGCCAAGGATTTCTAAATGGTAGGTATGTTGTAAGGAGTATTTATCTTGCAGGAATTCGAAACGAGAAAGGTTTTTATGCCTTCTCAATCACACATTGTTACTATATTTACAAAGGTAGCAATACATTAGATATTATTCAAATCTGGAAAAACTTATTCTTCTAGCATAAGAATACAGAGAGAAATAGAAAGGAATACTTTTTTGACACCTCTTTTCTTGTTCCAGTATTCAGAAATTAACAGAACAGGTTGTGCTGCCAATACAGTACAAATTCCTTGCAGCATGGGATAGGTGCACAGGCTCCAGGATGTTCCAGAAGAAGAAGAAAAAAAATAGCATCTTTTTTTTTTGTTTTTTTGTTTGAGCAACTCAATGGGCTATAAGCAGTTACCCAATACCTAATGTTGGGCCACTGGCTGCAGGTAAGGGAGTGAGCCAGTCCCACAAGACAAACACAATACCCATGCCTCACCAGGATTTGAACCCAGACCCATTTTGGATAGAAGCCATTGTTTAGACTACTGCCCCATCTAACACCTTCCATACCTCACTGTCTGTCTCTCTCTCTCTCTCTCTCTCTCTCTCTCTCTCTCTCTCTCTCTCTCTCAATCTCTCTCTCTCTATATATATTATATACTGAAAAAGCACCATAAGACTGAAAAATTTAAATACTGATTAGCAAGACCAAAAACGTTACCAACCACTGGGATAAGAAGAGAGGGATATAGAGCTATGGTAAGCTGTTCTCCGTGGCTTTGTCAAGGGCCAGGCACGGACAACACGCAACCAACCTCTATAGAGACCTGAAAGTGTAAGTTTCTGCACGAATCTAGTCTGCAACGTATCTGCAATGAGCCTACCAGAAACAGCAAAAAGCAGCAACAGTAAATAAAAAATAAAAAATAATAATAGAAAATAAAAATAGTAATTTAGAACGGACCCACCCAGAACACGGAACAAGTTACACTCCGATCCCCTGAACATCCAAAAACAACCCCCAAAATTAAAAAAAAAAAAAAAAAAAAAAAAAATAGGTTACTCTCTAATAAATAAAACAATTTGAAAAAACCAGACACTACCCACAGCAGACTAAATTCCTCGAGGCCCAACCTCACATCTGACCGAAAAAAATTACTGAACAAAAAACTTACTGAGAAGCAAAAGATGCCGAAAACAAAGGAAATAAAATGCTACTACTAAAGTTGTAATCATATTTACAGATAGTTTAGAACTTCAAAATCATTTTTAACTGTTGCCTTTGTTTGCATATCATATATATATATATATATATACTCTGAAATGTCTACTTTGCCAGACTGGAAAAACAAACGTTACATTATCACTCTACAGCTGCAATGTGGATACATTTTACAACATTCTCATTGTTTAGAAATCTCTTCTGGTAAAAGACAAGAAATATTCACCCATGTAAACCTAAGACTGTAATGCAATGTGATTAAACCAAAAGTCTTGCTGATATTATTTCTGTACTTTACATAATAAAAATTGCATAATACGAAGTCCTGTCACCTTTCAAGTATCAGTTTGGTGACACAAATATAGTCAAAAATTTCCAATGGCAGAAGTTAATTTTTCTTAATGAAAAACAGGGTATATACTATTTTTGAAGATAGTGAAACAGTATGTAGACAACCAACAGAAAAAAACATATGATATGCAGAATCAATTATTATAAAAACAAACTAAAGACAACAATTGCAATATTAGCAGTGGAACTGAATTACCACTACCTTGGAAAATCTGAATCAAAGAGGAAAACAAGAAGATAAAGAAGTTACAACAGATTCCACACCATCACTCAAGAAGTGAACAATTATCACCACCAGAATTTATAATACTGCACACCTAAGAAGTGGCAACAGCACAAGTGGGTGACCGATGATAAGAATACCAGATGGGATAACGATGTTGAAAGCCATGGCAATGCACTAGTGTAGACAAGAAGAACAGCACACAAGCAACAAGCTCCCTGAAGATGACAAACAGTTTTTGCCAAAATGCATTGGACATAACGCAGCTGAGTAGTCCTTTTTAGCATTTGATAATATTATTGTCTCTCCTGTTTTGCAACTTTTTTAACATTTACATGTTCTTGGTTTTTCAAGGTTTTTAGCTATTTCATTTGTTTTTAACAGTGTGTATTTGGCTTCATGCAAGCATTGGAAGTTGTATTCGGTTAGAACTATCTCCACACATGTACATATTCGATTGCTTTTTGAGAGCTGTTTATGGATACTCTTGTTGAAGAATACGAGTCTTGTGCGATATAGAATGAAAAAAATATCTACCAAGAAATTCCTTAACCAGCTCTTCTCTAATAGTCTACAATATGAAAAGTTTAAACCCAATAGGTTTTCATGTGCACAGTGTTAAGGTATGTGGATTTTTATATTTTTTAAAGTTGTAATCAGTTAATTTATAAATTTTTCCAAGGACTTATAACATGCAAAAAGTTATTGAGCCCGAAGATATTCATATCATATGACTACCTATTATTTGTATTAAATAAGCATGGTTTTAGGCTCTAAGCATAGAGCAATTAACTACATATGGTATCAAGTTATATAATAAATCAGCAAAAATTGCTAATGGCATTTAATTATAGTGTTTATGGCTTAACTTACTTCTGAACATAAGTTTAATATATTTCATCATGTGAGTATAATGAAGTTATCAGAGAGTTTGGCAAATACATATGTAGTCAGCAAAGTACATTCAATATTCACGCATAAATTACTTAAATTATCTTGATATATTTTAATTTTCTCAGAAACATTCAAATCTTTGAAAACTAAGTTTTGCAACTTGGTACATAATTTAACTCTTTGAAAAATGTTCACAAAAACAATGAATTGAAAAGTACATTCATTTCTTTTTCTTTCCACAATGTAAAAATGTTTTCTACAAATGAATCTTAAACATTCAGTGAGAAAAGATAACATCTGCAACGTACATACTAGTCCATAAGTTTTGCAGTTCTGTTAGTGGCAGGAATGTCCATGCCAGTGAAAAATAGCACTATAGACGAGAAGATCACGACTTACTTATTTTTCAACGTAGTCCCCATGGACTTTGAGGCACTTGTATTGGTGTCCCACGTTGAAGAAGCCCCTCTTGCATATGAACGAAGTGTTGTGAACAGTGCATTTGATGTCATCATTGCTGGTGTAATGGTGTCTAGCCAATGTCTTCTTCAAAGCTAGGAAGAAGTGGAAGTCGCTGGGCACACGGTCAGGACTGTAGGGGAGTGGTCCATGTGTTCCCAACTGAACCTTGCCAGAAAAGCTGCTGTTATCATTGATGTGTGGGGTCTCACATTGTCATCCAGAAGTTGAACACCAGAAGTGAGAAGGCCTGGCCTCTTTCGTCAAATGGTGGCTCTCAACCATGTCAATATTTTGCAGTACCTGGTGGCATTCACTGTTCCAACATGAAGGAAGTCTGACTGTGTTTTGGGACGCCAAAGGAGCATCCCAAAACACAGTCAACAACATCTTGCTGGCAGATGGGATAACTTTGAACTCTCTTTTGAACAGGGAGTTGGGGTGCTTCCACTCCATGAAGGCGAACTTTAACACCGGGGTGTAATGGTAGGCCCATCTTGTGTCCCTCTCACAAAGTGGAACAGAAACTGATTGCCTTCCTGCTTATAATGCAGGAGATGTTGCAGACTGATGCTCATAATGTGGGACTTGTGATTGGAAGTCAGTTGCCAAGCCCCTCACCCTGACCCTTTGCAATAGTCGAGGAAGTCGCGGATGTTGTGGTGTAGTCTGGCATGTTCGATCTTCAATGCTGAGGCAAGCGTATCCACAACGACCTGTCAGTCGGTGCGAATTATGGCATCCAAATGTTCAATGTTCACCTCTGTAGTCGCTGTCCCTCCAGGTCGTTGCTCGTCTGACACACTCTCACACCCATCACAAAACTACTGACACCATTGCTGCATCGTTTACTTCGACATCACGTCTGGACCATAAACCTCAATGAGCCGCTTATGAATTTTTTACCACACATGCCACATGCTCATTCATAGCAGACAACTGCCTGTATTTCATTTTTTGTCCACGTCTGTAACACATGACTGTTCGCCATCACCACTCAAGCTCTTATGACAAGGGTGCACTCTGAGGAGTGGTCACTTGCTTCCACTTACTCCTACGCATGTGCGGCATTGACCCTGCAGACTAAACGTTGCTCAGTGGAGGAGACGGGTGCCTGTAAACTGCAGACGATATAGTTTTCCCCATGAGAACATCACCTGCGACAATATCGATACTCAAAATTTATTTTCGGAGGCACTGCATCAGGTGATTTCACTGGAATGTCATTGATTGAGAATTATATGGATATCTATTTTTACCAAAACTTCTCACATAAATACCATGTTGAAACATGATGCACAGCTACATGCTTTGTCTTGGTGAATTCTGGTCTCCATGGCATTGCTATTACCACACACTGAAGGGATTTCTCTAGTGTACAGTGATGCAAACTTCATGCTGATAATACTCAGAGTTTACCTTGATGTTCAAACCTGCCCTACAGATCTTGAGCTTTCTATTATAGACAAAAACAGTCATTACTATGAATCCATGCCCAAAGCACACACTACATCTATCGGCCCAATTTGAAGAGTCCTCAAGCTACGCGGAAAATAGTAAGTGGCCTGAATTTTGTCACAGTTTGACAGGCACACCTATACTTCTCTGAGATTGGAAACAAAGTTCCAGGTGTTAGCTTGTGGACATAGTGTCCTTGTATTTAATTTTTAGACCCAAATCTAGCAAGATCATAGGACTTATTGTGGCTCTGGACATGCATACAGGTGCTGTGATAATTCCTTGTGTTGTCAGATCCTCACCACATGCCACATGATGCACTTTCAAATGACATTTGTCAACTACACAGCCTAATGAATATCGTCGTCTATGCCTGACCCCCTATGAGGAATTCTCCTTTGCCATGTAACACGTAATGGATATCCTTGTATATCATTTTTAAATGTTTAAAACCCTTGCTTTTTCATTGCTATTGCATTGCCATATCTTTCTTTGGAAAGTGTAATCAGGTAGCTTTCAAATCTTCAGGCAATCCACAGAGTCATGGTTTGCACTATCATTCTACCAAACATACGTACGAATCCTCAGGCAATTTTGTTCTCAGCAATGCACATGTATCATGTTCTCATAGCATATGTGCTAAGCACAAAATCATTTGCATAATTCTGATTCAACCTCAGTATTTATTTATGAGAATGTTAAAATTTTAAATTTAGTCACTATTCCAACCCTCTTATAGATTTTTTATCCACTATAAAAACTGCTATATATGAACTAACAAATTAGCAATTTATGTACAAACTTCTATGTTATATCTTTATAAAAAAGTAGATAACAAAATAAAAACAACAAAATGAAACTTAGGGATTTACATTTCATGGAACAGTGCAAAACAGAATGTACTCAGTGTGAAAAAATAGGTCAAATGTTAGGGTGTAAAAAAGCTGGTCAAAAATCAGAACATATTAATTAGGGTAACTGCATAGCATATATAACTGATATAAAATGGTCATGTTGCCTAATATTTTCTTTTGTAGGAACTAAAATAAGAAATATTCAATTAGTTCTTCTAACACATTTCAGTGTTGAACTTCATTATGTGATTATAATCTTTATTGTACATATTTGTCAACTATACAGTTGTTATATTGTGTACTGTTTCTCACATTGTATGAGTGTCAAAGTGCTCGTGGAAAACATTCATCTTTGTCTGACACTGGGTTATTATTGTTGAATGATACTGAATATTAAAAATTATGGTAAAATATTATATAAATGAAAGCTGTTACTCACATTTTCATTTTCTTGGAGTATTTTGGAATATTGAGTTTTTTAACTCGGCAAAATCTTAAATTTCTTGAAGTCTTCAGTAATTACTTCCTAACAATTCTTCTTAATGAATCAGGATTCTAAAAATGACATCAAAAATAATAAAATATTGAACGGTCAAACCTTCCAGTTGAAGGGATATCGGTCTGGTAAAATATACAAGAATAAAAAAGAAAATAAAACATCATTAATTCAACATTGTATTGATAATGAGACAATCCCAGATTGGCCGGAAGCCAAATTGATAACATCGCATAAAACGAAAGCCCAAATTTTAACATCAGAAGAGGCTGTAATGATTGAGAAAACAAGGGGGAAAAAACTGTAATTACAATGACTGAGTTGACCTTCCATATGCATGGAGATACCTTACTGAGCAAGAAAAGAAAAAAGAACAAAAAAAAAAAAAACAGCCAAAATAAATGATTTAAGATCAGGACAAATACTGAGTCGATTGACGTACAGAAGATGGCGACACCAGACAATTTGAAATTGGGAGCCAATTCGGACGTTTCAATCAAGAAATAATACATATGTGGCATAAAATGTGCAATAAAACCAAAATTTGAATGCACAAAAGGTTCTGTCGACATGAAACTTTTGAGTCATCCTGCCGATTGAGAGTTAGTTAGTTGGCCGATGAACAACAGGTACGATGAGAAACACGTCGTTTAACCCACAGATGAAGACTACGAGAATGATAGTTGAAACTAGTCTGGGAATATTAGTGCAGCGGGAAACGAAGTCAAAGCTATCGTCAAGACAGAATATTTTACCAGACTGATTTCTCTTCAACTTAAAGGTTTGACCGTTCAATATTTTATTATTTTAGATGTCATTTTTAGAATCACGATTCATTAAGAAGAATTGTAACCCACCTGTTTCAACTTATCAAGTAAAATATCGTCCCAAAGTGACTGCAGGAAGTGATTACTGAAGACTTCAAGAAATTTAAGATTTCGCCGAGTTAGAGCTCAATATTCCGAAATACACCAAGAAAACGAAAATGTGAGTAACAGTATTATAATAATATTTTACCTTAATTTTTAATATTCAGTAGCATTCAACAATAATAGCCCAGTGTCAGACAAAGATGAATGTTTTCCATGAGCACTTTGACACTCGTACAACGTGAGAAACAGTACACAATATAACAACTGTATGGTTGACAAATATGTACAATAAAATAAGAAATGCTATAAAAATAAAAACAGTTTTTGCATTTGTGTAATATTATTGATAAAAATACTCCAACTTCCGAATTTTTGTTTACATCCCACATTAAATTTTGCAAATAATTAGAAGCACATTCAATGAAAATGTGTCAACCATGCTACACAAAAAACTATGAACAGAAAAGATGTGTTCCAGTGGGCATGTTCCAAAATATATTTTTCTTTATATACAATAGCACAAGTCAGTCAATCATGACATATAACTGCTATATGCACTAGAAAATTAGAAATTTAATATATTTAAATTGCTAATTTCTTAGAATTTTTGGAAATTTTTGGAATTTGGATCGCTGGACAGAAAAACTGTTCTGTGAATTTTTTTTTTAATATTGCTAATAATCAGCTAACTTGATGCCAACATGTAGTACTTTTACACCTGCACAACTGAATGTTGCATTTACTTTTCAAAGTCTTGCACATCAAAAATGTTCGTAGTTTGACTTCCTGCAAAATTCTGATTAGAAATTTAATATATTTAAATTGCTAATTTCTTAGAATTTTTGGAAATTTTTGGAATTTGGATCGCTGGACAGAAAAACTGTTCTGTGAATTTTTTTTTTAATATTGCTAATAATAAGCTAACTTGATGCCAACATGTAGTACTTTTACACCTGCACAACTGAATGTTGCATTTACTTTTCAAAGTCTTGCACATCAAAAATGTTCGTAGTTTGACTTCCTGCAAAATTCTGAAAGTTATGTATGTATTCATTCCTACGCTAATTTAATAAACAATTAGATTATCATGTACCATATAACAAAGTTTTATTACATCATGCTTATTTATTCATCCTGAGGTTTTTCTGAGTCTTGAATTCAAAAATTTCAGGGTGGTTTACAAGAAAGAATTCAGTTATCAATGAATAAAACTACACTTTCCCAAAACAAATATATAATATAAATTCATAGACTGTTATTTGCATTTGAACTGATACTTTGCCCTGCTATTATTGCATCTCCATTTACAAAAACTGTTTTATAACATTCGCATAAACTCATATCACATAAATGTTAAACTAAAAAAGGTTAGTAACATTTCCTTGACTAGCAAAATAACACTTAGAATTCTACAAAGTTAATATACTGTAAGCTCTAATTGTGAGTGTGCCTTCAGTTCCTACACAAAACATGGAAACTCAAAGTATTTCTCATCTCAAATTTCCTTTAATTCAGAATTATAACATGCTCAGAAACTTAATTACTGTATTACTTATCACCATCCTCATTCTTTAAATTATACGTGAGACATAGTGACATGAAAACTCAGTAATTTGTACTGTATTACTTATCACCATCCTCATTCTTTAAATTATACGTGAGACATAGTGACATGAAAACTCAGTAATTTGTACATAGTAAAGCATAATTTAAAAAGCATTTATGGCCTGTTTTACTGTTTTAATCACAATTCTATATTTCTATGACAAAGTTTTATATAATAGCATCTATGTAAAACTTTTATATAGTAGTTATATGGCATAAAACTTTTATATAGTAGTTATATGGCATAAAACTTTATATAGTACTATATAAAATTAGTTTTATATAGTAGCATCTATATAACGTATCAGTTTGCTGTCTACCTTCCTTGAAAAGGCCATCTGGTTGATGTGCTTGGAAACTTTGATTTCTATTCTATGCCAACAAATTTAGATTACTAGTAGGGGTAGTTATACTGGTATTTTGATAATAGTAGTATCTTTTGCCACACATAAATAAAGTCATACTCAGTTATGTAAGTCAATTATTTTTGATACAGAAACGCTACATTTAAGTGATTTCCACATAGCCAACCAACTCCTCTGAAAAAAGTTTAAATTCTGGAACTGAAAATGAACACACATCTCTTCATTTTCATCTAAGTATGTTGCACTCAAGACATTTTATTTCCAAGCAATTGGTATGATGGCAAGATACTCAAATGGAAATTACGAGATGCAGGCTAAATTCCTAATCCAGGTTGCTACAATTTTCAAGTTTGCAGGAGTTGAACAATTAAATTATGGCTCTTCTATGCCAAAAGTAACAAACTTGTATGACTGCCAAGTATTTACAAAGTTTAATTCTTAATACCTAAGCATAAAATTAAAGAAAATACATGCATCAGTCTTATATTTTAATTGTGATTTTAATAATGTACTCATGAGACAGATCTAAACAAATCTGAACAATATGTTAACTTCAGTCAAAATATTGTTTTGGTCAACTCATAGAAACACAAGGCACATGAAACCTACACAGCACATTTGTATTTTTAGTAATGCACAAAGTCATGGCACCTCTAAATTTTTGATACTGGAGTGATTAGTTGGTTTTCAGAGATTAATTATGTTTTTTCAACTTCAGTTATTAAATTTTTGAACTAGAACCTAGTTCATCAATGCTAACAACTACTCCAGTGATGTAATCCTGATTATGATGAACTAGGTTCCAGTTCAAAAATTTGATAACTGAAATTGTGAAAAAATATAATTTACCTTTAAAAAACCTGTAAAATCAATTAGCCGCTATATTTGCATAGCCCTATAGAGTGTTAGAAAAATTGAATACCATGTT
Organism: Macrothele yani; assembly: GCA_039090855.1. NCBI lineage: Eukaryota > Metazoa > Arthropoda > Arachnida > Araneae > Macrothelidae > Macrothele > Macrothele yani. The sequence goes on along the minus strand of CM077020.1, from coordinate 2,918,110 downwards.
TATCACAGAAAATAAAGTTGAATAATCCTCAGATATCATATCAAATTATGTTTCATTACAATTCCAATTATGCAACAGAACAGTTGCCACTATCATGAATACATAAATCAGAAAGAAATTCTACAGAACAGAAAATCTAGTTTTGACTGTGAAAACAGCAATTTTTAATGCAGTAATGTCATGTTTTTGTTGTTGTTGTTGTCGAGGATTTAAGATTTAACGGCCACCGTGAGCAACTCAATGGGCTAAAAGCAGTCACCTGTCCCTAATTTACGGGCAGTGGTTCCATGGCTGGCTTTCGTGGCAGTTATACAAAACTTTCTTTGTAACAAAAAGGCAGATAACTATGAGGTTCTCGTTACTAGAATGCTGTTGGCTTTTTGTGATTTTGGGTGCAACATGAGTGTCAAGCTCCATTTCCTGAATAGTCACCTTGATCAATTCCCCGAGAACCTTGGGGTTGTTAGTGATAAACAGGGAGAGTGCTTCCATCAAGATCTCATGACGATGGAACAGCACTATCAAGGACGATGGGACAAAAATAAGATGGCAGACTACTGCTGGAGCATCAAATGAGATTGCCCTGAGGAAGTCCACAAATGCCACAGCTACAAGTGCAAATTCTTGCATGAATACGGCATATTTGAACTTTGCATCCCATACTTATCAGTTGCCCTGAATCATCTATCATCTTTATGTCGACATATATGTTAATTTAAAATAAAAAGCATTAGTGCATACTCACATTTGACTATAATGGATAAATGCTTTATATCTGACAAGTGGCAATACATATTTTACTCCACACAAGGGATTTTTTTGCCTTTTTTCAAACTTTAATGCATAATGTGATGCACCTACACGTTTTTGTGAATAACCAGCATTGGGGTTTGTGCAGGGGTATTACAACCTACTGCCACTAAGGATGACCTTGATGATGAGAATGAAATGCATCTGGCAACAAACACTGAGTGTGTACCTCTGTATGATATTCAAGTCTGCGGGAGACATCCATATACTTCAGATTAATCCAGAAAACAGCATTATCGCCATGGTTTGTGATTATTTGGGCTATAGCAATCAGTGAAAGCTACCCACACCTTTTATATGTCATAACTAACTGTCAAGTGGATGTTTAATTTTACCTCTTCATAGAATTTAAATTTCAACAATCATATTTTAACTACTCCATCGTGCACCAAACGATGAGTTATTTGACCAGTTTGCAACAAACTTTCCATTTTCCATCTAAGCATGAACTGTGTTTTTACTGCAACAGAATTGGATGATTGACTGAAGGGTGAGTGTTAAAAATACATTTAGTTATATCATAGTGTTTTTGCACATATGAGGTGACTTTAAGTTCGAAATGCCTCTTGATCTTGTTGTGGTGACATTTAGCCGTCTCAACCATCGATTTTGTTTTCCTCCCATATCGTTAGGAATGGATGCAGTATATGCTGTGTCAGTACCGTGCTTATTGTTTTCATAATGTGTACATATTACTCAATGTATATATCATAATGTAATATCCATTTTATCATGAGTAAATATTGGTATATCTGTCCACTATCAAGGATTGACTGACCATTAATCACCTTATTGCAGAATTTTTTCATTTTTTCAAATTACTCACAGTACAGGGTGTTCAGAAAGTAACTGTGCACCTAGGCTACCATTTTGTTTTTGCAGTTATCAAGTGCAGTATGTGCCACCGGAACATAATAAAGTGGATTTTCCCAGTCGCGGCTGATCGCGGGAACCCATGGGGGCTCACTGCGCATGCGCAGCAAGCCGCTCGAAGCATCGGTTGCCGCATTTGAGTTCCAGTCGCAGCCGATCGCGGGAACCCATGGGGGCTCACTGCGCATGCGCAGCAAGCCGCTCGAAGCATCGGTTGCCGCATTTGAGTTCCAGTCGCAGCCGATCGCGGGAACCCATGGGGCTCACTGCGCATGCGCAGCAAGCCGCTCGAAGCATCGGTTGCCGCATTTGAGTTCCAGTCGCAGCCGATCGCGGGAACCCATGGGGCTCACTGCGCATGCGCAGCAAGCCGCTCGAAGCATCGGTTGCCGCATTTGAGTTCCAGTCGCAGCCGATCGCGGGAACCCATGGGGCTCACTGCGCATGCGCAGCAAGCCGCTCGAAGCATCGGTTGCCGCATTTGAGTTCCAGTCGCAGCCGATCGCGGGAACCCATGGGGCTCACTGCGCATGCGCAGCAAGCCGCTCGAAGCATCGGTTGCCGCATTTGAGTTCCAGTCGCAGCCGATCGCGGGAACCCATGGGGCTCACTGCGCATGCGCAGCAAGCCGCTCGAAGCATCGGTTGCCGCATTTGAGTTCCAGTCGCAGCCGATCGCGGGAACCCATGGGGCTCACTGCGCATGCGCAGCAAGCCGCTCGAAGCATCGGTTGCCGCATTTGAGTTCCAGTCGCAGCCGATCGCGGGAACCCATGGGGCTCATTGCGCATGCGCAGCAAGCCGCTCGAAGCATCGGTTGCCGCATTTGAGTTCCAGTCGCAGCCGATCGCGGGAACCCATGGGGCTCACTGCGCATGCGCAGCAAGCCGCTCGAAGCATCGGTTGCCGCATTTGAGTTCCAGTCGCAGCCGATCGCGGGAACCCATGGGGCTCACTGCGCATGCGCAGCAAGCTGCTCGAAGCATCGGTTGCCGCATTTGAGTTCCAGTCGCAACGATCGCGGGAACTCATGGGGCTCACTGCGCATGCGCAGCAAGCTGCTCGAAGCATTGGTTGCCGCATTGCGGCAGTTGAGTTCCAGAGGTCAACAGAGACGAGTCGTTACTGTAAGTATCGAAGTTATCGTGTGTGCTGTTGTTGCTCAGTTTTTCGCACTATGGTTCTTTCAATTGCGGAACGTGTGTTTCTGGTTGAATACGTCTTTCGAGAAGGCAATGAATACACCGATTTAGTGCGGCAGCAATTTGCTGCCAAATTCCCAGACACACCTGTACCTCCTCCTAATGCAGTTCGTCTACTTATTGAGAAATTTCGTGCGACAGGCTCAGTGTTCGACGCCGAACGAAGCGGGAGACCAACTAAACTTACCGATGGGAAGTTGATGGACATCTCTGACTCCCTGCTGCGATATCAACTTTGGAATATTATTTTCCCATATAATGTGCGAAACAGTAATACTAATTCAATATATAGATTGAATAATAATATAAGGCAGTAGAGCTTGTGTACGAGTGAATGGTGTTTTATCAAAATGGTTTTTTATTGGTGCAGGAGTCAGACACGGTTGTGTAATGTCACCATGGCTGTTTAATATATTTATGGATGTGTGCATGAGCGATGCCAAGATGGACAATACTGGTTTACGTCTTGTTAACATCCGTGTGTGCAGACTGCTGTATACTGATGACACAGCCCATTTGGCAGAGAGCAAAAGTGCGTTGCAGAGTATGTTGTCCCTGATGTATGAAGTTTGTATGAAATCCAAACTGAGTATAAATAAGAAAAAAACCAAAGTTACAGTGTTTGAGCAAGGAACTGTTAGTATTGAATACAAGATAAGTCTAAATGGCACAGTGATTGACCAGGTGAATGAGTTTGTGTATTTAGGAAGCATGTTTGACAAAGAGAAAAAAATAGATGGTGAAATTAGTAGGCAAATGAATTCTTCATTGAAAGTCATAGCTGCTTTAGGAGGTTTTCACAGGAATGATGGGTTTTTAAGAGAGCCCCAAATGGCTGTGTATAAAAGTTTAATTGTTCTCAACTCTGATATATGGCAGTGAAACCTGGCTACCGCAGAAGAGACATAGGAGTCATTTGTGTGCTGGAGAGATGTGTTACTTATGGGGAGTTTGTGGTAAGACACTCTCTGATCGTGTGAGGAATGATGTGCTGCAGTTGTGTAATGTGAGGCAAAATGTTGTTGGTAAGGTGGAGACTAATATTCTTACGTGGTTTGGCCCTGTTAAAAGAATGAGTGTTGAGATGCTTACTAAGAAAAATTTTCAGCCCAAGTAGCAGGAAAGAAAGGCAGAGGAAGACCAAGGAAGTCATGGGAGGATCAGATTTAGGATTGTCTGCATGAGAAAAAGATTATGGGTATGAAGTATAGAAGGTCTTATGTACGCCGTGTGATGGATATCAGTGAAGCCCAAGTTGTGTGTCAAGATCGCTGTAAATGGAGAAGTTTGATACAGCAACAGTAAGTAAATAATCAGTTGAAAATTTACCTGGTGGTTGGTATTTCTTAGTGGAGCTAACCTCTGAATCTCAGAGAACAGCTCAGGGATATGTATGCAAGATACTTTTCTGTCACAATTATTTGACAGAATTCTAAACAAAGTTTCAGCAGTGGATCAATTTTGTACTGACTACTGTAAAGACAACAGATAAAAGAAAATACTAAATTTACACCTGAAAGAATTTTTTTAAATAATCGTTTCAAATTTAAGTAGAAATACTAACATTGAGGAACTAGACAGCAGCATGTAACTGAAATACAGGATGTGAAGAAAATAGAAGAACACGCTTAAGTTACATAAAAGTTACATTTGGCATGGAAGCTTACAAACTATGTTTTTGCATTTTTGAACTTCCCTTTTTGTTGGTAAAGTTCGATTAACACTTACCGCACGTGGGGCTTGGCTTTCAATTCGTATTTCCGTTATGTGGATGCGGCATGGGGTTTTTTCATTTAGTTGCGGGTCCACTTCATTTTTTTCCCGTTGGTATTTATCTGGCCTCGTCATTAAATGAGTTTTTTCCCTTGCTGCCTCCTCATTTACTTCAATAATTTTTCACAACCCTAGTACTTTCGGTAATACTCCATTACCGTCATCGAGGGGACGTTTTGCTCAGACTGGCATGGACTGTGTCAGCTGGGCATTTCGGTGGTTCTCGCGGGCTGCTTCTGTCATCGGCTGTCGCTTCTACAGTGAGTTCTAAATAGAACAGTGAGTGAGTTCTAATTCAACAGTGAGTTCTAAATAGAAAAAAATAATGCAATAGCCTTTTTGGACGTACAAGTTATCAAATCCACAGATAAGTTACTATACAAGGTTTATCGGAAAAGTTCATTTGTTCCGGTCCTAATCCCGCACAATTCGGCACATCCTTATCCTCAAAAATGCAATAGTCTAAAAACCTTAATTAAAAGAGCATATACGCACTCTGAAAACAGCCAGTTCATCAATGAAGAAATCAAATTCATAAAAAAAATTGCAGGTAGCTTTGGTTATCCTAACCATTTAATAAAAAAATGGAACACAGAAGTAATAAAGAAAAAAAGAAATAATGCTGTAGTAAATAAAAAAGAAGTCAAATATTTAAATGGTTTTCCTTACATTAAAGGTACTACCAATGAAATTAATAATATTTGTAAAAAGTATAACATTCAAATTGGAGGAAAAGTAAATACCATCAAAAATATGGTAATAAAAAATAATGAAAAAATAAAAATGTTAGAAAAAGCAGGTATTTACTCAATTATTATTACTGAAAATCCTCCAATGGCTTATATAGGAAGTACCAAAAATAAGCTTAAACACAGATTAAAACAACACGTAAAAAATTGGCAGAAAAAAGAAGAAAAAACAGCACTTATTCAATACTGTCTGGATAACCAAAAATTTCCTAAATTCGAAAATATAAAAATCATTAAAAGCTGTAAATCCGAAAAACACCTCAGAATAGCAGAGTCGGTAATCATTGAAAAAAATAGGGCAAAAGTTTGCAACCATAATTGACCCTAATATTTTGAGAAACAGCTGGAGAAATTTAATTAAAATTGAGCAAAAAAATGAAAAAGTTCGAAAAATGAGATCAGTGACCAACAAGAGATGGCGCCACAACGCCCAAGAAGAAGCGATAGCCGATGACAGAAGCAGCCAGCGAGAACCACCGAAATGTCCAGCTGACACGGTTCGTGCCAGTCTGAGCAAAACGTCCCCTCGATGACGGTAATGGAGTATTACCAAAAGTACTAGGGTTATGAAAAATTATTGAAGTAAATGAGGAGGCAGCAAGGGAAAAAACTCATTTAATGACGAGGCCAGATAAATACCAACGGGGAAAAAAATGAAGTGGACCCACAACTAAATGAAAAACCCCCATGCCGCATCCACATAACGGAAATAAGAATTGAAAGCCAAGCCCCACGTGCGGTAAGTGTTAATCGAACTTTACCAACAAAAAGGGAAGTTCAAAAATGCAAATGCATTAATGCACGTTAAAAAAATAACCTCCAATATCGAAAGTAAATTGAAACTATGTTTTTGTTCTACTTTAGCCAGAGTTTGTAAATACCAGACCAGTAAGGATAAATTAACAGAAAACATATATTTTTAATAACACAATATTGCAGTTTAAATATCATTGTAAAATACAACAGAAACATGGTCAAATGAATGAAATTTTGCATGGCAAAATAAAATCTAAATATAACACTTTTCGATCTTAATTACATTTTTCACAATAACTACTGTTTTTAAAATGATTCCTCAAATATTTCACACATACAAAAATAGTTTTATTAATATTTTTTAACTCATAGCAGTTTGTACTGATTTCACAGCATGCCCTGTGTAAGAGTAAGAAAATAAATACAAATCATACAAACACACAGACTACTTATGAAAAAATAATCTATTTTAGAAGAGTAATATTAAATTTTAATCAAAATGATTAGCAGTTCAATTACTAAAGACAGCACACTACATACTTAAGTATAACTTTTTAACAATAAATAAATAATATAAAAAAACCTTCCTGAGGTTAAAAAGTGTGCCATGCAGCCTAATAGGAGAAACAATGTCTTCCTGCATGCCGAAAGGCAGCCTAATATGTGTCCAAAATAACTTTAAACTATGACAATGATGATATGTCAGTCAACTTCATATTCAAAGGTGAGCAATTTAATGTGATAACTTTGTATATGAAAACTGAAGGTTACAACAAAATCTAGTTTTCTTGGTAATATGTCACTGTAACCAAACCTTTTAAATTATTGCTTGCTTAAGCAAATTTCACACAGAGCCAAGATAAATGCAAGCCAAGTGGTGTATATGTTATTATACATACATACTTTGGATATAACTTAATAGATAAGTAAAATAGTGAATCATAAAAGATACATGAAAATAATTTATAAGTGAACTTGGGGAAAAAAGTTTCAAACCAAAGCAATGCCAGAAAGATGAGTTATGGGACAGTTATTTTAATAATTAGAAAACATAAATTTCACCCACAAAGAAAGTTTGAAAGAAGTACATTACAATCATATCCAAATTCATTATGCAAAATAGGATTATGATGAAGTTACAAACCCTTAAAACTACAAATTTATTGTGAGATAAAGTTCTTATTAAAATGTCTCAGATGACACATATTGAAAAAAATACCTTCAATATGAGTAGTTATAAAAAATCAATATGTTTAGATGTATCCAGTTTTTCTTTTCTCCATGAATACATTTACAAAGCAACAAGAAACATTAGTTCAAGGAACAACAATTTTCTGTTTTTAAAGTTTATAAAGACTAGAAAAGTAGAAGCCAGTGTAAATATCTGAAATCAGATAAACATAATACAAATACACATACATGCACACAAACAAATGAATGCTTTTCTTCTAATAAACACACAATCTTTAGTAAATAAACATTATAAGAAATTAAAAGGTATATCTTTTGTGACCACATAAATTAAAAACTAATACTTATTAAAAAAAACTTAAAAAACTTGGGGAATCTAAAACCAACAAATAACATTTAAAATATGCTAGTCCAGCCCTCTCCATGATTACATACGAAGCTCTTACCCATATCTGCACTCCAGTCAAGAAATTCTGCTCATTTAAACAATTTTCACTGTATCTGCTGCAAATGGACCAACTTTTTTAAATACACACACTTTTTTTTGAAAATTAATTTTTTTTTTTTTTACCTTCTTTGTCTTTTATTCTCTATAAAATTTTCTTGAAATTCAATCTTGATGTCTTTGGGGGTTACTTCTCAGAGAGCTTCTTCAAATATGGACTAGTGAAAAACCCTCAGGGTTTTTAAAAAATGACAGTTTCCACTAAGGGTAGGTAAGAATCAATGTTTTGGTTCCAGACAGGTGTCACATTTGTTTGGCATTCTTCAAAAAATGCTTATTGAGGAAGATAAAAGTAGATTATAACAAATAAAAACAAGGATATTAAAAGGGTTAAAATTAAAAGATGATAAAAAAGTTTGAAAAGGAGATTTAAAAACGCAGAAAGTTCAAAATAACAGGTTCACATCATTTCATTCAGCCGATGAATTTCGAGCGACTTTTGCTTTTGCCCATCATCAGAACATTATTGCCTTTTTTCCTCATGAAAACATTCAATACAGTTATGGATTTTGTCATTGACTGGTGTCCTCTTTCGATGTGTACATTGTCATCTTCTGATTGGCTACTTCCATTCAATCTTGGTACATCTATTGTTAGACTTATAGTTAACTGATTTTCTTTAGGATTTTTCTTTATTTTCTATTGGTAATATCTAAGGGTAAGGTATATTTATTGGGTTATTACTGTTACAGTTTTTATCTTAAGTTTGTTCTATTTTGATGGCATCTGAATCTCTTAAACAAAATTCATTTTATTGTTAGCTAATAATTTTTATACCTTCAAGAGTTAAGTTTTTCTTGTTTTTGGTTCCAAAAGAAGTTTGTGTGCGTGTGTGCGTGTGCGCATGTGTTACCTATGTAAAAACATTTTTTACCTTTATTTCTTCTAATTGAAATTTGGTAAATCCCTGCTTTATTTAACATTTTAGCTTTATCTTTAATAAGAAATTTTGCTTCAGCAGTCTTCAGGTTTTCTAAAAAAATAGCTTTATCTTTATTTTTTAAAAACCCTCAAATTTTTTTTACTAGTGCATTATTTGAAGAAGCTTTCTGAGAAATAACTAACAAAGACATCAACACAGAATCTTTAAAAAAAAAAAAACTATAGAGAGAATGTGCCAAAGAAAAGTAAAGACTGATTTTATTTACAGGGTGATCACAATTAAAGTATTCCTATTTCAAGGTATTCACAGAGACATCTAGTGGCTGAAACTCAATTAAACTTAGCAGGAATACCATTTGGAACACATGGAAGCAATTTCTGTGGGGGAAAAAATAGTTCAAAAATCACCACCAGGAGACAATGGTGTTGCAAGTGCTAAAAAAGCATAACATTTGCATATACCACAGGTGACTGATGGTTATAAAAAAAGACACAAGATGTTTTATGCCGTTCAAGCAATGAGTGAAAGTGCGATGAGACTCTCACCCTGCAGGATCATGCTTTGCTAATGAGGCTTTCATATCAAAACAATGGAAACACTGCTAATATGAATCAGGAATTTCAAAATTCAATTCTGCACAACAGGCTGAAGACGATGCCACTGTTGTTGCTGAGTGATCAATAGATAATGCAACTGGTTCCAGCAGGGCATGTGGAGTGTTCGCGCAGTTGGATATGCCCTACACAGCTGTGTTGAAAATTTTGTGTATAATGTTGCATTATTATTCTTATAAGATTAGCCACACCCAACTGTTGTTGTCTGGTGACATGAAAACTCAACTAAAATTTGCTCCGACATTCCTTGCTCGAATAGAGATTGACCATGTATGGCTGTGGAAGATCTCATGGAGAGATAAGGCTTATTTTCATTTGAACGGAACTGTGAACATGCACATCTGCCACAGTTGGGCTGTGGAAAATTCTCATGCAATCAATCAAATTCGTTTGCTCTTGCCAAAAGTATCCGTTTGGTGTGGGTTCACAGCATCTTTAATATCAGTCTATTTCTTTTTTAAGAACATCACTGAGCTGGCCCTCAGACCTGCTCTATCACTACCGAGAGGCATTGGGAGATCCTGTACAGGTTTGTTGTCCAGCAACTGCAGCAGCAAAGGTTGTTATGTACAATGGAGTCTCTCCTCAAGTCAGACAGTCTGTACAGTTGCTTCTGCTACAAAATTTCACTGAGGACAGTGATCAGTCACTCTTTTTTAACAATGTGGCCACCTCGTTCACCAGATCCAAACACCTGTGACTTTTGGTTGTGGAGACACCTCAAAAGCATGGTTTATCAGGCCAGTGTGTCTAACTTGGCAGTCTTGAAAGACAGCATAACACTGCATGTAAGAAACATCACAGCAGACTAGTTGCGTTCTACCACTGAGCACACTGTTCAGTGGATGCAGTTTTTGGTGCATCAGAATGGAGAGCACCTTGAGCAAAAAGCACATCATTCAATTCAGTATTATGTAAATCAGCAGCATAATAAATTTCATTGATTAAGCATCTATCTGGTTGATTTGCCTTATAATTACACTTTTACAGATCATCCTATTAATGTTCTTTTACTGCTTGATGGTTTATCCCAGGGTGGTGATTTTTTGAACTATTGTTTTTTCCACAGAAATTACTTCTGCGTATTCCAAATAGTGGTCCGGAGAAGTTTGATTCAGCTTTGGCTGCTATATGTCTCTGCAGATACCTTAGAACAGGGATAATTTAATTATGATCATCTGTATTTTCTAAAACAAGTCTGTTTATAAAAGCTTTTTTTTTTTTTTTTAATTTGTAATAGAAACAACAACAGTTGTTTAAACAAGCAGGATTTCTGGACAAGAAAGCAGATGTGCATGAGAGTTTAAAAAATTCTAAAGGGAGGATACTAACATTTCCATATACTGGCTAAATGAAAACAATTATGATACCTAAATACATTTATGGTGTAATATGCCATATCATTCTGTTCAACACATTACGTTCAGCTTCACAAAATGCCATTGATTAAATCCTGTGGTACCCAACAAAACATTTAAAAAAATATTTCTTTGTACATACCTTTACACCGGGCGACTGCCCCTTATTTGTGAAGTCACTGATGTTATTAGTCTTACGTTCTTTGTGTAGTCAAACTAAACTCTTATTGCCAGCTTTTATGTTGCGAAGTCCAATATTCACGTCACCAAGCCAGCTGAACACTCATTCGAACGTGGTTGTAACTTGTAACTTCCATTCTTCACTATGTATTTCATAAATTCACCCAGAACGTGTTATTGCCATACAATGTTTAAGATGACGGACAATAATCCAATGCAAAGGTCATCAAACATGTATTGAAATATGTAGAATAAAACCAACATAAATTGCTTAAAAAACTCTGAAGCTATTAATAAACGTAGAGTACCAGAGGATTTATTCAATGACATTTTGTGAAGCTGAATCTAATGTGTTGAACAGAATGATATGGTGCATTGTACCATAAATGTATTTAGTCGTATTACCCACATATGTAAGCATATTTAGTACGTGGCATACTTTAATGCCAAAATCTAAGAATTATGATACCTTTCACAAAAATTCTGTCAAAACTTAAAATTATATAAAAAATTGAACTAGTATTCTTCTGTTAAAAAATTGCATATTCTCAATATTAAATTAAATGAAGATGTAAAAATAAAAATTAGGTATGCATCAAAACTACAACAAGAGAGCCTGAAGAAGGAGAAGAGTTTTCTCCGAAAATTTGCTATAAATAAAAAAATTTCCTAGTAAATTCCCATAAGTTGCTTTAGATTATTAACTCAATTAAACTAGGAAGCCATTTCTCAATATGAGCTTTATTCATAAAATAATTCATTTTATTGAATGAGGAGGAAAAAAACTTAAGTGCTAGTTTTGTGTAATCCTAAGTATTTAAGATATACATCAATAATTCTAAAGAATAAAGTTAAAATATACATGTGACTGGGGATGACCTTACTTAGTAGTATTCTAGCATAAGCATAGAGTATTTGATAGAAAAGACTGTAAAATCCCAATAAAAAAATCCTACAAAACCTTGCTAGCAAACCTGGCATGACCACTGAAACTAACTTAAATCAAGGTTCCTGTATAAAGGGAAATGTTCAGTCAAAGGCTCTGAAAATTGTGGTATAAAATCATAAGGGTCTTGATACATATTGTGTCAGTTCCAAAATTTAATACATTTAAGTGAAATGCTTAGTGACTAATATGACACTCTAAAATGCAGTTGCATAAATGATGCTAATAGCAATGTATGACCAACTTAAATACATAATAACCCACCAAGAATAACAGTTATAGTGGAAAACAAAACTAAAAAACAGAATTACATAGGGAAAATGTTCACACTAGTCATACTATACAAAGGAACAGTATGACTGCAGATAATTTTCAATATTTTCCCAACAAAATTGTCACCAAAGCTAAATATCTGAAAAACATGACTTTTCATTGTACTTTTTATTTATTTTTTCATTTAAATTAATAAATGAAATAAATACATATTGTATACTGTATGTTTTCATTTATACTTAACTGATGAACTATATGCATGCTTACATGACCAAAATAATTGGACAGCAAGTTAGATATTTCACCACACCTGAATTTTTTAAGTTTGTCTAATTAGTGATGACAAAATGAGAAATTACAATACCTACAGCCCTTCTAGAGACGCATGCAACTGCACCTTTGTCCCTAAATATCAGACATATTAAAATTTTTCCTTTAATAACACACATTTGGGATTAAGTTAAAAAATACTATTCTAATGTTTTAAAACTAATAAAGCAAGAAGGCAACATAAACTGCAGAAAAGTTGACATGCTTAGGTCATCAAACTTCTTTTATTCCCATAAAGCAGAACAATTATATCTTCTTAAGCTGAAAACTTCAATTTCAAATATAAATTTGTGATACACAAAGTTCTTTTAACAACTGAAAATATAGAGGAACAGTATGATAATTTTCAATATTTTCCAAAACGAAATTGTCAAACACTTAAATACATGATCTGTCATGCAATTCTGCTTTAGTAATTCATGAATCAGATCTGTGATGTGTCAAGTCAAAGGTTCTGTAATATCACTAGCATATGGCTGTAAATTCTCCAGGCATGAGCATCTAAAACAAACTGGTTGGTATGTTGTCTTTGCAAAGAATGTATGCCTTATGACAAAAATTTTAAGCTCTAAATATTCACTTGATATGCACTTAACTTACATTCCAATACTTAACTGAAATATAGTAATTTCACCAGTAATAAAAAAAATTCAGGTGGGATCTTACTACCATGCTTTTAGACATAACAGGTGGAAATGTTCCAAACACCTACAAAGAATAAGAAAATCATGCTGTGTGAAGCAATTCAAATGTTTTGCAAAAATGTAATTTACAACTTCCTCCTGTGTATTTATTATCTGTTAAAGAATTAGAACATGTACTGAACTTTGTACACCATTTAGAATTAAAAAAAATGATTGTAATAAAATGTTTTTCCTAGTAAATATATCACTATGCACAGATTCAGAAATAGTACTAACTAATAACTCAAATTTGAAGTTTATTAGTAGCATTTCTTCTTTTGAAACACAAATGGCATTAAAATAAAAAAAAAAAACAATTACAATGAAACATGCATCAGGCATAGAAGTACCAGTTATTCCAAATATGCAATGCACAGTATGAAACTGTACCAATTAAACTTGCATTAAAAAACTACTGAGTAACCACACACAAAAAAAAAAAAAAAAAAAAAAAGATTTTAGTGAAAATGTAATGTATTTTTTTCAGTGAATAAAGCCAGAAGGCACAATGCAGTTTAGTAGCCTACAATACCTAATTTATCTCACTAAAAAGTGAATTTTAGTTTTAAACCCTGAGCAGCACTTTCACAAGTAAAGAATGCAAAGGACAAAAGCATTCTTCTTTGAAACAAGTCTTCTACAAGGGATTTCTTCCTTGAACTACAGAATAAATCTTTGCTCATTCTACCAGTACAAAGCAATATAGTTATACGATCAGATCAATATACCAGAAAATAGCAGATTTTCACTTATCTTGGTAAGTTCATAGAAACTGGGTATCATGTTTACAAGCAAACATTTGTCTTAAAAAGTGATATGTGAAAAATATCCCTTTGTTAAATTTATGGTTGACATACAAAATATATAATTACTTTAAGTGCTCTTAATGTCACAATGACTTCATTATAATAGTACATATATCACTGACAGAATATTATTTAAAGTTATCTATTTAAAGCTGTGGTGCTTTTGAAGAATTAAACAGGCACATGAAGGTTTGAAAACAAAATCAGTAGAGCTCAGTGATATATACGCTTCATCACAAAAATGAACATATATTTCAATTACATCTATGTATATGCTTGAGTTAATAAAGCAGAGAATATCAAGCTATTTAGCTTAGCACCACATATTCGGAACTGACATATTAATCGAGTTTTGAGAAGCAAGAACTATGTCAGCAAAAACTACCTTACCCAAGAAGTGTCCAAAAAAAGAAAAAAACACGATGGTATAATCTCGTCATGCTGTTACTTTCCTAACAAATAAGAAGTTCCTATATGAGGGATATTGACGAAATGAACTTTAGGAAAACAGTGTAAAAAGAAACCTATAACATAACCAATTATTTCAATAACATAAATGAACCAATGTGTTTGAGGAAAATACATATGTAGATATCAATTAATTTCCATAATATTTCTCACACATTATTACATAATGAAAGTATTCAGAGATTTTTAGTATGATTAACTGGCCTTCAATTTTATGTCCACTCACAATTTTAGGGTCATTACAGGACTGACTGCACACATCATATTGATATCCAAACCACCTTCCTCTAACTTTGCCAAAAATTTTGTTGGTACACAGTTTTTAGATTTTGCACAATTATTATTTTAAGTCAATTAAACATTCTTATTTTCTTGATCAATATTGACAGATCTTATCAACCCAGTACTCTTTATACGCATAACCTGGTGGACCATATAACAACAGCCTAAGAATACCTTGCTTCTTTTACTTCATCAACTTCTTTTCTTTGTAATTGAATATTTCATCCTGGAACACCAGGCAAGAAACATGTTTTTTTATTTTTATTCTATGAATTTCATTTTAAGCTTGGATATATGATGCTCAGTATTACATAATATTCATTTAGACATTCCACTGTAAATGGGAAAATGCTGTTATACCTTTTGCCAAATTTTTTTGACACTTCCTCTGAAATAAACTGTTTGTTATACATGATAAAATAGTTTTCACAAAGACTTTCACTATGTCTCTATTGCATTTTTCCTCCCTTTTTTTTATAAAATGATGCTCAAGAATGTTTCTTTGATTAATGTTTGATAGTTAAAAAACAAAACAAAAAAAAAAAAAAAAAAAAAAAAACGTTCAAATTCTACCTACAGCACCCATGTTGCTTGATTAACTCATATATTTTTCTTGGCCTCGAATCCTCTACTTCTATTTGTGTGGCAAATTGCAAATTGGCTTTTCATTGTTTTTCCAAATATTTTTCTGAACATTTTTCTTTCATTATACTAGAAAATATTTTTTTAATATTTTTCTTTCATTATTTTTCTAAATCATCATCATCATCATTGTCAACCATTATCAATCCACTGCTGGACGAAGGTCTCCCCAAGTTTCCTCCACAACGGTCTGTCTTGTGCCAGTCTCCTCCATGTCACTCCCGCATATTTACGAATTTCATCCACCCATCTCCCATGTGGTCTTTTTCTGGGTCTTTTCCTGTCCCTTGGAATCCAATCTAAAATTTCGGCTGTCCATCTATGGTCTGTCCTTCTGGCAGTATGTCCAGCCCATTGCCATTTCAGGGATTTAACTCTGATCATGATGTCTTCCACTCTCGTCATTTTTCGGATCCACGAGTTCCTCTTCTTATCTCTCCTGGTTATACCAAGCATGCACCTCTCCATGCTTCTTTGAGTTGTCTGCAGCCTTTGTATGTCTCTTTTAGTTAAGGTCCACGTCTCTGCACCATACGTAAGCACTGGAAGGATGCATTGATCAAACACTTTTCTTTTAAGACATACTGGTGTCTTGGATATGTGGTGATAATGTCAATAAACAATGTCATCGCTCTGTCCACGCTATTTTATGGACAGAGCGATGACATCGTTCATTGATATTTCTAAATACTACTCAAAATAAAGCTAGGATTACAAAAACTTATCTCTGTTTGAGTTCCTTATAAGTGCTCTTTTACCCTGTGAATCATTTGCATTTAGACTTTGGTTGACACTTATAATAGAAATCTCGACAATCACAGGTGCAGGAAGTGCTTGCTTGGCCTTGGAGAAGTTGACAGTCTACTGCATAACCTGAGCCAGTCGCATTGGCAGGAGATGCTTGCTTGACCTCAGAGGGGCTGAAAGCCTGCAAATAATCCACCCTCTCAGGCTTCCATTCTTCCTTACAAATAACATACCTAACAAATTGGTTCCTATATCACATTATCTCTCTCGATTACCAACAGCAGCATTTCTCTGCCGCATGTAATGTTTAGATAAATTTAGCCACATTCAGCTTTAGTTGTGGTTACATAAGTGTCTTATTCTTTCAAAGTGATCTATCATACTGAGTCTTTTTATTCCTACTGGGTGTTCAGTGCAGTTTAGATGGTCTGTTTTTTGTGTGCCATTTGTTTTTTTTTGAGTGGTTGTGTTGCATATTTTGTGGTGGAAATTCTACCACAAGGAGTGGAAAAACAAGTAGAAATATGTTCCTATGCAGACTAAATTAGAGGCCATCAAAAGACTAGATAATGGTGAGACAATAGAAAACAAACAACAAACTTGCTGCAGAATATGGAGCAGGACAAGTAACAGTATGTGACTGGTGGTGAAACAGGCAAAAAATTGAACAGTTTTGCTACCGGAAGCACACAGCTGACCCATTGCAGCTGCAAAAATCTGTGAAGACAGCCAAATATGAAAAACCAAACAAAAAAGTAGTGGGGTCTTGTTGACAAAAAG
Source organism: Macrothele yani (assembly GCA_039090855.1). Taxonomy (NCBI): domain Eukaryota; kingdom Metazoa; phylum Arthropoda; class Arachnida; order Araneae; family Macrothelidae; genus Macrothele; species Macrothele yani. The sequence continues at coordinate 2,901,260 of CM077020.1, read as the reverse complement.
GGAGTCCTATCAATTTTCAATGCTCCACAGACAGGCAATTTAAGAAAAAAAAAAAGAGTTTAAAGAGGGTGAAGTTGATTTTACAGTGATTGTTGGCTGGTTAGACAGACAGAAAAAGAGATACGGCATTCGACAGTTGAACATCTACAGTTAAAAACTTTCCATGGATTCAGAGGCTGTGGAACCTTTTTGTGAAAAATTTAAAGAACTAATTAAAAGTGAGGATCTTACATGGGATTAGCTATACAATTGTGATGAAATGGGGCTTAATTACAAAACACTACCCTTTAAAACATCTTAAAAAGGAACAGTAGCTCCTGGTCACATACAAAAAAAAAAAAAAAAAAAGTAAGGAAAGGTTGACCGTCCTAGCTTGTGTCAATGCATCTGGAAAGCATAAGATTGAAGCATGTTGTTGTAGGGAAGTCAGCTAAGCTTAGAGCATTCAAAAGTGTATCTATGCCCCCTGCATGTGTCCTACAAAAACCAGAAAAAGGCATGAATGGTCAGGGAAATTTTTAAGAAATGGTTTCACGAAGAATTTATGCCTTAGACAGAAAAGTTTTTAATAGAAAACAATTTGCTTCATTAAGCTGCTTTGCGTCTGGATAATGCACCCTCACACCTGGACGAAGAAGAACTGGACCCTGGCGACATCCTTACCCTGTTTTTCCTCTCATGAACATCTCACGATTAAATCAATAGATCAGGGTGTTTTGCAAAGCACCAAGAAAAGATACTGATGACGACTGCTCCTGTTTCTGTTACAATCAACTGAAGAAGATGAAGGCATTGTGAGAGTCTTAAAAAAAAATCACTGTAAAGAATGTAGTTTACTGATTAGATGAGTCATAGGATGAGATTAAGCCTGTGACTATAGCTAAATCCCATAAAATAATTTTTGAAAATGTTAAAACTTCTGGCACTTCAGCTGAAGGAAATGATGAAGAAAATTTGTCAAGCCTAAATCAGAAAACAATCAAAGTGTGAAAATTATGATGAAACAACTAAAATGAGTGGATGGCTAATGATGAACAATTTGAAGTTACTGAGTCTTCTATGGTGGAAATGTAGCCAAAAAAAATTTTTTTTTTTTTTTTTGATTGGAGGTTTAACGACCACCGTGAGCAACTCAATGGGCTATAAGCAGTCGCCCGTCCCTAATTTAGGGTCACTGGTTCCAGGGAAGGGAGAGAGCCAGTGCCGTAAGACAGACACAACATCCATGCCTCACCGGGATTCGAACCCGGACCCCTTCGGACGAATGATCAGGGGCCAACGCCTTAGACCACTGCGCCACCGGGGCGGCGCCAAAAAATTGGAAGACTGATGAAGAAAAAGTGCCTGATATGGTACAGTAAGAGGGAAAGATGTGTCACAGTGAAGGGGCAACTGCACTGGAAGTTGTACATAGAACAGCAGGTAGAGGCCATGCCCACATATGTCCTAGTGGAACTCTGGCATGATAATGCTGCAAAGAAATGATCTCAAGAGCAGAAACAAAAGACTATGCTTTTTTTTAAATAAAGTGACTTTTATAGGTACTGCCTTTAGAGTGTTACACTTGAATAATGTAAGTGTGCTACGTATATGTACTATGAAAGTATACTATGTATATGTATACAATCATGTTTTTCACTTAGTACTAGTTCCAAGTAACTGCTGAGATGTTGAAATATGGTGGTGACTCTGTAATTGACTGGTTAACTGAAATTTGCACGTTGTGCTGGGAGTTGGAATGGCCCCTCGTTCAACAGAGAATACTCTCTGTTTGAACTCATGTCCTCCATAACTTCAAAATTCCCGCATATAAAATTCTCTTCTCAAGAACAGGTCAACGACAATATTAATTTTCTGGATATCAACATCAACCCAGACTTCTTCTCACTTGGCCTCTCTGTTTACAGGAAACATTCTGCCACCCATAATATCATCCCTTACAATTATTGCACCTTTGAAAAATACAAATTGGCTGCTGTTAAGTCATACATACACATAGTCAACCTTATTTGCAACAACCATTCTGCTCTTCAAAAAGAACATCATCAACATTGGCAAATTGCATGGCTTTCCACCCCTCTTAGTACATAGACTAATTAAGAGATTTGAATCACAGAACAGATCTACTAGTTTACTGCCTGAACCTTCCACCACTCATCAATTTGTTGGCACTTTGCCCTTTAGCCTGTCCCTTACTCATAAAGTTTGCTCTATTTTCAAGTCTTTTGACTACAGGATTACAGTCAAACTACCTCCACATCTTCTCAACCTTATCCTTAAAGACAAAGATCTTAATAAACCCCTAGAGTTACAAGGCATCTACTCTATCCCGATCAACACTTCCACAGGTGTTACCCACTATATTGGTAGTACTTACCGCAGTATAAATCGGCGATTGATGGAACACATCACTGATGTTAAGAAAGGCAGCCCTTCCACCTCCCTTTCAATTTTAACCATCAGCGATATGTCCGCGATTCCCGATTGGCAAAATGTTAAGCGGATCGCCCCGTTAAGCAATCGGAAAGCCCTTAGGTACTGCAAAAGCATTGAAATCTACCTTACCCTTAACACCTGCAATACAGACGCACCTTTTAACATCCCTATCATTTGGAAAGCAATTTTGAAATGTGGCAACAACTGATGCTTTTACCACGCGTCTCATTCCATGGCTGATGAAGGTAGAAGTTGCTACCGAAACGTCCCGCTTATAATTTTCAACATAACTTATGCATTATATGACGATATCAAGAATTCTTCTAATGTTTTGTGTGTTAGGTGTTTCCCTGCCAATTCTTCTCACTATGAAAATATTTATACGTTGTTTTCTGCTTCCACTCATCGATGGGGACTCCTTGCAAGTTGTGAATATTGTCATGTTGTAAATATCGCATTCCTCTGCCTAAAATAAAAGATGGTTGGAGATTAGATGGTCTGCTCGAGAAGATGCGACTTCAGCCCTCAATAAGGGCTATTCTGTGAACATGAATATTTTGGAAGACATCCTTTTTAACATTTGCAAGTAAATTAATGTGTGAAACACACATATACTCACTTTACAATTATTGTAGGACTAACACTATTTTTATAGCATGTTTTTTGTTTTGCCGATTTGCGATATGAACCATGTGCACTTCGTCTTCTGTTTGAAATTAAAAAATAAATATTTAGAAGGATCAAATGCTAATATTTTATTATACTGTAATCAAAATAATAATTGGTTTAAGGAACATACTGTTACTATTAATAAAAATTTAACTTACCTTAAAACCACGTGGTTTTAGGATACTTACTTGGTTAGTAGTGTTATTGATGCTCGAATACAATTTTTTTCTATACATACAAAATTATACATACATACTTTTTTTCTTATATTAGTCATTTTTTAATAAATTTTTACCTAAATTATGGGCAGATGAGGTTCACAGTAAGTTTGATTGCAAATGCAGCTTATGATCTCGTAACCTAGGTTTTCGGTGTGATTCTTGACACCATTTTCAGTGCTGTTCTTACGTGCTGCCACACACATTAAGGAATAGTGAATGGCAAGTATTTGCCCTCATCTCTAATTTTTACCAGCACAGGCCTGCATGCGCTGTTGTTATTTTGTCTATATGAGAGTTTCTCACTTCAAGTGTCTTCTGTTGGGTTCAATATCGATCTAAAAATTGATTTAATTTAACTTTAATGGATTATTATTGTATGATACTGGTTGGAAATTGATTTAACTTTAATTTTAAAGGATTATTAATACTCGATAACAAATGGAAATTAATTTAATTTTAAATTAAAACATTTAATAATAATAATAATAAAAAGCAGGAAGACAAATGCAATAACAAGCCCAACATTGAAAAAATCATAATAAAATATACCAAAGTTATATCAATAAAAACTAATGAGGAACTCATAATCATCCTTTAAATTTAAAAGTAAATTAATTTCCGTTTGTTATCAAGTATTAATTACCCTTTAAAATTAAAGTTAAATCAATTTTCAGATCGCCATTGAACCCAACAGAAGACGTCTGAAGTGATAATCTCTTATTATAGACAAAATAACACAGCGCATGCACATCAATATTGCCAGTAAAAATCAAGATGACAAATACTAAGCATTGACAATTCCTTGATGTGTGTGGGAACATGTAAGAACAACGCTGAAGATGGTGTCAAGAGTTGCACCAAAAATCTAGGTTACAAGATCATAAGTGCACTTGTGATTGAACTTACTGTGTGTATATCCACTTCTTCCGATATTAGGCCTTCTAAAGCAGAAAATCTGTTCTTCAGTTCCAACTTGAAGGTATTATGGTGTTTTTTAAGGTTGGTTACGTCCATACATTTTGTTTGTCTTATGAGCTTGCCACGTTCGAGTTTAGTATTGAGGCGCATCTTACATCTCACCAATCTATGGTCACTACCTGTGTTGAACTTGTTTAGCACACTGCAGTCTTCTATGACAAATTTTTTGTTACACATAATAAAATCAATTTCACTTGTCCCATTTGGATGTCACCATGTCCATTTCCTGTGTGGATTTTTCTTGAAAAAGGAGTTCAAGATGAAAAACCCTTCTGTCCCTGCAAACTCAACGAGAGTATTTCCACGCTGGTTTCTGTTGCCGTGACCTAATTTACCTACTGAAGTTTCATTCTGTTACCGTTGCCCTATTTTTGCATTGAAATCTCCCATAATTATCTTCAAGTGTTGCTTACCTTTATTATTTAGATGACGAATTTCCTCATAAAATTCTTCAATTTCTTCTTCAGGATGACTTGTGGTTGGCGCATAAGTTTGAATAATCTGAGCCTGGTATCTTCTCGAGAATTGGATAACGAGTCGTGCAGCTCTGTCAGAGGAACTTTCAACTTCTACAACTTTATCCTTCAGTTTCTTGTTTATTATAAATCCAACACCACTAGTTCTGCCAGTATCTGTCCCACGATAGTAGAAGAGATGTCCACTTTTCAGTTCGATGAGATCTTCTCCTTTTCTCCTTACCTCACTTAGCCCCACGATGTCCCACTTGATCCTTTGTAGTTCCTCTTCCAATTCAAGAAGCCTTGAATCAGAAGATAGGGAGCGTCCATTATACGTTGCCAAGGTCAGCATCAGATGGCAGCCTAGTCCGGTCCTCCGGGGATTCTTAGCACCCTCTGCCTTCATGTTGCACTGGCCACTGCCTTGGCCAGGTACATTCCAGCTGCCGGAGACTGAGGGCCAAGATTTAAGTTGTGAAGTCATTTTGGAGGGGTTTGGCCATAACTCACCACGCTGGCCAAGCGGGTTGGTGAGTGTGGGATAGCATTTCCTCTAATCCCGATGGCATAGTTATACCGCTATTGGCGGTCGTCAGAGCCCCTTTAGTGGGAACAGGATGCACCACGAGAAGGCGGGGTTGACATTTGTCATATATATATATGCAAGTGCAAAGATTAGGCTGTTTGAAAATACAACACACATAAAAATTGGAAAGGGAGTGAGACAAGGTGACACCATATCTCCGAAGCTCTTTAATGCCACATTGGAGGGTGTTTTTCAGTCACTGAGCTGGGAAAACAAGGGGATAAAGATTAATGGAGATTATCTAATCCACCTTCGTTTTGCTGATGACGTAGTCATTTTTGCAACTAGCCCATCAGAGCTGCAGAGTATGATCCAGGAACTTGCTGACAAGAGTAAAGAAGTGGGATTAAAAATGAACTTTCAGAAGACAAAAGTGATGTTCAATGCTTTTACAAGAAATGAAGATTTATCGATTGATGGAGAAAAGCTGGAGATAACAGACACGTACGTTTATCTTGGACAGCAGATATCAAGTGAGGGTCACATTGATGAAGAAATTAATCGGCGTACAAAACTTGCCTGGAGAGCTTTTGGAAGAAACAGCATAATTTTCAAGAGCAATATGCCATTATGTCTTAAAAGAAAAGTGTTTGATCAATGCATCCTTCCAGTGCTTACGTATGGTGCAGAGACGTGGACCTTAACTAAAAGAGACATACAAAGGCTGCAGACAACTCAAAGAAGCATGGAGAGGTGCATACTTGGTGTAACCAGGAGAGATAAGAAGAGGAACTCGTGGATCCGAAAAATGACAAGAGTGGAAGACATCATGATCAGAGTTAAATCCCTGAAATGGCAATGGGCTGGACATACTGCCAGAAGGACAGATCATCGATGGACAGTCGAAATTTTAGATTGGATTCCAAGGGACAGGAAAAGACCCAGAAGAAGACCACATGGGAGATGGGTGGATGAAATTCGAAAGTATGCAGGGGTGACATGGAGGAGACTGGCACAAGACAGACCGTTGTGGAGGAAACTTGGGGAGACCTTCGTCCAGCAGTGGATTGATAATGGTTGACAATGATGATGATGATGATGATATAAGAGGAACTCGTGGATCAGAAAAATGATAGGAGGGGACGACATCACGATCAGAGTAAAATCCTTGAAATGGCAATGGGCTGGACATACTGCCAGGACAGACCATCGATGGACAGTCGAAATTTTCGATTGGATTCCAAGGGACAGGAAAAGACCCAGAAGAAGACCACATGGAAGATGGGTGGATGAAATTCGAAAGTACGCGGGAGTAACATGGAGAAGACTGGCACAAGACAGACCGTTGTGGAAGAGGCTTGGAGAGACTCTTCCACAACGGTCCAGCAATGGATTGATAATGGTTGACAATGATGATATATATATATATATATCATCATCATCATCATTGTCAACCATTATCAATCCACTGCTGGACGAAGGTCTCCCCAAGTTTCCTCCACAACGGTCTGTCTTGTGCCAGTCTCCTCCATAAGGATTATCGATTGATGGAGAGGGGCTGGAGATGACAGACACGTGCGTTTATCTTGGACAGCAGATGTCAAGTGGGGGTCACATTGATGAGGAAATTGGTCGGCGTGCAAAACTTGCCTGGAGAGCTTTTGGAGGAAACAGCATAATTTTCAAGAGCAATATGCCATTATGTCTTAGGGGAAAAGTGTTTGATCAATGCATCCTTCTAGTGCTTACGTATGGTGCAGAGACGTGGACCTGGGCTAAAAGAGACATGCAAAGGCTGCAGACAACTCAAAGTAGCATGGAGAGGTGCATGCTTGGTGTAACCAGGAGAGATAAGAAGAGGAACTCGTGGATCCGAAAAATGACAAGAGTGGAAGACATCATGATCAGAGTTAAATCCCTGAAATGGCAATGGGCTGGACATACTGCCAGAGTTACAGATCATCGATGGACAGCCGAAATTTTAGATTGGATTTTGGGGGACGGGGAAAAGACCCAGAAGAAGACCACATATATATATAAAGCCTACGATAATCTCAATGTAAAGAAGCTGTTCTACAATAATGCAATTTTTTTTCCCATCCACAGGCACCAGTCTATTGTAAGTTTTAAATATGTTAAGACCTTAGGGTCAATAGTTAAAAACTACAAACTTAACTCTTCGAGCTACATTCCTGTAATTACTACTTGTTCTTGTGATGAACATAAAGAAACAGTTCACTATGATAAGAATTACAACCATATTATCACCGGAAACTTGAGTTTTGTTGAAAATGAAAAGCTTAGGAATTTATTAGAGTATGGCTATAAATTCAGACCTTCCTTCACAATTTCCAAAGAAAGGATTCTTGAGAGCTTCACTCAAGATGTAAATAAGTACATCGTAAAAACCAGTTTAACGTACAATCAGCCTATTGAGGCCTTCGCAGAATGGAAATATAATATAATCAATAGCTTCACCGGTGAGTTGGCAGGTCTGGACTTTTGTTTCGACAGAAATCTCTTTTTCTCTGGAGAAGCTAAAAGGTCACTCTCCAAACTACAAGACCAATTTATTTTTACCACTACGGATAAAGCTAGCAATAATTTTGCAATTATCTGTAAGAAGTTCTATTTTGAATTGTTAACTATGGAACTCAATAATAGAGTAACATACGAGCCCGTAAGTTATTCTACCAAGCAGTTAGAAAATCGGTTTAAGGCATTCTTCAAGAAACTTAAAATTCCACAAACTAGAAGATATGAGCCTGAATTTCCATTTCTTTTTGCAACGGTTAAGTTTCATAAGGATCCTGTGAAGTTCAGGTTCATAGCTAGTGGAGTAAGGAGTCATAAAAAGAAAATAGATCTTGCTTTTGAAGATGTCTTAAAGAAGGTTTTGAAACACATTAGAAACTGTTCTAACTTGATGTACAGAAATTTTTGGATAATTAATAATAATGCAGAAGTAATTTTTACTATACTCAAAGTTTGTCCCCTAGATATTAATAGTTATGATTTTGAAAACCTATATACTAATCTGCCTCTATCAGATATAATCACTACCTTTAAAGAGCTGTATGCAGAATTTAAACTTAACCAATTTGTTGATGTAGGAACTTGGAACTCTTATCTCAATTGCTGCATAAAAAATAACCATATCTTATATAATAATACTCTCTATAAGCAAGTGAACGGTATTCCAATGGGAACATCAACGTCCACGAATATCGCTAATCTATTCCTGTTCTTTAAGGAATATAAATTCATTAACAATCACCCCACCTGCTCAGATAACTACCTTTACACTTTTAGATATATTGATGATCTGCTGTGTATCAATAATTCAGAAGTTATAGAGAGTGATTTTGATAATATCTATCCTAGCTCTCTTAACTTATGTAAAACCAACCACAGTAATCAGGAACTTGAGTTCCTAGACTTAAGCATTAAGCTCAACAGAGGTAACCCATCTATTAGCCTCTTTGATAAAAGAGTTAATTTTCCTTTCAAAGTAATTAAATATCTACACTGGAATAATAACATTTCAACCAAAGTAATTGAGAATGTACTAATTTCTCAGGTCCTAAGAATTTCAAGAATTTGCAGCAACAATTTGGACTTCAATTACCACATTAATATACTATTAGAAAGTTTTCTAGAGAACGAAATTCCTTCTTCTTTCATCAAAAGAACTTTAAGAAAAATTATTCTGAATAATAGAGTAAGGTTGGCAGATCTGCTTTAATTTTCTACACAGTTAATAATATGATTCTGACCAATCAAAGCCGTAAGGAAGTTGGCTAGAGGATGCCTATTAACTACCTAAAGGAACCTTAGTGCTATGGATATGACGGTCCTATTAAAACAAAAAATTAAATAATATAAACAAAATCACAAAAAAAAGCTTAAAAATCTGTTTATAAAAGAAAATAAAAACAAATAAAAAAGAAAACTAGTTATTCATCACTAGGATAGCTATACTAAAAATAGTAAAACCAACATTAAAATTAATAAGATTCTGATTAATCTATAGAAGCTCACTAAGGTGATTTAATACATGCAAAGATTATTAAATAAACTGCTCGTGTATTTTATAATATTTCTCATGTATTCTGGAGAGTTAATTCTGCTCTTTCTGATCATTCAGATCCACAGTCTTAAGTTTATATATTTTTTTCTCTGGTTAAAATCTCCGCGCGTTGGTTTTTTGCTGTATGAGGAGGCCATCAGCCCCACCCTCACTGCCCCCAGCTGTCTAGGGAGTGGCGGAAGAGGTCAGCCATGTTCTTCTCTTGTGAGGAGAAAAGTTTTTGTCACACAAGAGGTAAGCTCTCTTCCTTGTTTTTGGGTTCTAGGTTTTATAAGTTCAATGTTTGTACTTCATGTACCTTTTCTCTGTCGTTTTTTAGCTTTTCAGCTTTTAAGCATTGGTTTGTCTGTTAACATTTTTGCGGGTTTTAACTCTTGCTTTTCTTTGTAACTTTGAGCGTCTTTTGGGGTACCTAGGAACAGAAGACGGCTAAGCTTGTTCCTTTTCTATGCGCTGTCTATGCGCTGTTTTTTCAAAGTAGTTAAGTTCTTAATAACTAATTAATTATGCACTTAAAGCACTGCTGAAATACTTTGTACATATTGCAACTAACTGTTTAAGGTATATAACTTTCACAAAGTTTTCTTTAGTTAATTATTATCTTTAACTTATTCTCGTTTTCGTGCTGTCATAAGTTGTAGAGTAGGGGGTTTTAGACTCAAGTTTTCTTTCAAAAATCTGTACGTTATAAATTAACATTTCCTTTTTTAATTGCAATGTAAAATTTGGATTTCTTTTGCATTGTTTTTTCAGGTTTAAATTCTCTCTCAAACGAACTTGGAATTTCGTTATAGCTGAAAATCATTTCTAATTATTATGTCACTCTCACAGCTTGAGTTTTCTTTAATCTTCTCTCTGTTTAATTGTAACAGATGAAGAGAATGGGTCGGGCCATGAAGGTTAATGGATGCAAGCGAAATTGTTAACTAGTGCTAGGTCATGCTACTCTACGGAGGACATGACTTATATATATATTTTTTAAACTATTTTAGGTGGGAATGTTACTTGCATCTATGGCCTTGCAGAAACCCATTTCCAACTAGGTCTTTGTGGAAGTGAGAAAATGCAGAGTTTTTGCTGGTCCTTGATAAAGCCAAGGCTCAGTATTCTCGACACCTTCTACATTCAGTTGTTTTATTTTATTTTTTTATCTTTTCTCCTTTTACTCACACAGGTAGATACATAACCTTTTCTATGTTATACTAGGTGTGAGTCAAAATTATATATGTATTTTTTTTGCTTAGGTATCTTCTTTATAGAATATATGTATATATATATATATATATATATATATAAAGTATATTCAAGCATCAATAACACTACTAACCAAGTAAGTACCCCAAAACCACGTGGTTAGAAAAAACATGAAGAAAAATGCAATGAGCATTTTTCTTCTTTTTAAAAATGTGTTAAAAAAGTGAAAAATTAAAATTTTTATTAATAGTAACAGTATGTTCTCCTTAAACCAAATATTATTTTGATTACAATATAATAAAATATTACCATTTGATCCTACTAAATATTTAATTTTTAATTTCAAACAAAAGACGAAGCCCATGTGGTTCACATCACGAATCGGCAAAACAAAAAACGTGCTATAAAACTAGTGTTACTCCTACAATGATTGTAGTGTGAGTATATGCGTATTTCACACATTAATTTACTTGCAAATGTTAAATTTCTTTCAGCACATTATAATTGCCTAAAAAACTGTTTTTAGGTGTCTTTGACTTCATATCATCGAGTCAAAGACAACAGGAACAAATGTTGGAAGACATTGCAGAGGATACTGATGTCGATGCCAAGTGCAGACAACAGTCTAGAGGACTCTTGGTAACCATGAAAAAGTTGGAGATACAAATTATGCTTGTACTGTGGAATCAGATTCTGCAGAGGTTTCAGATAACCAGTGCTTCACTGCAGCCGTCAGATCAAGACCTGAATTCTGCTTGTGCGCTGTACGAATCTTTTTGCATGGATATGTTGCAGTTCTCTGATCAACCTTTACTGTTATTGAGGATAAGGCAAAAATTCTCACCCATTGTCATCAATACCATGAGGAAGTTTCATGGCAAAGACAACAGAATAGACAATTTGCTCATTTCCATGAATCTAACTCAGATGACAGCAGCATACAGTCCATGCAGCCATCTGAAAAATTCAGAATTGGAATTTTCTGGTTATTATTGACAGCTTGGTTGCTGCTCTGTCAAAAAGACAGATGGCATACATGGTTGGTTGGTTAATTGATGTTAATGGCGCAAGGGCCATGGTTGGCCAAAGAGCGCCAAACAAAAGACATCAAAACAAAACAAAATCAATAAAAAACGTACACAAGGTTAAAAACAGGCTGATGTGGTAAAAATGAAATATGATAGTGAACAAGTTAAAAGCTAGATAAGTTTAAAAAAGTCAATATCTTGTAAAAACGAAAACACTGCTTTCATGTCGCAGGCTTCGCTAATAATGGTTTGCAGCGTAGCTGCTCCTTCGTCCAACAGATAAGAGTGAAAATGACGAAAACGATGATCACAAAACCGAACACAAGTACACAAAACATGAAGGACAGTGAGACGACAGTCGCACGCCTCACACACCGGGACACTCTCGCCACACAGCAAAAAGCGGTGAGTAAAACGACAGTGCCCAATGCGGAGACGTGCAAGAACAACTTCCTCATGACGGTTCTTCCGCAAACTAGACATCCAAAGTCCAATCTGTGGTTTGATGGCATAGAGTTTATTGCTGCCCTGCTGGGACCACAGGGACTGCCACTCGTCCAGGAGAAATGTCCGGATCAAAGGTCTAAAATCACGGAAAGACAGTGGCAGCCGAGCTGGCAACATGGAGGAAACAGACCTGGCAGAAAGATCTGCCAGCTCGTTACCCCGGATCCCAACATGGCCAGGAACCCAACAGAATCGGACCAGGAATCCAGCACCTTCCAAAGTTCCAAGAAGACGACGGACATCACGGATGACAGGAGAGTCCGTGTCCTCTGGAGAAGATAAAACTTGGATGACGGACTGGGAATCGGAGCAAATCAAAGCGCGACGATGAGATCTAGACTGTATGTGACACAAAGCGAGGTGTACCGCACGCATCTCTGCCGAAAAGACGGTGGATTCAGGCGGAAGCCTCTCAGCATGGGAGGCATCGCCACACACGAATGCGGATCCAACAACCTCACCGGATTTCGACCCGTCAGTAAATACAGGCACGAAATCCGGGAAGAGAGACAGTATCTCGGCAAAGAGCTGCTGGTACACCAGAGCAGGAGTGGGAGATTTTGGCCACACACAAAGGAAAAGGTCAGCCGTTGCTTGAACCGGCTGCCAAGGCAGTTCATTGTAGAACCGGGTCAAACCAATCCTTGACAAGTCTAGACCAGCATCGCGCACCAAGGTCGACAACCGAATCCCAAACGTCGGAACACAGGAAGGCCGGTGTGAGAATAGGCGGACACATTGTGGTTGGAAAATGGAACCATGCAGTGGATGATCAGGAAGAGACTTCAACTTGGTGAAGAATTGAAGAGACAGCTTACGTCGGATGCACAACGGCGGTTCATGGGCCTCGACATACAGGCTATGCACGGGAGAGGTACTGAAAGCACCAGTGCATAGCCGCAGAGCCTGGTGATGGACAGGATCCAGAGGCCGCAACACGGAAGGACGTGCCGAACCGTACGTTATGCAACCGAAGTCTAACTGTGACCGAATCAGAGAATGGTAAATGCGAAGCATTGAGCACCTGTCAGCCCCCCAAGATGTTCGAGAGAGGACCTTCAGGATACTCAAGGACTTCGTGCACTTCACCTTTAAAGACTGGATGTGAGGTCGGAAAGTGAGTGCTCGGTCAAAATGGCATACATGAAGTTGAAGGGTATATTTGGGTTTTTTCGGCATCTGCCAATACTTACCCCAGAAGAAATCGGCGCTGGTGCAATAAAATTGACCAAAGCATACCAAGGAGATGCTAAAAAGAGTTTGAAGAACTGATCCAGTTCACTGAACTTTTGAAAACCGACTTGGTTGATATTGTTTCAGAATATCAACAAGACATTTACGAATTGAGAGTGTATCATCTTACAGTTGATAATTCTTTTGGTTCCTGTTTTTCTAATGTCGAGATTGTGTTGAAAATTTACCTCACCCTGATGGTTACCAACTGCAGAGGTGAACACTGTTTCAAAATTGAAACAAATTAAGAACGACGTAAGAGCCAGTATGAGACAAACAAGACTGAACTACCTCTCTTTGATGAGTATGAGTTACTGAGAGAAATGAACATGTCGAGGATAGTTGAATTTTTATTACTTTAATTTTTACATTAATTAAATGTTTTGCTTATAGCAGATCTCTTTCATATTTTTATTCCTAGCAATAGTTTTTGATCTTACATATAATAACGAAAATAGCCCTTTTTTGATCTGTTGGGTATGAAGCTCACGTATGCATCGTTCATACACTTTTTCAATCATATAATCATACATGAGATTCTTCCGCGGATTCGCGGAATTCCGCTTTTTGTCATCATTTGGGTTATTCTCGAGATCGACGCAAAACTGAAGAGAAATTTTGGAGGATTAGTTGGGGGGGGGGGGGGGTTGATCTGGAGATACTACTTTGTTTTTCAAAACTTTCGAAAACGGAAGTTCAACAGAGTGAACATTTTTCCGTAATCGTGATTTCTTTTTCTTACGATGTTTCTTCTGCACAGTATTAATGTTAATCATAATTTTATTCCATAAATATTTGCATTTCATCTTGAAAATGGAAGAAAAATTCCGAAAATGGAAGTTGGCACGGAAATTTTCCTGTGATCTTCAGTCATGAGATTCTTCAGTGGATTCGAAGAATTCCGCCATTTCCATCGTCATTTTGATGGTTCTCGAGATCGATGAAAAACTGAACAGAAATTTGGGAGGGATTGGTAGTGGGGTGGTTTTCCATCGGTGGGCGGAATTCCAACTTTCTAAACTTCCGGAAACAGAAGTTAGATGGAGTGAAGGTTCCTCCTATAATCGTAATCTCTTTTTCTCGCAGTGTTTCTTCTACCAATAGTGTTGTTAAATATAATTTTATTCCGTAAATATTTGTTTTGCAGCTTCGAAATGGAGGAAAACTTTCCTAAAATGGAAGTCGGACAGAACGTAGATTTCGCCGGTCGTCATAATTTTTTTCTCCGTCGATGTTACATTTATCCTGTGTTGCTGTTAAATGTAAATATATATATCATCATCATCATCATTGTCAACCATTATCAATCCACTGCTGGACGAAGGTCTCCCCAAGTTTCCTCCACAACGGTCTGTCTTGTGCCAGTCTCCTCCATGTCACCCCTGCATACTTTCGAATTTCATCCACCCATCTCCCATGTGGTCTTCTTCTGGGTCTTTTCCTGTCCCTTGGAATCCAATCTAAAATTTCGGCTGTCCATCGATGATCTGTCCTTCTGGCAGTATGTCCAGCCCATTATTCAAATATATATATATATATATATATATTGAATACAGTGATGTGCTCCAGCTTAATATTTACATAATAAATTTCAGTGAACAATTTTGTCTTGCTCATGCCGTGTTATATTCGCGCTGTTTCGCAGCACGCTCTTATTTTTCACCCGTGCGGTTAAAAAGTTCAGCTTTTTTTTTCCTTCGTCAGTCTCATGTATGTATAATTCCAGGACTTTTGGACCTTTTTCCAGGACATACGATCCAAACGCGCCTACTTAAACACATAGTGAAACTATAGGTCTGTTCAACTTGTAACCTACAACAAACAGCTCCTCCATGAGCAAACTTAATGCAGAATGTTGAAAATGATGTCTGTTGAAGCTAATAAGAAACTCAGAATCACAGATAAATACTGAAATACCAAAACTGCCACTGAAAATGTAACCAGGTATAATTTCTACAGAACTTTTATATACATTATACTATACTGGTTTTGAGAAAAAAATATTTTTCTACTTTGGCTTCAGTTCAATTATTGAAGCAAATTACAGAATAAAAAACCCCATAAAACTCAAAAATATATAGGTATAAAATCTATAGTTAGAACATAAATGTGGCATTACTCTTGAAATGTTTTCACATACCACACAATCAATATACAAAACATTATATTTAATTTTTTGAAATGTTTTTAAATAATGCTTACATTGGAAATTTAAGGATAAGGAAAGGTGAAATATTTGGAACTTTTTCAAAGGAACAAAGGGATTATTATTTCTTAAACAAATACTCACAAGAGCAAGGATTTGTGTTACATTTTATTTAGGGAAGGAATTTTCAACATAATATTGATGCTTAAAAGCTCCTAATATTGATGCTCTAGCTATATTCTAAATTTGTACTCACCACCAAACAAAGTATGCACCAAAATGAAATGAAAGAGAATAACGGAAAAACCTTAAACCCAAGGGCTACATGTACAGCAGCATTCAGCAGTGACCAAGGCAATTTAACTGGGCATGATTAGAAAACTAATTATAGCAGATGCAAAGTGACTAGTTAGCTCAGAAAATACTAAGAAACAACTAGAATTAAGTTTCTGATATTAGAAAGCAATCTGATTCTATGGCAAATTTTTACATAAAGTATTCATTAGCAAATTTCAATAAAGGTCAAAATAACCCACAAAAAAATCAGCTACTTACTACTTCCATCAGTGGCTAAAAAATATGTTACGAAAATTAACAAATGGAGTACTATATTGATATGTATCATTCATTATCATTATGGCGTGCGGTGTGTGGCAACACCAGCGAGTGAAAACAAGAATAAATAGTTTGTACTACAACTTGGCTTCCAATTGATACATGGTGTCAGAAGAAAATATTTTAAGTAGTCAACACATAATATTTTAAGTATTGTGAATCACCACAGAACCTCTGGAGCTGGTGAGACTGTCAGGGAACATCTCCGAGAACTTCAAAAAGTTCAAACAGACCTTCGAACTCTACTGTGATGTTACATCCCACATTCATTGTACAGACATGGCAAAAATGGTGTTGTTTCTTCACGTAGCAGGGAAGGAAGCTATGGATGTGTACAATAGTTTCACTTTTGGCTATACTAAGGTAAGCAATTATGATGCTGTTCTTACGAAATTTGAACAATATTGTATACTGCGTGTTAATGAAACATATAAAAGACATGTATTTAGATGTTGAATGCAGCAAGAGGGTGAAGCTGCGGAACAGCACATTGTAGATTTGAAAAATAAAGCCAGTACTAGTAACTTTGGAGATTTAACTACCTCTATGATACGAGATCAGTTAGTAATTGGCATTTCGAGTGTAAGAATTAGGGAAATGCTCTTATGAGAAGAAAATTTGACTCTCGATCATGCTGTTCAAATTTGTCAATTGGCAGAACAAACACTTATACAAATGCATGCCATGGAAGAGAAAGAAAAATCTGTTGATGTAATAAACAGACAGGGTAAAACGCGATGTGAAGAGACGAAGGGAAAAAAAGTCTTGCGAAAAGGAAACTTTAAAAATTAATCGCAAAATTATGAAACACCATGTAAGAGATGTGGTTACAAACATAAAATTAAAAATTGTCCAGCTTATGGAAAAAAATGCAATAAATGTGGAGGCTTGAATCATTACAAGAAAATGTGTTGGTCAAAAAATAAAGACCCAAAGTGTAAAATACATACAGTTGAAGATACTGTTAGTGAAGAAACCTTTTGATTAATCAAATTGGGAATTCACAAAACACAGATGACTGGATTATTGATGCTGAGGTAGCAAGATTGAAAATTCCTATGAAAGTAGATACTGGTAGCCAAGCAAACCTAATAGATTTGGCAAACTATCATAGGATAAGCCAAAAAGTTAGACTCCTAAAAAAACACCCTTGTTTGATATCTTACGAGGGTACCAAGATTACATCACATGGGATAATTTGTACAGAAATGAAATTCCAAGTGAAAGAAGTAAAGTCCAGTATTGTTGTCGTGAATAATGGCAAACAGCCAATGTTAGGTCTTCAAACAGCTGAGCATTTAGGTATTCTAAGAAGTGTTTATGAAATGAGGATTTCTAACCTGAATGCTGTAGCTGACCAGAAGGCTTACAAGTCTGAGATACTTAACAAATTTAAAATTTTACTGGATTTGGTTGTGTAAAGCAAAAGTATAAAATATGCTTAAAAGAAAATTGCACTCCAGTTGTTCAGGCTTCAAGGAGAATACCTTTATCTCTGAAAGACAAACTAAAGACAGAATTAGAAACAATGGACATTACAAAAAAAAAAAAAAAAAAAACCTGATGAACCAACTGAATGGGTTAGTTCTATTGCCATTGTAGAAAAGAAGAATGGGGCACTTGGGATTTGCTGGACCCCAAGCATTTGAATGATCAGATTAAAAGGGAATATTACACCATTCCTACCAGAAGTGAAATTGAGGCAGAATTTGCAAGTGCAAGGATATTGTCAAAATTAGATGCAACAAGTGGGTTTTATCAGATCCCTTTAGAGCAAGAAAGCAGCAAATTATGTACTTTCAATACACCATTTGGTTGGTATTGCTTCAAACGACTTCCTTTTGGTATATCATCTGCTCCAGAAATATTTCACAAAATGATAAGTCAAATATATGAGGGATTGGATGTGGTTAAGACACACATAGATGATATTCTGATTTGGGGATTGAACATAAAAGAACATGATGAAAGATCAGCAAAAATTCTTGAAAGAACACAAGAAGCAGGTCAAACCCTGAATAATGAAAAGTGTGAATTCAGGAAGAATGAAGTACTCTTTATGGGTGATAAGTTAACTTCAAATGGGATAATCCTTAATCCTGAAAATATTGTAGCTATTCTCAGGATGCCATCACCAAAGACCAAGAATGGAGCACAAAGAATATTGGGCATGGTTAACTATGTGGGCAAGTATATTCCAAATTGGCAGAAAAAAACAAAGTATATAAGAAGCTTCACCAAGAAAGACACTGATGAAAATTGGTCTTATGAACATAAACTGGAAATGCTTAAGAAAATCACGACAGAAAAGCCAGTCCTAGCATATTATGATGCAAATCGAAAAACAAAAATTTCAACTGATGCTTCAATGAATGGGCTTCGTTGTGTATTATTGCAGCAATATGAAAATGATTGGAGACCAGTTGCTTATTCTTCCAGATCACTGACTGATGCAGAAAGAAGATACTCTCAAATTGAAAAGGAAGCACTGGGTTTAGTAGTTGGTTGCGAAAAATTTAACAACTATATTTATGGAAGGCAAATCATTTTAAAGACTGATCACAAACCACTCCTAGCTATAAGCAAGAAATGTATGGCAGATATTCCATTGAGATTACAAAGCCTGTTCCTGAGACTTCTGAAATATCGGTTTGAGATGCAGTATTCAAGCGGGAAGACAATTATCATGGCAGACACATTGTCCAGAGCCGACCTGAATAAACCTAAAAGCAGTACGGATAAGCTAGTAGAAATTCATATTGATTCTATCATGAAAACTTTGCTGATATCAGAGAGGATGCTACTTAAGTTTAGAGAGGAAACTTCTAGAGGGAGTTAAAACAATTGAAAGAACAAATTTATAGTGGTTGGGAAAATCCCAAGGAAGCTCTCGCATTTCATTGCTACAAGGGTGATCTGACTGTGGTAAGAGGCATCATATTAAAGAAAAATAGATTAGTTGTTCCAAAGTCCTTGAGAAAAGACATGTTGTCACGCATACATGAGGGACACTTAGGAATAGAAAAATGCAAAAGAAGAGCTAGGCAATGTCTATTCTGGTCTGGCAAGAATGAGGATATAACACACATTGTAAAGAAATGTAGTGTTTGTAAGGAATACCAGTATAGACAAGAAAAAGAACCACTCATTCAAAGACATGGACAAAATCCATGGTAAGTTATTGGAACAGATTTATTCTTTTACAAGAAGAATTATTTAGTAGTCATTGATTCTTATTCCAACTACCCTGAGGTAGAAGAGTATGAAATGGTACTTCATCGGATATGGTCATTACAACACTGAAGAAAATATTCTCAAGACATGGAATTCCTAAGGTACTGTTATCAGACAATGGGTCACAATTCAGTTCTAGGGAATTTAAGGATTTCTCAAAAAATTATGATTTTAAACATACTGTGTCAAGTCCTAATTATCCAAGATCTAATGGCTTGGAGGAAAAAGGAGTACAAATAGTAAAAAGACTTGAAAAAATCTGAAACCAGTGCAGATTGGCATGCAGCACTCTTAAATTATCGTAGTACGCCCTTGGATTGTGGTAAATCTCCTACTGAATTGTTAATGAACCGGAAGCTGTGAACAAAACTTCCTTCATGTCACAAAACTAAAATGTAGTTGTTAAAAAAGAAGTTCCAGAAAAAATATAGAGAAAAATCTCTACCACTGCACAGGATGGAAGAAACTGGGGCTCTAAAGGGAAAATGTAGGATGAAGTTGCGCCAAGATCCTATCAGATACAAATGGAGAACAATATCTTGCGAAGGAACCGACAGCACCTTCGGAAAACGTTGGAGCCGCTTCAGGTGAGTGCAGATGACGGCACTGGGCAAACAGACAACTTCAGGAGGTCAGATGAAGTGGTTGAGAAGGTGACAGAGCCAACCAATGGCCTTGGGCTGGAAAACCCATTGATTTTGAGAAGGTCACCTCGTGTCAGAAAGGCGCCACAAAGACTAGATCTCTAACGGGTTACGGTGAGCTTATCAGGGAACTTTTGGACAGTGAAATTTAAACATTAATTGAACTTATCAGTGAACTTTTGGAGAGTGAAATTTGTAAACATTAATTTTCTTGTTCTTAGTATTTCCAAAGAGGGAAATACTAAGAACAAGAAAATTAAGTATCATTCATTATCATTATGGTGCATGGTGTGTGGCAACACCAGCAAGTGAAAACTAGAATAAATGGTTCATACTACGACTTGGCTTCCAATTGATTTTCTAATTGATACAGTACAAAAGTTTTTTCATAGCAGAAGGAAGGTATCAGAGACAGAGATTTTCAAATCGAACAGTTAAAAGAAGAAATATAGAAGGAAACACGATATAACACTATGCCTTCTAGTGGAAGAATTTTGCATAATGGAAAAGTTGAAAATAGGTGAAAAGTATTCTTCATGGCAAAAGCTATGCTGCGGAAAAAGAACTCTTCAAATACGTCTCCCAGAAGCAGAGACAGCAAGAAAAAGGTTTTTACCTTTACACCCCTGAGGGGAAAGTTGTGCATTATTTAAGGAGGATCTTCTTATTGTAGCAAAAATATTATTCGTTTCCCATCTTTATTGTAGCAAATGGCATAAAGTAAAATAGAAATTTCTGAATAGGGTTTTTAGAAGCGGAGATACAGTTGCGAATGGGAGTACACAACCACCACCTAGTGGCAGAACTGTGAACTACAAAGCTTCTCAAATACAAACCTCAAATGTTCCATAAGGTAAATGGTATCTGGTATTAAAAGAATTTTTTAAATCGGACATTTAGAAGTACAGTTGTTGAGAAAAATAGATTAAATATTTGAGCCTCCTAGAGGCCAAATTTTACATTATTTGGGGGAAGAAAATACACAAAAGGAGTTTCTGTAGTTAGTAGTTTCTGATCGAATAAGAATTTTTTCCATCTGCAAACGGAAATGTGAACTTACGTCCTCTAATGGCACACACGTGCGTTAAGAAAAATTTGAAATTACAGGAGAAACATTTCGCACCAAAAATGCTCTCCAACAAAGAAAGAATTTTTCAAATCGGACTCATAGAAACAGAGATATTGACAAAAATAAGATATGCATCTATGTCCCTGGTGGAAAAACCATGCACTATTTTAAGCAGGATGTATTCTAAAAAGGTTATACAAGGTGAGCAGTATCGGGTCATGAAAGAATTTTTTTCAATCGAGTTTCCAGAAGCTCAGTTTTTGTTGCAAATACATCAGAAGCTGAAATAAGCATTTATACCCTCTGGTGGCCAAACCATTCTTTACCAAAAATTTAGGAATTATATGCAAAAAGGTTTCCCATCAGGAGCTGTGTCCAACGCAGGAAGAATTTTTCAAATTGGGATTTCAGAAGCGGAGATATTGGGAAAACCATGATATAACTTTACGCCCCCTAGCAGCAAAGTTGTACATAGGAAAAATACCGGAATTAAAGGATAATCATTGTCACATTTCAAGCTTTCCAATACAAAAATAATTTTACAAATCGGACTAATAGTTGCAGAGACATGGTGTCCCCGGCCGGACAAACAAAGTGATAACATACGCACAATCTTTTTTTTTTTTTTTTTTACAAAAGATGTGAATAATAGTGCCCTTCAGTACTGCTAAGAGACAAGAAAACCAACAGCCCCCTGCATTTTGCAGGCTGTGGGGAGGGAAAGTTATGACACATAAGTTATATCAGTAGAAAAATCCTCAACTACAAAACATCGCGCACGGGCAAAAAGGCAGGAATGGATAAAATTCCAGGATATGTAACAGAATTGTAGGACATTTCCAGGACAACATGGAATTCCAGGACTTTTCCAGGATTTCCAGGATGTGTACGAACGATGTGTATATTGAATGTTTTTAACATCGGATTTAATCCCATGTAGTTCTTTTAAAATGACGATTATGGGCAAAACACGTAACAATATTAACAAAGAAAGATAACTTGATCACGCTAGTTACGTTAACTGAAAACTTTTACAAAAAGTTCGTAAGTTGGAAGCTTTCGACCTTATCTTAGGTCTTCATCACGCCAATGGAGGACTAAGATTGTTGCCAGATTCTACATTTGAATTTTTCCTATTTTTGTTGCCAAAACTTAGAATTGATCTCCAGATCAACGGAATGTAGAAAGGAGATTCCGAGTTGCAAGTCATTGAGTTGAAAATAATTTCTATGCTTTCACGGTAACGGAGGGCAAAACGATTGTCAAAAGAAGCAATTCGTTTTGCTTCGTTCCAGTGGGGAACTGCAGATGTGTCTTCCATTGTCAAAATAGACAAGGCAGTATTGCCTTGTCACACACACATATAGTAGTGCTTCAAAGAGGCATTTATTTCATATATTTGCTACAAGGCAGTATTGCCTTGTCACACACACATATAGTAGTGCTTCAAAGAGGCATTTATTTCATATATTTGCTACAAGGCAGTATTGCCTTGTCACACACACATATAGTAGTGCTTCAAAGAGGCATTTATTTTATATATTTGCTACAAGGCAGTATTGCCTTGTCACACACACATATAGTAGTGCTTCAAAGAGGCATTTATTTCATATATTTGCTACAAGGCAGTATTGCCTTGTCACACACACATATAGTAGTGCTTCAAAGAGGCATTTATTTCATATATTTGCTACAAGGCAGTATTGCCTTGTCACACACACATATAGTAGTGCTTCAAAGAGGCATTTATTTCATATATTTGCTACAAGGCAGTATTGCCTTGTCATACACACATATAGTAGTGCTTCAAAGAAGCATTTATTTCATATATTTGCTACAAGGCAGTATTGCCTTGTCACACACACATATAGTAGTGCTTCAAAGAGGCATTTATTTCATATATTTGCTACAAGGCAGTATTGCCTTGTCACACACACATATAGTAGTGCTTCAAAGAGGCATTTATTTCATATATTTGCTACAAGGCAGTATTGCCTTGTCACACACACATATAGTAGTGCTTCAAAGAGGCATTTATTTCATATATTTGCTACAAGGCAGTATTGCCTTGTCACACACACATATAGTAGTGCTTCAAAGAGGCATTTATTTCATATATTTGCTACAAGGCAGTATTGCCTTGTCTATTTTGACAATGGAAGACACATCTGCAGTTCCCCACTGGAACGAAGCAAAACAAATTGCTTCTTTTGACAATCGTTTTGCCCTCCGTTACCGTGAAAGCACAGAAATTATTTTCAAGTCAATGACTTGCAACTCCGAATCTCCTCTCTACATTCCGTTGATCTGGAGATCAATTCTAAGTTTTGGCAACAATAATAGGAAAAATTCAAATGTAGAATCTGGCAACGATCTTAGTCCTCCATTGGTGATGAAGACCTAAGATAAGGTCGAAAGCTTCCAACTTACGAACTTTTTTTGTAAAAGTTTTCAGTTAACGTAACTAGCGTGATCAAGTTACCTTTCTTTGTTCTTTTAAAATACTACTAGAAATAAAGCTACACTATGCCCTTATTTTAATTAATTACAGGCTCAGTTCCTTGCACTTCTTTTTGGAAAACTAATTAAGGTGCCAAGAAAAATCTATGAAAGCATTTTTTAAAATCAATTACGGCCCAGATATAAGATTCAGATCATTGCTTTTCTGTGGCCAAACAAAATCCAAGATGTATATTCAACACATTTTTTTTTATTCACATAAATGCATATACATCTTAATACAGATGGTGGCAGAAAAACTACTGCAATAGGTAAAATTTAACATAGAAATACTGCCATTTATTTTCAAGTTTTTTCTTTAAAGTGGAATCAACTACATCACTGACTTATCAAAATCCGCGGAGCAAATAAAGTTTTTAGCAAGGAGAACTTCAATGATGCCAAAATTTCAAACTCAGATGCACTTTTGCTGAAAACGTGAACACTTTTAAAAATACAATACTGTTACAAAAAGACACACAACTGCTTTCGAAGGGGAAAATCAACTTTTACATTCAAATTTGCACAAAGACATTCTATCTACGAGTGACATATATTGCTAAAACATTTTAACCATATATCAATAACACTGTAAGGTTTCACTAAAATCAACACACTTTTTAGCCTGACACTGATAAAACATACTGCTAAAACACATGATTCTGAACAGAGAACTTCAGTACTTAGCTAGCATTCATTTGTCCCAAAACTTTAACAAACTATGTGAAAAAGAATAAAACAAGCTGTCATATACACACACTGCACACAAAAACTTAACACAATCAAAACATTCAATATTTCAAGACGACAAAACAACTTGTTTCAAAATTTCCCAAAGTAGCAGTGGATCTAACTGGGGCTCACTACAACAGATCTCCTATGGAACAAAAGCATTGGTTTTGTGGGACACACACACACATATAGTAGTGCTTCAAAGAGGCATCATACTCTAGCTTCATAGAGGCATCACACAATTACTAACAGACACAGTATTTACAAGTCTTGTTTATAATATTTTGTAAATATACTAGCATTGACACCAATTTGCCTCTCATACTCATCATAAATAATAAAATTTGAAATTTTCTATGCTATATTTTAAAGAGGATATCAAAAACTCAAGAAAACAAGGGTTATATTTTTAACATGGACTTTTCCCTATGAAGCAGCTTATAGGTGGAGATATTACATTCTCATTTTTGAACAATTCTACGTAGAAATATTTAAAGTATCAAGTTAAAGTGATTATAGTGAACTTATTTTCTCACGTAAATAAATTTGCAGTAATTTGTTAAAGTTCATATCAATGTTAATCTATTTGTTATCATTAAAAAATGTGCACAACTGAGAGCTACTATGAATGAAACTTTGCATCAGTTAAGTAGTTGATATTTGTTCAGAACTTTTAGAACAAAAGAATCGAAACAGCAAATACATTTTTTTTCATTTTTGCCCTATTTTGTTCATGATTCACATGAAACCAGTGTAAATCCTAAAAGTAATAATTTGGTAACTTCCTATTTGGTAGTAAGTTCAACACAAGGGAATTTGTCTTATTGAACAAAACAGATTAATATTTGTTTCAAAACCTGAAAAAGAAAGAAAGAAAGGTGGCTCTGTTAATCTAGTTAACAGTATGTTTTGCTACATGAGGGAATTGTGTGTCATCAGTATAAAGATAAGATATAATTAAAATTCTAAACTAATGTGGTTTAAAAAACACATAATTCATCTACACAACAGATTCTTTCAGAAACATATGAAACATGAAATTGCAATAAAATTTGACTAGAAATATCTCAGATTAAACTATGTTTCATCACAACTCTCAGGAAACCACAAACTGTTGACATAACATTTACCTTGATGATACATGTTTTAAAAAATATCAAGCATATTACACACTTTTCTGTATAAAGCAAATGAAATTTAAACCAAAAATACTTTATCACACTCTACTGTGCTCATAACCAAAGGCCAGCAAACTGGTTGGAAGTTACACAAAACAAAAAACTTTGAACCCGATGTGTGATATTAAAAATGTAAGCAGAGTGCTGCATGCTTTAGCCTGGTGGGAAGTAAATATTTAAGATGAACCCCAATCAAATCCACATGTACAAAAAAAATAAAAATAAATAAATACCCAGAACTTTGACACAATGTCACAATATTAAAACATAATATATTATTGCAGTTGTAACAATCGATGGGTCATTAATCCTGCAGAAAATCACTTTAAGGTAACAGGCAACATGCTGAAATTTGTAGTACAATGTATGCAAAAGTAGCAACATTTTAAACTCATACTGGAACACAAATGTACAAGCCAAACTGCTCTGAAGTACACACATTAGTTCTCTACCCAAGAAGAAGTAGGAAATGGATACCAGTGATTACAAAGCATGGCTGTGTGGTGGTGGGGCTGGTGAAGATGATCCATGTTCGAATCGTTCAGAAACAAATGAAGAATCAGATTTTGAATGACTGCAACAGTGAACAGATCTTTTTGGTAGAGATTCTGCATGACTAAATGCTTCAACAGGAACTACGTCTGGAGGAGGAGGAGGACCAGGAGATGATCTTCCAGCTGTCATGAAAGACTGTCCATAAACACTGGAAGGCCTACCTTTCCCCAAAAACCCACTAGGCAGGTGATGTGATGGTGCTTGCTCACCTGGACGGTTGGTTTTTAAATTAAATGATGATATAGTAACTGGAGAGTCAGGATGCACAAAAGAAAACTCAGATGCTGCAGAGGTTGCAGCAGATTTTGCATGCCTAATTTCAGAGTGTTGTGATATTTCTGGAGATGAAAGAATATGTTGGGCATATAAGGACCTCTGAGTCAAGGCAGGCGATACCTGAAGAGATCGAGGTGAGGGTTTATATAAATGACCATTCTCAGATCGTCGGCCAAGTGACACTAAGGAACTATGAGATCCTGATGAACACTGCGGTGCTAGGCGGGGGCCAAAAGTATGGCGAGTAAGTGGATAATAATCACAGGTTGAGGCAACATCATCATCATCATTAGACTCACCTTCAGTCAACACTAAGGCAAAATAAACTGATTAATACATTACACACACATACACCAGAATATACATAAATATATACACACACATATACAGAATCTCCAATGAACTTGTGCAACAGCTACCACACAAGCAAACAGAGGCTACTAATGATGTGGAACCAACAAAAGCAGCACAACTGCTAGAGAGCCAATTCAAGCACCTCAACATCGGCATTCCTGGAAAAAAAAACCCCAGGTAGCTAACACCTTGAATTCTGAAACTATGATCGACAAAGCAAAACTCTCAATTGCAAAATTGGACAGCATTATTTGCTTGCAATAAATCAGTCACAAAAACTAAAAGTCAATGAGCAAAATTAGGCAGAACACTGAGGCCAATGTGGGAAAGCACCTTTAGTTGAGGCCAACAGAACTTCACAATTGATGGAGAAACTACAGTTAAGGGAATGTAATAGGAAAACAAATGTGGAAATATTACACTGAGAATGAATTTTAGACGTTTACTAGCACTCATTAAAAAATCAACTCCCACAAATCCCCACATGCAGTTAGATGTAACACACTACAATAAAAAACAAACATATATGTCACTAATCAATGTATTTCACATATCAAACAACAGCTACAAACAATGCATGCCTGGATAACACATAGTATATTATTTAGGTTATGATAAACATCATCCAACACAGCATTGTTAAAGAGTGCTGTAGGCTTAATAAAACCACTCATAAATCCTGCAATCCACCTGAAGGGATTGGAACATCATAGACCTTAGATTTCAGATAACTCCATAAAAAATAATCCAGTGGAGATAGATCTGGAAACCTCAGGGTAGTAACTTGACACAACTGCCACAGCCCATGATGTGTTAATAGAACATGGCAGTGAGGAAGTTGCTGACTAGCACGGCGCAGTGTGCAGTAATGTTGAAATTATATGCAAGACCATAAACATAGGGGGACATCATCCAAGATGTTTTGTATAGCATTATGGAGCAGCTGCAAATACTGTTGCTCAGCTTATGTACTTTGGAAAAACACTTGTCTAACAAACATATATGTCACTAATCAATATATTTCACATATCAAACAACAGCTACAAACAATGCATGCCTGGATAACACATAGTATATTATTTAGGTTATGATAAACATCATCCAACACAGCATTGTTAAAGAGTGCTGTAGGCTTAATAAAACCACTCATAAATCCTGCAATCCACCTGAAGGGATTGGAACATCATAGACCTTAGATTTCAGATAACTCCATAAAAAATAATCTAGTGGAGATAGATCTGGAAACCTCAGGGTAGTAACTTGACACAACTGCCACAGCCCATGATGTGTTAATAGAACATGGCAGTGAGGAAGTTGCTGACTAGCACGGCGCAGTGTGCAGTAATGGTGAAATTATATGCAAGACCATAAACATAGGGGGACATCATCCAAGATGTTTTGTATAGCATTATGGAGCAGCTGCAAATACTGTTGCTCAGCTTATGTACTTTGGAAAAACACTTGTCTAACAAGGGGGCATTTCAAGTGCCACACCACACATTAACTGGTGGCCATCTTATGAACCTGATAGACTTCCTGTACTCATCATGGAATGTCCATGATCCAGTGATTGTGATTCTGCCTGTTGTGACAGACACCATGTTTGTGAACATAGTTCACTGCACCACAGCAGCCCAAACTCCTCCAGACTCGCACACCAACTGCCAAGGTTCAACTTGGGTTCGTTTCCCAGTGGCGGCCACTGAGAGTTTTTCTGTGACTCACTTGTGAACGTGGAGGGAGTGATGACCTCTGTTTGATGTTCCTGGTCCACGTCAGGTGTCTGTGTTGATTAAGCACATTCTTTAGCTGAATAATTTGCTATAACTTAATCTCTGAGTAAAGCCAAGAGGAAGTATTTTCCTAACCCATGTTTCTTGTTTTGTTTTGTTTTTAAATTTTGGGCAACTACACTTGATAGTTCCACAAAGCTACAATATTCATCCTGATGGAGTCTGGAAGCATATGGCCTGATTATGCAATTGCAACTGGTGACAATGTAGCAGTGGCATATGAAAGTTGGAGGAGGGAAGGGGGCACAAAGACACCCTTGTATGTATCCTCTCCTTTCTGTAGTATATTTGCTCTATCACAGAACGAGTGTATGAGGAGCAAGAATATACATGGTTCCATACTCAATATTGTAGTACTCACTTTGGTACATAAACTTTCTGTTCAACACGTTATTTTATTTACACTTCAGATATACACCGTATGGTCCCAAGTTTCAGGTTTAATATCAATTATAACAGTATGCTATAGATATCAAGAATAAAAATATCCATTAGGCTTACCCTGTTGCTCCACTGCCATGAATTTTTTTTTTTTTTTTTTTTTTTTTTTTTGTTGCTATTCTTTCAATCCAATTCTACTTGTTGATACAAATGTGCGCAAAGGTTGACTTCATGTACTCACTTCGATATAGAGTAGATGCCTGTTAGCACATAAAACTCCAAGACAATGTATTGCGTAAGCCTAAAATCATCTATTTACAAGCTTTTAAAAAAGACAGGTTTCCCTACATACAAAACCAAATGGCATTACACTTCAACAGTTTTTTATCATAGCATCCACACCTCCCCACTGCATCATTGATATTATTCATTGTATTAGGTGTACAAATAAGTTTTAAAGCATTTTTTTGTGACATATACTGCTAATTTACATATCTGACATTCCCCTGCATTGTCATGTGACCATAACTGGTCCAGAGTATAAAATGTGACACAGAAGTTTGCCCAACGGTCAAACGCACCTGCGCATCGGTAGGTGAAAGATGGCAAGTGATACTGCATTTATTTGTCACTGCATTCGTTACGAATTTCATCAAGGAAAAAGTGCTGCAAAAGCATGTGAATTGAGCTGTTCCATTCTGGGGGTAAATATTGTATTGAAAAGCATGTGTGAGTTTTGGTTTAAAAGGTTTAAAGCAGGTGATTTTGATGTTAGCGATCGAGAAAGTAGCGGCACCCCGCAGAAGGTTGCACATGAGGAACTGCAAGTTATTGTTGGATAAAGGTTTGTCTCAAACACAAAAAGAACTAGCTGAACAACTGGGGTTAACTCAACAAATGATTTCGAATCGTTTAAGCGCAATGGGAAAGATTCAGAAGGAAGGAAAATGGGTGCCACATGACCTGAGCCAGAGGAACAAGGATGAGCGTGTCACGAAGTGTTTCAATCTGTTGAATAAACAACAGAGAAAGTCTTTCCTGTGGAAAATAATTACAGGTGATGAAAAGTGGATATGGTACGACAATCCCAAACACAAAAAACACTGGGTAGACCCCAGTGAAGCAATGACTTCGACACCGAAACATAATATTCACTCCAAGAAAGTTCTGCTGTGCATCTGGTGGGATACGAAGGGTGTGCTCTATCATGAACTATTGGAACAGGGTCAAACTGTTACTGCTGATCGCTATAAGCAACAATTGCTGTGATTGGACCAGGAAATCTGTTGGAAACATCCATTTACAGGCAAAGGATTGCATCCAGTGAAATTACTGCATGACAATGCTAGGCCGCATGTCACGAAATCGGTCAAGGAAACAGACACTTGGCTGGGAAGTTTTGGAGCACCAGGCGTATATTCCCGACATAGCCCCTTCAGACTATCATTTGTTCCGATCGATGCAACATGGTTTGTCTGCTGTACGGTTCCGGACATGTGACGAAGTGCAAAAATGGATTGACGACTTCATCGCATCACATGACGAAGTATTCTTCATGGATGGAATCGATCAGCTGTCCGACCGATGGCAGAAGGTAATAGATAATGACAGCGCATATTTTGATTCGTAAAGGTATTGCTGTTTTCTCTCAAATTACATGTTGTGTTGTCTGAAAATGCTTTGAAACCTATTTGTACACCTAACATAAGTGCAGCAGCTGACATGAACCACTTAAGTGCAGAGTTATACAGCGAAGGATGATGTCTCAGCAAAGGATTAAGCAAAAAAAATACAATTTCAAATATTTTTTTAAAAAATGAATCAGATAGGAACAAAATAAATAAATTCAAGTGTGTCCCTTACGGATGAAGGTATCCAAGAAAAACTAATATTCCACCGAAGGCTAAATGCAACTTGTTACACAGCACCCTATTACAAGAATTCGATTTCTGATATCCCAGAACCACACCGCTGTCTCATCCGACCCCATTCATCACTGTCACTTTCTGGACGTGTTTCGCTCAGGTCTCCTCCCTGGCATCTTCAGTGCTACTATTGCTGGTACAATCTTCTTGATTGATACTGGGCCAGTCCGGTGCTTTGACGTCGGGCATCGGGTGCACGTCATCAAATGTGCCGTGCCCTCTCGCGGCTGGATCTGTAAAGGTTCTTATTTTAGTCTTCATTCTTTTCTTGTAATTCAATTTTTTCTCAATTTCAATTAAGTTCCTCTAGGCAAACGGCAGGCAAACTGGAACATTACTGTTACAGTTGTTTTCTCGTGTGTTTTCAATCATAATTGATTCTGCTATTAAAATTGACTACCTTGTGTTGTGTTGCACCTTTATTTTACTCTCTTCCCAAAGTGGGATTGCTCGATTGTTTATGCAGTATTCAATTAAAGATGTCCGATTTTCTTTTTTGTTCCAGTTAGTCAAGTGTTAACATAATCTTATTTTTTCTCAGGTAAGAATCAGTTATATGGTGTCGAAGGTCCTGCAGCATTGTCGGAGGGGTCTGATACACCTGCTCTTTGAGGTAGCCCCACAGGAAGAAGTCCAATGGGGTGAGGTCCGGTGAGCATGCAGGCCACTCTACGCAACCACCATAACCGATGATTTGTTGCTCGAATGTCTTGACCAGGTACCTTCTTATGTTTCCTGGCTGGTGCGGAGGGGCGGCGTCATGTTCGAACCAAACATTCCGCAGTTGAGGCAACTGCAGGTTGTCAAAAAGATTGGGTAATACGTACTGTAGAAGCTCCAAGTATCGGGCTCCCGTTAACGTACCCTCGTAAAACACAGCTCCGATGAGGTTGTCCTTGAAAATGGCGCACCAAACATTAATGGACCACCGCACCTGATGACAAACTGATAGACCACGTGCAGGATTTTCCAGCTCCCAGTAATGGGTGTTCTGCCTATTGTAGACGCCATTACGCCTAAAACACGCCTCATCTGTCCAAATAATGTCGGCAAGGAACATTGGCTGAACCTCTGATTTGTTCATGACGAAGTTACACCAGTCATAACGTCGCTCAGCTTCCCCTGGCTATAGTGCCTGCAACGGTGTTGGACGGAACGGATGAGCACCTGATGGCCGCAGGATTTGCCATATGCAGCTTTTTGAGAGGCCACACTCGGCACTAACCTCTCTTGTGCTGATCTCAGGATTATTGAGGACGTATGCTAAGACATCCTCTGGTTGCACTTGACGGCCTACAGCAGCTGGTCTGCCGGATCGAGGTCGGTTGGTCACGCATCCTGTCTCCCTTAACCTATTAACAGCATTGAGGATGGTCTTCCATGACGGATGCGGTCCTGCAGGAAAACGTTCACGATACAGCCGTTCTGCCTTTCTTGCATTGCGACCACATTCACCGTATAGGTGCAACATCTCGCAATACTCATCATTGGAATATTTCTCCATGACCGCGAGATTCGACATACACCTCGGGAACTCTCTTTTATACCTGCTGAAAAGGTATTACATTCCATACTTATTTGCACATCACATAAATTGCATGTGACTGGCATACCAATCGCAGGTTGAGTTGAGTTGGTTAGTCGATGCGAGACGAATTGTCACGATCGTCACCGAGTCCACTCGTTTCTTACAGGCAGTGACTATAGCATGGACCTGACGAGGATCGAACCAAGGTCTTATCGCATGCGAAGAGCGCGCGCTACCACTGGGCCACGAGTCGGCTAGTGCTTTGCGGAAGGCGATATTATCTCCTTTCTGACATGTTTCTTGACGTAACAGTGTTCGACATCGCGAACAAACAAACAAGCACTGTACACATTCTATTCTTAGCATTCATGCGCGCAAGGTGTCTTTTCGTACTAAATCGATGCTGCTCTACAACTTTGTAATTGACTATTTTCCCATATCTCGTATAGTTTTCGAGTTTGGCACGCTAACTCCTGATTTTGTCGCTAGCAGGTGCTGTAAATGGTCTCATCGAATAGCGCATAGCCACTTTACTATACCTAGACACCGTTTTTATGGCTACAGCTGTCGGCGTTCAAAAGTTACAGGGCTGAGAAAAGACTTTACTGGGCACATTGTATATACACTCATGTCAAAAAATTAAGGATTACTTATATTTTCTTAGCATACTTGTACTCCAAAAGGATGTGGATAAAAATATTTTTATAAGGGGTAAAAAAAGATGAAAAGGACATGTACATATATAAATAAGCATGAATTTGCATTTATTATTAGAGAAAATTGATAAAAGAACAAAGTATACCATTTTCTGACACTGGCTTACAATAACTAAAATTGACAGAAAAAAAGTAATAACTTTTCATGGATAATTTTAATAGGGTATATGTCCACCCCGACTACAATGCATGATTGGCATTGGTGGGTCATGCTTTTAAAGAGATTGTTCAGAAGATTCTGAGGGAGGTTTCTCCATTCTTCTTTCAGCGCCATCACCAGGTCTTTTTTGGTGCCAGGTGGGGGAGGATCGCATTCAGCAATGCGCTTCCCCAGAGAGCCCCAAGCATTTTAGATTGGATTTAGGTCGCAGGAGTATGCAGGTCACCCCATTCAACCAATCCCCTCGCTCTCCAACAGTTCATCAACACATGGTGATCAATGAGGACGAGTGTTACCATCCATAAAAACGAAATAATATCTACAGCACCACAAAACAGCTTTACATGTTATAAAATAACCTCCTCACAATAATGCTGGGCATTCATTGACCCTTTCTCCAATGCTTGGAGCTTTGTATGCCCATTGATCATAATCTCAGACGAGACCATTACTCCACCACCCCTGAAATCATCGATTTCTACGATGTTTCTGGCTGAATAGGCAGTGTGGAGTTCTTGCCACATGTACTGCAGAGTCAGACAATAAACAAAATTGGCTTTCATCTGTGAATATAACATTGGCCCATTGCTCTTCACTCCATGGGGAGTGTTCACATTACCATCAATAGCAAGTTGTCGGGTAATAAACTGTGTTTCGCACGAAGGGAACATGTAAGTCATAAAAGCTGTCTATGTACGATTAAAAGCAAGTATTCAAATTCGGTTGACATTAAATGTCTGTAAATACTGTTTCACACGTTATACAAGTTCCGCTATCGGGAGTTTGCAAAAGGACATTAACGTAGTATTGGCAATTGAAATCAAGTATAATAATAATAAGTATCTATACTTACAATATTTATAGTGGCTGTAGGTGCTTCATATGTGCGTCATCCAAGAATGTGAATTCTTTCAATTGTGAAGTTAAAATTCATGATACTGTAAAATCTGCGCCAGATAAAATTAAACAAGATGAATTTTTTACAATGCAAAAAAATCCTTTAACATCGATGAAATAAGAAACTGAATTAAAACCTTGTTGAATTTTTTAAAAAACGAACTACAATCCTGAAGAGGAGACTATCTTGACCGCGAAGCATCCTGATACATAATGAAAACCAAAGATGAATTATACTTTTGCCAAAACCTCAAAAATAAACAATCTTGAAAAAGAAAATACAAACATACAAATCTCCCGAATGCGAAGCACCAAACTAGTTTCTGCTACAATTTATAGCCATCATCAGTGGTAGGTTTAATTTTATCTGGCGCAGATTTTACAGTATCATGAATTTTAACTTCACAATTGAAAGAATTCACATTCTTGGATGACGCACATATGAAGCACCTACAGCCACTATAAATATTGTAAGTATAGATACTTATTATTATTATACTTGATTTCAATTGCCAATACTACGTTAATGTCCTTTTGCAAACTCCCGATAGCTGAACTTGTATAACGTGTGAAACAGTATTTACAGACATTTAATGTCAACCGAATTTGAATATCGTAGCCACGTAAAAAGTATGTTCATCGCAACTTAGCGAAAATTGAACAACGATATATGTAAAAGCAAGTAGTTTTGCATGCTGGGGTCAATGGAACACACTGTACAGATTTTTGAGCATCCAATCCAAAATTATTCAAATGCCTTGACACAGTTTGGTTCAATATTTTGGTACCCATGCTTGATTCCAGCTGTTTCGCTAACTTACCAGCAGTTATTAGGCAAGATCTTTTAGCTGTTACAGCAAAATATCGATCTTGTGATCTGGTAGTTTTGTGTGGTCGACCACTACTGAACCTCCTGGTACCTATTCCATGTTCAGAAAATTGTCTCCAGGTACGTAACACTACGCTCTGGGCAATTCTGAACTCCTTCACTATGTCTCTCATTATCCGCCCTTCTTCCAGTTTACAAACAGTTCACCCATGGGCAAAATCATCCAGATGAGTTCTTTTAGATGTACTACAAGTTATCATAACAACAAAAAAGGCATATCTATATTTCAACACCTACAAAGCAATCAATTTCTTCGCACTCACACTTCAGCTTTTATTGTCTATCGGCAGTGAACAGCTGTCACGCGTTTCCTGACAATTTGCATACGACCAAATACTTGCACATACAGTAGTGGCCAAAATTGTGGAAATCTTTTGGAAACAGTATATTTTTGAGGTTTGATGGCTCATAACACCACTTTTTTTTTGAGTAATACCATAAAATTATATAATATATCAATGGAAAGATAATTTCATCAAGAACGTAATGCAATAACTTTATGAAGGATTTGTATTAGAACAGCAGTTATAAAGAAGAAAAAGTGAAACACATAGAAAAAATGAGATATACAAAAATTCTCACCATGTCAGTTAATACTTAGTTGGGTAACCTTTAGCGTTAATTACGGCCTTACAACGCTTTCCCATGGAGTGAACCAAGTTTTTTAGTTCTGCAGCTGCTATAATGTGAAACCAAGATTGAATTATTGCTTCTATTAATTGGGTTTTATTGTTGGGTTGCTTCTGACTAACAAGCTTCTTTAGTTGGCTCCATAGATTTTCGATGGGGTTAAGGTCTGGGCTATTCCCAGGCCATTCCAGCAGTGGAATATGATTATCTTGAAACCACTTTTTGCACACAGCAGCAACATGACATGGAGCTGAATCCTGTTGAAATATAAATGCTTCATTATCTTGGAAGAGATCACGTGCAGAAGGCTTCAGTTTAAGCTCAAGTATTTTATTAATGTATTTTTGGCCATTTATATTCCTATTAATCATGCAAATTCTGCCCACACTTTTTGATGTCACACAACTCCAGATCATAACACTAACTGGGTGTTTCACGGTACATGCAAATCTTCTCCGATTCTTCTCCTTACGCATTTTATGCCATCACTACAACACGGAGATTTTGGTCTCATCACTCCAAATAACACTGTCCCATTGTTCCGCTATCCAGTTAACATGGGATTTAGCGCAATTTAATATTTTCAACCTTTGTTTGAGAGATAAAAGTGGCTTTTTTCATGGAATTCTAGCTTTTAGACCAAATTCCTGCAGCCTGTGCCGAACAGTCCTTGCACTCAACTTCACATTGCATTGCACCATTTCGTCTTGTATACACCAAGATGATTTTCTTCTGTGACAGTCTCTTAATCTTCTATCATTACTTGCTGTTGTGCACCTTATCCTGCCTTTACCAGTCTGGTTTTGTAGTGACCGAGTCTCCTTATACCTCTTCAAAAATTTAGAAATGCCACCTTTGTTTAAGTTTCCACCAATTTTTCTGCTAATTTCTTCATAACTGAAGCCTTGTTCACTTAATAGCACTATTTTACATCGTTTTCTGGGTGACCAGTCAACTCTCTGTGCCATTTCTTTAATTTTATTATGTTTTACAAGCTCACTAAATGAAAGAACAAAAAAAAAAAAAAAAAACTTAATAGCAATCACATAACACACTGACAAATGTCCTTCTCTCAGCTCCAATACATGACATCAATAGCTGAATCCTACTGTGACCTGAATGGCTCATTGCTAAAACAAGATGACACCTGATTGGCTTTCTAAACACTCATGCTCATTGGCTACATTGATATGAAGGAAAGCTACTTCATATCAACCTAAGCAAGTTGTGCTTCCTTTTTCTGGTTATTTGGCTAAAACGTTTTACAGAATACAGATAATTGAACAAACTTTCATGCACTACATTCTTGATGAAATTATCTTTCCATTGATATATAATTTTATGGTATTACTCCAACAAAAAGTGGTGTTATGAGCCACCGAACCTCAAAAATACACTTTTTCCAAAAGGTTTCCACAATTTTGGCCACTACTGTAGCTCGCTCTTTACATGTTTCGATGATGTCAGAAGGTTTTGACTGCCAACCAATGACTTGCGAGACCAAAATTTAGCATTTTGTCATTGATCTTTAATTTTTGGACATGACTGTACAACTGAGTACAACAGAAAAATCATATTAAACCTTTTCTCCTAGCTTCATCATGTTATTCAATCATTGCTTCTGTGTAAAGCTGATGTAAGTTTTTAATATGCCATTGAACCTATTTAGGAGATGACTAATAAAAAAGATATTCATTAATTATTTCAGAACAAGAGATTTCACATGTACAATAATTGTTATTAGGTTGTTGCAGATGAAATGTCTGAATAATGATGGAAACTTCAAACACCCAAAGTACAGTGCAAAATAAACTTTATTAATCAAAATAATCATCGCAAACAGCAACACACTTCATCAAATGAGATACAAGCTTCTATGTGCCATTACAAAAACAACTGTCGAGCTTTGGGATGTGACAAACTCATGGAATGCGGTTTTAATTAATGTTTAATTGGGAAATGATTTACCCTGTATATAGGTGTCCAGGTGCTTGAAGAAGTGATAATCTGTAGGAGACAGATCAGGTGAATAAGGCTGATGATGCATGGTTTTGTACCTCATCTGGCTTATAGTATGGGGAAGTACGGACCCATGGCAAAAGAATATTGCTGACTGTTTGGTTGACAGTTTTCCACGCATAATGTCAAGTTCTTGATAAAACTATCTGTCATGATGGTTTGATTCAGTTTTAAGGAAAAGGAGTAGATCACACTAGCTTCAGATCACTAAACATTGACCATCCTCTTCCTGGGATAGAGTACTTACTGGCTTCAGAGTGTGTTTTGGAGCTTCACTGTTGTTCCGCCATTGTGCTGAAACTCAATGACTGTCATACTGCATACATTTCTCATCACACATGATGAGGCACTCAGAAATTTGGCAAACCAATGTTGTGTCTTGCATTCACTAACTGTGCCGTATTAATGCTGTATTAACAAAGCAAGGTGACTTGATCACGCTAGTTACGTTAACTAAAACTTTTACAAAAAGTTCGTAAGTTGGAAGCTTTCGACCTTATCTTAGGTCTTCATCACGCCAATGGAGGACTAAGATTGTTGCCAGATTCTACATTTGAATTTTTCCTATTTTTGTTGCCAAAACTTAGAATTGATCTCCAGATCAACGGAATGTATAGAGGAGATTCGGAGTTGCAAGTCATTGAGTTGAAAATAATTTCTATGCTTTCACGGTAACGGAGGGCAAAACGATTGTCAAACGAAGCAATTCGTTTTGCTTCGTTCCAGTGGGGAACTGCAGATGTGTCTTCCATTGTCAAAATAGACAAGGCAGTGTTGGGATTGCCTTTCGAAACATCTTTTCTATGTTCTAAAATTCTATGGCTAATGCTCCTGTATGTGCTTCCAATGTATAAGTTATCCCCAGTAGAAGAAGAGATAGGAATGCAGTAAACTCCTGGGAGGTTCAGGCTTTCAACTTTGTCCCTATCCCTTTGTAGAAGTTTCAAGATGTTTGGGGTAGATTTAATGGCAAGATGGTAACCAAAACTTCTAAAAAGAATCTGTAACTTATAAGCATAGGAAGGATGGTAAGGAACAGAACCGCAGAATTTCAGATTTTCTTTCTTTTGAGGAAGGAGGCATTCAATTTTTGAATTGTTTTCATATTTCTATAAGAGGGAGTTGACTGAAAGAGCAGGGAAACCATGAGAGAGGGCTATTGTAGAAATTTTGGAGAGTTCTTCTTGAAGAGAGAGTTGGCTGTTGCAAATGATATGAGCCCTGTGGATGTAGGACTTCAATGCTCTCCAAAATTTCTACAATAGCCCTCTGTCATGGTTTCCCTGCTGTTACAGTCAACTCCCCTCATAAAGAAATATGAAAACCATTCGAAAATCGAATGCCTCCTTCCTCACAAGAAAGAAGACCTGAAATTCTGTGGTTCTGTTCCTTACCATCCTTCCTATGCTTATAAGTTACAGATTCTTTTTAGAAGTTTTGGTTACCATCTTGCCATTAAATCTACCCCAAACATCTTGAAACTTCTACAAAGGGATAGGGACAAAGTTGAAAGCCTGAACCTCCCAGGAGTTTACTGCATTCCTATCTCTTCTTCTACTGGGGATAACTTATACATTGGAAGCACATACAGGAGCATTAGCCATAGAATTTTAGAACATAGAAAAGATGTTTCGAAAGGCAATCCCAACACTGCCTTGTCTATTTTGACAATGGAAGACACATCTGCAGTTCCCCACTGGAACGAAGCAAAACGAATTGCTTCGTTTGACAATCGTTTTGCCCTCCGTTACCGTGAAAGCATAGAAATTATTTTCAACTCAATGACTTGCAACTCCGAATCTCCTCTCTACATTCCGTTGATCTGGAGATCAATTCTAAGTTTTGGCAACAAAAATAGGAAAAATTCAAATGTAGAATCTGGCAACAATCTTAGTCCTCCATTGGCGTGATGAAGACCTAAGATAAGGTCGAAAGCTTCCAACTTATGAACTTTTTGTAAAAGTTTTAGTTAACGTAACTAGCGTGATCAAGTCACCTTGCTTTGTTAATATTGTTACGTGTTTTGCCCATAATCGTCATCGTCATAATGCTGTATTGATGTGAGCTGCCTACGATGCACAGTGTCCAAGTTGAAACTTGTGTAAGAATATGACACTAATTCGGCTTTGATCCACATCCTCTTCCCTATAACATAATCCCCTTGAAACTTATGCTCCCAATAAAATTACTAGTGCTTCATAGGAAGCAAGCTTTACACCTTGATGCTTAAAATTTATATATAACAAGTCACATCGCACACCATGTGAATTCCTAAATTATCTACTAACTGCATGAGTCTGCAAAATCAAACAATTCATCTGCATCAACCTAATATATACAGTAATCCATTATTTCAAGAAAAATGCAAAAATATGAATGTCCTTAATTTCTGAAGTGCAAATCAATATATAACTGCTAATCACTGAGATGCTTCACAAAGAGACATTCAGAGACAACAAAACACACCTTGTGCAATATAAGGAATCCTCCTTTCTTCAGCTTAAAGTCAAACCAAAATAAATACTTGTGTAGCACTATGTACTCTCTGCACTCTTCAAGTGATATATCAATTTTATATCTGGTTTCCAAGCAGTTAGAGGTTCCCAGTCTGCAAATAAGTGAATTTTGTGGGGGGATAAAATTTCAGAGGTTGTCCTTTAAAATTGTTACCTTGGAGTAGAGTTGACTTCAACAAAAAATGTACAAAAATTGTTAAAACTAATGATGTTCTTTGGTTGAAGGTGCACGAGTGTTTGATTTCTTCTCTACTGCACTTATGCATACAAGCAATAGATAAAAAGAGAGTGCATTAAAATGACTACAAAAAACTTAAGCAATAAAGAAAAACTAATCAAACAAATAATTTGAAAAATTTAACACAAACAACCCCAAAATAAAAAAAACTCAAATTTATAGGGATAATTACATATAATAAACTTATTGCAAAAACCATTAAAAGATTCTTTAAAAATGAAGGACTGGATATTAAAAGTCAAAACACAAGAAGTAATAAAAATACTAATGAAATGTATCTTAAATAAATAAGATTTCCCCTTTTTGCAACTTTGCAGGCTTTTAGGAAATGTTATGTTTCACTAAATGCAAATGTTCACGTATCAATTGAAAGTTGAAAGAGAATTTAAAGCTGAATTCAATACCAAAAAAAAAAAAAAAAAAAAACAGAATTCAAATATCTGCAGTACAAAACAGTTATGCTGTGAATACTGCAAAAATGATAAATCTACACTACAATCTGATGAAATTATATCAGATATTTACGATTGCAATGTACTACCAGTATTTAGTAGGGTAGCCCTTATTGTTTAAAACAGCAGCACAGCAACGTCTCATTGAGCCAACAAGTGTTTTAAGCTCTGCCTTTGCTATGACATGGTGCCAGGAAGTAATTATAGCTTCAATTAATTGCCTTTTATTTGATGGATACCTCATTTGTTCAAGGTATTTCAAATGGCGCCACAAATTTTCTATTGGATTCAGGTCAGGGCTGTTTCCTGGCCAGGCCAACAATAGAATGTCTTTTGCTGTAAACCACTGTTTGCATATTTGTGCTGTGTGGCAGGGAGCTGAATTCTGCTGAAAAAGAAATGGTGCATTGCCAGGAAAGAGATCTCTGATGAAAGGTAGCTGTTTTGGTTCAAGGATGATGTAATTGTATTTTCTTGTGTTCTGCTTGCCGTTGATTACATGAAGCTGCCATACAACATCATCTGCTGCCATACATACCCAAATCATAATGCTTGTTTGGTACTTTACATTTGCAGTCAGAAATAGCTCTTCTCCCACTCAGTGTCTCACAAATTTTTGCCCATCATTACCAAATAAGGATTTGGTATTTCAAATGGCGCCATTTGAAATACCAAATAAGGATATCTACCTTTCATAACTCCAAATAACTTGCTTTTACTGATCTTCAGTCCATTCAGTGTTTTTTTTTTTTTTTTTTGTCCACTGTTGTGTTGCTGAAGATTCAGATAAGGCTTTTTACTCAGAGTCCTACCTCTTAGTTCTATATCTGATAGTTTTCTCCTTATCATTCTTGAACTGACAAAAACACCAGTTGCACCCAGCTCACCTCTGATAGCCTCAGATGAAGTTCTTCTGTCCTTCAGACACAGCCTCTGTCATCAACAGATTTTGTGCACTTTTTTTGACCTTTTCTTGCTTTGGTTTTCAGTGCCTTTGTTTCTACAATCTGCAATTGCACTTCATTTACACTGATAACCGTCTTTCTTCCACAGAACAAACAGCAAAACTGACTTTCCCCAACTTGGCACATGACGTATCGCAGCTGCTGTCATTTGATTGGTCACCAGAGAAGGACTGTCATTGGCCAAAAGGGTTTGCATTCATATTCTGCTTCTTAACTGAATCCCATTTGTGTTTGTTTTTTGACTAAAGTAAGCATAACCTTTTTTGTAAGTACTACAGATATTTGAATTTTGTTTTTTGTACTGAATTTAGCACCAAATTATCTTTCAAATGATATATAAACATTTGCATTTAGTGAAACATAACACTTCCTATAAGCCTGCAAAGTTGAACAACATGAAATTTTCAAAAAAAGTGTCCACAATTTTGGCCAACACTGTATATGCAATTCTAGCAGTAGACCAATCAACATATATCAGAAGCACCAAAAACTGCTTAAAAAAGAGATTAAACCACCATATCAAGAAGCAGAAACATCGATAAAAAGAAAAGAGCTTAAGCAAACATCGTCAAAATAACCAATAAATACCAATACATCAAAAACTTAAAACATGTAATAAGACATCCACTAGAATCACAAATTTGACTAACAGGATTGGTAATCATTGAGAGAACTAAAAACAAAAACTTTTACCACAATGAAAACATACCTTTTCCAAACCAGTGGAAAAATAATATTAAAAATTAATAAATTATATCAGGTTGTAAAGGATGTTTCTAGAAAAAATTGTATGTGGCATGTGTAATGCAAGATACTGCAGGCCTGCAGTAATGTAAACATCCCATAGTGCTGTGTGTGAAAGAATAGATTCTAAGGACAGAATGTACGCTGTTGTGGTGAAGATTAATTACATGTAGTGATGATATGATGGTGATATAGAAGGAAGGTGCATGCACAATATTGTTCTATGAATACTTGATTGAATCAATGAAGGGGGAAATATTTCCTCATAACGCATGGGAAATTGATAAAATATTCACAGCAAACAAATTATACATTCTGAATTTGCTTTAACACTTACTGAACATCCATGTAACACCTCTCAGAAATCTTGAAAATTTCATCATGCTGGAGCAGGAAATGAAACCGCATCTTCCGATTTCCGTTTGAGTATGCTAACCGTTACACTTGAATGGCATGAAAGTTATGGAAGCACTTGGAAAATTGTGAAACGCATTTAGTGATGATGTTATTGGACAGAGTGACAGAGTACTTGCTATGACTGGTACAGGAAATTTGACACTGGTGTATGAGATCTGAGGTGCGCCCAGAAGTAGCAGACCCATTAAGGTTGAAGATGATACACTGCAACATGTACTATCGACCAAGCTTGATACAACACTACAAGAACTGGCAGATGAACTGAAGACCTCCCATACGACCATCAACATCTGACTTTGGAAGTTGGGATATTCATGTGAACTGTGCAAACGGGTACCCCATGCTTTGCCTGACCAGAATCGGATGCAATGCTACTCCATTGCTAATGCTCTACATGAAAGAGAAAAACAGGAAGGCTTTTTGCATCAGTTGGTCATGGGTGATGAAAAATGGGTCACATACGTGAATCTTATGTGACAAAGAGCATGGACCAAGCAGGGACAACCACTACGGAAGGTCGCTAAGCCACCCCTTCATGGACAGAAGGTGATGTTGAGTTGCTGGTGGGATTGTAGCGGTGTGATTCATTATGAACTCTTACCGCAGAACAATACCATCACAGCGGATGTTTACATTCAACAGTTGGACCATCTCCATGCTGCACTGCAAGAAAAGTGCCCAGTCTCGATTAATCACCATGGAGTTTGTGAAAACACAGGTTTGTCCATGCTGGGCATCGAACCCGGGTTACCTCACTCCGGAGTAAGTCGCTCTCCCAATTGAGTAAAGCGGACATGTGTTCTCACTGCTATCTGCCTTTATCTCGTGTGCGTCCTGCAGCACAGCCCCCCCCCCCAAAGTGGGCAGGGACCATGTGTCGCTGTAGGCAGTCATCCCATGAAG
This sequence comes from Macrothele yani, assembly GCA_039090855.1. Lineage (NCBI taxonomy): Eukaryota > Metazoa > Arthropoda > Arachnida > Araneae > Macrothelidae > Macrothele > Macrothele yani. Next base: position 2,857,445 of record CM077020.1, on the reverse strand, counting down.
AACGTGCGTTTGAGAAATCCCAGACAGTTTGGTGTGTGGAACGTAACATCACACACATTTATTTTTTTGAAGCACAGAAGAAGGGATTCTCATTTTTCCTGCCTCACAGTGTGGAAAGAACATCACATCATTGCGGGAAATTAACGGCCAGGTCATCCTTGAAGTTCGGGTGCCCTCACTCCAGAGTAAATCGCTCACCCAACTGAGCTATGCGGACATGTGCTCTCGCTGCTATCTGTATTTATTTTGTGTGCGTCCTGCGGCGCAGGCACGTCACAAGTTGTTTTTGACCAGAATGACACTTGTCTGCATGTCATTTTACGGACCCAGCAAAAATTGCATGAGCTTGAACGGGAAATATTGTTGCACCCCTTAATCCCACAGACCTTGCCCCATCTGACTTTCATCTCTTCCTGTCTTTGTCAAATTATCTTACTGAGAAAACTTTGCTAATGATGATGATGTGAAACATTGCATGGATGATTTCTTGAACTCCCACTCACCAGACTTCTATCACAATGGGATATTTCAACTCATAGATCGGCAACACAGGGTCATCAGTTTCAATGGGGACTACCTGGACAACTAGGTTATAAGTGTTTTGTATGATTTTTGAAGCTTGAAATACATGCTTCTTTATTTTACAGATTCTTTCTTTACAATCTGATAATAAAAACTAAGGAAGAAAAGAAAATGAAATTCAAAGACCAGTGACACCACTGGTCAAACAGATATAACAAAAGATGGAGCGTGCACAGAAAGAGCAAGAGGGCAGAAAAAGAGAACCCAAGATAAAATACACAGTGCATTGGGCACATCGTGCAAGGACATTGCCACACAAGATCTGGCAAAATGTGTCATCAACACCAGGAAATACACGAACTGACTTCCAGCAAAATTCTAATTGATTAATGAATGACAGTTCTTCTAAGTGTTTTTATTTCATCTATGGAAATATTTTAAAGCAGGTTTTAAGTACTTTAATGGAAACTAGCCTCTGTTTGGAGAGAATTGCAGAAAAGAAATTCAACACTATCTCATCCTCAATATCATTAGTTTTAGAAGTTTTTTTAAAGTTTTTATTCAAGTTGAACACTCAACTCTAGGACAGCAATTTATTTGTAAGCACATCTTTGGGGGGAGTGGGGGAGCATGTGCTTATGTTATCACTATGTCCATCATGTCTGTCTCTGTGGACATTATATCTCTGCACGTATTAGTCCCACATGGAAAATTCATTTTGTATTGGGATATCTCAACTGAGAAAATGAGAATACTTGCCTTTTCATCCTTTTCTTATTCATAACTTCTTCACTAGAAGGCATAAATGCAGATGCCATCAATTTCAAAATATGTTTTATCCGTATCATCACTTCTAAAACTCAGATTAAAACCATTGTTGTTGTTTTTTTTTTATTTCAATACTTTCTACAATGAAGACCACTTTGTATACAATTCCTTTTTCAAATAACCCACAGTTTTTCCACTAGGCTGGGTAAATGTATATGTGTTCCCTGATACTGCTGTTTCTAAAAGTTCAACTTTAAAACTTTTTTTTTTTTTACTGTCAGCTAGAAATCATGGTAAAGAATGTTCTGCACATAATTTATAATTTTTTGTAGCAAAAGGTTTTGCCACTAGGGGATGTAAGTGCATATCTTAGTTTCTAATATACAGTCAAACCTGTTTACATCCAAAACAGATACATAAAATTATTCCCTTTACTGAACTTCAAAAAGTCACCATGAAAATTACATAAAAAAATATAAGGTTGTAGTGAAAACGCATAGCAGTCACAATGTATATATCGAACATTTGTGCCCTCAATCCCACTAAACACTGATACAATCAAATATTCAACTGCATCATACCACCTAAGACTTCAAAAAGCATGTTGCTGGAGCTTATAAAATAGAGAACTTCCAAATAACATGGCAGGAGGAAAGGTAATTCTATTCACAGCTAGAAAGAACCCTAAAGCTATAAGTGGGGAAGGATTCTGTCTTTGACAATGCTTTTTCTGGGAGATTGAGCAGTTCACCACATGGCCAACAAGCACTTGATACTGTGGCAGTATTGTTCAGCTGTTAATAGTACAAAGTTTGCTTAGTAAAATTCAAGAAGTAGAGAGCATTAATGTGCTGAGTCAAATATAAAAAGTGGGTAAAGCTAAAAAATTTTCTGCATAAAAGTAAAAATGTTTAGTGCAGAAAATCTTATTTCTAATTCTAATTAAATACAACTAAAGGCTTTTTCTAATATTATTAATAATCATATTATTAATAATAATACCTATGAAAATGCAAGTGCAAAGATTTGGCTATTTGAGAATACAGCACCCATAAAAATTGGAAAGGGAGAGAGACAAGGTGACACTATATCTCCCAAACTCTTTAATGACACATTGGAAAATGTCTTTCAATCACTGAACTGGGAAAACAAAGGGATAAAGATTAATGGAGATTATCTAACTCACCTTTGTTTTGCTGATGACGTAGTCATTTTTGCAACTACCCCATCAGAGCTGCAAAGTATGATCCAGGAACTTGTTGACAAGAGTAAAGAAGTGGGATTAAAAATGAACTTTCAGAAGACAAAAGTGATGTACAATGCTTTTACAAGAAATGAAGATTTATTGATTGATGGAGAAAAGCTGGAGATAACCAATACCTACATTTATCTTGGACAGCAGATATCAAGTGAGGGTCACATTGATGAAGAAATTAACCGACATACAAAACTTGCCTGGAGAGCTTTTGGAAAAAACAGTATAATTTTCAAGAGCAATATGCCATTATGTCTTAAAAGAAAAGTGTTTGATCAATGCATCCTTCCAGTGCTTACTTACATTGCAGAGACGTGAACTTTAACTAAAAAGAGACATACAAAGACTGCAGACAACTCAAAGCAGCATGGAGAGGTGCATGCTTGATGTAACCAGGAGAAATAAGAAGAGGAACTTGTGGATCAGAAAAATGACAAGAGTGGAAGACATCATGATCAGAGTAAAATCCCTGAAATGGCAATGGGCTGGGCATATTGCCAGAAGGACAGACCATCGATGGACAGCTGAAATTTTAGACTGGATTCCAAGCGACAGGAAAAGATCCAGAAGAAGACCACATCAGAGATGGGCGGATGAAATTCGAAAGTATGTGGGAGTAACATGGAGGAGACTGGCACAAGACAGACCGTTGTGGAAGAAACTTGGGGAGACCTTCGTCCAGCAGTGGACTGATAATGGTTGACAATGATGATGATGAAAGGCTTTCTCTAGTATTGTGTTAGGTGTATATTATGTAGTATGCAGTTTTACAGCACTTAAAATACATGAAAATAAGCCAGACTCAATTTTTTAGACAATCTTAGAACTATGTACTGTGAAATAACTACTGTTGTGCAAATGCATGCAAAGATTCTTCATAAAGACGCTTTGATGTCTAAGTTTTCTGTTTTACACGTTATATGAAGTGGAACAGTCTGCGGCAGTGCATTAAATTATTCAATTAAGTTACAATTCAGTTAAAAGTCTTAAAAATGTTACTTATGAAGGTGCGTGTTCAGTCCCACATTGGTAGTTTATTGAGAGCCTCTTGGTCAAAAGTTGCATCCTGCTTCTATATGATCAGTTGTTAGGGTTAACTCAAAAGCATTTTGAACAAAAGTTGTAACCTACTTTGATAATGTCCAGTCGTTAAGGTTAACTCAGTTCTGGCTGTGTTGACTTCATATTTAGTGAGTAAAGGTTTTCAGATAACAATTAAAAATTCTTGAATTAAGAGTTACTATTTACATTCCACTTGAAGCTCTATGTTGTACTTGGCCATTAGGACTATTTCATCAATGTTGTATTCTCATAGGATTGCCGAAGAAATCTTCAAGTTAGGTCAGGTTTGTACAAGATAAAAAGACTTAAAAAATCCAGTTAAAATCACCATATACATTATATCATCATCATTGTCAACCATTATCAATCCACTGCTGGACGAAGGTCTCCCCAAGTTTCCTCCACAACGGTCTGTCTTGTGCCAGTCTCCTCCATGTCACTCCCGCATACTTTCGAATTTCATCCACCCATCTCCCATGTGGTCTTCTTCTGGGTCTTTTCCTGTCCCTTGGAATACAATCTAAAATTTTGGCTGTCCATCGATGGTCTGTCTTTCTGGCAGTATGTCCAGCCCATTGCCATTTCAGGGATTTAACTCTGATCATGATGTCTCCCACTCTTGTCATTTTTCGGATCCACGAGCTCCTCTTCTTATCTATCCTGGTTACACCAAGCATGCACCTCTCCAGGCTGCTTTGAGTTGTCTGCAGCCTTTGCATGTCTCTTTTAGTTAAGGTCCACGTCTCTGCACCATACGTAAGCACTGGAAGGATGCATTGATCAAACACTTTTCTTTTAAGACATAATGGCATATTGCTCTTGAAAATTATGCTGTTTCTTCCAAAAGCTCTCCAGGCAAGTTTTGTACGCTGATTAATTTCTTCATCAATGTGACCCTCACTTGATATCTGCTGTCCAAGATAAACGTACGTGCCTGTTATCTCCAGCTTTTCTCCATCAATCGATAAATCTTCATTTCTTGTAAAAGCATTGTACATCACTTTTGTCTTCTGAAAGTTCATTTTTAATCCCACTTCTTTACTCTTGTCAGCAAGTTCCTGGATCATACTTTGCAGCTCTGATGGGGTAGTTGCAACAATGACTACGTCATCAGCAAAACAAAGGTGGGTTAGATAATCTCCATTAATCTTTATACCCTTGTTTTCCCAGCTCAGTGACTGAAAGACACCCTCCAATGTGGCATTAAAGAGCTTTGGAGATATGGTGTCACCTTGTCTCACTCCCTTTCCAATTTTTATTTGTGTTGTATTTTCAAACAGCCGAATCTTTGCACTTGCATTTTCATAGATGTTATTAATAATATTAATGTATGCATCTTCAAAAACGCAAGATTTCAGAGCCATTGTAACTGCTGATGGTTTCAATGAATCAAAGGCCTTTTCATAATCGACAAAAGCCATGCACAATGGAAGTTCATATTCCCCCGCTCTCTCAATCAGTTCTCTCAGTACGTGGATATGATCTATTGTGCTGTAGCCACTGCTGAATCCAGCTTGTTCTCTCGGTTGAGCCATGTCCAGTGTTACCTTCAAGCAGTGTGAAAGAACTTTAGTGAAGATTTTATAAACCACTGATAGGAGGCTGATAGGTCTGTAGTTCTTGAGATCCTCAATGTCACCTTTTTTATGTAGCAGGATCATTGTAGCGTTGTTCCAATCCTCAGGAATCTTCCCTTCATTAAGGCATCGAGTGAAAATTTGGGCGAGTACTGTTTCGATTTCTCCACTTGCTTCTTGTATGATGTCTACAGTAATTCCATCTTCTCCTGGAGCTTTTCCCCGCTTCATGTTCTTGTTTGCATGTGCAACTTCTGATGGGAGGACTGGAAGAACTCTGGTACTGGTACCTTTCATGATGTCCGGAGTACATGTATCACCCCTTTCATATAATTTGGAGTAGAAATCTTTCACTCTTGTCAAAATTTCGCCTCTATTTCTTGTTACAGAACCATATTCTTTTCTCAGTGCCATAATCTGTTTTCTTCTCTTACTGAGATGTCCCTTTGCTATCTTTAGGCTTTGGTTGTTTTTAATTGCTTTCCTCACTAGTTCACAGTTGAATTTCCTTACGTCTTCAGTGATACTTTTTCGTGCTGTCTTGCATAGCTCTATATATTCCACTTTGGAAGTCACAACTTCTTTAGTTGTCCTCATCTCTCTTCTTTTTTGCATCAACATTTTGGTTTTTCCTGATAATTTGTTCGCATGCAACTTGTTCTTAGACCCAGCTAATTTTGTTGCTGTTTCCATAAGAGCTTTGGTTACTTTTCTGTTAACTTCAGAAATATCCACTTCTTCCAAAGTTAGGCCTTCTAAAGCAGAGAATCTGTTTTTCAGTTCCAACTTGAAGGTATTATGGTGTTTTTTAAGGTTGGTTATGTCAATACATTTTGTTTGTCTTATGAGCTTGCCACGTTCGAGTTTAGTGTTGAGGTGCATCTTACATCTCACCAATCTATGGTAACTACGTGTGTTGAACTTGTTTAGCACACTGCAGCCTTTTATGACGAATTTTTGTTACACACAATAAAATCAATTTCACTTGTCGTCCCATTTGGATGTCTTCATGTCCATTTCCTGTGTGGTTTTTTCTTGAAAACGGAGTTCAAGATGAAAACTCTTCTGCCTCTGCAAACTCAACGAGAGTATTTCCACGCTGGTTTCTGTTGCTGTGACCGAATTTACCTACTGAAGTTTCATTCTGTTGCCGTTGCCCTATTTTTGCATTGAAATCTCCCATAATTATCTTCAAGTGCTGCTTACCTTTATTATTTAGATGACGAATTTCCTCATAAAATTCTTCAATTTCTTCTTCAGGATGACTTGTGGTGGGTGCATAAGTTTGAATAATCTGAGCCTGGTATCTTCTCGAGAGTTGGATAACAAGTCGTGCAGCTCTGTCAGAGGAACTTTCAACTTCTACAACTTTATCCTTCAGTTTCTTGTTTATTATAAATCCAACACCACTAGTTCTGCCAGTATCTGTCCCACGATAGTAGAAGAGATGTCCACTTTTCAGTTCAATGAGATCTTCTCCTTTTCTCCTTACCTCACTTAGCCCGGCGATGTCCCACTTGATCCTTTGTAGTTCCTCCTCCAATTCAAGAAGCCTTGAATCAGAAGATAGGGAGCGTCCATTATACGTAGCCAAGGTCAGCATCAGATGGCAGCCTAGTCCGGTCCTCCAGGGATTCTTAGCACCCTCTGCATCATGTTGCACTGGCCGCTGCTTTGGCCAGGTACATTCCAGCTGCCGGAGACTGAGGTCCAAGATTTAAGTTGTGAAGTCATTTTGGAGGGGTTTGGCCATAACTCACCATGCTGGCCAAGCGGGTTGGTGAGTCTGGGATAGCATTTCCTCTAATCTCGATGGTATAGTTATACCGCAACTGGCGGTCATCAGAGCCCCTTAGTGGGAACAGGATGCACCATGAGAAGGCGGGGTTGACATTTGTCAAGGAGAGGCTGTGATGTTATGCATCACCTGACCTTACATTATATACACCACCTCATACTTTCTACTGTCCCAATCGCCAGAAGAGCATTTCGCCTAGGCTCCACCCTGGCGTTTTCAATGGAGACTTCACACACTCTGTCAAAGTCTGCTATGTGAAAGTCTCGTGTCCATGGTGCACATGATCCTCTCGTAACCCATCGTCAATGCCATCTAGTGTCAAGTCGCATCAACTTTATCTTCATCTATGCTATTCTCACTTTTCCTTTTTCTCTTCTTCTCTTTCCTCTACCTATTTAATTTCTTCTCCTTTTCAATCAGGTTCCTCCAAGCGTATGAAGGGTCATATGGACTGTTATTATTACAGTCAAATGGTTTGGTCATATTTATTAATACTGCTTCTGCTATTTGTATTGTTCTCACGTTACTCTGCTGGTTTAATATTGCAATCCTTCCCAATAGGGTACATATTGATTATCCAAACAAAAATCAATAAGTGCTGCTTTATTTTATTTTCTGTTCCAGTTCTTAATGTGTTCATCCATGAGACTGAAAATTGATATACCACAACCATTGATGTTTTGCAGGTACGTGGGCGACATCCTTATGGTATGGCAGCATGATGATAACCAGCCTACAGATGTACATTGATGAATATAATAACTATTACGAAACAATTAATGTTACCATGGAGCATGAATAGGAAGGAGTCTTACCATACTTAGACATATTACTATCTCATAAACAAAATAACATCAAATTCCAAGTATATAGAAAACCTGACATCATTAATATCACACCTGAGAACTCTTACCATCCAGCATCTTACAAATATGCAGCTTTCCGGTCATATATTAATAGAGCGTTTACTCATACATCTAATGCTCAACTACTAAAACACGAACTAAACTGAATAAGGAACACAGCAATAAACTTTGGAAATGACGTGAAGAAAATAAATAACCTTATTAATAGATGCAACCCTAGAAATAATATTTTGTGGATCATTACCATATATACAGGAGATCACAAAGTTCTATTATGAAGAAAACATGTAAAAAATTTGATCTAGATTTTGGTGTACGAACGAGAGATATAACGAAATCTCTTAGTAACTATCACAGAAAGACCCCAATCTTGCAAAAAGCGGGTGTCTACTCTATACCAATAATAAATAATCAAAATAAAATTGTCAACCAATACATAGGCAGTACAAAAAGAAATATTAAAACCAGATTGACTGAACACATAAAGAACTGGAGCAGAAAATAAAATAAAACAGCACTTGTTGATTTTTGTTTAGATATAATCAATGTGTACCCTATTGCAATATTAAACCAGCATAGTAATATGAGAACAATACAAATAGCAGAAGCAGTATTAATAAATAAAACCAAACCATTTAACTGTAATAATAACAGTCCATATGACCTTTCATACGCTTGGAGAAACCCGATTGAAAGTGAGAAGAAATTAAATAGGGAGAGGAAGGAGAAGAAGAGAAAAAGGAAAAGTGAGAATAGCAGAGATGAAGATAAAGTTGATGCAACTTGCACCAGATGGCATTGACGAAGGGTTACGAGAGGAAGATATGCACTGTGGACACGAGACTTTCAGATAGCAAACTTTGACAGAGTGTATGAAGTCTGCGTTGAAAATGCCAGGGTGGAGCCTAGGTGAAAAGCGTGTCCGGTAATTAGGATAGTGGATGGTATGAGGTGGTGTATATAATGTATATAGTGATTTTAACTGGATTTTTTAAGGCTTTTTATCTTGTATGAACCTGACCTAACTTGAAGATTTCTTCGGCAATTCTATGAGAATACAACATTGATGAAATAGTCCTAATGGCCAAGTACAACATAGAGCTTCAAGTGGAATGTAAATAGTAACTCTTAATTCAAGAATTTTTAATTGTTATCTGAAAACCTTCACACACTCAATATGAAGTCAATACAGCCAGAACTGAGTTAACCCTAACGACTGGACATCATCGATGTAGGATATAACTTTTGACCAAGAGGCTCTCAATAAACTACCAATGTGGGACTGAACACGCACTTCCGTAAGTAACATTTTTAGGACTTTTAACTGAATTGCAACTTAATTGAACAACTTAATGCACCACCGCAGACTGTGCGCACTTTATATAACGTGTAAAATAGAAAACTTAGACGTCAAAGCGTCTTTATGAAGAACCTTGTAGTCACATAATGGTATGTGAACTTCATGATAGAATCACATGAGGTATATTGTAACATTTTTAGGACTTTTAACTGAATTGCAACTTAATTGAATAATTTAATGCATCGCCGCAGACTGTGCCCACTTTATATAACGTGTAAAACAGAAAACTTAGACGTCAAAGCGTCTTTATGAAGAACCTTGTAATCACATAATGGTATGTGAACTTCATGATAGAATCACATGAGATATATTGCATGCAAAGAATTTTTATTGAGATCTAAATATTCAACTATTCTGTATTTATCAAACAATTATGACTGTCCCCTTAATTAAGATCTATATATATTGGTTCGACAGTAATTGCAGCAGCATCTATGTGCCTAAAAACTCGACTGAAGTAATTATTTTTTGGTCAGATGCCACTTGCAACAGAAACAAATTTGTGCATATTTCCTGCTCATAATAATGAAGATTTATTCAGCCAGGATGTGTAGATGTCTACCTATTTTTCTTGATTTTAATTGCCATTAGCAATGAAGTTTGTATTTTTTCTACTGTGATTCTTATTTTGATATTTGTTTAGTCTTTTCATAATAATTCCTTGATACAGTCAAACCCGTTTATATCAAACTCAGATATAAAGAATTATTGTGTATTTCAAACTTTTGAAAATCACCGTCAAAATAGCCTGAAAATAACATGTAACACATTTTTCCTATATCAAATGAGTTGAAGCAGCTTTACTGCATATATCAAATTTTTCGAATAAAACTCCTCTCAAATTTTCTCAGAAACAAATCTTGTCAAGGAAGAAACCTTTTTTTTCAGGGTAAGTCGGAATTCCCTTAGGCGAATTCCTAACGGTTTTAACGCTTCCAACGTTTCCAAACTGGAAGCAGTCTTTTCTTTCATTCTTCAAGAAACCCTCTCTTTTTCGAACATTTCAATGGGACAACCCCCCCCCTTCCCTGCCTACCTCCTCCGAAGCACACTGAGGCAAAAAGGAAAGAAGGGCGACTTTGTGATCTTGGGGCTGGGTTGATAAGAGAGAAAGCTGCTGTAGAGTAGAGGAGAGTGGCAAAGGGAGAACCTGGTGCGAGGGGGATGGGGATCACTGATCCTGACAGACAGAGCGAGAGATTGGTGGGAGCGGCTACGGTACTCCGACAGTATTGTGGAACAATTGAGGGTACCGGATACACTTTGATTGATAAAATCAAACAGGTTGAAAACAGCATTTCGACAAATATGGTGACTGATTATTTTATGCCCTAAAGCATCGATTCTGGCAAGACTTCCTTTTCTGTCATATTTCTGTGTATCCTGTCCTTAATTTGATCATGTAATTCTATTTGCAATTTATAATACAGAAGTAAATAATCTCAGTTTTTGTGTGTTCACCTGTTGTATACACCAGAACACCACTGAGAGCGGTAGGGCAGTAAAACCTGTGTATCGAATTATTGTGTATATCGAACTATCGAGTTCTCCCCTTCGAATTCGATATAAACGGGTTCATGTGTATATATGGATAAACCAGATTAATATAACTCTTTTCACATCACAAATGCTGGTTCCTCTTCTTCCAAATGTGTAAAAAATATCTATCAAAATGTTAGTTTTTAATCTATTGCTGTTCTGCAGTATAAAATAAGAAAAATCTTAAGTATAAATATAGAAATCTTACTTGCATTTGTTTGCCGCGGGTGGCCTAGTGGGCAACGCTCGTGACTGCCACGGAAAAGACCTCAGGTTCGATCCCAGGCAGGTACAAACGCTCGATCCGCTAAATACCCGCCATGCGTTGGATGGGCACGTACGTTAAGCCTTCGGACCCCGGGTACAGGCCCCTCGGTAATAAATAAGGGCGTCTTCCTCCCTCTTTCTACTTCGCTTCCGTGTCACTTTCCTATCTGGCAATCTAGCCCAAATCTCCTAGCTTCCTATTTCTAAGGGTTGTTTAAGACCTGGGGTCAGACACTTCCTTCCTAAAATCCTCTACATATGATCATATGATCATTTTGCATTTGTTTGTTACTTTAAGTTTTCTCTAATGTACACAATATTGCATTTCTGTGTTAAAAACTGTTCTTGACCTGTAGATGAAAGAAGCCAAATCACTTGGTGTGCTTCAACAGTTCAACAGTTATTCACAAATTTTAAAAGAAGCAGCCAGTCCTTTACCCAAGATATGTAGATGATATTAAAATTGTTTGGGATGGAAGCCAAGATGAAATTTCCAATTTTCAGTCAAAAATGTCAAACTGTATCTCACCATTAAGTTCACTTCAGAAATCGAAAACAATAACAGGGGTAGGAGCAATAAAAAAAAATCAGGACACAGTTTTTCGTACATTTCAGGACAATTTCGGGACATATTTTGGCAGATCTGGCAGATAAATTAAATATTGGTACCAATGCAGAAATTGTTATTCTTTTACTAAAAAGCTATCTAAATTATGACTTAACTGTTAGCAGGAATTTTTTTTTACAACCACGGTTTTCCCCTATTTTTAACATAAGAAGCAGCCGCTGTTGTCATTGAAACTTCGTCGTAACCTAATAATCAGCCTTATATCTTCAAAATAAAAGTAAGAGTGCTTTACTAAAATAAAAATTTTTGGTACTTACAACTTAAAAAACTTTATTATCATTTGGAAATTTTGCCTTCAAATTCTATTAGTATTTATGTATTTCTTCCAAAACATAGATAAGTGAAAAATATAAAATCAGGCTTGCCCCAGATTTGAATAACAAGTTAAAAACCCCTTCTATCCCTAAAGCAGCAAGCAGGCATCCAATTACAAAAAGGGGTAGTCATAGATTATATCTGTGGACTAAGCTATATTGATGAAACAGGGAGAAATGTAGAAGTCCATTTGGGAGAACATATGACAGCTATTCGAAACATTGCAAATAAGGCAGGGTTTGACAGAGATATGCAAGCGAGTGGACATTCCAGAAATTGGGACTCAATAAAAAAAATTACCCACTAATCACACTTCCTAAAGAGAAATCTTGAAAAAAGGATGGAAATAGAGAGAAGAAGTATCACACTAAATGATAATTGTGGTTGGGAACTCCCAGCTGAATGGCAACAACTACTCCAGTGATACAGTCCTGATGATGAACTAGGTTCTAGTTAAAAAAATTGAAACCCCACACCCACCCACCCCCACATACAAACATAAACAAATTACCTCTATGAAACCTGTAATTGCAATTCTTTCACTGTAAAATAAATAATTAGAAGCACCATGATGTTATTTATTACTGCATTTTTTTTTGTCTTTTGCACAAGAATTAACATGGAATTTAATAAAATATACATTAATTCAGAAGAGAAAACCAAAAGGATGTTTTCCCTAGTTTCTAAGAAAAAACTCTAGCAGATCATAAGTAATTTTTCGTAACTTACAAATCTCTCCCACTGCCCCAAGTGTTTAGATTTTTAAACTGAGTCATATAAAGTTACCCCACAAATTTTAAAACCCCCACAATTTTCATAACTCACCTGACATCCGCCTTGCATACTCATTAATAGATGGCATAAAGTGCTTATCTACCAAAGATCTCATTAATGGTCCTATGCTACTGCACAGTTCTAAATTTGATCCAGAATGTACCAGTCCAGAAGAAGTAGAACTATCTGGTAGCAAATGCTGTGAATTAATTTGATGCCTGTAAAATATAACACAAAAATAACTAACACAAAACAGAGTATGGTGTAACACACATTTTATATATCCTATCTACCACTAAACACATATAACACTGAAAAAAAAAAAAATGTCTGGTTCATGTTTCAACTTTCTATTATCTCACCTGGCTCACATTTCAACTTTGTATTACTTCACTATATCTTTTAAGTAACTTTCAATAATGATAAAACATAAAATTAATAATGGCAGTGAAAGCCGTCTTAAAGTGTGATAATTCCTATATGTTCTAACATCTGAACATAATCATCATAGTAATAATGAGTGGTATTTTCCCAAGAATAAATAAGTTTTTTTCTGTAGAAAAGTAGTTACGAAACAATACAGCAAGAAATGTTCAATATTTATGTAATTCTTAAAACAGAACTCTACAGAAGAAAATTAAACATTTGAACAACACAAAATGCTTTGCTGGAAAGTAAAAGAAAAATATATAATCATTAACAGTTGTACAATATCATGCTGTGAAAATCACAAACATGATATTATGCTATTTTTTACTGCTGTTTTGTGTAATAAGGCTCAAGTTGTAAGTCAGTCAAATAAAGGTAACTTGATCACGCTAGTTACGTTAACTGAAACTTTTATAAAAAGTTCGTAAGTTGGAAGCTTTCGACTAGATAAGGTCGAAAGCTTCCAACTTACGAACTTTTTATAAAAGTTTCAGTTAACGTAACTAGCGTGATCAAGTTACCTTTATTTGTTAATATTGTTACGTGTTTTGCCCATAATCGTCTTGTAAGTCAGTGTAAATTCCTGTACCCACAGTTAAAAATGTTGCTCACATTTTTGCTAAACTAAGACAAAAGATGGCAATTTTGCAGCAGAAATGTCAGACAAACATTGCCAACATGTGGAAGTTGAAAATATGATAAACCTTTTTAAATACAGTGGTGTCCAAAATTAATGTGACAAACACAAAATCATGAATAACGCGAAATGCACACGACCAAGTTTAATGACAGATGGTATAGATATACATATATCGATAACACAGCAATTCACAATAGAAAAAGGAATGCCATCACCATATGAAGAGGAAGCATGCACATGGCAGTGTGGCAATCCAAAAGTGATGCAGCAAGTGGTGCAGATTTCCAAGGGCTAATAAGGAGCGTGATTACCCTGGACAGTGATGCAGCTTGCACAACGGGCCCTCATGCTGTTTACAAGGCTGTGAATGAGAGTTTGGGGTAATTGGTGCCACTCTTCCACCAAGGCGCATTGGCGTTCAGGAAGAGTTCTGGGAGGGGATGCCGGCTTTCGATTGCTCTTTCCAGAGCATCCCAGATATGCTCTATTGGATTCAGGTCCAGAGATCTCATGGTTCACTCCATCCTGTGAATATCCTCACTCTCCAGATATTTATCAACTAGTTGAGCCCTATGGGACTGGGTGTTATTGTCCATAAAAAGGAACTGGGTGCCAGCAGCTACCCTGAAAAGCCATACATAGGACTCCAGGATGTCATCCCTGTAGTTCACAGCAGTCAGAGAGCCTCCTGAAAATGTGTGCAGCGGCATGCATACATCCAGCTTGATGCTAGCCCAAACCATAAGTCCTCCACCACTGTAGTGGCCAATTTCACTAATGTTGGACGGAAGATGTCGGCTTCCTGCCTCTCTCTAAATGCACACACATCGGGAAGGCATGTTTAGGTTGTACTTTGACTTGTCACTGAAAAAAAACAGAGGCCCATTGATCAGGGGTTCATGAGTGATGTTGTGAGGCCCAATTCAGACAGACTTCTCTGTGTGAAGCTGCATTTGGGATACAGACCATTAGCCTTCTTGTATACAGACCTCTCTTATGGTCTTCTGTAAACTGTTTGCCTTGATATAGAGATTCCTGTAGCAGAGGAAAGCTCCTATGAGAGTTGCCTGGCTGTCGACTCCCCATGGAGGAGAGCTGTTAGAGACAAATACTAATCATCTTGACTTGTGGCTCTTGGGCATTCTTGTCCCAGCCTTCTGGTTTCCTGGAACTGTCTCCAGAAATAGGAGGCCACTTGCCTTGACACATTCAGTCATCTTGCTACCTCAGCGTGCGATTGCCCTGCTTCAAATCTGCTGATAGCTTTCCACATAAAGTGTCTTCTAAGAGATAGTGGGGAGCCATTCTTCCACTAACAGTCCAACTCAAGCTTCAATTGCTATACCCCAATCAGAACGTTTATCAAGGTCACATGCCTGCCAGCTTGATGATGTACAGTTGTCGTTTGCATATTTTCATAAGAGCTGGCACAATGTTGTTTGGGTACATCGATTTAACATTTTCCCTTGCACATGTCGCTGAAAAATCTTTACAATCAGTCATCTCAATTTAGAAATATTCTCATATTTGTATTTGTCATGTTAATTTTCAACACCAGTTTAATTAAAAAAATCTCAACATTTGAAAGAAAAAATGGCTTCAAAAGAGATGGACTGTTTTGTAGCCAATAGTGATTCATGTAACTTAAAGGTGCTGTCTCTGTGTGCAATCATAATTTTGAATGGCAGAAGAAATCCAAAGAGAAACATTTCTCTAAATGACACAGAGGTTTGGAAATGAGTGTGGATGAGACCTACCACAGAGAAACAAATCCAACAATGGATCCTTATGTTATGTTGGATGTTGCATACAATCTGACAGTGGAATTTTATCACTATATTTTCACAAAGCATGTGGTCAGCTGACTTTTATTAATAACATATATATAGTGCAGAAGAGCATCTTCATACTTTTAATGAATTTTCCAAACGGAAATCATGTTTTCCCATTCCATACAGCATCATCTTGCTATACTAATAAACGCATCAAGCCTTTTTTTCTTCCTTTTTTGTTACATAAAATTAAAGTATAGAATCAGTACTTACCCTGTCTACCACTATCTTTTATGACCCATGAAGTTATTCTAATGGCAGAGTGTAGAGAAACAGTACTGATTTGAACTTTAATTTCACTTAAAAAAAACAAAGTGTTTTCTCTGTAGAATCATAATGAGAAGGATTGGCAGTAAAGCACGTAACACGTTAAAAATGAGAAGAATCCCTAACACCCTTATATCACGCATTGGTTATACGTTATGAAACTGTAAACAGTGGAACGTTTCAGTAGTTGACTTCTCCCTTCCTCAGCCATGGAATGAAACATGTGGAATGAACCATGTGCTATATATTGATTATCTTCAATTATTTGAAAATTCTTAGCGTTCACTTTTGCCAAGTTATATTCTGAAATTAAAAATTCCTTGCATTTGAAACATGATATTACTATAAAACAGAATAAAAAAGGCTTTACTCACAATGTTTTTTTTATGGTCCTCTTCCTTTTATTGCTTTCAATTTTTGAAGTTAAAATATTATGCCATTATGATTAATGCCAAAAATTTGGTAACATGTTCACACTTGCAGGTACCCTGTTGGTGAGTATGGCTTAAAAAATGATGCCTTGGTTCTACTAAGGTGAGTATGGCTTAAAAATGAAGTCTTGGTTAAAAATCAATGAACAGACAAGGTCTTAGTTAAAACCTAACGACTAAATGAAAAAACATTCCAAATAATAGGGATCTGAAAAGGTGCACACCTTTTCAGATTCAGATCCCTATCATTTGGAAAGTTATTTTGAAAATGTGCATACCTTTTCAGATCCCTATTATTGGGTGTGGGCATAAGTTCTACCTGTTTTTTTTTTTTTTTTTTTTTTTTTGGCTACAAAGAAAGGAAGAGAACACAACAAATAATGTACCTAGGATTTCACATTATTGCCATCATTATGTATGACCTCTTGCCATCTGTCTATGAGTAGGTGAATCCTATGCAGGAAAAACTCCCGTGTTTCGGAGTAAAACAAATCACGTAATACCATTTTCACATCGTCTACATCATCAAAGGTTTAGAGAGTGAAGGCGTTCCGTAATGATCGAAAAAGGTGTTAGTCCGTAGCTACCAGGTTAGGGGAATATGCTGGGTGAGGTAACACTTCCCAACCAAAGTCCAGTAATTTTTACGGGGTGGTTAAAGCAGCATGAGGTCTGGCATTATCATGACGAAGGATCACGCCTTTGGGATTGATGAGTGCTGGCCGCTTTGATGTCAGTTGTTCTCGCAATCTGTCCAACTGTTAGCAGTAGAGGTCAGCATTTATTGTTCGGTTAGGTGCCAACACCTCCCTGTGTATTATTCCCTGGACATCCCACCAAACACTCAACAAAATCTTTTTGGGATGCAATCCTCCTTTTGAGGTCGATGAAGCAGGCTCCACACCTTGGCACACAGTCTGTCGATGCTTTATATTACGGTATAGTACCCATTTCTCACCACCTGTTATAATTCGTCCCCAAAATGGTTCATTTATGTGACGAGAAAGCAAAGAAGCACAGGTACGGATTCTGTCCTCTCGTTGCTTTGCAGAAAGCTGGTGCGGAACCCAGTTATTAAACTTGGTGGTGAACCCAAGTGCATGCATCTGTCTTTCGACTGTTCTGTATACAGACATTTCTGCTAATTCCTGAATGGTTGGATTCGAGTCATTTGTCATGGCTTGGTCCACATCCTCGTCAGAAACCATGGATGGACATCCAGGACGTGGTTGATCTTCACAGCTTCTGTCTCCATCCCGGAATTTCTGAAACCAACGGCGACATGTGCTATTATCAACTTCATCCTCCCCATACACTTGACATGTTGCGGCAAGCCATGGCTACAGTACTGCCTTTATTGAACACGTACAGTAACCAATGTCTACTGTACTCCTCATCGCATGCCATGTTACACCATCTGTAACTTCCATTACGAATGACTTACTCGGACAAACCCCTCCCCCGGAACAGTTGAGCCTCTATATGCTCAACTGCTATACGCTTTATTGGCAGAAAATTCATCATTGCAGCGTCATCTGTGATGTAACTACTCTGATCACAATTTCCATATATTACAAAAGCGGTAGAACTTTTGCACACACCCATTATTTGGAAAGTTATTTTGAAATCTGGCAACAATTGATGCTAACAATAAACACGTAGTTTATTCCACATGTTCCATTTCACGGCTGAGGAAGGTAGAAGTCAACTACCGAAACATTCCACTGTTTACAGTTTCATAATGTAATCAATTCATGATATCAGGATATTAGGGATTCTTCTAATTTTTCTCTGTAGATTGAAACAACAAGAAAAAACTGCAAAGAATGACAAAAGAAGAGACTTATTTAAAGTGCAACTGAGGACCAAATAATTGACCCAAATATCATGAATAACATGCTAATTACATACATAATTATCGTAAGTTAGGTCAAATGAAACTCATACTACTCTGTAATGATTCAGCTAAAACATATGAACACATGTACGTAACTCTGATGGTCTTCCAGGCTATACGACACCCTTGTTCTTTAAAAAGTATGACTTTACAGTAATTAAGAAAATTACTGTAAAGTCACAATAACCATCCATTGAAAATTTTTAAACAAATAACCATTTAAAAACAATAACCATACATTGAAAATTTTCAATAAATAGTTTGTAATAATCGTGATTCCACTTCCTTAGCACAGCCCTGGAAATCGTTAATATAAAATGAGCACAGCATTCATTAAAAAAGTTAAGAATATATTTAGAATTTCTATCACAGGGGAGCAGCACTAAAGATCTGGGCACCTATGGCATGCAAAGGAAGAATTCTACCATGCCCTTGACAAAAATGCGATAAGCTCCGGAATTTCAATTTAAGTGAATACTATATGTAGTATGAAACCTTTGTGAGGAGAAGTAATTTTATAATGTCCTAAACAAGGATTAAAGTCTAAACAGACATTAAGGTTTAGCAACTGGATTCCACCATATATTGTGTTTTTAATTTCTTGTAGTATTGTAGTTATTTGAAGTTTCAATATATTGTACAAACATGGTTTTAAAAGTTGTGAACGCAATGGTAGTTTCATGTAAGTATGACCATGTAGTGACACTTTAATTGATCATTATTCTGGATAGTGATAAACACTTTCTGGCACTACTCCCTGGCACTTTAATTTATCATTTCATTTTTAACTTCTAAAGATTTTATCTGGTCTTTGACTTTAATCAATGATAGTATTCATATAAAGTTGTACTTTGTCAGGCTTTTTTTTTTTTTTTTGCTTGAAGTGGTTTGGTACAAAGATTGAGTCTCCCATGGACTTTAATTTGCGACAGTAAGTACCAAACTTCTGTAACCCCCCTCTGTCTTACTTTTGTTGTTTTGAGAATTGTATTTGTAACACCTCAATGCATGAAGTTTAAAATGAGTTGACGTAATCTTTTTGGAATTATTGTTTTAAAATGGACACTTCTGTATTTTTCTTTGTATAATCCGCAGACCATGAAATTCAGGTAAAGAGAAACAATTTTGAAACTAGTTTGATTTTGTCTATCTCTAGGCAATTTCTTAATGATTTCTTCCATCTGGGGAATCAAGATTTCTGTCTTAGGTATCTTCTGTTTGTATGCGAACTTCATACCTCTATCAAACGCCTTTCATTGTAAGCTTGATAATTCTACATCTGTATTATTAATATATAGCTGTTTATTTCCATATAATGTCCTATGTGTTTGTTCTCATTCTTTCGTATAAATCAAACTTTCGATTTTCTGAAAATGTCTTTCTCTGTATGTACGTTGTATTCATTCTAGAATTGCAAATTTTTTTTTTATGAAATCTTCTTTGGTTTCGTCCGTATCACTTTGAATCATGAATTGACCACATAATTCGTAGCATTTTTTTACTAAGTTTATCTATGTCTTTTCTCTGATATAGGCTGTTAGTTTCACAGATATTTATTATTTCCCCGTCTTTGTAGTTGATGTATTCTGCTTTAATTTGCAAGAATTTAGGAGTGACATAGTTATTCTTACAAGCCATTAAAAAATTCAAGGGTTCAACTTCGCGACATAATTGTATTCTTTTCTTTTTGAAAAGTTTAGTACACTGGCCTTCTTGTTGTTGTTGTATCATAATTATAGTTGACATGACAAGCAATAAAAAACGAATTAGGGAACATCCCCTTTATCAGTCTTAATCAATCCCCAGTTCTATATATTTATTCTTTGTTCAAAACTTGAACCACATTACGTGGCTCTACAAGTCGTTCATGTTTATACAACAATTATGTTGTACTTTACTATTTCACACGTTAATTGATAGCTTTAGCTACTTGGGAGTATTATAACTGCACATTCAGAACTATATATAATTATTGAGCATACTTATAAATTGAAATGACAGAAATAATGAACAAAAACGAATATATGTAGGTAGCACCAAGAGAAGATTTCAATCAAGACTGAAAGAACATATTAATAATCGGAACAAGAAAGAAGAGAAAACATCATTAACTAAACATTGTATAGATAACAAATCCACCCCTGATTGGGTTAATGCCAAGCTCATGACATTACATAAAACGCATGTGCAGATATTAACATCCGAAGCCGTATTAATCGAAAAAACAAGGAATTATAATTGTAACACCAACAGTCCTATTGAACTACCGTACGCATGGAAACACCTGATTCAACACGAACAACAAACAAAGGAAGAGGGAAAAAATAATAAAAACAAACCGAGAAAAATTTAAAACAAAGGCATGGAAGACATCATGAACCAACAGAGCTCCACAATGAAGAGGAATGCCACATGAATGCACGTGAATGAACGAGATAACCAGGCTTCTACAAGGATGCACAATAAAAGTTGCGCACTACATCGCAGGACTGATTGACGTAGCATGGCCGAATGAACGAGTGGTATATGCATCTCTGAGGAACAGTTCAACATTGTACGTCACAATCGGTGGAAGTAATGAGTCCCACAGAAGATGACTACAATGCAGCAGTTGAAACTAGTTTGGGTACAGCTGCACGGGAGGAATTATTCACTTGAAGTCTTCCTTTTATGCTTTTTAGCCAGAATATTTCCTTTTTAAACCGCACTCTTATTAGTTGATAGACTTAATGTCTATACCTTCCAATATGGTTGTTGACTCATTCAAAATCTCGAACATTTCTTTTACTATATCATCCAAATTCTTTTAAACGTTCATTCATCTTTCATAGTCTTAATTCAAACAATTTTATTATATTTTAATTAACTGAAGTGACAGTAATTTTCCAATGTGATACTTCGAGTGCACTTGGGTGGCCACACCTGTTGATGGAACAATATAGAGCGGGAACAACAACCTATGCTGAAGAAAGGTAAGAACAACAAAAAACTATGTTCAATTTATAAGTATGTTCAATAATTATATATAGTTCTCAATGTGCAATGAATAATACTCTTGAGTAGCTAAAGCTATCAATTAATGGGTGAAACAGTAAATGGCAGTACAACATAATTTTTGTATACACTTGAACGACTTATAGAGCCATGTAATACGGTTCAAGGTTTTGAACAAAGAATAAAAATCTACAGGAGTATTTCCACGCTGGTTTCTGTTGCTGTGAGCAAATTTACCTACTGAAGTTTCATTCTGTTGCTTTTGTCCTATTTTTGCATTGAAATCTCACATAATGATCTTCAAGTGCTGCTTGCCTTTGTTATTTAGATGCCGAATTTCCTCATAAAATTCTTCGATTTCTTCCTCAGGATGACTTGTAGTGGTGCGTAAGCTTGAATAATCTGAGTCTAGTATCTATTTTAGAGTTGGATAACAAGTCGTGCAGCTCTGTCAGAGGAACTTTCAACTTCTACAACTTTATCCTTCAGTTTCTTGTTTATTATAAATCCAACACCATTAGTTCTGCCAGTATCTGCCCCATGATAATAGAAGAGATGTCCACTTTTCAGTTCAATGAGATCTCCTGTTTTCCTTACCTCACTTAGCCCGATGATGCCCCACTTGATCCTTTGGAGTTCCTCCTCCAATTATAGGATCCTTGAGATCGTCCATTAAACATAGCCAATGTCAGCATCAGATGGCAACCTAGTCAGGTCCTCCGGTGATTCTTAGCACCCTCTGCCTTCATGTTGCACTGGCCGCTGTCTTGGCGAGGTAGATTCCAGCTGCCGAAGACTGAGGATCAAATTTTAAATTGTGGAATCATTTTGGGGGAGTTTGGCCATAGCTCACCATGCTGGCCAAGCAGGTTGGCGAGTGTGAGATAGCATTTCCTCTAATCCTGGTGGTATAGTTATGCTGCCATTGGCGGTCACCAGAGCCTCTTTAGTGGGAATAGGATGCACAGCGAGAAGGCCCTAATAGTCACTTGTGTGCTGGAGATGGGTTCCTTACAGGATGGGTTGTGGCAAGACACACTTTGATCATGTGAGGAACGAAGATGTGTTGTAGATGTGTAATGTGAGGCAAAATGTTGTTAGTAAGATGGAAACTAATATTGTTAGGTGGTTTGGCCATGCTGAAAGAATGAGTGATAAGATGCTTACTACTAAGATATTTTTTTCAGCAAGTGGCAGGAAAGAAAGGTAGAGGAAGGCCAAGGAAATCATGGGAGGAACAGATTCAGGAATGTCTGTGTGAGAAAAAAATTATGAATATGAAGTACAAAAGGTCGTGTGTGTGATGCATGATGGATATCTTGACCTGTGTGCTGAGATTGTTGTAAATGGAGATGTCTGATACACCAACAGTAAGTAAAATCTAGTTCTATCAGTTAAATGTTTTTCTGGCAGATTTTCTTTTTTGAGGAGCTAACCTTGGAATCTCAGAGAACAGCTTAATGATATGTATTTATGTACTTAAATTTATAACTTTTTGGACAAATAATCCACAGATTATATGACGAAAAATACGGTACTTTTAATTAATAAATAAATTAATTAATAAACAAATTAATAAATGGTACTTTTACTTATTTCTTGATTTATTTGAAAAATGGCGCACTTCACAAAATCAGAAAGAACTGATTGAACTACTTGGCTTCTAAATATCTAACATGGGTCCATGTCAGATCACCCAGGACATGTCACCCACCCATCCCAGATTTTTGTGAAAACTGGTACAAAGTATTGTACTGGTAAGATATGAAACCTGTTAAAAATTTAGGTCAGTCAGTCCAGTAGATCTTGAGTAATGCCACTTTAAAAATTGGGTAGCTCAGCCTCCAAAGTTTTCACAACTACACTGTAGGACAAAAAAATTCATAACTTCACAACTAACTGTTGCAGCCACACCATTTTCTTTCTTAAATGATCTGCATGATACATACATTTTGGAACAACTTGTTTCTGCACATTTTTAGAATTAAAAGAACATTTTTTAAAATTTAATGACAAAAGACATGGAAAAATGAGGCCACATTTTTATTAAACAAAACGATTGTTTTCAAACTGAGCCCCCACTTCAAATTTGCTAAAAATATTTTCATGTGTGTATTATAATGCAACCTTTCAGCAGGAAAAAATACTTTGGGCAATTCACAATTTTGGTGAGGAAGAAAAAATAATCCAAAATGGCGTGTTTTATGGTACATTCCGACATGTTATTACCCAATTTTTTAATTAAGTGGCTGTTTGACCATTTTATACCCCCGCCCCTCAATTGTTTTGAGCTACTCACCCTATCGGTGTGAGTAGCTCAAAACAATTTTTATTTTATTTTTATTTGCCACTGTACTGGATACAGATTCATTTTTCATTTCTGTGGCAAGCCAAAATAGGGCCTCACAATGGTTTTGAAAAAGGCAATCGCTTTCCTCTTATTGTAGATCGAAAGTTTTGGTTTTCACTACCTTAAAGAGGACATTTTTGGCTTACAGAAAATGTATAGAAACGATAGAAAATATTTTTTTTAACCTTGCTTAAAATGGCGCTGAATAACAATTTTTCGGTTGCTATGTGTTGATAAAATGCGGAAAGAGTGATATCTTTGTTTATTCATTGACACCATGTATTTGGAGGATTTTCACTATTATTCTGCAATACTCACAAGCATTTTTGATGGACTGTTAAGGTGATTGGGAGTTGGAACCCCAAGTTGGGAATTTTTGTGTAATAACCATGGCTAGTAGTTTTCCACTATGGAGAACTTAAGTCTAGGTTTAGTCTCCTTCCCACTTTTTTTGTTTTTTCCCCCTCAAAGTTGCAAAATTTTCAACTTTTGCAGATTTCAAGGTTACATATCTCAAAAGAGGGACCAGATAAAAATTTAATTTTCCCCCCATCAATAATACCCCTACTGGTACTCAACAAAACCAGTGAGTTTCATTTCGTGGTTCAAATTGGTTTAGAAGTTACAGAATCTGAAATGTGAAAAATGGTAGCATTTAAGCACTTGGAAATGCACAGAAACTGATGAATATTTATGTTTATTTCTGTTTTCAATTTTTTTTAAGTCTTATGGAATTATATTTAAATACCTTTAACTACCAAATACTATATGTATAATTCATACATAAGGTACATAGAAAAAAACTAAAAAAAACCATACCAGAGCATATTATACAGTTTGCGATTCACAAACTTTACAGCAACACTTGTATAGATGTTATTTCTGTGAGGGCACTTGCAACTCACAGAAATAAAGTTTTACAGTTGCCATACTTAAAAAAATATGACAATGATGGGCAAAACACCTAACAATAATAACAAATAAAGGTAACTTGATCATACTAGTTACGTTACATGAAAAAAAACTTTTACAAGAAAGTTCATAAGTTGGGAGCTTTCGACCTTATCTTAGGTCTTCATCACGCCAATGGAGGACTAAGATTGTTGCCAGATTCTACATTTGATTTTTTTCTAGTTTTGTTGCCAAAACTTAGAATTAATCTCCAGATCATCGGAATGTAGAGAGGAGATTCGGAATTGCAAGTCATTGAGTTGAAAATAATTTCCAGGCTTTCACGGTAACGGAGGGCAAAACGATTGTCAAAAGAAGCAATTCGTTTTACTTCGTTCCAGCTGGGAGCTGCAGATGTGTCTTCCATTGTCAAAATAGACAAGGCTGTATTAGGATTGGCTTTCGAAACATCTTTTTTATGTTCTAAAATTCTGTGGTTAATGCTCCTGTATGTGCTTCCAATGTATAAGTTATCACCTGTTGAAGAAGAGATAGGAATGCAATAAACTCCTGGGAGGTCCAGATTTTCAACTTTGTCCCTATCCCTTTGTAGAAGTTTCAAGATGTTTGGGGTGGATTTAATGGCAAGATGGCAATCAAAACTTCTAAAAAGAATCTGTAACTTATAAGCATAGGAAGGATGGTAAGGAACAGAACCAGAGAATTTCAGATTTTCTTTCTTTTGAGGAAGGAGGCATTCAATTTTTGAATTGTTTTCATATTTCTATAAGAGGGAGTTGACTGTAAGAGCAGGGAAACCATGAGAGAGGGCTATTGTAGAAATTTTGGAGAATTCTTCTTGAAGAGAAAGTTGGTTGTTGCAAATGATATGAGCCCTGTGGATGTAAGACTTCAATTCTGCAAGCTTGTAGAGATGCAGAGTGAAAGATTTGTAGGGAATGATGTTAGTGGCCACAGAAGGTTTACGATAGATGGAACGAGTGATGGAGAGATCAGCATTTCTGCAGATATATACATCCAGGAAATGAATTTTGTTGTTTACTTCCTTAGATATAGCGAGATTAATGGAAGGAAATTTTTCCGTAATGGAGTTGATCAGTGTCTGTAGTTCAGACTCGGTATGTGGCCAGCTAATGAAAATGTCATCTACATATCTTAACCACAGGGAAGGTTGAAAAGGGTGGTGAGGAATGATGGAAACTTCATTATGTTGCATGTAGATTTCTGTAAGAAGAGGGGAAAGAGCTGAGCCCATGGGGAGACCAGATTGTTGCTTGTACACAATTTGGTTGAAAACAAAACAACTGTGTTGATGAATAGTGTGGAAACAATCATAAAGATCTTTGATAAGAGTACTAGGTGGTTCAAAATGAAGAATCAATTTCTTCATGAGGAGCATGTAGGACTCAAAATATGGAACAGAGGGGAACAAAGATTCCACATTAAGAGTATATAGATTAACACTTGGAGAAAAGGAATTAGGAAGTTTGTGGATGAAGTCTGAAGTACAGACAACAGTATGAGGATGGCTGGCTGCCAGGGATTTGCATTTGAGGACCAATTTCTTTTCAAGGTTTACTGCTGGACCTCCCAGGAGTTTACTGCATTCCTATCTCTTCTTCAACAGGTGATAACTTATACATTGGAAGCACATACAGGAGCATTAACCACAGAATTTTAGAACATAAAAAAGATGTTTTGAAAGCCAATCCTAATACAGCCTTGTCTATTTTGACAATGGAAGACGCATCTGCAGCTCCCCGCTGGAACGAAGCAAAACGAATTGCTTCTTTTGACAATCGTTTTGCCCTCCGTTACCGTGAAAGCCTGGAAATTATTTTCAACTCAATGACTTGAAATTCCGAATCTCCTCTCTACATTCCGATGATCTGGAGATCAATTCTAAGTTTTGGCAACAAAAATAGAAAAATTCAAATGCAGAATCTGGCAACAATCTTAGTCCTCCATTGGCGTCATGAAGACCTAAGATAAGGTTGAAAGCTCCCAACTTACGAACTTTCTTGTAAAAGTTTTTTTGTTTTTTTCATGTAACGTAACTAGCATGATCAAGTTACCTTTATTTGTTACTTAAAAATAATCGCCAGTTGCAAAAAATGACCCAACGGGCCACCTATGCAATCCCAAGCTGTTTCTTTTCTTTCTTCTTTCGTTTTTGTTTTGTTTTGTTTTTAAGAATACAATGAACTGCAAAGATTTACATGACTCTAAATTTCTTACTAATTTTAATTAAAATATAAATGGAACAACCCATTTTATGAATTATTTTGACATTGAATGATACGCTTATGTATGATTTATAAATGAACTTTTCCTTGGTTACATAAGAGATAAATGAATTCTTTTCTCTGCCAGTTTGAATTAAAACTAAACACAATTACTGATTTTCATATGAAAAAAACTTTGACTGAACCAGGTCTTCAGCCTGTTTGAATAGACTGTATGTTCTTCCTGTTGCAGTGTTTATCTCAACCAAACATAATATGAGTGTCAGAGGTACTTCACAACAATCATTATTAGGCCAATAAAAAGATGGAGAAAGCCCATGAGGGTGCATGAATCAAACAGTCACATCACCTTCATCATGTAATTAATCTTTTCAACAAATCCCACAAACCAACACTGATCATATACACATGCTAAGTAGCAGTTAGCATGTAACTGTAACTCATCTTGAAAATTAGTTACACTGATTTCGGAAATAATGCTGCAATATTTATCAGAACTTAATCTCTTAGCACCAATCCTGAAATTAAGAAGTGGTGTAAAGTGCTGCATTGTGCATGTATCAGGAAGAGCTTTTGCTTTCTCAAAACGGGAACTAAACTGATTACGCACTTTGTTCATCTCTTTGCACACACAAAGAAAAATGTAATTTCTTTTATATTATCCTTGCAGAAGTTATACATTGTTGCAGCAGATTTTATTTGTTGAGCTAAAGGTTGCTGCAAACTGGCTTTTATTGTTAGCCTTTTTACAACTGCACCAATATCATTACATAGTGACTTGCCATGCCTTGTTGCAAAAAATGACCACTTCCCTACAGATCTGAAAAAAGTCCTGTTCATGATAGCAAAAGTTCAGAAAATTCTTGTAGTTTTTATATTGTGCAGAACAACCATCAGTGAAATACTCAATATTTCTCATAGTCTGTGGTAATGCACGATCTGTTTTCTAAACTGAAAGAAGTAGAAACATTCACAATGACTAGAAATTCTAGTAGGAGGCAAAAATAGAGATAGCAAGTGGGGATAGAACTTTATTTTGAAGTCCTTTAAGGAGGAATGATTTCTGTTTTTTTTTTTTTTTTTTTTTTTGGAGGGGAGTGCATCAACATTCATTAGTAAATATGGCAAATGCATTATTGGTACAAAAAAAATTAGGTTGGACTTTTCCTTTTTCTCATTTTCTTAAAAGTATGTATATGCACTGGATGAAAAACTAACTAAAGAAAATTCCTGTACCTTATTATAACTTTATATTAAACAGGTTAAATTACTTTTATATGATCGCACATTTAATATAAAAGTAAAATATTTTTTCTTGTTGAGTTTATGTACTATGTACTTAAGAAAAAAATCTGAAGATACGAAATAAATTATTTTATTTGCCGATGATCTGAAATGTGCGTGTGTGTTCTTCCAGGCTTAAGTTCTCCATAGCTGAAAACTCTACTAGCCATGCTTATTACACAAAAATTCCCAACTTGGGGTTATAACTCCCAGTCACCTTAACAGTCCATCAAAAATGGTGATTATGCTTGCAAGAATTGCAGATTTCAACACCATTTTAATCAACATTAAAATACATTTTCTGTAAGCCGAAAATGTCCTCTTTAAGGTACCAAAAAAACCAAAACTTTTGAACTACAATAAGAGGAAAACAATTGCCATTTTTCAAAACCATTGTGAGGCCCCATTTTGGACTGTCGCAGAAAAGAAAAATGAATCTATACCCAGGATGGTGGCAGATAAAAACAAAATAAAAATTGTTTTGAGCTACTCACTAATAGAGTTAAACTATGCCAGGGGGAAAGGTGTATAAAATGGTCAAGCAACCACTTAATTAAAAAAATTTGGTAATATCATGTCAGAATGTACCGTAAAACACACCATTTTGGATTTTTTTCTAGCCAAAATTATGAATTGCCCAAAGTATTTTTTTCCCTGCTGAAAGGTTACATTATAATACACACATGAAAATATTTTTAGCTTTTCCATGTCTTTTGTCACTAAATTAAAAAAAATATTCTTTTAATTCTAAAAATGTGCAGAAACAAATTGTTTCTTAAATGATCATGCAGATTATTTAAGAAAAAAAAAACTATGTGGCTGCAACAGTTAGTTGTGAAGTTATGAATTTTTTTGTCCTACAGCGTAGTTGTGAAAACTCATGAGTGTGAAAACTTTGAAGGCAGAGAGCTACTCAATTTTTAAAGTGGCATTACTCAAGATCTACTGGACTGACTGACCTAAAATTTTAATAGGTTTCGTATCTCACCAGTACAATACTTTGTACCAATTTTCACAAAAATATGAGATGGGTGGGTGACATCTTGTGAACATGCTGGGTGATTTTTGACATGGAATAACCTACATACATTATGACATAAAAATTACAACAGCCAGAAGCAGTAACCTAATTCATAGGTAAATCAGCAAATGGGAATTTCACATTGGAATCTGCAAATGATTCTAGTATTAGTCTGATCTGGCAGTGGTGGTGACCAATATAAGAGCAGAACACATTGGCCTCTCAGTTAAACACTCCATGATTTTTTGCAATTGAAAAATTCCTGAATTCTAGGGACTCATTCTTTGAGGAGCAGCAACTAGTACAGAATGCTAAAATCACACAATCACTCACATGAAATTTAAGGAACTTTGAGAGGAGACAGATGATTAATCTTCATAATAATTCAAAGCTAGGTTTGTTCCTTTATCTACTTCTCCATTCATGAGTAATTAAGTTGAATTACTGGGGTTAGTAATGTAGCACCCAACTACACTGGCACTAAAAATTAAAGGATAATCTATGAAAATGTATACAGCTGCAACTGTATGTAAAATAATGCAATGAAAATTGGTACACATGTAAACTTCACTACACGGAAGACTATCCTGCCTTTACTTTTGCTGCAGGTAAGCTGGAATTTGCACATTAGGAATGAATTAAAAAGGTGGACTAGTATACTCCCATCTTGTAGCTTTCCTAGGCATCTCTTGCTTTTAATTCACTGGCATGTTGAGCTGATTACAACATGAAGACATCATATGGATATGATTTTCAGCAGTGGAGAGCAATTGGTAGGATCAAAGCAGATCAGTCCCAGAGCATTGAATTTCCACAAAATACCCTGTCAAGACTCTGGGGACAGTTCCAACATACAGGAGATGTTTGTCATTGACCATAATCGTGCTTCAGAGAGCAAATTACACTCAACCTTTAGTTATTCTCAGCACAAAGACATTTATCTTTTATGAGTGTCATATGAGATGGAAAAGATGACATCACCTCTCCACACTCTATGGAAGGAAGTGATGTCATTGCAGTTAGACACTGCACGGAGCTAGAACAAAGTGACATAATCAATCCAAACATTTTGACCAATTATTTTTTTCATTGCAAGAAAAAATTCCAGGACTATTCCACGACCTTTCACAAAAACATGAAAAATCAAGGACTTTCCAGGCCTGGAAAAAAAGGAAACCAAATTCCAGGACTTTTCCAGGATTCCAGGTGCCATGTGAATCCTGTAAAATACAATGCCCAGTACCAGGCATTGTATTTTAGCAAGGCAATCCCCATCTACAATTCCACATACCTTAAATGTCAATAGTTAATATGGTTAATATATGTCACCTGTGTCACCTGAAAATGCCCACATGATGTCACCTGAAAATGCCCACATGATGTTGACAAGCTGCTGTGGCCAGCTAAGCCTCTCAGTTTGTTGCCAATAGAACATGTATGGGACAAGGTTGAACATCACCATCTCCAGGTTTACCCATAATCTAGTAATTACATCTACCCTAAAAAATCAGGTACAAGAAGTATGGTAGGCAGTGCCACGGTTGATTATCTGACAGCTCTAAAACTCCATTTAGTTATGAAGCTAAGCATGAGGTTTTAGATCATACTGATGTGCCTCATGTAACCATTTTTCTGTTACATTAAACAAAAAAACCAAGAAAAAAGCTAACATTAAATAATGTTATCTGGTAACATGATAAATTTGGATATAAGCACATAATCCTACATAACAAGTATTAACATTTTAAAAACATGCTTAAGTTATGCAAAAAATGTAAAGTAAGGAAACTTTCAACTGATAACTTTAGTCTTTTTCAACCTCGGAGCAGATGGATGATGAAAGTGGTTGCTAGATCTGTGAAGTCATACCTTTCATTAGACCACTGGTAGAACATACCTTTTCACCAGCTGCAAACCTGAAAAGAAAATCGTTCAGAAATGCAAACCCTGATTTCCAGTCATCTTCTTACTGTTAATTCCTCAAGATTTCGTTAGCAAACTTCTAACCATCACCTCATGTACAAAACAGCTTTTTATTCTACATGTTAAATCTCTTTTTTCATCTGTCCAATTTTTTCATTCTTACATGCTACTAGTGAAAAAGTTCATTCAAAAATTAGAACTTCCAGGAAATTTAATTAAAGATCTGTATGACTGATTTCATACACACCAAGAAAAAATGTTCTATTTATACAGAATGTTTAATCCCCTCAATATTTCTGTAGTACCCTACATGTTACAGGCAAAACAGTGGGCTTCTAATGGGTTCAACTTTATCCCCTCTTCTAGCTGAAATATATTTGCAACACACTGAACAAATCATTTTTTTAAAAGCCTAAATATTAGCTTACCTTTTAGGCCAGCCCCTTTAAACATTTCCTTGCACATTAGGAATCCTGACGTGCAAGGAAATGTTTAAAGGGGCTGGCCTAAAAGGTAAGCTAATATTTATCACTATGATATTTATGCACCTAAATTAACAATAGTTAGGGCAGTATATGCCAGTGATACTATCATTAGAGTATATTTTTAAAAGCCTCTACCGTTCATTAAGGTTTGCAGTCCTACCCAACCACTTGGCTTAAATATGTTGATGGTACTTTTGCGATTTGGCCCAAAGAGTAGTTGCTGCATTTAACCAATTCCATCACCAGTAAGTTTCCCACCATTAAAATTTTTGGCATGCAGTTTTTGGATCACTCTCTCTCTCTCTCTCTCTCTCTATTTATATATTATTCCTTTTAACTCATCCACCTTTGAAAATTATAAATTTTCTGCCATTGAATCTTTTATTCATCATCTACAATAACCTTTTATCTCTTCAAAAGGATTACAGAAATTTTTTGAAAAATGCCACTTTGCATGAGTACCCTACTTCTATGATATAAAAACTTACTCATTTTGAATTGGAGATCAAAAATCAGGAACTTCCAACGAAACCTCACTGAAAATCTGCATCTCTGTGGATCTATTTCTCAACATTATTCTACAAGCTCATTAAAAATTTTCAAAAAGCTTGGATATCATTTGGCCATTAGCTTCAACCCTTCTATGGTCAAATTAAAAACTTATGGAGGACAGGGACAAAATGAACCCCCTCAATATTTCTGGAGTTTACCTCATCCCAATCTCCACATCTTCTGGTGAAACTTACCACACTGGAAGCACTTACTGCAGTATCAACAGCCATTTATTGGAGCAGAAAAACAATGTCTATAAAGGAAAGCAACACTTCTCTGGCCTATGGGAGGATACTTTTGCTGAACTTCTTTGAACTGACACCAAATGAATTGCCCCACTTGTCACTTGTCTGGAGATCATCTACATATCTCTTTATTAGCCAGAAAGTTTGGAAATTTTTCTCAGCTCCAAAAACTATTTTTGATTATCTTTTATTATTAATGAATACAACTTTACAGATCTGGTAATTACTTACCATCCTACATACATTCCCAGGTTGAAAAAGACTAAGTTATCAATTGAAAGCTTCCTAACTTAAGCGTGTTTTTAAAGTTTTAATACATGTTAGCTTTATCTTTCAATCCTCCTACATTGTCTTGCCAGGAGTTTTGGTTAAATTTCCCAACTGCTTCTGGATGTTGCAATTCAGTGTCACAGAGCATATGCAAGACTGGAGACAGAAAAATTTATTTTCATTAAATATTTTTTACCTGCCAATTAATCCTTCCGACAAATTTGGCATTAGAGTTTGTGACCTACGAAGTGCTTCTCGACGTCCCTTGCTAAGATTAACTGCTTCTCTGAGAGCAAACATCCAATTATCAAGACCTTTTGCTGACCACAACAGCAAATGTTCTTCCTGGGCCACTCGAAGAGCAATTACCCCATCTTGTTTTTTGTCCATCCACTGGAGATCATCTACATCTGCTAAACTCACCTATTTAAACAGGAAATGAAAGAAAAATTATTTCACTAAAGTTGCATCAAAACTCTTGAAAGTGGAAATACATAATAGCATGACAAAGTTTCACATGGAGGACATATAAATGTACTCAGTGGCATACTATTAAGAAGAGACAGAAGCAAAAACAATTTTTTTAGCAGGTACTAAAACTACAAAGAAAAGCTCATATACTAACAGGTATGAGCAAAAAGAAGATAAATTAAAAACAACCTGAATGTAGAAAGTGTCGAGACTGCCGAGCCTTGGCTTTATCAAGGACCAGCAAAACTCTGCATTTTCTCACTTCCACGAAGACCTAGTTGGAAATGGGTTTCTGCAAAGCCATAGATGCAAGTTTTAAGCCCACCAAATTTTTTTTTTTAATTATCATAACTTCCTCAGAGTTGCATGATGAATCACTTAGTTAATATTTTTTTCATGCATCTATAACTTTCCCGGCCCAACCCATGCTCGCCATCTGCCACTAAAAACAGAAAAACGACTACAAAAAAACACAAGTTGTGAGAGTGTCTGAATAAATCAAAAGAATTATTCAGCTAAAACACATTGCCAAGTTACCTAGCCACCTAAGAGAGAATTTAAACATGAATAGCAATTCCAAAGTACTACAAATCTTATGCTTTGCAGTGAAAAAAGCTTTATTCAAAATGCCAAATAATATAAAATACATTTTTTTAAAGAATAGATACCTGAAAGTAAACAGGATTTTTGTCCCTCAACTACCTTAACAACTGACATCACAAGAACAAAAAATTAATAATGAAATAAAAAAATGCTTTGGAAAAATTATATGACGTTAACAATTAGTTGCAATATTTACAAAATATTGCAGGAGTGCTTTAAGAGTATGTTAATGAAGATATTACGTTCTTACCGACATTGAAAAAACATCGTTGATAACAAGAACAATGAAACGGCTAACTACTCAAAAAAACTGCCCCAAAACTTGCTAAATTTCCAAGTAAAGTGAAAGAGAAAAACACAAGAAGTTATTAGACTTGCTTGCACTTAATTGCCTGATGCAAAAAAAGAAAATTTCTGCTTAAAATGCTCACAATTTAAACTTAGAACTAAAAAAACTACAAGAACTAAGATGAGAGCTTACCTCTTATGCCTCCTTTCATTCACCACTGACTAAAACATGGCCGAACTTTCTCCTCGGCCGCTCCCTAGAAAGCAGGGGGACGGTGGGGGAGGTTCCTTAGGCTTCTGCACACTAAAGAAGACCCTACCCGCAAAATTTCTCCCAAGAGAATTATACAACTAAGAATGAATTGTTCAGATAGAGTAGAATTAACTCTCCAGAATACACAAAAATATTATCAAATACACTTGTAGTGTATTTAATAACTTTTATATGTATTTAATTACTTTAGTGAACATCTACAGACACTTCAAGATCCTATTTATTTTAACGTAAGTTTTGCTATTTTTACGCTAGTTATTTTAGTGAGTGAATACTTAGTTTTCTTTTTATTTATTTTTTATTTTATTTTTTAATCAAATTTTAAACTTTTTTTGTGTGATTTTTTATGCATTATTTTATTTTTTATTTTTAATAGGACTATCCTGTCCATAGCACTAAAGGTTCCTTTTTGTAGTTAATATGCATCCTCTAGACCAACTTCCAAGAAGGCTTTCATTGGCCAGAATCATTTTATTAACTGTGTAGAAATTAAAACAGATCTGCCAACCTAACTCTATTATTCAGAATAATTTTTCTTAAAGTTCTTTTGATGAAAGAAGTTGGAATTTTGTTTTCTAGAAAACAGTTTGATAGGATTTTAATGTGGTTATTGAAGTCCAAATTGTTGCTGCAAATTCTTGAAATTCTAAGTACCTGAGAAATTAGTACATTCTCAATTACTTTGGTTGAGATGTTATTGTCCCAGTGTAGATATTTAATTACTTTGAAAGGAAAATTAACTCTTTTATCAAAAAGGCTGATGGACGGGTTACCACTGTTAAGTTTAATGCTTAAGTCTAGGAAATCTAGTTCCTGATTGCTGTGGTTGGTTTTACATAAGTTAAGAGAGCTAGGATAGACATTTGCAAAATCACTTTCTATAAGACTACTTATCATCATTAGCAACCCAAAAAATGAAAAACAACGTTCTTATTTAAATCTTCAAGAATATATAAGAAAGCAACATATTCGCCTGAGTAAAAACATATAATAACAATTAAGTGATTAACCAAAGAAAATATTTCATTATTTAACTTGAACAAACAAATAACACTGAAGATGACATCAACATTTTGTTGTTGGTGGTGTTAACCTTGACAGTAGTACAAACAAAATCACCTTATGTAATGAAGGAATTAATACGGTTGAGTCTGACACATCAACACCTGTGAAATACTACATATATTAGGTGTGCAACTTAATTCTCGGCCCTGCCATATTGGATACATTTGAGCCATCGGTCAGGGAGCTGCCGAATGCCACTGAGGAAAAAAAGAGGGCTGTTTCGAGTTGATAAAGTCATCAATATCTGTGTGGACCTCCAAGACAGAAGTGAAGTGTGTATCACTCAGTTGATGTTGCAGGGAGCGAAAGAGGTGATAATCCGACGGGGCAAAGTCTGGAGAATACACCGGGTGGGACAAAATCTCTCATCTCAGGTCGGTATTCATGTTTAAAGTTGTTCTTGCGGTGTGAGGACGCATGTTATCCCTAAGCAACAGGAACAACCTTCTGCCCTTGCTGGTGTATGGCCTTTTTGCCTCTATTGCATCACTAACATGAATGAGTTGCTGACAATAATGCTCAGCATTGACCGTTTCACCAGGTTTGAGCAACTCATAGTGTACGACATCCCGCTGATTCCACCATATGCACAGCAACAACTTCCTGGCATGGATATTCAGTTTGGCGGTACTGGCGGTAGGCTGACCTGGATAAACCCACGATTTGCGCTGCTTAGGATTGTCGTAGAGGATCCACTTCTCATCACAGGTCAAAATCTTGTGGAGGAAATCCTTCTTCTTGAATCTGGAGAGCAAGGACACAGCAACATCGTAGCACCAAGACTTGTTCGCAGCTGTGAGTTGGTGGGACACCCAGCGGCCCTCCTTGTGAATCCGTCCAAGCTTGTGCAGGCGCTATGCAATGTCTTGTCATGTTACTCCAAGTTCCTGGGTGAGTTCTAACTGTGTGCAACAGAGATCCGCGTCCAACAGTTGTTCCAGTTCCTCATCGTCAACTTTCTATGCCTGTCCCGGATGTTCTGCATCACGGAGATCAAAATTTCCCTGCTTAAACCACTTCTTACACGTACTGTAGGACACAGAAGCCTCACCCAAAGCAGCACAGATCATTTGCTGGGCTTCTGCGGCACTTTTTTCAGCTGAAATGCGAACAAGAGGCAGTGCCTCAAATGTTGCTTCTCGAACGACATTGCTTTCACCCTCAACTTTCATCCCTTCTGTCCTACAGCTGTGAGAGGTTATGGTTGCCTGGAGAGCTGTTGGATGGCGCTGCAATCAGCCATTATCGCATACAGCTATTTGCATTTGCAGACGTTCTATGATCGTTTGCGGTTAGGGGCAGAGAATTAAGTTGCACACCTAATATTTAATGCAAGAAGATTAACAGGCATTATGCAGAAAAAACCCTACAATATAATTATAATGAGTACATACTGCTGTAAAGGGGTGTGTATGTGGTCAAAACTT
The DNA here is from genome assembly GCA_039090855.1 of Macrothele yani. Taxonomy (NCBI): domain Eukaryota; kingdom Metazoa; phylum Arthropoda; class Arachnida; order Araneae; family Macrothelidae; genus Macrothele; species Macrothele yani. Next base: position 2,820,808 of record CM077020.1, on the reverse strand, counting down.
TCTATGACTCTCGTCTCTCTCTCTCCACATATTAGATTGTTGAAGGTGAAATGTTGGATTTTGCAGACTCTTGCATTTGGCAGGCAATTTAGAAATTAAAACATCACACAATGTGATTTGCAATATGCAAATTAAAAATGTCAAGGCTGCTTCTTATAAAGCACTGGTAATTTCATCAGTGACATCAGTTTCAAGGGAATTATGCTACGTGAAGAGGATGATGGATCGGAGACAAATTTCTGTCATTTTCTTACAGGAGTTAAAACTTGGACACTGAATGTTGGAGACAGCTCACAACATGAACACAACATTTAGGGAAGGAACCATTTAGTGAACACCAGACACAACATTGGCTTGCTAAATTCTGGTTTAGCAACATGAGCCTTAAAACTGAACCATGAGGTAGACCAGATGGAACTATCGATGCTGCCGAGTTGGAGGCCTTGACTGAATATGATCCACATCTAAAGTACAAGAACTTGGCGAGAAACTCAGAGTACACTCTGCAACCACTTCTTGGCATTTAAAAACCATATTCAAAGTGAAGAAAATGGATAAATGGGTCCCATATGAGCAAACAAAACCGCACAAAACATGAGGATTGGATGTGTGCTCTTCTCTGCACCAACTAAACTGCATTTCAAGGTGCCTCATCACGTGTGATAAGAAATGGAAGCATATGATAATTGTCGAAAAGTGGCACAATTGCTTGACTGCAGTAAAGCCCCAAAACACTCTCCAAAGCCAGTAAATACACCATCCCAGGAAGATGGTCAGTGTTTACTCCTCCTTCTTACAACCGAATCAAACCATCATGACTGACAGGTATTGTCAAGAACTGATATTATGCATGGAAAACTGTTCACCAAACAGCCGGCATAAGTCAATCACAATGGGCCCATACTTCTCCATAATAACATAAGAATCCACATTGCACACCAGATGATACATAAGCTACACTAGATAAGGTACAAAACCTTACCTTATCAGCCTTATTTGTCTGATTTGTCCCCTATGGAATTTCACTCCTTCAAACACCAGGACACCTTTCTACAGGGTCAATTGTTTTTCAATCAAACATCAGGTGAAACTTATTTTTCCGTGAATTTGTTGCATCCCAAAACTTGACATTTTTTCATGATGGCACACAGAAGCTTGTATCTCAATGGCAAAAGTGTGTTATTGCTGGACTGATTATTTTGATTAATAAAGTTTATTTTGCACCATACTTCAGGTGTTTGAAGTTTCCATCAACATTCCATCTGCAACAATCTAATACCACAAAGTTTAATATCTATTTATGCACCTTTTTTTTTCCTTTTTAGTATTCTAAGCTGGTGTTCAAATGGTTTCTTTTCTTCTTTTATATTTGGACTTTTGCCTGAAGAGCCAAAAATTTATGGAAGTTCACATGATATTAAATTTTCATAGAAGTGAAAGAATGGTTGTGGCTCTTACTATCTATTTTTATATACATAAAGAACATATATAATCTTTAAAAAAATTACAGCCTAATTGCATGCCATTTTTTTATTGCTAGCAAGTATTTTGCATCATCTGCTTACCTCTTCTTGTCATTAATAGCTAAACTAACACATACCACCACACACTGTTCTTGATAATTATAAATTTCTGCTGAATTTTGCAATTTTTATCAGTACATCAGATTGTCTAAACCTTTGCTGAAATCACATGTAAACACTTTGCTCATTCTATTGATGGCATCGACATTGACATTGAGACCTTAATGTATTTCATCTTAGTTATGAACCTCATGAGTGTTTCTAGTGAACTTTTATTAACAAGTAATATAAGGCAGCTTATCTTTTGAGGTTTGCCTCCTTCTTATGGCATTTCTTGCACGTCATCAGCGGGGGGTTGTAGCTTCCAGTAGGGTAAGTTGCTGCTTTCTTCTTCTGCTCTGTAAATTACGTACTTATATGAGCAGGTCACATATACAAATCATCTTTGCACAGGCTTGTAGTTCGTTTGTATCTCTTGAGTTTAACTTCCCCCAAAGCATTCCTTCATATTTTTTTCTTTTCTCCCTTCCTTAAAAAATATCCAATACGTACCTACTCCTTTAAAATATTTACAAATCAACTCAATTCATATAATAACACTTAAATTGAACTCAGGTAATTTAAAAACTTAATCACTGACACTCACACCACTTACGGCACCACCAACATTACTCCCACATATATCGTTGTTCAATTTTCGCTAAGTTGCGATGAACATACTTTTTACGTGGCTACGATATTTTAATTCGGTTGACATTAAATGTCTGTAAATACTGTTTCACACGTTACGCAAGTTCAGCTATCGGGAGATTGCAAAAGGACGTTAACATAGTATTGGCAATTGAAGTCAAGTATAATAATAATAAGTATCTGTACTTACAATATTCATAGTGGCTGTCGGGGCTTCATATGTGCGTCATCTAAGAATGTGAATTCTTTCAATTGTGAAGTTAAAATTCATGATATTGTAAAATCTGCACCAGATAAAATTAAACAAGATGAATTTTTTACAATGCAAAAAAATCCTTTAACATCGATGAAATAAGAAACTGAATTAAAACCTTGTTGAATTTTTTAAAAACGAACTACAATCCTGAAGAGGCGACAATCTTGACCGCGAAGCACCCTGATACATAATGAAAACTGAAGATGAATTATACTTTTGCCAAAACCTCAAAAATAACAATCTTGAAAAAGAAAATACAAACATACAAATGTCTCGAATGCGAAGCACCAAACTAGTTTCTGCTAACATTTATAGCCATCATCAGTGGTAGGTGCACGGACATTAGGATTACCGCACTCACTCGCTCAGGTATGCAGTGGAACCCAAATCATGATGCGCAAATATCTACACGACAGGGCTTAACATACATTGGGGTTAAGCTGCATACCTGAGCGAGTGAGTGCGGTAATCCTAATGTCCGTGCACGTACCACTGATGATGGCTATAAATGTTAGCAGAAACTAGTTTGGTGCTTCGCATTCGGGAGATTTGTATGTTTGTATTTTCTTTTTCAAGATTGTTTATTTTTGAGGTTTTGGCAAAAGTATAATTCATCTTCAGTTTTCATTATGTATCAGGGTGCTTCGCGGTCAAGATTGTCTCCTCTTCAGGATTGTAGTTCGTTTTTAAAAAATTCAACAAGGTTTTAATTCAGTTTCTTATTTCATCGATGTTAAAGGATTTTTTTGCATTGTAAAAAATTCATCTTGTTTAATTTTATCTGGTGCAGATTTTACAATATCATGAATTTTAGCTTCACAATTGAAAGAATTCACATTCTTAGATGACGCACATATGAAGCCCCGACAGCCACTATGAATATTGTAAGTACAGATACTTATTATTATTATACTTGACTTCAATTGCCAATACTATGTTAACGTCCTTTTGCAATCTCCTGATAGCTGAACTTGCGTAACGTGTGAAACAGTATTTACAGACATTTAATGTCAACCGAATTAAAATTACTCCCACATAATTCTAAACCTGACACATTAACACCAAACAAACTAATTGCAGCTCAAGTCTAAAATGGTTATGTACAATATTTACAACACATGCTGGCCTCAACTCAATTTATGTCATCCATTCTCTATCTCATGACGCTTCTTGTACATGCCTAATGCCCCCCCCCCAAAAAAAAACATGTTGACTGCCCTATCCCTTAACCCTACTTTCACCACATTTTGCTTCTAGCACTTTCAGCTGCCCAGCGGCCATCTTCAGGAAGCCCTTACGATGTTGCTTCATCTGCAGCCGCAGAACAAGTGAGCAAAACAGTCGATGCCTGGGTCAGCCTTGATGTCATCATCGAATGCCTACCGTGGCTCCATCTATTGTTTGATTCAGGTTTTTCCTTCCCCCCTCCTTCTTCTGTTGCTTTGATTTTTTTGTTCTATTTTAATTAATTCTTTCCATCTGTCATTCAAATTATTGTGATAGTTAATATTACAAATTTTACCTCTATTTTTTTTATTAACACTGATTCTACAGTACCTAGGTGTCTTTCATTTCTACAAAATTGAATAATTTTAACTTCTTCAAATTTTGGGTATTCGTGGTTCTCCAAACAGTATTGAATCAAAGCTGTCTTTGCTTCCTTTTTTTTTTTTTTTTGCCAATTTCTTATGTGTTGTTTTAGATGATGTTTTAATTTATTTTTTATGCTTCCTATGTATGCCAAAGGTGGGGTCTTGGTGATTGGAATCTCATACACACCTGCTTTTCCTAATCTGCTGCCATTATCTTTACTATTAAGAATCACATTTTTAATTGTAAGTACAGTTCACAAGTGAAGAAATATATTACATAAAAGAAATAGCACAAAACTATGGATATCCAAGACAAAAAGTAAACAAGAAAGATGACACTGGATTTTCGGGTTTAATAAGCACGTCTTTTGAATCTGTTCTGACGCAAATTAAATTTATCAAAGCTATTCAAAGGCAATGGAACCAGTATGGAAAACAATAGTATTTGACGGAAGAAAGAAGTTTTTCAATCGGGTCTTTAATCCCTCAGATATTGGTGTAAACGGAATCTTGAGCTTACGAACTCTTAAAAACAGAGTTATCGACAAAAACAAGATGTAAATTTACGTCCCCTGGAGGGAAAACCATGCATTATTTTAGGAAGAAAGTATTCTCAAAAGGTTTATCCATATGAGCGGTATCGGTCGAAGAAAAAAAAATTTAGTCGAGTATTCGAGTTTTCAGGAGCCCAGATTTTGCTACAAATACATCAGGAGCAGAAATTAACACTTATGACCCCTGGTGGCCAAACCATTCTTTACAAAACATTAGAAATTACGTGAAAAATATTTTCCATCAGGTCTTGTATGCGATACAGGAAGAATTTTTCAAATCGGAGTTTTAGGAACAGAAAACGCAATTTACCTTTATGCACCCTAGCGGAAAGTCTTAAATGATTTACGTGAAAAATTTGAATTTATAGGAAAAACATTTCGCATCGGAAACACTATCCAACAACGAAGGAATTTTTCAAATTGGACTTTTAGAAGTAGAGATATTGACAAAAATAAGATATACATTTACGCCCCCCCTGGCGTAGAAACCATGCATTATTTCAAGAAGAAAGTGTTCCTAAAAGGTTTGTCGACATGAGTATCATCGGTCAACAAAAGACTTTTTTTTCAATCGAGATTTTAGAAACTCATATTTTGCTGCAAATACATCAGAAGTGGAAATTAAGGTTTACGCCCCCTGGTGGCCAAACCATTTTTTTATTACAAAAATTAGAAATTATGTGCGAACGATTTCCCATCAGGAGCTGTATCCAGTGCAGAAAGAATTTTTCAAATCGGAGATTTAGAAGCAGAGATATAGAGAGAAACGCAATTTAGCATTATGCCCCCAGCGGAAAGTCTATGAATTACTTGAAAATTTTGAAATTATATGAAGCGCATGTCGTACTGGAAACACTATCCAACAAAAAAGGAACTTTTTAAATCGAACATCTAGAAGTAGAGATATTCACAAAAATAAGATATAAATCTACGCCCCCTGGCGTAGAAACCATGCACTATTTTAAGAAGAAAATGTTCCTAAAAGGTTTGTCGACATGAATAGTATCAGTCTACAAACGACGTTTTTTTTATCGAGAATTTAGAAGCTCATAATTTGCTGCAAATACATCAGAAGCGGAAATTAAGATTTACGCCCCCTGGTGGAAAACCATTTTTTTAACAAAAATTAGAAATTATGTGCAAAGGATTTCCCATCAGGAGCTGTATCCGGTGCAGAAAGAATTTTTCAAATCGGAGATTTAGAAGCAGAGTTATAAGGCGAAACACAATTTACATTTACGCCCCCTAGCGGAAAGTCTATGAATTACTTGAAAATTTTGAAATTATATGAAAAACATGTCACACGGAAAACACTATCCAACAAAGAAAGAATTTTTCAAATCAGACTCCTAGAAGTCGAGATATTGACAAAAATAACATCTACGCCCCATCGCGGAGAAACTGTGGAATATTTTAAGGAGAAAATATTTCGAAAGGTTTATCGATGTGAGTGGCATCAGTCCACGAAAGAATTTTTCAATCGATATTTTAGAAGCTCAGATTTTATGGCAAATACATCAGAATCAAAAATTAACACTTACACCCCCTGGTGGCCAAATTATTCTTTACCAAAAATTCGAAATTATATGCAAAAGATTTTCCATTAGGAGATGTATCCGCTGAAAGAAAGATTTTTCAAATCGGAGTTTTAGGAGAAGAGCTATCGATAAAAATGTAATTTACTTTTACGCCCCCTAGCGGAAAATCTATGCGTAATTTGAAAATGAAACTATATCTAAAACACTCTTTGACATAAATGGAATCAAAAGATAACAGAATTTTTCAATCGGATGTTTAGAAACAAATATGTGGATTAAAACGTAATTTTGAATTCGACATCATCTGCATTTACGCCCCCTAGCGGCAAAACTGTGCAATGTAAAAAAAAACGAAATGGAGGATCATCATTCGCATATTTCAAGCTTTCGAATGAAAAAAGAATTTTTCAAATCAAATCGGACTAATAGTTGCAGAGATAACGTGGGTACAGACGAACGGACAGACAAATCGATAACAGAAGCACGATCTTTTTTTACAAAAGACGTGCTAAAAAATGGATTCAAGAAATACAAAGTAAGATTAATTATACAACAAGTTCAAGAAATAATGTACAGAAGAAATATGTTGGGGCACTTCCATAACTAGCTGGAATATCTTCAGAAATTAATAAATTATGCAGTAAATATGGCATACAAATGGGAAACAATGTATTTACAATTAAAAATATGATTCTTAATAATAAAGATAATGGCAGCAGATTAAAAAAGCAGGTGTGTATGAGATTCCAATCACCAAGACCCCACCCTATGTCATACATAGGAAGCATAAAAAATAAATTAAAACATCGTCTAAAACAACACATAAGAAATTGGCAAAAAAAAAGGAAGCAAAGACAGCTTTGATTCAATACTGTTTGGAGAACCATGAATACCCAAAATTTGAAGAAATTAAAATTATTAAATGTTGTAAAAATGAGAGACACCTAGGTACCGCAGAATCAGTGTTAATAGAAAAAAATAGAGATAAAATTTGTAATATTAATGATCCCAATAACTTGAACGACAGATGGAAATATTAATTAAAATAGAACAAAAAATCAAAGCAACAGAAGAAGGGAGGGGGGGGAGGAAAAACCTGAACCAAACAATAGATGGAGCCACGGTAGGTATTTGATGATGACATCAAGGCGGACCATGGCGTCGACTATTTTGCTCACTTGTTCTGCGGCTGCAGATGAAGCAACATCGTAAGGGCTTCCTGAAGATGGCCGCTGGGCAGCTGAAAGTGCTAGAAGCAAAATGTGGTGAAAGTAGGGTTAAGGGATAGGGCAGTCAACATGTTTTTTTTTTTTTGGGGGGGGGGCATTAGGCATGTACAAGAAGCGTCATGAGATAGAGAATGGATGACATAAATTGAGTTGAGGCCAGCATGTGTTGTAAATATTGTACATAAGCGTTTTAGACTTGAGCTGCAATTAGTTTGTTTGGTGTTAATGTGTCAGGTTTAGAATTATGTGTGAGTAATGTTGGTGGTGTCGTAAGTGGTGTGAGTGTCAGTGAGTAAGTTTTTTAAATTACCTGAGTTCAGTTTAAGTGTTATTATATGAATTGAGTTGATTTGTAAATATTTTAAAGGAGTAGGTAGGTATTGGATATTTTTTAAGGAAGGGAGAAAAAAATGAAGGAATGCATTGGGGGGGGGGGGGGCAGTTAAACTCAAGAGATATAAATGAACTACAAGCCTGTGCAAAGATGATTTGTATATGTGACCTGCTCATATAAGTATGTAATTTACAGAACAGAAGAAGAAAATAGCAACTTACCCTACTGGACGCTACAAAACACACACCACTAATGATGTGCAAGAAATGTCATAAGAAGGAAGCTAACCTCAAAAGGTAAGCTGCCTTATATTACCAGTATTTGCTAAGCATGTGGATTAAATATAGCATGGGCATTAGACAGCCCAATAAGCTATTATTGTGTATATTTTATTAACCATTTCTAAAATTTGTATGATTTTTTATTTCATAATGGAGTATGAAAAAAACATACTGTTTTTATTTAATAACAGTTAATGAAAAAACAACAACAGCCATATATTGCTTTTGTTGGCAAATTTTGAAGGAAACTTCCTCTTTGTCCAGTCATTACCACTTCAATTCACTGGCACTGTAATGGTAACAATTAATCATTTAGTATGAGAAGAATGGTCCCAACTGGTTAACCCTTTAAGCGGCTGATGTACCTGCAACAAATGGTGTCCAAAGCTTTAGGGACTTTCTAAAGAGAAATGATCACATAACGGCCGGGTTTTACAAAAGCTACATCAAAATATACTGATTCCTTCCCCCTCTCATCATAATCACAGCAGTAAGAGTTTTAAAGCTATTAATGGTGATAAGCATTCCTTCTAGTTCTTTATTCTCTGCTCCAAGACTCAAGGCATGATAAGGAAGAGCTAATCCCCTTGGCATAGGCATCATGCCACTTGATAGGAACAAGTGAATTAAGCATTTTCTGTCTCATTCCTTAGGTTTGTCACCGTTGTTATAGCCCTTTCAGCAGGTAATCAGTCAAAAATCACTTTGAATAGGTAATCACTCAGAAATCACTTTGAGCAGGTATTCACTCAGATAGGATTAGTTACAATCAACACCCTAAAAACACTTTCAATAACAAAATCAAGAGGAAAGATACACTTTCTAATGCTCAGGTTCACTCATTTCAGCAGCATTCGGACCATTTCTTAGACAGTGAACATATTTGCTCGAGCTAATTTCAGACCATTTTGCTAAACCCGAGTTAACTTGTTCCTGCCAGTTAAAGGGTTAAGCATAACTACTACAGAGACTCCAACCCTGACTGGAAATTAATTTTCAGTAGTAAACAACAAAGAAATCTCTAGTTCTCAGCACTTTTCAGTAGCAAAAACTACAAAAATCTGTAGTTTTTAGCGTTTTTCAGTAGTAATGAATAAATTGTATTACACGCTCTGTAACAAACTAATTGTCAGGGCAGCAAAATGACACTTTAAATTCATAAAAAGTGAATTTTCACTTAAACAATTGTCTGATGCATATGATCACTAAATCAACTGTAAAGGAACGACCCTCCTTCTGGCTTCAGGATAAGAGCCTCAACGGTCTTTAGAGCGTTGAATTTTCTTCTCCATTTTGTAGAGGTGTCAGCTAATTCTGTGTGACATTGGTGAAAAGATCCCAACTCACTGGGTTTTGTTCCAGAATCCTTAGGTTGAATGACCAACTGGGACTGTCAGTTGTGGGCTAATCCCCCACACTGATGTACCTACCTGATTTAAAAGGCACAAAAATATATAAAAACTGACTCATGTGTAGGATATGGTGGACCTACCACACCTGAGAAGAACAGTCCACCACGGAATCGACTTGGAATTTCTAAACGGCACATGAGAAAGAGATCTTGGCTGAGTGAGTCTAAGATTGGTGTATGGAATACCAGAGGTATAAATGGTAAGATGAATGAGGTGATTGAAAAGATGAATAAGTATAGATTGGATGTGTTGTGCGTAAGTGAAACCAAAAAGAAGGAAATTGGGACAGAAGAAGTGAATGGAAAGGTGAGTGTGTGGTCTCGAGCATTGGATAATGTGAGAGGACAGGCTGATGTAGGTACGATTTTAAGCGAAAAGATGAAGAGCAACTTGATTCACCATAGCTGCATAAGTGAGAAAATTCTTTGGATTTGTTTGAAAGTGAAACTTCAGAGAATAGTAATTGTTGTAATGTATGCTCCTTGTGACTCGGAACCTTCTGATAGGAAGATAGATTTCTGGAATGAGCTAAAAGCTGTTTTGAGCCAGTTCGGTGCTAAAGAGGAAGTTATAATACCAGGGGATTTCAATGCTAGAGTAGGTGTGCAGAATGCAATTTCTGACAATGTTCTGGGTAAGTTTAATGATACTTGTGAATGACAATGGTGAAAGATTATTTGAACTCTGCATTGAGAATGGTTTGTGTGTATCTAATACGTTTTACAACCACAAGTATATCTACACATATACTTGGGAAAATCATACTCTTGGTCAAAAGAGTGTGATAGATTTTACTGCTTACAATCAGCGTCTGAAACACTTAGTTGTTGACACTCGTCTGTGTGATGAGAGGTACGGATGTTGGTTCTGATCATTACTTGGTAGTGTCACAAGTGAAACTTAATGTTGGTTGGAGGAAAAGGAATAAGAAGAGGCCTAGGATGGAAAGAATAAAGATTGAAAGGTTTCCTGAAGATCATCAGCATTATTCTGACATACTCAGAGAGCGACTGAAGTCTTGTGAGAGGGATGTAGAACAAAAGTGCGAATGTTTTAAGAACTGTGTTGTCACTGCTGCTGAAGAGGTATGTGGCGCCACAATAGTGGGTAACAATAGAGGTGATGCTTGGTGGAATAGTAAGATTGAAGAGGCAGTAAAAAGAAAGAAGGAAGCCTATTTGGGGCTACTGCAAGGTAGAGTTCCTGTGGATGAATATTGCTATAAGAAGCATGAAGCCACTAAGCTGGTTCACCAGAGTAAGGCAAAAGATAGGCAGGAGAAGGTGGAAAGTCATGAATTGGTTTTATGGAAAGATACAAAGACTTTCTGGAAGTACATGAGACTCAGGAAAAATAGGGGAAACAAAGTTGTAAGTTGTGTGAAGAATGGGATCAGGGAAATGATATGGGAGCCCAATGAGTTAAGTGAAAGATGGGGTGAATACTTCTGTGAGTTATTAGACCAGGAAAGCAAAAGTGATTTGGGAGGCAGAAGCAGATGATGTCACAGTGAAGGATGGAAGCACAGGAGAGATCAAGAGAAGAGGTGTGTAAAGCTCTAAAATATCTTCAGAATGGTAAGGCTCCAGGAGTTAATGGCATAACTGCAGAGATGTTGAAATATGGTAGTGACTCTGTAATTGACTGGTTAACTGATATTTGCCAGTTGTGCTGGGAATTAAGAATGGTCCCTCAGGATTGGAAGCATGCTATCATTGTTCCCTTGTATAAGCAAAAAGGTGATCAGACTGACTGCAAGAACTATCATGGTATTAGACTACTAAGTGTGTCAAGGAAAGTGTTTGGTAAGGTCGTTATTGAAAAAGTACGGGTCTTACATCAGAGAAAGTGGGGATGTTCAGAGTGGTTTTATGCCTGGTAAAGGCTACACTAACCAAATTTTTGCATTATGCATGATGATTGAAAAGTATCTGGCTGTTGGGAAGAAAGTTTTTTTTTTTTTTTTTTTTTTTTTTTTTTTTGATTGGAGGTTTACCGATTACCGTGAGCAACTCAATGGGCTATAAGCAGTCGCCCGTCCCTAATTTAGGGTCACTGGTTCCAGAGAAGGGAGAGAGCCAGTGCCGTAAGACAAACACAACATCCATGCCTCACCGGGATTCGAACCCGGACCCCTTACGGACGAATGATCAGAGGCCAACGCCTTAGACCACTGCGCCACCGGGGCGGCGAAAGTTTTTGCTGCCTTCATAGATTTAAAGAAAGCTTACAACCGAGTAAACAGGACACTTTTGTGGAAGGTACTGAATGAATATGGTGTTACTGGGAATCTACTTAACAGTCTAAAAGCCATGTATGCTGGCAATAGAGCTTGTGTATGAGTGAATGGTGTTTTATCAAAATGGTTTTCCATTGGTGCAAGAGGCAGGCAAGGTTGTGTAATGTTACCATGGCTGTTTAATATATTTATGGAAGTGTGCATGCATGATTCCAAAATAGATAATACTGGGTTATGTCTTGGTGATATCTGTGTGTGCAGATTGCTGTATGCTGATGACACTGTCCTGTTGGCAAAGAGCAAAAGTGAGTTGCAGAGTATGTTGTCCCGGATGTACGAAGCTTGCATGAAATTCAAACCGAGTATAAATAAAGGGAAACCCCAAAGTTATGGTGTTTGAGAGAGGAACTGGTAGTACTGAATGTAATATAAGTCTAAATGGCACAGTGATTGACCAGGTGAATGAGTTTGTGTATTTAGGAAGCATGTTTGACAAGATAACAAACTGGATGGTGAAATTAGTAGGCGAGGGAATTTTTCATTGAAATTCATAGTCGCCTTGGGAGGTTTTCACAGGAATGATAAATTCTCAAGAGAGTCTTGCATATGAAAGTGTAATTGTTTCTTCTCTGATGTATGGCAGTGAAACCTGCGTACTACAGAAGAAACACGGGAGTCATTTGTGTGCTGGAGAAATGCGTTACTTTTGGAGGGTTTGTGACAAGTTGGGCAGCAACTTCAAATTAAAGGTGCTACGACCTCTCTTGAGTCCAGAACGCCAGAAACTGAAAAGATAAGAAAAAACAAGACACCTTTTAAGGGCCAAAAAAAAAATTTTTTTGTTCCCCCAGATTTTGAAAAACCACTACCCATCAGTGAAAGGGAAGTTAGGTTTCATATTAATAATCTTAAAAATAAAAAGGCACCGGGCAGTGGTGGCATAAATAATAAAATTATGAAAACATTACCGGAAGAGTACGTGCAAACCCTTACTAAAATATACAATTGTGCCATTAAATAACATTATTTCCCTGATGTTTGGAAGACAGCACAGGTAATATTATTACCCAAGCCAGGTAAAAACCCGGCAATTCCTGAAAATCACAGACCGATTTCGTTGCTCCCAACCATGGGAAAAATCTTTGAAAAAATAATTCTTATTAGAATGCAACAATTCTGTGAGGAATTCCCAGTAATTCCATTTATTCAAGGAGGTTTTAGAGATAAACACTCCACGGTGCACCGACTCTCTAGAATAACTGAAAAATTTGCAGAAGGAATAATACTGTAAAAAAAGAACACACAGCAGCCATATTTCTGGATGTGGCAAAAGCATTCGATAAATGCCCACATGAGGCAATTACCTACAAGCTAATAGCACATGATTTCCCACCCTGGATTATACATATAATAAAATCATACCTCACTAACAGAACATTCTGTGTAAAAATCAATGGGAAAAAATCGCTAAAAAAAAAAAAATCGGAGCTGGTGTACCGCAAGGCAGTGTACTCGCGCCAACGCTGTACTCTATCTTTACGTCAGACTTTCCCAACTATAATAACAGGAATCTGACTACAGCTCTCTATGCTGATGACACTGCACTCGCTTATACTTCCAAAAATAAAAATCAAGCAACTTTCATGTTGCAACATTATGTTGAACAACTTGAGAAGTATTTCTTAGATTGGAAAATCAAAATCAATACTGAAAAAACTCAAGCAATTCTATTTTCTAGGATTAAATGCAATCACAATCCAGACTTTGAAATAGAAATGTATAAAAAAATACCTTGGGTTAATGATGTTAAATATTTAGGACTTTTTATGGACCACAACCTAAACTGGAACAAGCATATTAAAGAAACTCTGACCAAATCTCTTAAGATCAGAGGAAGTCTCCAGCCAATAATAAAAAATAAAAGGCTTAGCAGGAAAAACAAAACTTTGATATGGAAAGCCTGTATCAGCCCTGTTATTACTTATGCCTGTCCTATCTGGGGTAACTGCAACAAACAGCTGAAAAATAAGATTACCTCATTTCAAAATAAAACCCTACGTTATATGGTTGGACCTGATGGAAGAACTTCAAACCATGCTATCCAAAGCATGCTAAATATTAATTCTATCCATTACACGATGTATGACTTAGCTAAAAGATACTATGAAAAAGCTAAGATTCATCCTAATCCTCTAGTCAGAGAGGTCATTAACTATACTGTCAATGAAACTGACAGTTATAAAAGTCCAAAAGCTATCTTGAATAAAGTTCCAGAAATGAACCCAATTCACAGCTACCTTAGCAAAAAAAAAAAAATTACAATAATTGGGACTAGTGTTCAGAGGGTATTCTTCACATAAGAAGAATTTTTGTTAAAAAAAAAAAAAAAGGCTCTTTTAAAGGTCGTACTCTGTTTTGCAAAAATACTTCACACATGTGAAAAAATCTTGTTAACAAAAAAAAAAAAAAAAAAAGGCTCTTTTAGGGGCTGAACTTGTTTTGCAAAAGAAATATTACAGTCCACATACGAGACTGGCCCAGAAAAAAGGTACTATGGTTTAACAACTGAGCAAACGACAAATGTGTGGTTTAAGGTGCCTTGCAACACATGGTTTTGTGAGAAAACTGGGTGTTTATCTGTCGGATTTTTTTTGTGTGGTTCTTTTTTTTTGTTTTTAGGCGCCCCTTTTCCCTGTTCTTTCCCCGGTTCCCTGCAGCCGGGTGTTGACTGCGGGATGACTTGCTTTGATTGATTTGTTGCAGGTAAGTATGTAGGGTAGCTTACAACTTCATTACTTAACGGGAAACCGTATACTCCTTTTGCTCTAATATTTCTGTACTTTTCTTTCATGCTGTTCTATCAAGGAAATCTGTTCCCAAATATCTTACCTGACAAAAGGCGCAGAGCGCTGTGGGTTCGGGTCTCTCAACCTCAAATAGGAAATCTCTCTCTCAGACACGTTCTGATCATGTGAGGAATGAAGATATGTTGGAGTTGTGTAATGCGAAGCAAAATATTGTTAGCAAGGTGCAGACTAATGTGCTTTGGTGGTTTGGGCATGTTGAAAGAATGAGTGATGAGTGCTTACTAAGAATTTTTGTTTTAGCCCACGTTGCAGGAAGGAAAGGCAGAGGAAAGCCAAGGAAGTCATGGGAGGATGAGATTCAGGAGTGTCTGCATGAGAAAAAAATGAATTATAGAAGATCTTATATGTGTGTCGTGTGATGGATGTCAGTGAAGCCCGAGTTGTATGTCAAGATCGCTGTAAATGGAGAAGTTTGATATAGCAACAGTAAGTAAATAATCAGTTAAAAATTATCTGGTAGTTTGTTTTTTTCTTTGTGGAGCTAACCTCTGAATCCCAGAGAACAGCTTAGTGATATATGTATGTACAGAAACTCGTAAGTGTTAAGTATTTCCACATGCTTATTTGTTAGCACTTTCCCATACAAAAAGATTTTTTCCAGTGCATGCACGTGCAGATTACATTACCTTGTACTTTCCTCATTGTAGGAAATGATAAATTTCTTAAGAACATGAATTACCTATTGTTTTCCTTGCACAGGAAAACAATAGGTGTCAGGGAGGAATTAGAAACTGCACCTTAACTACATCAACAAACTCATTAATATTTGTCTCTCTGATTTTGCAGTTTCAGAATTTTTCAATAGCCAAAATACAACCAGGCCTTCAGGCTAATAGCTACAGTGAATGGTTTCATTTGCCATTGATAGCTTTGTGATGACCAATATTTCGAACAGCAGGTTTGTTTCTTGTGTGTTTCCCCCTCTTTTTGGGGTTTACCTACACCATGGCACTGACTACAGGGGACAAAGTGAACCCCACTCACTCAATAGTTTTACAGAGTGGGTAGAGCTTATTATATATCATCATCATCATCATCATCATTGTCAACCATTATCAATCCACTGCTGGACGAAGGTCTCCCCAAGTTTCCTCCACAACAGTCTGTCTTGTGCCAGTCTCCTCCATGTCACTCCCGCATACTTTCGAATTTCATCCACCCATCTTCCATGGGGTCTTCTTCTGGGTCTTTTCCTGTCCCTTGGAATCCAATCTAAAATTTCGGCTGTGTCTGTCCTTCTGGCAGTATGTCCAGCCCATTGCCATTTCAGGGATTTAACTCTGATCATGATGTCTTCCACTCTTGTCATTTTTCGGATCCACGAGTTCCTCTTCTTATCTCTCCTGGTTACACCAAGCATGCACCTCTCCATGCTACTTTGAGTTGTCTGCAGCCTTTGTATGTCTCTTTTAGCTAAGGTCCACGTCTCTGCACCATACGTAAGCACTGGAAGGATGCATTGATCAAACACTTTTCTTTTAAGACATAATGGCATATTGCTCTTGAAAATTATGCTGTTTCTTCCAAAAGCTCTCCAGGCAAGTTTTGTATGCCGATTAATTTCTTCACCAATGTGACCCTCACTTGATATCTGCTGTCCAAGATAAACGTACGTGTCTGTTATTTCCAGCTTTTCTCCATCAATCGATAAATCTTCATTTCTTGTAAAAGCATTGTACATCCCTTTTGTCTTCTGAAAGTTCATTTTTAATCCCACTTCTTTACTCTTGTCAGCAAGTTCCTGGATCATACTCTGTAGCTCTGA
Source organism: Macrothele yani (assembly GCA_039090855.1). Classification (NCBI taxonomy): domain Eukaryota; kingdom Metazoa; phylum Arthropoda; class Arachnida; order Araneae; family Macrothelidae; genus Macrothele; species Macrothele yani. The sequence goes on along the minus strand of CM077020.1, from coordinate 2,804,528 downwards.
TGGGGTAGTTGCAAAAATGACTATGTCATCAGCAAAACGAAGGTGGTTACACCATATTTAACTAAACTAGGACTCTTTTTCATCTTTTTTGCCTTTCGATCTATCTTCCTTTTTTTTTCTCTTTGCAAATGTCATTTTTCAAAAAGCATTGATTGAAGTATTTCTAGAAACATTTTTTTTTCATACTATTAAAACTATCATGAGCTGAGCTCTTTTATAAATTATGTTACGCCCCAGGGCGCCAACATCCTTGATGACTGTCCAAATTCAAGCTGCTAAAAATTTTCCTTCCTCATAAAAAAATGGAAAACGAATGGACTGTTCGACACCAGGTCTTGAACAACCCATAGAAATAGGAAGCTATGAGATTTGGGTTAGGTTACAAAATGGGAAAGGAAAACAGGAGTAATGATAGGAAAGTGAACCTGAACAGATAGTATGTCGGGGGCAGAAAAGTTTGTTACAGAACAGCAATCAGGAACCTCTGCTATTCAGGGAATGCTATATTATGCATCAGCACCACCATCCACACCTTGCAGCCTTGGGGGAGGTGGGTAAAAATCAATGGGTGCTGTAGTTCACCCTAGGTATTCACCATCACCATGGTAGCTAGGAGAGGAAAAGGAACAGAGAAAATGTGTAAACATGTCTGGTTTGTCTAACACCAGTCAGGGATATTCTGTAGTAAATAGTAACACTGTACTAGTGATCCGATTTATTGGCGTAGAAAGTAGACACATTAGCGTTTCCAAGCTTTCGTGCATCAACCTGATGGCTTTTTCAAGGAAGTTAGACAGAAACTGCAACTGAAAAATAGAAAGCATCGAAAACCGGGAGTCTCCTGGAAAATCCAGTAGACTTAGCAGGTGTGCCATAACTGCCAACATTTCAAAATAAAAAAACAAAACATTTTTGTGGGATACCATTGAAATACTGAAATAAAGTGTATTTATATGTATATATGCATATAATGTTGTACACACACACAATGTTTTATTTATATGTGTGCGTGTGCCTTTGTTGGAAAACACTTAAACTAACCACTGTAGTTTTAAACAGTACAAGACGTTAATACTAGATTCCAAATTGAACATTAATATATGATACAACATTGGAAAATAATAAATACCCAGGGCTTGAAAAATATCTGAAAAGTTGCATGCCCAGTTGGGCAAGTGCAGAAAATATTTACATGCCCAGAAGTAAAATCTACATGACCAGAAAAATTTATCCTTTAAGATAACAAAACAGAAGCCTTATTTTTTTTAAAGTTAAAAATTATAATACACTTTTTATACATCTTTTGCATCGCCATTTTAAAGTGTCTGTGTTCAAAGTGCACAAAAGCATATATCTTAAGTTTTAAAAAGTTAATCTATGGTATTTGTGAAATTTAGTGATGACGCCATGTTCAAGAATTTTTAATATACGTCCTGTGTTTTGCAAAAAAAAATTAAATAATCATAGTTAACTGTACAGCAGTTTAAGTAGTTTTCAACAACAATTTTGAATGTAAAAATTATTAATAGTCTTGTTGTCATTTGACTTTAGCCAATTAAATGTTTTCATCCAAGATTCCTGAACTGTGCGACAACGTTTCTTTTTTTTTTTGTACACTTTATCATAGTCCGCTTGCGTAAGTTTCAATTTTGCCAACGACGCAGATTCCGATTCTGAAATTACGTCGCTCAACAATGCAGAAGGGGAATTTGTAACAACCGGTGACAGATCGGGAATTTCACATAACTGCTTACTATGAGATATACTCTCATTGCTGGATTCCCCCCCCCCCCCAAAAAAAATCATATATCCATTACTAAATACAACTTATATCTGCAGCTAACACGAACTACTGTTCTCTCAGACAAACTATACTCGGGGCAAACTTAACCTGTCATTGGAAGGAAGGCTACAGAGTGTATACTTCCACTGCATAAAATAGTTCCGGTCTAAAAGCTCGCACTCCAGCTTCAACTGGCACTTAGAAAGGACACAGATGTTCAATACGTTGTGTGTGTGTGCATTTAAAAAATTCAGATATCAGTTTCAGCGGCATTTCTAAAAATACAGATATTCGTGCTTTGGTGACGTCACTGATGGTTCTCTGTCACAGCATTCTTGTTTGGGTCAGAGTTCAGCTGTCAACCCAGGGGATATTTATTGCTGTGGGGGGGGGGTCATTAGTGGATGGATGAGGGCGAAAAAAAGTGTTTCCGAGGGCATTTCGCGTTTCTTCCCTGGTTTCTCCTTCTTGATTGTTGTTTTAAAACACTCTTCTGTCTTTTCGGTTTTTTCGAATGGCATCTGCCGGTCACTCGAGTGTATTTCAGCCGCATAAAGCTGGGAAACCACTACGAAGCTCTGCTAAGGTGATCGTCATGAATGTTTTCACTAAATTGATGGAAAAACATTCGCCGAATAAATCAAATGAATTAACAGTTCTTACGGCAGAACTCACTGGCGTTTCAAGTCGCACCATTGCGAGAATGAAGGTTGAATTTAGTACTGAAGTACCTCAGATCCATCGGCAATTTATTTCTTCAAATTAAAATACAATTCTCGCTTGGCTTACATAGAACGTTTTCTCGAAATAAGTTTGGAGTTCCCAATTCAGTTCTCAATATAGGCCAAGAAACGGCCATCTTTTCCTTTTGAACCTTTGTGCGCAGTTGCCTTAAACGTGTATGAACCGGCATGAAAATTCAGACAAATGAAAGAGTTCCTTCCCCTGCCACACATAATTCGGAAACTTGGAAAACTGCCACACATTCAAAGTGTTCCTCGGAGGAACAGCAATTTGTGCCCGGCCCATCAATGAAAAACATGTGGCAATTTTCCAATGTGTGGCAATTTTCCAAGTTGCTGAAAGATGTGTGGCAGTTTAGAGTGAACCCTGAAATATCATTTACCACAGAGACGGGCTCTTGTCCAGTACTTATGGCAACACGGTTTAGTCAAAAATGCATACACATTTAACGGATGTCTGTTATAAAAAAAAATCTAATCAAGGCAAAATTTTTGAAAGAACGAAATTTTACACATAACTGATGACATGGTAAAAATACTTTTAATTAAATCCCGCAGTTGGTAATCTTCAAGCAATAAGTATAAATATATGAAATATATAAAAAAAAATGGAAAAATACGTGAAAACAAAATTAGGCCACTTAAGACTTCTTCCCGTGTTTAGCAAAGATAATTTCATTTTAAAAGTAAGAAAGAAAGAAACGTTACATGTTCTGTAACATCTCAAAAAAAAAAAAAAAAAAAAAAAAAAAGATAAGAGAGGGAGAAATAAACTGCTTGTCTACCGGTCTGCAAAGCGCGCGGCAGTGGGGAGGGGTTAAAATAGAGGGGTTTGCTAAGGGATCACGGTGACAGACAGCCAGCCCTGAGGGCTTGTGGGAGAAGTTTTCCGAGTGAAGGTTAATTACACACCATTTGTGCGGAGTAATACTGGGAGTGAAAAGGTCACCGTAGCTTCGGCCTCATTGCCAGGATAGCTTTGCCCCGAGTATAGGTAAGTTATCGACGTCAGCAATTTTCACTCTTCTCCCAGATAAGTGTGCAGGCTTGTTCTTAAACAAAACTTAGCCTTTGTTTCAGTAGTGCTGTCGTTGATCGCGCGCGCGTGCGTGCGAACGCGGATGGAAACTTCCATTTCCCCTCCCTCACTCGCGCAAGTTGTATCAGAGACCCCACCCCCACCCGGGGCTGTGCAATAAATATTCTGTTGTCACTCCCTCCTCATAAAGTACGGCTTTTTTGCCCATCAGTCTGCGTCCTCCTGTTTCATGGCGGTTTATGCATTTTGTCACTAAACACCGGATGCTAGTTTCATCCGAGGCATGCATCCCATCGTTTACTGTAAATGACATGTGGAGCAAAATTATGTATGGCCCCAATTTCTGGACGTAGAGCATAATATAATTGAAGAAGCACTATTCTCCTGGCCTAGGCATTCATTCCGCAACAATAATACAACTTCTGGTGATTTGCAGTAAAATAGAAAACACCCGACGACCGTCTTTTTTTTTTTTTTCTTTTTTTTAGGGTAGAAAATTCTCCATTTCAAACTTTTTTTTTTCTTTAAATCAAGCTCATTTTGAGAAATGGCTTCCTAGTTTTTTAATTCAATTACTAATCAAAAACAACTATTATGGGAATTTTACTAGCAATTTTACTTCTTCTTTCTTTTTGAACTTCAAAACGAAAGAAGAATTAACTTCTTAGATATTACTATCTATTATGAAGATGAAAAATTTTTCACCAGTTGGTATAAAACACCAATGAATACTAATAGACTACTGGATTTCAATTCGTATCATCCAGTTTCTATTAAGAAAAATGTAGCAAGTCAGTTTTTAGAAAAAATTAATAAAATAGTTTCTACTGCAGATAAAAAAGAAGCCCATAAAGAAGAGCTTAAAGTCATACTTGCAGAGAATAACTATCCTAAAGAAGAAATTGAGAAGCTTCTGAATTTTAATGGTACGAAGAACCCACAAAAGCAACAAGTAAAATTCACTAGAAAAATTTCTTATCACAAAGGTTTATTTGAGGCTTTAAAGAGAATTAGTAAAAAATACAATATTAGGCTAGCTCCAAGTTTAGAGAACAAAGTTAAAAAATTTTTCCCTAAAATAGTTCAAAGAGAAGAAGATATTTTTAAAATGCAAGGAGTAGTTTATGAAGTAAATTGTAGTTGTGGACTATCTTACATAGGTGAAACAGGTCGCAGACTAGAAACTCGTATAGCTGAGCATAAAGCAGCTATAAAAAATTGCTCCAACAAGACTGGATTAGATAGGCATGTTAGAGAAACTGGGCACAGCATGGATTGGAATTCCCTTAAAGTAATCAGTTTCCAAAGCAATTTCCAAAAAGAAAACTGAAAGAAGGAATAGAGATTGAGAAAAATCAAAATTCCATCATCAATGACTGCAAAGGATTTTCCCTGCCTAACATCTGGCAGGATTTGTTGAAAAATAACTTAAACCGTCAAGGTTAACCGTAACCGTCAAGGTAAACCGTAACCATGATAGTGACAAGCAAAAAGTGACAACAACTAGAGAGCCTGAAGAAGGAGAAGAGTTTTCTCCGAAAATTTGCTATAAATGAAAAAATTTCCTAGTAAATTCCCATAAGTTGCTTTAGATTATTAATAAAATACTTTTTACAGCAGATAAGAAAGAAGCCCATAAAGAAGAACTTAAAGTCATACTTGCAGAAAATAACTATCCTAAAGAAGAAATTGAGAAGCTTCTGAATTTTAATGGTAGGAAGAAAGAACCCGCAAAAGCAACAAGTAAAATTCACTAAAAAAATGTCTTATCACAAAGGTTTATTTGAGTCTTTAAAGAGAATTAGTAAGAAGTACAATATTAGGCTAGCTCCAAGTTTAGAGAACAAAGTTGAAAAAATGTTCCCTATAATAGTTCAAAGAGAAGAAGATATTTTTAAAATGCAAGGAGTAGTCTATGAAGTAAAATGTAGTTGTGGACTATCTTACATAGGTGAAACAGGTAGCATACTAGAAACTCGTATAGAAGAGCATAACGCTGCTATAAAAAATTGCTCCAACAAGACTGGTTTAGATAGGCATGTCAGAGAAACTAGTCACAGCATGGATTGGAATAACCTTAAAAGTCATCAGTTTCCAAAGCAATTTTCAAAAAGAAAGCTGAAAGAAGGAATAGAGATTGAGAAAAATCAAAATTCCATCATCAATGACTGCAAAGGATTTTCCCTGCCTAACATCTGGCAGGATTTGATGAAAAATAACCGTAACCTTTGAGGTTAACCGTAACCGTCAAGGTTAACCATAACCGCGATAGTGACGGGAATAAGTGACAACAAAAAGACAGCCTGAAGAAGGAGAAGAGTTTTCTCCGAAAATTTGCAATTTAAATAAAAAATTTCCTAGTGAAATTCTCATAATAGTTGTTTTTGATTAGTAATAGATTTCATTTTTACTTGCCCAGGCCAATAATTTACATGCCAGAGGAATCTCGGGCATGGTATTTTTCAAGCCCTGATACCTATATCTTATTCACAGCACTTGTTGATGCCGATTTTGCTTTCTTTAGAAATGCCCATCATACTGCTGGTCAAAACATTTCCCTTTCTGATGACATTTGGTGATCAGCAAATTTTCCAGATCCTCATCTGAGACTGAAGATTGAAACTCATTCCTTATATTTTTTACCTGACTGAATATACATTTACATTCAGCATTGCTGTGTGGTACAGATAAAATGGAGAGCATGGCCTTTGTTATTTTGTCAAATGGTCTGTGTCCAAAATCATGTTTAATCTGGCTTACTTGGAACCACTGCATATCAATTTTGTGTTCCTCCATGATACCAGATGAAAGCTAACTGACCTGTAGTCTACAAAATTGGGTTAGTAGTTCATCCATTACTTCACTGTGATTTTCCTCTCCTAGCAAAACAGGAAATTTTTTGATAAAGAAGGTGACGCTTGAAAATGAAGCATTTTCAATAGATAATATTTGGCATACTTTGGCATTAATGAGAATTTCATCTTTAAATGGAAATTTATGTATCATGTAATCACAAACAGAAGAAAAATATTTTCTGACATGAGAAAAAAAAAAAAAAGACATTGTCTTCAGATTTCAGAGAATCTACTATGGTGGTGGTAGAATGCCCAATCACCAGGTCAACATAATCTTTTTGGTGTAATCTACTGTGATAGTCTATACTTAATAACCCTACAGAACTACCCTGTTCAGCAACGGACGGCTTGACAAATTTTGAAATAATGTCTGCAAACAAATCACACAGCACTGACCTTAAGACATGTATGTGAGGAGCTTGGGACTGTAGTAGTATGTTTACTTTTTCGAAGGTTGGAATTACAGTCAACAGAAATAAACAAAAAGCTTTATTTATACCGTTTGTAAGAAAGAGAAATAACCTCTCTTCACGTGGTTATTTCTCTTCCTCTCTTCCGTTTCAGTCTTCCATATCCTATTCACAGCTTTCATAACCTTTCCACTCTTTTCAGGGAGAGAAGCTTCCACCGCACATCTTTTTACAGAATGAGGCTTTTGACCACAGACCTTATTACTGATGTACTGCCTTTTGGCTTCTGGAATTGCTTTATCACGCTTTGGAGTTTGGTAAGAATACAAGCTGCTATAGTTTTTGTTCTTCGTGATTTCACCCTTAACAAGAAAGATGACACCGAATTTTCGGATGTAATAAGCATGTCTTTTGAATCCGTTCTGATGCAAATTAAATTTATCAAAGCTATTCAAAGTCAATGGAACTGGAATGGAAAACAATAGTATCTGACGGAAAAAAGAAGTTTTTCCAATCGGGTTTTTAATCCCTCAGATATTGCTGTAAATGGAATCGTGAGCTTACGAACTCTTAGAAACAGAGATATTGACAAAAATAAGATGTGACTTTACATCCCCTTGATGGGAAAACCATGCATTATTTTAGGAAGAAAGTATTCTCAAAAGGTTTTTCCGTATGAACGGTATCGGTCCAAGAAAAAAAAATTAGTCGAGTTTTCAGGAGCCCAGATTTTGCAACAAATACAACAGAAGCAGAAATTAACACTTAGGCCCCCTAGTGGCCAAACCATTCTTTACCAAACATTAGAAATTATGTGAAAAATATTTTCCATCAGGTCTTGTATGTGATACAGGAAGAGTTTTTTAAATCCGAGTTTTAGGAGCAGAAATAACGCAGAAAACGCAATTTACCTTTGTTCCCCCTAGCAGAAAGTCTATGATTTACTTGAAAATTTTGAATTTATAAGGAAAACATTTCGCATCGGAAACACTATCCAACAAAGAAGGAATTTTTCAAATCGGACTCTTAGAAGTAGAGATATTTACAAAAATAAGATATACATCTACGCCCCTGGCGTAGAAACCATGCATTATTTCAAGAAGAAAATGTTCTTAAAAGATTTGTCAACATGAGTAGTATCGGTCAACAAACTACTTTTTTTTTCAATCGAGATTTTAGAAATTCATATTTTGCTGCAAGTACATCAGAAGCGGAAATTAAGACTTACGCCACCTGGTGGCCAAACCATTTTTTTTTTTACAAAAATTAGAAATTATGTGCAAAGGATTTCCCATCAGGAGCTGTATCCGGTGCAGAAAGAATTTTTCAAATCGGAGATTTAGAAGCAGAGATACAGGGGGAAACATAATTTACCTTTACGCCTCCTAGCGGAAGGTCTACGAATTACTCGAAAATTTTGAAATTATATGAAAAACATGTCACATGGAAAACACTATTCAACAAAGAAGGAATTTTTCAAATTGGACTCCTAGAAGTAGAGATATTGACAAAAATAAGATATACATCTACGTCCCCTGGCAGAGAAACTGTAGAATATTTTAGGAAGAAAATATTCCGAAAAGGTTTATCGATGTGAGTGGCATCAGTCCACGAAAGAATTTTTTCAATTGATATTTTAGAAGCTCAGATTTTATGGCAAATACATCAGAAGCAAAAATAACACTTACGCCCCTGGTGGCTAAAGTATTCTTTACCAAAAATTAGAAATTATATGCAAAAGATTTTCCATTAGGAGATGTGTCCGCTGAAGAAAAATATTTTAAAATCGGAGTTTTAGAAGAAGAGTTATTGGGGAAAAATGTTATTTACTTTTACGCCCCCAGCGGAAAATCTATATGTAATTTGAAAAAGTAACTATATCTAAATTATTTTTCGACATAAATGGAATCGAAAGGTAAAAGAATTTTTTCAATCAGATGTTTAGAAGCAAATATGTGGAATAAAACGTACAGGAGCATTAGCCATAGAATTTTAGAACATAGAAAAGATGTTTCGAAAGCCAATCCCAATACTGCCTTGTCTATTTTGACAATGGAAGACACATCTGCAGTTCCCCACTGGAACGAAGCAAAACGAATTGCGTCTTTTGACAATCGTTTTGCCCTCCGTTACCGTGAAAGCATAGAAATTATGTTCAACTCAATGACTTGCAACTCCGAATCTCACTCTCTACATTCCGTTGATCTGGAGATCAATTCTAAGTTTTGGCAACAAAAATAAGAAAAATTCAAATGTAGAATCTGGCAACAATCTTAGTCCTCCATTGGCGTGATGAAGACCTAAGATAAGGTCGAAAGCTTCCAACTTACGAACTTTTTATAAAAGTTTCAGTTAACGTAACTAGCGTGATCAAGTTACCTTTATTTGTTAATATTGTTACGTGTTTTGCCCATAATCGTCACGTCATCGTCAGGAATAAAACGTATTTTTGAATTTGACATCATCTGCATTTACGCCCTCTAGCGGCGAAATTGTACATCGTGGAAAAAAAAAAAAAAACGAAATGAAGGATCATCATTCGCATATTTCAAGCTTCCCAATGCAAAAAGAATTTTTCAAATCGGACTAATAGTTGCAGAGATATCGTGGGCACAGACGGACGGACAAACCAATAACATAAGAACAATCTTTTTTTACAAAAGAGGTGCTAAAAAGGCTAACTAATGGAGCCCACTGCTCAACCAGTCTTCCCAGGCATTACCCCAATGAAAGCCAGTGAGTGCACACATGCTTCATTCTTTTTTTTTTACTTCTGTATCATGGAGCTTCTGAAAATATTTTAATTTCTCTTTCCGTTTTGCACTTTTTTCCAAATAGTAAAAAATATCTATTAGGACCTCATCAACTTTTACTAGAAGAACTAAAGCACCTTTCTCAGCCACTAAATTTATGAGATGGCACGAATATCCTGCTACTATATATTAAACTGCTACTATTAAATCTTCTTGTTCTTCTTTCAGAACAGCTGCAACTCCAGACTTCCATCTAATCATAACTGGTGCATTGTCTGATGCCAAAGCAATACAGTTTGACAATGGAGCATTATGTTACCTTAGATTCCTGATCAAAAGGTTAGCAATATTATGACCTGTGAAATCCCCACTCAGCACTGGAGCTGATAACAAATCACTTTCAATTTTTCCTGTATCAATGTTAAAATATGTAACTACAATTGGATATAACTTTCTGTCACTATCCATCAGTAGCGATGCAAAACGCCTGAGTTTTTATTTTGGCCACTAACAAGTTTTTTTTTTCTTTTGCAGAAAATTCCCCAATAATTGCTGTTGTTTTAGTGCAGGGGTGCACAACCTTTTTATAAGTGGGGGCCAAGTTTATTTTTACATAATAAGTGGCGGGCCGCAAGTTACCTTTTCACATAGGCACTTGCCAAACCCTACCGCTAAAGCTAATTTTACTATTATCCGAATAACCTATTTTACCAGCAGACAAAAAATGTGTTTCAATACCATTTTTGTGTCCTCTAAATGGTTTAAATCCATTTTTGAAGTTTTTTGGCAAATTGCGTTATTAAGTTATCAAATTACTGATTTACAATCAACTTACTCCTAATTGGAAAAGGTTTAGGGGTATATAAAATAAAATAATACTATCACAAGGTTGTAAAATTTTTATTTTTACAAAAAACAGAATTCTTAACATCAAAGTATATAAAAATTAAAATCAGTATATCGTCAAACTGACCATCAAATCAAGTAGTAGCCTAATGCTCCTAATGAGATGCTTGGCATTGTTTATTTTTCAATAGTCTGTCAATATCAGGTTCAATGTTAGAGATGGTAATGCGCAAGTTTCCCTCCAATAGTGTATCACTTAAACGGGAACGACACTTTGAGTTTATTTGTTTCATCAAAGAAAACGATTGCTCGCATAAGTAGGAACTTCCAAACAACGTTGCCGTTTTTAAAGCATGATCTTTGAGCAATTTCATTTCTTTCGGTAAGTAATTTTTGTAAAATTCTAGGAGAGAAACTTCAGAGTATTTTGTTTTTAACTCATTGTTACACTGAAGATCAATTAATTCCATCTGGAAATCTAGTGGCACTGACGCAACGTCAGTAGTGAATGGTAGAGAAAACATATCAAACAAAACCTCAAATTTTCTTATATCTTCAAATCGTCTTTTAAACTCATTGTGAAGGTCCACTACAAGAGACGCATATTTAGCCACATTTACATGGAATTCAGAACTTTCAACAAAACTTTTCATTGTTGGAAAATTTGCTAGTTAACGAAACATTTTTATAATTTTCTTATTTCAACTAGGGCCTACAATAATGGGAAAAAATCTCATCATTCACAATAAATATATTCACGTTTTCAATAGTATAAAATATTTATCCGCGGGCCGCATAAACCGACTTTGAGGGCCGTGGGTTGTGCACCCCTGTTTTAGTGCATGCACACCCATAACATTTAGCAGTGCCACATGTCAGAAACATTTTCCAAAACAAAGTGCGAGCATGATCAGTACAACTAATCAGCAAATTATGTTCAATTACAAATGATGTAAAATACACTCAGCTCAAATTACACTCTTACCTTCACTGTCAAAAAACTGACCGATTTTATGACTGACCACAAGCTCTTTCTTCATGTTTCTTAGTACCGATGTGGTTAACTAAATCCCCTTTACCACCATGGGATATACTTATATCGACAGAAGATACTGTACAAAAAGCAAAATGTTCACCTTTCCGGGATTTTGATATGCACTCACAATCTGTACTGTAAGTCTCCTTGAAGGTCTGTAAGTACTTTTTTTCTTCTCTGCCATTTTTTTTTTAACTTACAGCCTCAGTGAAATGTGAAAAATTTACGAACAACAAAATACGAATGAACGACGAATAAAATTCACACCATCACACACACAGCCTGACGTCGCTTTGTTCCAAGTGCAAACAGTCACAGCAAACTTGCAGTCACTAATCCCAACGGCAAAACTACTCGCTCCGCTCGGTAACGTCGCACTTCCGGTTCGCTTAGTGCAGCTGTCCGGTCCCTGCCACAGAGTGGAATCATGGGTAATAGTCAAGCACCAATGACACAGCACTTAGGCACAGCCAGTGTTGCCAATTTTGGGGAAAAGTCGCTAAATTCAGGGGATTCTGGATTGGCGTCAGCAACAAAAACAGTAGCTTGAGATTAGCGACTTTTTTAGGAGATTTTGTTTTGATTTAACAATTTCAGCGATTTCTTTTATTTACAGTTTTAAGCATTTTAAATACGGTTTTTGAATCAGAAGAATTTCTTCTTCACTTTCCGTGTAATAGCAATAACCATGAATTTTAATGCTTGTAGAATGCAATCCCCTTTCATTCTCGCCTTTGTTTCCATCAGTCACAGAAAGCTTGCCGATGCTCGATGAGTTTGCCTAGGATCCCTTAGACAGTGAGTGTTATGGTGGTGGGACTTGTATCCACTTGCAGAAATATTCTATCATTATACAAAACTTTTGTTTTACTCTTCATTAAAACAAAAGTTTTCTTTAAAATAAATCAAAGTAACAGTAACACGTAATTGGATAAAACGTTTGCTTTTGCAAGAAATTTCATCTCCAACACTATAATTTATTGGTTCACCATCATCATCATCATCATCATCATTGTCAACCATTATCAATCCACTGCTGGACGAAGGTCTCCCCAAGTTTCCTCCACAACGGTCTGTCTTGTGCCAGTCTCCTCCATGTCACCCCTGCATACTTTCGAATTTCATCCACCCATCTCCCATGTGGTCTTCTTCTGGGTCTTTTCCTGTCCCTTGGAATCCAATCTAAAATTTCGGCTGTCCATCGATGATCTGTCCTTCTGGCAGTATGTCCAGCCCATTGCCATTTCAGGGATTTAACTCTGATCATGATGTCTTCCACTCTTGTCATTTTTCGAATCCACGAGTTCCTCTTCTTATCTCTCCTGGTTACACCAAGTATGCACCTCCCCATGCTTCTTTGAGTTGTCTGCAGCCTTTGTATGTCTCTTTTAGTTAAGGTCCATGTCTCTGCACCATACGTAAGCACTGGAAGGATGCATTGATCAAACACTTTTCTTTTAAGACATAATGGCATATTGCTCTTGAAAATTATGCTGTTTCTTCCAAAAGCTCTCCAGGCAAGTTTTGTACGCCGATTAATTTCTTCATCAATGTGACCCTCACTTGATATCTGCTGTCCAAGATAAACGTACGTGTCTGTTATCTCCAGCTTTTCTCCATCAATCGATAAATCTTCATTTCTTGTAAAAGCATTGAACATCACTTTTGTCTTCTGAAAGTTCATTTTTAATCCCACTTCTTTACTCTTGTCAGCAAGTTCCTGGATCATACTCTGCAGCTCTGATGGGCTAGTTGCAAAAATGACTACGTCATCAGCAAAACGAAGGTGGGTTAGATAATCTCCATTAATCTTTATTCCCTTGTTTTCCCAGCTCAGCGACTGAAAAACACCCTCCAATGTGGCATTAAAGAGCTTCGGAGATATGGTGTCACCTTGTCTCACTCCCTTTCCAATTTTTATGTGTGTTGTATTTTCAAACAGCCTAATCTTTGCACTTGCATTTTCATAGATGTTATTAATAATATTAATGTATGCATCTTCAATACCGCAGGTTTTCAGAGCCATTGTAACTGCTGATGGTTTCACTGAATCAAAGGCTTTTTCATAATCGATAAAAGCCATGCACAATGGAAGTTCATATTCCCTCGCTCTTTCAATTAGTTCTCTCAGCACATGGATATGATCTATTGTGCTGTAGCCACTCCTGAATCCAGCTTGTTCTCTCGGTTGAGCCATGTCCAGTGTTACCTTCAAGCGGTGTGAAAGAACTTTAGTGAAGATTTTATAAACTACTGATAGGAGGCTGATAGGTCTGTAGTTCCTGAGATCCTCAATGTCACCTTTTTTATGTAGCAAGATCATTGTAGCGTTGCTCCAATCCTCAGGAATTTTCCCTTCATTAAGGCATCGAGTGAAAATTTGGGCGAGTACTGTTTCGATTTCTCCACTTGCTTCTTGTATGATGTCTACAGTAATTCCATCTTCTCCTGGAGCTTTTCCCCGCTTCATGTTCTTGATTGCATGTGCAACTTCTGCTGGAAGGACTGGAGGAACTCTGGTACTGGTATCTTTCATGATGTCTGGAGTGCATGTATCATCCCTTTCATATAATTTGGAGTAGAAATCTTTCACTCTTGTCAAAATTTCGCCTCTGTTTCTTGTTACAGAACCATCTTCTTTTCTCAGTGCCATAATCTGTTTTCTTCCCTTACTGAGATGTCCCTTTGCTATCTTTAGGCTTTGGTTGTTTTCAATTGCTTTCCTCACTAGTTCACAGTTCAATTTCCTTACGTCTTCAGTGATACTTTTTCGTACTGTCTTGCATAGCTCTATATATTCCACTTTGGAAGTCACATCTTCTTTAGTTGTCCTCATCTCTCTACTTTTTGCACCAACATTTTCGTTTTTCCTGATAATTTATTTACATGCAACTTGTTCTTAGACCCAGCTAATTTTGTTGCTGTTTCCATAAGAGCTTTGGTTACTTTTCTGTTAACCATACTTTACATTAAGTATTTTTAGCTGGTCTTAGCAATTTAAAACTTGTTTCTGTATCCTCTCTCCCCTAAGTCTGTGTACAATTGAAGCCACATTACCATTCACCCGAGTTGAGTCCGGGTTCGAATCTCAGTGAGGCATGAATGTTGTGTTTGTCTTTCAGCACTGGTTCTCTTCCTTTCCTGGGGACAGTAGACTTAAATTAGAGATGGTTGACTTCTTACAGCCTATTGTGTTGCTCACAGTGTTCGTTATCCCCCACCCAGCCATATTAAGTAACAAAGGTGTCACATTCACTTCTTTTTACATTATTAATTTAAAGTATCAAATAGATAATAATAATAATAGCAATGTGTCATTTAATTTTAAATAGTGCACAGATAAGTACGAAAATTTAACATAATAAAAAATCAGATTTTTAGGGACTTTTTTTCACTTTTGGAGACTTTTTATGGCTAATTTGGAGACGTTCGGAATGAGTGAGTTGGCAACACTGGGCACAGCCCACAAACCAATGTATTTCGGATTCCAGTGGAATCGGAACCCAGGGTACAAAGCACTCAATTCTATAAGACAAAATTACAACACCTTTCCACAGAGGGATATATTTTTTATTTTTTATTTTTTGGAAACATTACAGAATATAAATACATATTTTCAATTTACTTCCGATATTGGAGGTTATATTATTTAACGTGCATTAATGCATTTGCATTTTTGAACTTCACTTTTAGTTGGTTAAGTTCGATGAACACTTACCGCACGTGGGGCTTGGCTTTCAATTCCTATTTCCGTTATGTGGATGCCGCACGGGGTTTTCATTTGGCCACGGGTCCGCTTCTTTTTTTTTTCCCATTGGAATTTATTTTGTCTCATCACCAAATGAGTTTTTCCTTTGCTGCATCCTCATTTACTTCAATATTTATTCATACCCAGTACTTTCAGTAAAATTCCTTTACCGTCTTCGAGGGGACGTTTTGCTCCGACTAGCACGGACCGTGTCAGCTGGGCATTTCGGTGGTTCTCGCGGGCTGCTTCTGTCGTCGGCTATCGCTTCTTCTTGGGCGTTGTGGCGCCATCTCTTGTTGGTCAGTGATCTCACTTTTCGAACTTTTCATTTTTTGCTCAATTTTAATTAAATTTTTCCAGCTGTTTCTCAAATTATTAGGGTCATTGTGGTTGCAAACTTTTGTCCTATTTTTTCAATCATTACCGACTCTGCTATTCTGAAAGCTGTAAATCCGAAAAACACCTCAGAATAGCAGAGTCGGTAATGATTGAAAAAATAGGACAAAAGTTTGCAACCACAATGACCCTAATAATTTGAGAAACAACTGGAAAAATTTAATTAAAATTGAGCAAAAAAATGAAAAAGTTCGAAAAGTGAGATCACTGACCAACAAGAGATGGCGCCACAACGCCCAAGAAGAAGCGATAGCCGACGACAGAAGCAGCCCGCGAGAACCACCGAAATGCCCAGCTGACACGGTCCGTGCTAGTCGGAGCAAAACGTCCCCTCGAAGACGGTAAAGGAATTTTACTGAAAGTACTCGGGTATGAATAAATATTGAAGTAAATGAGGATGCAGCAAAGGAAAACTCATTTGGTGATGAGACAAAATGAATTCCAATGGGAAAAAAAAAAAGAAGCGGACCCGTGGCCAAATGAAAAACCCCGTGCGGCATCCACATAACGGAAATAGGAATTGAAAGCCAAGCCCCACGTGCGGTAAGTGTTCATCGAACTTAACCAACTAAAAGTGAAGTTCAAAAATGCAAATAAATACATATAATACAAATAAAACCAACTGGGTGGAATTCAGGAAAAACCAGGAGATTACGGCGTAAAATCGGGAGACAGGGAGATAGCATTAAAAACCGGGAGTCCCCCGGGAAAAACAGCAGAGTTGGCAGCTATGATAGAGTATGAGGATTTATAAAAAATTCTTGTTAGAAACAGTCACTAAACTTGTCTAAGATTCCATTTATTTTAAGAAATGGTAAGTCAAAATATTTGTACATTAAAATTTCTGTGTAACTTTCTTAGAAAATAGGTTACTAAACGATTCAGTTTTACTTGCTAGTCATGCAAATGTTTTGCTAGCAAACTATTTGGTCACTAGCAAAATTTGCCAGTGAGCATAAAAGATGAAATCTTGCCCTGAATGTGGGTAGCATGGATACTACAATAGACCACAGACTAATTTCGTGCTACAACACTAGAACAGGTCAATTCCATTTTGAAACCAGCTAGGCAGCTACCTTGAATTAAACATTTTAAAAAGAAATACAAGCTTGGACGCTTTTTCAATTCCTAAGAAGTTCTTGAGTTTTGATTGAACTACACCAAATGCCAAAAAGATCTTTTCCACAGAAGCTGACGCTGCAGATGCTACGAGTAGCTGCAGGACAACTTCAAGAATATCATCATCAGTGGTGTTATTACTTCCATGACATCATGTCTTCCACTAATCAAATCGACTTGTTCAAGTTAGACATCTTTCAAAAGGAAAATCCTGAGAAATGGACTCCTTGTGTTCGACAGTTTAAAGAGACAAGGATAACTGATGATAAGTATTTCACTTAAGTAAAATGTAGGGCTTCCTTTTTTTCTTTATCAGATAAGTGACTTCGAATGCTACATGGGTCAAGAAGATAAGTGAAAAATCTTGGAGGTCCCAAAGCTTTCAGATGTGAACAGCAGTTGAAATGTAATGTTGAAGTCTCTAGCACAAGAATATTTCTGAAACTATGAATATTTTGTGGAAAAAATTTGATTCACCTAAACATATCACTGTAAAAACTATTAAAATTGGAATTTCTTACAGCATTTTTAACCCTCCAACCGGCTAATGAAATCTGATTCTGCCGCTTTGAAAATGCGACTGGGATACGTAAAAGCCACTTCAAAAACAGCTGTCACTTAACGAGTGAAAGCAAAAAAATTCTGCAACGTGAAAACCGGTCTTTCACTGTGAAACTGTCACACGCTACTAAGGTCGGATGCACTGCACGACACTGAATTGGTGATTTGGTAAGTTGCTTGAAGCCGAATTATGTGCGCTGACAAAGAGAATGCTAGATTGCTTATGCATCATGGCCCCTCAGAATAATCTTTTGGTAACAATTAGTATAATGTAATTAGAACTTGTGGAATGTGATGTTTCTTTCAGTTAATATCAGTAAGAGATTAAAAATCAAAATTAATACACTTAACATACTTTTGAAATTGTGTATGTTGAATATTTTATTTTAATATAAATAATTCCAAAATATGTTACAACGAACAGTTTTTTCAAATTTATTGAGATTGAGAAATGAAACAGTTGTTAAGAAATATAGGAAGGAACACAAGAATCCTCAGTCTCCGATTGGTAAGAGGCATTGGTTACAAATCAATCTTCCGAGATGGGTCATGGTTTTTGGTTGGTTGGTTGGTTGGTTGGTTGGTTAGTTTTTATGGCGCAAGGGCCATGCCTGGCCAAAGAGTGCTAAACACAAGACAAGACAAGACACAGGACAGATTAAGTAAAAGTGAAAAATGAGAAAAGTGAAATCTGGCTGATTAAGTAAAAGTGAAAAATGAGAGTGATGGAAGGGCTAAAAGACAATGAAACAAACAGCATTAAAAACATGATACAATGTCTAAAATTCGGCTGATTCATTAAAACTGAAAAATGAGGATGATGGAAGAGCTAAAATCTAAATGCGTTTAAAAAAGTCAATTTCTTTTAAAAAGGAAAACACAGCGACAGTATCGCAGTGGTCATCCAGGACCCGCTGCAGAGTAGCGGCGTCCTCGGTCAACAAATGAGAATGAAAATAGTGAAAACGTACACCACGAAAACGAACACAGCTACACAAAAGATGAATGACAGTGAGTCGGCAATTGCATGTCTCACACATCGGCGCAGTGTCGCCACACAGCAAAAAGCGGTGAGTGAAACGACAATGCCCAATGCGGAGACGCGCAAGCACCACTTCCTCCCTGCGGTTCCGACGAGATGAGGAGTTCCAGATTTCGAGAATAGGTTTTATAGAATGCAGTTTATTTTCCACCTGTTGGTCCCACAGACCCTGCCACGTTCGTTTGATATGATCACGAACAAGAAATCGAAAATCGCGATGAAAGAGTGGCAAGGGTGTGACGACCAAAGAGGAAGCAGATCTAGCGGCCGCATCAGCACACTCGTTACCCGAGATTTCAACATGCCCAGGAATCCAGAAGAATTGAATCTGGACACCGGCCTCCAGCAAGGAACGAAGAAGCCTTCGTACGTTCAAAAGAAAAGGATGATTACAATAGTCCAGCGATGACAAAGACTGCAGGACACTTAAGGAATCCGCATAGACCATAGCACTATGATGAGAACTCGACTGAACATGAAGAAGTGCAAGATACACAGCATGCATCTCCGCCGAAAACACCGTGGCCTCAGCTGGGATCCGCGCTACTGACACGTCATCAACACAGACAGCTGCGGATCCAACGACTCCATGCATCTTGGAGCCATCAGTGAAAATGGGAGTGTATTCAGTTTTGAGGGCACGGTGCTCAGCGAAGAGCTGCTGGTACACTGACGCAGGGGTTGAGGATTTGTCAAAAGACGTAAAGGTGGTATCAACCATGACACCAAGTGGGTGCCATGGAGGATCCCCAAAGTCCCTGGTTGCTGCAACAAGTGATAAGTCGAGCCCTGCATCACGAGCTACGGCCGCCATACGAAGACCGAAGGTTGGAATGCACGAGGGCCGGTTCTCAAATAAACGAGCATGCTGAGGATGGAAAACTGCACTGTACAAAGGATGGTCTGGAAGAGACCGAAGTTTTAAGTAAAAGTGAACAGACAGCTGCAGACGGCGTAATTCAAGCGATGGTTCTGTTCGCATCAGCGTAAAGGCTGGGAATCGGAGATGTTCGAAATGCTCCCGTACAAACACGCAGCGCCTGATGATGAACAGCGTCCAAAGGCCGGAGAACGGAAGGACGAGCCGAGCCATACACGATACAGCCATAATCCAGTTTCGACCGAATTAAGGAGTGGTAAATGCAAAACAAAGAGATCCTGTCTGCACCCCACGAATAACAGTAACAGTTACGAATATCACATATTTATTTAATTAATTGTGAAAAAATTTGTGCATAAGAGTCACTGCGCATTTTTGTTTTTCGAGCATGCTCTGAGATTTTAAAAAATTGATGCCTATGAGCCAAATCACATATTTCTGCAAGAGAAACATGTCCAAGACAAATTTCATCATTCATTTTGTAAAGTTACAGTATATTAAAATTTAACGCATCGCCAAACATGCTTACCGAGAATGTAGTTCCAGATCAAATCATACACTTAAAATCCTGTTTTCTGAAATAAGTGAACCACTTAAAAATGTAATTATGATAGAAATATTTTAGCATTTTGTTTCCACAATTCTAAAATACATTTAAGTAACAATACATTTAATTAAAGTTTATAACCTACTATAAAATATTGGTAATTATCTTAAGATTTTGTTAATCGAGGGAGCACTTACAAGTACACCAAAATGGCATAACGCAACTGAGAAAAATAAAACGAATATGGATATATCATGATATGTCCAAAGACTAGTTTCATAGTGTATTTAAGGATTGTAATGATATCAGATGTATCAATAACCCACTTTCATAATCAAATGTATTCATCACAAGCAGAACCTGTGCTAAATTTCGCAAACAACGAAAATAAAAATGTTGAAAGTGAAACTAATTTCACCTCTTGAAGCTGTTACTCATGGGCAGAAATGTTATTTTACCAAGGGTAAACGAAATGGTGATTTTCCTATGTGAAAGCAATGTTGGGATTACCTGAAAAACTGTGCTCCCTAAACACAAAAAGTGTATACTACAATCCACACCTGTGCCAAAGTGACTTTCATTTTGAAAGAATGTAAATTAAGGTGACTGGAGAAACAGCCTAAGAGCACAAAATAGGGGTTACTGATTTCAGAGTACCCTGCCCTAAAAATCACTGCCCCTACGTTAGAAACGCACCTAGTGCGACCAAGATATTAATTCCCAAGACAATAGTGAACGCATTCCACGCGTGCAAACCAATTTAGGAAGTAGTCAGGGCAGTCGCGCCTGGTGCGGTCAAACTGCTTTCGGAGCAGTAGAGAGAGAATGAGTGTCACGTGGTTGAGCCGTTTTAGAAAGGGGTGACCTTGAACATGCACAGCATGTTCAAACCGCTCGGAGGGTTAATTATTTTAAATATAATTTATTTTTAGTTCAAATTAAGTATTTATAATTAATTGAACAATTAG
Source organism: Macrothele yani (assembly GCA_039090855.1). Classification (NCBI taxonomy): domain Eukaryota; kingdom Metazoa; phylum Arthropoda; class Arachnida; order Araneae; family Macrothelidae; genus Macrothele; species Macrothele yani. The sequence goes on along the minus strand of CM077020.1, from coordinate 2,783,802 downwards.
TTAATTTAAAACTGCTACAGAAGAACTGATGTAATTTAAATGAGTGATTTCTTTAATCGCTTGATTTAAATCTGAAAACTCTGCTAATGCTCCTACTCATGCCCAAGCACTGGGAGACAAATATTCTAAGCTTATTTATCTTTCTTCCAAAAAATTACTATGACAGCAAAATTTGAGAGACATTACATGATCCACAGTATGAATTCTTCAGGGTTCAAATTTGGAAATATATTTGGACATGCATAACAATTTAATACAAAGTATAAAGCGTTGATGTAAGGTCAGGTGATGCGTAACATCACAGCCTCTCCTTGACAAATGTCAACCCCGCCTTCTCGTGGTGCATCCTGTTCCCACTAAAGGGGCTCTGACGACCGCCAATAGCGGTATAACTATACCATCGGGATCAGAGGAAATGCTATCCCACACTCACCAACCCGCTTGGCCAGCGTGGTGAGTTATGGCCAAACACCTCCAAAATGACTCTACAACTTAAATCTTGGCCCTCAGTCTCCGGCAGCTGGAATGTACCTGGCCAAGGCAGCGGCCAGTGCGACATGAAGGCAGAGGGTGCTAAGAATCCCCGGAGGACCGGACTAGGCTGCCATCTGATGCTGACCTTGGCAACGTACAATGGACGCTCCCTATCTTCTGATTCAAGGCTTCTTGAATTGGAAGAGGAACTACAAAGGATCAAGTGGAACATCGTCAGACTAAGTGAGGTAAGGAGAAAAGGAGAAGATCTCATTGAACTGAAAAGTGGACATCTCTTCTACTATCGTGGGACAGATACTGGCAGAACTAGTGGTGTTGGATTTATAATAAACAAGAAACTGAAGGATAAAGTTGTAGAAGTTGAAAGTTCCTCTGACAGAGCTGTACGACTCGTTATCCAACTCTCGAGAAGATACCAAGGCTCAGATTATTCAAACTTATGCACCCACCACAAGTCATCCTGAGAAGAAATTGAAGAATTTTATGAGGAAATTCTTCATCTAAATAATAAAGGTAAGCAGCACTTGAAGATAATTATGGGAGATTTCAATGCAAAAATAGGGCAACGGCAACAGAATGAAACTTCAGTAGGTAAATTCGGTCACGGCAACAGAAACCAGCGTGGAAATACTCTCGTTGAGTTTGCAGAGGCAGAAGGATTTTTCATCTTGAACTCCTTTTTCAAGAAAAAGCCACACAGGAAATGGACATGGAGACATCCAATTGGAACGACAAGTGAAATTGATTTTATTGTGTGTAACAAAAAATTCGTCATCGAAGACTGCAGTGTGCTGAACAAGTTCAACACAGGTAGTGACCATAGATTGGTGAGATGTAAGATGCACCTCAACACTAAACTGGAACGTGGCAAGCTCATAAGACAAACAAAATGTATTGACATAACCAACCTTAAAAAACACCATAATACTTTCAAGTTGGAACTGAAGAACAGATTCTCTGCTTTAGAAAGCCTAACATCGGAAGAAGTGGATATTTCGGAAGTTAACAGAAAAGTAACCAAAGCTCTAATGGAAACAGCAACAAAATTAGCTGGGTCTAAGAACAAGTTGCATGTGAACAAATTATCAGGAAAAACCAAAATGTTGATGCAAAAAAGAAGAGAGATGAGGACAACTAAAGAAGATGTGACTTCCAAAGTGGAATATATAGAGCTATGCAAGACAACACGAAAAAGTATCACTGAAGACGTAAGGAAATTCAACTGTGAGCTAGTGAGGAAAGCAATTGAAAACAACCAAAGCCTTAAGATAGCAAAGGGACATCTCAGTAAGGGAAGAAAACAGATTATGGCTCTGAGAAAAGAAGATGGTTCTATAACAAGAAATAGAGGCGAAATTTTGACAAGAGTGAAAGATTTCTACTCCAAATTATATGAAAAGGATGATACATGTACTCCAGACATCATGAAAGGTACCAGAGTTCTTCCAGTCCTCCCAGCAGAAGTTGCTCATGCAATCAAGAACATGAAGCGGGGGAAAGCTCCAGGAGAAGATGGAATTACTATAGACATCATACAAGAAGCAAGTGGAGAAATCGAAACAGTACTCGCCCAAATTTTCACTCGATGCCTTAATGAAGGGAAGATTCCTGAGGATTGGAACAATGCTACAATGATCCTGCTACATAAAAAAGGTGACATTGAGGATCTCAGGAACTACAGACCTATCAGCCTCCTATCAGTGGTTTATAAAATCTTCACTAAAGTTCTTTCACACCGCTTGAAGGTAACACTGGACATGGCTCAACCGAGAGAACAAGCTGGATTCAGGAGTGGCTACAGCACAATAGATCATATCCACGTACTGAGAGAACTAATTGAAAGAGCGAGGGAATATGAACTTCCATTGTGCATGGCTTTTATCGATTATGAAAAAGCCTTTGATTCAGTGAAACCATCAGCAGTTACCACGGCTCTGAAATCCTGCGGTATTGAAGATGCATACATTAATATTATTAATAACATCTATGAAAATGCAAGTGCAAAGATTCGGCTGTTTGAAAATACAACACACATAAAAATTGGAAAGGGAGTGAGACAAGGTGACACCATATCTCCGAAGCTCTTTAATGCCACATTGGAAAATGTCTTTCAATCACTGAACTGGGAAAACAAAGGGATAAAGATTAATGGAGATTACCTAACCCACCTTCGTTTTGCTGATGACGTAGTCATTTTTGCAACTACCCCATCAGAGCTGCAGAGTATGATCCAGGAACTTGCTGACAAGAGTAAAGAAGTGGGATTAAAAATGAACTTTCAGAAGACAAAAGTGATGTTCAATGCTTTTACAAGAAATGAAGATTTATCGATTGATGGAGAAAAACTGGAGATAACAGATACGTATGTTTATCTTGGACAGCAGATATCAAGTGAGGGTCACATTGATGAAGAAATTAATCGGCGTACAAAACTTGCCTGGAGAGCTTTTGGAAGAAACAGCATAATTTTCAAGAGCAATATGCCATTATGTCTTAAAAGAAAAGTGTTTGATCAATGCATCCTTCCAGTGCTTACGTATGGTGCAGAGACGTGGACCTTAACTAAAAGAGACATACAAAGGCTGCAGACAACTCAAAGAAGCATGGAGAGGTGCATGCTTGGTATAACCAGGAGAGATAAGAAGAGAAACTCGTGGATCCGAAAAATGACGAGAGTGGAAGACATCATGATCAGGGTTAAATCCCTGAAATGGCAATGGGCTGGACATACTGCCAGAAGGACAGACCATCGATGGACAGCCGAAATTTTAAATTGGATTCCAAGGGACAGGAAAAGACCCAGAAAAAGACCACATGGGAGATGGGTGGATGAAATTCGTAAATATGCGGGAGTGACATGGAGGAGACTGGCACAAGACAGACCGTTGTGGAGGAAACTTGGGGAGACCTTCGTCCAGCAGTGGATTGATAATGGTTGACAATGATGATGATGATGATAAAGCGTTGATGATGCATACATTAATATTATTGAAGATGCATACATTAATATTATTAATAACATCTATGAAAATGCAAATGCAAAGATTAGGCTGTTTGAAAATACAACACACGTAAAAATTGGAAAGGGAGTGAGACAAGGTGACACCATATCTCCGAAGCTCTTTAATGCCACATTGGAGGGTGTTTTTCAGTCGCTGAGCTGGGAAAACAAGGGGATAAAGATTAATGGAGATTATCTAACCCACCTTCGTTTTGCTGATGACGTAGTCATTTTTGCAACTACCCCATCAGAGCTGCAGAGTATGATCGAGCAACTTGCTGACAAGAGTAAAGAAGTGGGATTAAAAATGAACTTTCAGAAGACAAAAGTGATGTTCAATGCTTTTACAAGAAATGAAGATTTATCGATTGATGGAGAAAAGCTGGAGATAACAGACACGTATGTTTATCTTGGACAGCAGATATCAAGTGAGGGTCACATTGATGAAGAAATTAATTGGCGTACAAAACTTGCCTGGAGAGCTTTTGGAAGAAACAGCATAATTTTCAAGAGCAATATGCCATTATGTCTTAAAAGAAAAGTGTTTGATCAATGCATCCTTCCAGTGCTTACGTATGGTGCAGAGACGTGGACCTTAGCTAAAAGAGACATACAAAGGCTGCAGACAACTCAAAGAAGCATGGAGAGGTGCATGCTTGGTGTAACCAGGAGAGATAAGAAGAGGAACTCGTGGATCCGAAAAATGACAAGAGTGGAAGACATCATGATCAGAGTTAAATCCCTGAAATGGCAATGGGCTAGACATACTGCCAGAAGGACAGATCATCGATGGACAGCCGAAATTTTAGAATTTTAGATTGGATTCCAAGGGACAGGAAAAGACCCAGAAGAAGACCACATGGGAGATGGGTGGATGAAATTCGAAAGTATGCAGGGGTGACATGGAGGAGACTGGCACAAGACAGACCGTTGTGGAGGAAACTTGGGGAGACCTTCGTCCAGCAGTGGATTGATAATGGTTGACAATGATGATGATAAAGCGTTGATGACATTTCAATTCACAAATAAATTTCCATAGAGTTTTAAATTACAATACTACCATAAATTCAGTATTATTTTATCTGACATACAGCCTTGATAAAGCATGTTCAACGTTATGGAGAAATGACATGACTAAATGCATGTGTAACAGACAATACCAAAATACTGTAAGCACATTAAATGTTCCATTATATTTTATTACTCTTTAATCCATCTGCTTTACTCTCTCCCTCATGCTACTTTATACATACCTTGTATAAAAATCCACCCATTTCTGATATTCCAATTTTTGAAGCCTTCTTGAAACATGCCAGATAATCACTTGTTAAAATAAAAAATCTCTCCTTCCACCGGCTAAAAAACTTATCTCTCTGTTGCCAAAGTGTTCCTTTTTTCAGAGTTACAGAATCTGTTCTGGGCTCTTTAGGCAAGGAATCTTGCTTGGTAGAAATCATACTCATGAATCGCTAGCTATTCATCAGTTGCCTAAAATAGAAAAGAAATGGAAGATATTAGCGTAATAGCTTTTCATGTTGTAACAGCTTTCATAAATGTTACTTAATTTCTAAATCGTGAAAGTAAGATTTCAGACAATGGATGGGATGGATTGTAAGAGAATGGGTGGGATTTAGGGTAAAAAGATGAACAGCATAATTTATTACAGTTGCACATCATGAAGCACACCAAAACATGCCCTGAAGCCAAGAGCTCTAAATTCTTAAAAAAGTAGTGAAAAGCACAATTAGTATCTTTATAACAAAATGGGCTATCTGTGTGTTAATTGGTTACCTACAGAAAAACTACTATATGTAGAGGTTTGAATTTTGGCTGTCATAAACTAGCACAAGTGTCTGCGTGCGTGTGTACTTCGGAGCCCTTTTTTCAATAAAGATTTCTGGTATTTTAAAGGAACAGTAAACTTAAAAAAAGGTTCTCGAAAATAAAAATTTTTGCTGCCGTGTTATGTGGGTGACTGGGGAATGCTCATAGAGCCAAAATTTGTTTCCCTATGGCCATTGGGAGCTGAGTAAACAGGCAACAAAGTTTCTAGTGATGACGTCACACTAGACCAGGGATGGCGAACCTTTTCTGACTAGTGTGCCACTTATAGTTTGCTTTACTGCTTTCAAGTGTCGAGTGTGCCACTTATAGTTTGTTTTACTGCTTTCAAGTGTCGAGTGTGCCACTTATAGTTTGCTTTACTGCTTTCAAGTGTCAAGTGTGCCACTTATAGCTTGTTTTACTGCTTTCAAGTGTCGAGTGTGCCACTTATAGTTTGCTTTACTGCTTTCAAGTGTCAAGTGTGCCACTTATAGTTTGTTTTACTGCTTTCAAGTGTCGAGTGTGCCACTTATAGTTTGCTTTACTGCTTTCTCAAGTGTGCCACTTATAGTTTGTTTTACTGCTTTCAAGTGTCGAGTGTGCCACTTATAGTTTGTTTTACTGCTTTCAAGTGTCGAGTGTGCCACTTATAGTTTGTTTTACTGCTTTCAAGTGTCGAGTGTGCCACTTATAGTTTGCTTTACTGCTTTCAAGTGTCAAGTGTGCCACTTATAGTTTGTTTTACTGCTTTCAAGTGTCGAGTGTGCCACTTATAGTTTGTTTTACTGCTTTCAAGTGTCGAGTGTGCCACTTATAGTTTGCTTTACTGCTTTCAAGTGTCAAGTGTGCCACTTATAGTTTGTTTTACTGCTTTCAAGTGTCGAGTGTGCCACTTATAGTTTGCTTTACTGCTTTCAAGTGTCGAGTGTGCCACTTATAGTTTGCTTTACTGCTTTCAAGTGTCGAGTGTGCCACTTATAGTTTGCTTTACTGCTTTTAAGTGTTGAGTGTGCCAAATCTTGTTTGCGTTTTTTTTTTTTTTAAATTAAAATTAGTGTAAAACTTGTTGCTGAACGCTACTAGCCAAGGTATTTATGTTCAGTTCATAACCTATTGTCTTTAGGTTATGGGCACCATCAGTAGTCATAGATACTATTTTATTTAAGTCAATCGCCATTTTTACTACAAATTCCTGCTTCACTTCACTTAACACATTGTATCTTTCCCTGCAATTATAGTTGGCAAACTCAGCAAAATCAATTCCTCCCTCCTCCCATTACATTTGCACAAGGAAATCTAACAAAAATATCTAACCTTGCTTGTGACGTCACGTCAGTGCTTTAATCAAGACATATTGAAACATATCCGCGTTGTCCAAAAGATTTAATATGACCTGTAACATCTTCACTCATTCTTGTTATTCTATCTTTAAGAGAGTTCTTTCTGGCTGGCATTTCCTTCATTCTATTCACAATTTGTTGCTTGTTGGGAAAATCTTTCAATAATGTGTCAGACTTGGCTAAGAAAGCCACCTTCAAAAAATCACCATCACAAAGTAGCTTCCTATGCTGTGCAATACAGCAAAACAGATGAAAACTAGCCGCAGTGATATTCCTTGTCCTGAAAGAAGATACGGAATAATTTGATTGTTTTTCATATTGTTTCACTTTTTGTGAAATGTACTCCCTTCTTTCTTCATTTGACATGGAACAAACATTTCTATGATTCCTCTCAAAATGACGCTATACATTGAATTTGTGGAGCACTACTGTTTCCGTACACAGGCAACAGAAAGCTTAATTGTTTTTCTCAATGAATCCGAACTCCGATGTCTACTGTCCTTGAAATACTCGGCCACTATCTTTGTCAAGTTTCTGTTTTTTTTGTTTTTTTTGGCACCAAAAACATGTTTGCATGGCCCGGATAGAAAAACAACAGAAAAGGAACAATTACAGCAGATAAAAGAAATAAGCAGCAGTTACAAACAAATGTCTTGGTGATATCCGTGTGTGCAGATTGCTGTATGCTGATGACACTGTCCTGTTGGCAGAGAGCAAAAGTGAGTTGCAGAGTATGTTGACTCGGATGCACGAAGTTTGCACGAAATTCAAACTGAGTATAAATAAGGGAAAAACCAAAGTTATGGTGTTTGAGAGAGGAATGGGTAGCACTGAATGTAATGTAAGTATAAATGGCACTGTGATTGACCAGGTGAGTGAGTTTGTGTATTTAGGAAGCATGTTTGACAGAGAGAACAAGTTGGATGGTGAAATCAGTCGGCGAGTAAATTCTTCTTTGAAAGTCATAGCTGCTCTGGAAGGTTTTCACAGGAATGATGGGTTCTCTAGAGAGTCCCGCATGGCTGTGTATGAAACAGTAATTTTTCCTACTCTGATGTATGGCAGTGAAACCTGGGTACTGCAGAAGAAGCATAGGAGTCGTTTGTGTGCTGGAGAAATGCGTTACTTACGTGGGGTTTGTGGCAAGACACGATCTGATTGTGTGAGGAATGAAGATGTATTGCAGTTGTGTGATGTAAAGCAAAATATTGTTAGCAAGGTGGAGACCAATATGCTTTGGTGGTTTGGCCATGTTGAAAGAATGAGTGATGAAATGCTTACTAAGAAAATCTTTTCAGCCCAAGTGGCAGGAAGGAAAGGCAGAGGAAGGCCAAGGAAGACATGGGTGGATCAGATTCAGGAGTGTCTGCATGAGAAAAAGATTATGAGTATGAAGTATAAAAGATCTTGTGTACGGCGGGTAATGGATATCAGTGAAGCACGAGTTGTATGTCAAGATCGCTGTAAATGGCGAAGTTTGATACGACAACAATAAGTAAAAATATCTGAAAGTTTGTATTTCTTTTTGGAGCTAACCTCTGAATCTCAGAGAACAGCTTAGTGATATGTATGTATGTACAAACAAATCAACATTCTTTGACAAATTGAAGCTCTGGACTGGCTTCGCAGTGTTGCCAAGTTGTAAATTTTGAAATATCTCCATCCATTGTTCAAGGTTACTTTCTGTTCTCACAGGAACTCGCTGTTTCACGCACGTCTTCCTATCAGATTGGTTTTCTTTCCCTCCTGCAAAGGTAAAGGAGAAGCAGGAGAGATGGGAGCTTGAGCTGAAGCAGGTGCGGACGTCTTGTGGTGGAAGTCCGTAGGAGCAGAATGATAAAATAATGGTGTGCATGTGATACTTAACTTTTGGGAATTAATGCATAAGGTGATAAAATGAGGTGAGGTTGATTTATTTACTACCTCTTTGGAGGACACTTCTTGGCTAGATTAATTTTCTTGTCAAAGCTCAGTTATTTGCAAGAAAACACTACAGACATGCTGTTGAAAAATTCTCTCTAAAAGAACTAAATTTTCATTTAATGTTAATTTTTTCATATTGGTGTGCCACCCAAATCATGTTCATGTGCCATAGGTTCGCCATCCCTGCACTAGACAAACCATGAGACAAGCGGTCAAGCCCATCTCCCACGCCAGCGGCATCTGTGTACTCGGCACGATAGAAGTTGTGAAGGAAAGTATGAGGTAATTAGTGTCACGAATTTCTCTCCTTGTGTTGCACGTGTCCTGTTTGTTAGTCATCTGTTCTGACATGGTCTCGTGTTGTGTTGTCGGTTGTTCAAATACAACAAATAAATGCAAAACCAGTCTGTGAGTTTCCATAAATTTCCTGACAGAAACAAATCTCCAGAGCATTATAAAGTATGGATAGCCAAAATTAAAAGAGTTAGTTTTACACCTAGTAATTATAGTGCTGTGTGTTCCGTCCATTTTAAAAAAGAAGATTATGAATTGTCATCTGTTTTGCAGAGGGAATTACTGGCAAGTAGTTCATCTAAAAGAATTCTAAAAAAAAACTGCTGTACCATCACTTGTGCTCAGCACACTATCAAGTTGTGGCATTCCACACAAGAGGAAAAAAATCCTGTTACATTAGAAGCAAGGAAATCCAAGAAATAATAGTAGGCAGCACCTTAGAGTTCAATGCGACTACTTATGACTCGGCAGTTTCTCTTGCAGTCATTGAATCTCCAGTTGAAGCAGAAGAGCGCTGCTGCACTTTTAGTGTTGCTGTCCAATGTGAGATGGGAAATGAAACATACATAGCAGCAGAAAAAGCTTTAATTTCTTTGGAAGAAAACAGTTGCCATACGGACACTTCAACTGACACAGAATTGGTTAGTGACGATGATTCACAAGGCAGTTATGATATAGAAAAAAATGAACACCACCACTGCATCAAAACTAGATCTGAAAATGTAAAATGTAGTGAAGCACTATTTCTCGTATTTTTCGACGCAATTTTGAAGTTATTTCATTTGTGTCATATATGTGGTAAAAATGTTATTGATGTTGCAACTAAAACAAAAGGAACAATGTTAATTGAATTACTTCGAAATGTGTAAACACACACGTTTATGTTTGGCGCTCTCAGAACATCTGCAATCGATATGCCTTAGGCAACATCAAACTTTCTGCTGCAATTTATACAACTGGAATGAATTTTAAGTGGTTTATGGATTTTGCTGAAACCCTTGGTATACAATCACTCAGTAGTACTACTTTATACAAAGTGGTGAAATTTTTAGTTAGGCCAATAATCATGCTTACGTGGCACAGTATGAAAAAACAAATTACTGATGATTTAAAATTATTCGATTCCGAAATTTGGGTGAGCGGAGATGGACAGTTTGATTCGCCAGGTTTTTGCGCCAAATACTGTACATATTCCATTATGGATATTCGCAAGGCATATATATTGTTTGCATTATCATCCAAAAAGGTGTTTTTGACGGGGACTTAGAAAAGAATGCGTGCGATTTATTACTCTCAGGCCTCTATGAAGAAATAAAGATATCGTTTTTTTATCAGATAGACATAGAAGCATTCGTGCCCTAATGAAGAAAAAATATCCCCAAATTGATCATCAGTTTGATGTGTGGCACATGGCCAAAAGTTTGACTAAAAATCTAAAAGCTGCTGAAAAGAAAGCTCCTTTACTAGAAGCCTGGCGGTCCAGTATAATCAACCATTTATGGTGGTTAGCTCAAACGTGTAATGGAGATGCTGAGCTGTTAGTAGAAAAATTTCTATCTGTGACTAACCATATCACTAACCAACAAATGTGGACTGGCAACAAGCACTTCCATGAATGTGCACAAGGACCTTTGAACGAAGATGACTCTAAAGACATAGCGTGGTTACCTCCGTGTTCTAACGACGTTTCTGTTTTGAAGTTCGTGGTTGCAAAAAAACCGTTTCTGAAAGATGTAGCAAAAATAAATAAATATTGCCATACCGATGCTTTAGAGAGCTATCACCGCGAAAGGCTGAAATACCTACCAAAATGAAATCACTTTTCATACAATGGAATGGTGTTGTGCAGTATGTTAGCAGCATTAGACCACAACTCTAATGTTGGCCTTTAAAAATGGGTGAATCTCAAAAATTTTCAAAATCCTCCCCCAAAAATGGGTGTATACGTCCAAGTATGATGAAAAGTGTAATGAATGGTGCCTCAAATTGATAAAAACTATTTCTGAATATGCTAGTGGAAGTTTTCAGATTCCACAGTATGAAGATACATTTCACTATATGGACACACCGAAGTCCATAGCTACCCAGCATAGGTCATCTATGGAAGAAAATCATTACCATTATATCTGCAGATTCTAATGATGAAAGTAGAAATAATATTTCACCATTCAGTTTTGATGTTGCAGAACCACCCTAGGTCACATGTAAATTTTGCAGGGGAACATTTTTGCACTAACTCATTGCTTTTGAATGTACAACTTTGAGCTACAGTATTCTAGTAATATCATAAAGAATTTAGATTAAACGTTTTGGCTTTTCATTTTTATCAAATTGTTATTTTTGTACCTTTATAGCGACGTCCTCTGCTGACTAAATCTAGGCTGTAATGCAATTTGTACTTTAGCAGGGGTCTAATCAATGAAGTGGCAGAGGATTTCCCCCTTTCCTGAAGATGTAGTCCCACCTCATCGGCCTTATATCAGTCTCACCTGTTTTTAAAAAAAATTCAGAATTTTAAATATACCTATCTGTGCTGCATACATTTTTACTTTCGTCCTGCCTGTTTATCTCACTGTTATTTCTAGAGCTATATATCATGTTCAACTATTGCAGTATTTTTATTTTCATGGGCAGAGAAGGGTCATTAACGGCTTTGCACTTGGGCTACGAGAAATACTCATAAAGTTGTTTCTCCCATGACAATAGGAGAAACTAAAAAAAAAAAAATATGCACTTATTTCAATAAAAAATAACTTTATATACCCATATATAGACAACAGCTGACAAATCTTTAGTGACAGTGGAAGTTAATCAAAATAGTTTGGGTCATTTCCACGGCAACAAACAAAACCCGAATACTGTTCATTAGATTCAGGAAAACATTCTCTAATTTTACTCACAACACAGGAAGGGCTTACTTTTCTGATTTTTTGCCCTACAGGTATTCAGGCATTCACCTAATATACGAATTGTTTGTATGCAACGTGTCTCCACAGTTTGTTACATACAAGTTCATATTTTTCTTCTTGTTTTTTTCTGCCCAAAGAATCATTTAATAATGACTTGCCTGTAAGGTGTGGATGTTTAAAACAACACTGTTGAATGATTTGTGGTTTATTATACATTGGGCACTACCTTTTATTTTCATCATCTGGTCACTCTCGTTGCAACACAAACACTCAGCATCTGTTGACATTCTCTCGCAGTTATCACATTGGCACCAGTCAAGATTACCTTTTCTACCCTCGAATTTGTTTTCACATTCCTTGTTAAACATTCGTACTGCACTAGCACAATATCGTGGTTCAAATGAATAAGGATTTACACCAGCCATTTTACAGATTGATGGGATTGACTGCGCTGCACAGAATGGAAGAGAGTAGAATTTTAAAATATCCGGATTATGACAGCATGAGTTTAATCTAGGAAGAGAGTACACTTTTCTTTTTTTACTTTATAGGTTTGAAAAAAAAATAACCATTGGTTTTGTAACTCCTATCAAACAGAATTGTGTGATATTTACAGATTTTCATTTTCTAAAACAAAATACATGTGTTCTAAATTTTGTCATGTTAGGGGCGATTATTTTTTTCAGAGATATAAGATTGGAATTAAAACCCCGGTTCCAACTTTTTGTGCCATAGCTACGCCACAAAGGCAGCAGGGGACGAGACGGGGAGGAAATCGCCGACGAAGATGTAAAAGACAGCGTTGGTCTTGTTCCTGTGAAATTTTTTTTTTTTTTTTTTTTTGATTGGAGGTTTAACGACCACCGTGAGCAACTCAATGGGCTATAAGCAGTTGCCCGTCCCCAATTTAGGGTCACTGGTTCCAGGGAAGGGAGAAAGCCAGTGCCGTAAGACAAACACAACATCCATGCCTGACCGGGATTCGAACCCGGACCCCTTACGGACGAATGATCAGAAGCCAACGCCTTAGACCACTGTGCCACCAGGGTTCCTGTGAAAAACATTGTGTTAGTTTACTGCAGGAGAGAGAGGGTTTTCACAGATTGTTTTTGTAAAGGAATAACTAGAGAACCTCTATTTGGTAAGGCGGGGAAGGGGAACAGGAAGGGAAGACAGAACTATAAAATCAGCGCCATTTGGAAGTATAAAGGATGCCGCTAAAGGTGTCAGATTTAGTAAAACTTTTAACGCTGTGCAAGGCATCGATCCGCCTATGAGAAATGGTGGGGAGGAAGAGGGAAGGAGGCCCAGAGGAGAGAGATGACGTTCGTAACTAAAATCTAAACCTTTATTTCTTGATGGTAGACTTTTCAGTTGATCTCGACTTTCCCAGCTGACCAGCTTGATCGGATAACTCGGTAGCTGGTATTTTTTCCTCTGCAAATTGCATCTCTTTAAGCTCTTGCTGTTTTACTATAGCAGTTTTAGTTGCATTTTTTTTCAAGTGTCAATAAATTTAGTATTAGTGATTCGCTATGAGCAGCAATATATAGAGGGGGGGGGGGGTTACTATCAACTATCAAACATTCCGTGATGCAAATTTCACGGAATTCCCATGTATTGCAAAATCTTCAAAAAATGAAAAATACGCATTTTGCACTACGTGTCGATGTAATTTCAGCATTTCGCGTGGTGGAAAGAATATTACTAATCATATTTTTAGTGCCAAGCAGAAATCTAATGTTGACTGTGTGGGAAAAAAATACGAAATTAACTTCCTTTGTTAAAGGTTATTATGAACTGGATGCGATTCGCGCAAAATGTTCACTTCGTTTTTAGTTGAGCATAATTTACCAATTAGTGTCCCTCAGTCACTCATTTATTTCATTTGACTGTCTCATCGTCTGTCACTCGATAAAATAAACCTAGTATGAAAATGGCTCGTTTTTCAAAACATTTTAGTTTGTTCCGTAACGGCGTGGGATACAATCCTATTGGATTTGGGGGTCAAAGAAAGGGTGGAACTTCCATTAAAATACATTTTTATCTCTTTACAGATCACAATGATAGCATAGTAATGAGAAATTATGCATAGATTCTATTGTAATCGAAATAAACGTGCCGATAAATTCAAACATCTGTAGTCATATCAATTAAAAGTCCATACTTGATTTAGGCAACATATCGTTTTTTAATCGATATGTTCAGTACATTTAATCAATATGCGCGACAAATAATTTCATCGAATATATCGATTAATTTTTTTATGGATTTTGGTTTCTGAAAGTTCGCAGGTATGCGCTAAGGAGTGGCGAGTGGGTTTGTATTTTTTGGCGAGTGCATTTGATCTCGAGATTTCTCCCCTGGGTAATGTACCTTAATAAATTTATCCTCTATAATTCCTATTAAGTATTTATGATCATTAACTACAAAAGTAAAATTTTAGGAAAACCTGGACAACTTGGTACATATGCCAAATCGTGTATTTTTTGTTAGAACTGGAAAAACACTGAGCCCCTTTTCAGTTGCCAAATAAAACTCACTATAACTTGACAGCTCTTAAATGATGCTTTTTGAATTTACTGTTGCAAGATTTCCCCCTTAATTATGCAGAGACACTGTTATGTACCCTTTGATTATGTGAATACTTGTAAATAGTTAAGCAAACAATTGTTAATAATTATAAGAGTTTTAAATACCTTTGGAACACCCAGAGAATGTAGTAGGGAATTCCAGGAGGAAGGCACAGAAGAACAAAATAGACTTGTGAAAATGTCATAATTGTCATTGACCATCGCCCATGGATTGATAGTGGAATTCCCTAGTCAAGAACAAAACCATAAACAAGTTGTACACCCTGAACCATAGGCTTTGGAAAAGAGGCTGATTTGACAGTGTGAAAAGACAACTAAAGTTAGAAGTGCCAGTTTTGGGGGGAGGGAAATGCAGAACGAGACACTTGCAGCATGCGTCATATTCAGTGATACACTCACTTTGCTAACAAAACCCAGAGCCAACAATGCTGCAGAAAAACAGAAGATGAACAGAAAGTCGGTTACATACTGGTGGCAGAGTGAGATGGTCAATTCTTGCTGAAGTAAGACTAGAGCATAATGGGTGGGTGGTTCCTAATCCACTATGTGAAAGCCAAGACAATGAAAAAGAGAGCCACAAAAAATCAAATAAAAGCTTGTTTAGAGACAAGATATAGAGAAAAGTACAGTATTTTTTGGCTTATAGGTCGATATGAAGTTTATGTTGAATGGGTTAAATTTCTCAATATCTTTATCTTCATTCAGAGATAAACCAGTCCTGAGTATAAGATGAGGCAAGCACAAATACAGCTAATATTCTGAAATCCTGTAACCATACTTTTGTTTCAACAAATACTAATGTTTCATCATACTAATGCATGATGAAACAGTAACCATGCTAATGTTTCAGCAAATATTAAAAGAAAGAGAAAGTGAGAGAATTTTGGCATTTTCTTTTCAGCAAAAAGTTGAGTTTCATAACTTTTTTTTCTTATGAACTGACATTACTGCATTTCTTTCATCCAACCGACCAGTAGAAGCTGCCACACAAAGGCAAAAAGCAACAAACAAACTAGGTCACACAAGTGTGCCAAATCAGACAGATGCTTGCAGCATGAGTTATCGTTCGCTGCTTTCTCACGAAGTCCAACTGAAATCAGAAACCAAAAGAGCTTTTGTTTTCAATTGGAAACATAAAATAAATTAAGATCAGCATAATAAATGGAAGCAATAGTTGATTTTGATTTAGTTGAAATATACAATTCATACATACATCATTAAGCTGTTCTCCGAGATTCAGAGGTTAGCTCCTTAAAGAAAGACCATGTGCTAAGTACACATTTAACTGATGGAACTAGAATTTACTTACTGTTGGTGTATCAAATGTCTCCATTTACAATGACCTCTGCACACCACTAGAGCTTCATTAACATCCATCACACGCCGCACACAAGACCTTTTGTACTTCATACTCATAATCTTTTTCTCAAGAAGACATTCCTGAATCAGGTCCTCACGTGATTTCCTTGGCCTTCCTCTACTTTTCTTTCCAGCCACTTGGGCTGAAAAAGTTCTCTTAGTCAGCATCTCATCACTCATTTTTTTTAACATGACCAAACCACCTAAGAATATGTCTCCCATCTTACTAACAACATTTTGCCTCTCATTACACATCCACAACACCTCTTCATTCCTCACATGATCAGCACATCTTACCACAAACCTCACATAAGTAACACATCTCCCCAGCACACAAACCACTCCTATGTCTTTTCTGCAGTACACAGGTTTCACTGCCGTATATTAGAGCAGGAACAATTACACTTTCATACACAGCTATACAGGACTCTCTTGAGAACCCATCATTCCTGTGAAAACCTTCCAAAGCAGCTATGACTTTCAATGAAGAATTCACTCTCCTACTAATTTCACCATCCAATGTGTTCTCTCAATCAAACATGCTTCCTAAATACACAAACTCATTTGCCTGGTCAATCACTATGCCATTTCAGACTTATATTACATTCAGTACTACCAGTTCCTTTCTCAAAAACCATGACTTTGGTTTTTCTCTTATTTATACTCAGTTTGAATTTCATGCAAGCTTCGTACATAAGGGACAACATACTCTGCAACTCACTTCTGCTCTCTGCCAACAGGACGGTGTCATCAGCATACATCAATCTGCACACACAGATATCACCAAGACATAAACTAGTATTATCTATTTTGGCACTATGCATGCATGCATCCATAAATACATTAAACAGTCATGGTGACATTACACACCCTTGTCTTACTCCTGCACCAATAGAGAACCATTTCGATAAAACACCACTTACTCGTACACATGCTCTACTACTAACATACATGGCTTTCACACTATTAAGTAGATTCCCAGTAATACAATATTCGTTCAGTACCTTCCACAGAAGAGTCCTATTTACTTTGTCATAAGTTTTCTCTAAATCTGTGAAGGCCACAAATACTTTTTTACCAGCAGACAGATACTTTTCAATCATCATGCATAAAGCAAACATTTTATTAGTGCAGCCCTTACCAGGCATAAATAAAACTACTCTATACATCCCACACTTTCTCTGATGTAAGACCTCATACCTTATCAATAATGACCTTCCCACACACTTCCTGGCACACCCAGCAAACTGATACCACAATAGTTCTTGCAGTCAGTCTGATCACCTTTTCCTTTATACAAGGGAACAATGATAGCATCCCTCTAATCCCGAGGGACCATTCCTAACTCCCAACATAACTGGCAAATTTCAGTTAAGCAGTCAATCACAGAGTCACCACCATATTTTAGCATCTCAGCAGATTTGCCATCTACTCCCAAAGCCTTACCATTCTGAGGAGATTTTAGAACTTTAACCCACATCTTCTCTTGAGATCCCACCAGTGCTTCCGTCTCTCACCATGACATTGTCCGCCTCCACACCAGAATCATTCCCGCTTCCATGACCCAATAAATCACAGCAGTACTCACCCCATCTTTCACTTAACTCATTGGGCTCCAATATCATTTCCTTGATCCTATTCTTTATGCAACTTAGAATTTTATTTCTCCTCTTTTTCCTATGTCTTACATACTTCCAGAATGTTTTTCTATCTTTCCAAAAAGCTGAACAGTGCTGTTACTCCTTTTCCTTACTATCTTTTGCCTTACTTTTGGCGAACCAGCTTTGCTGACTCATGTTCTTACAGCGATATTCATCCTCAGAAACTCTACCTTACAACATCCCCATGTATGCTTCCTTCTTTCTCTTTACTGCTTCTTTAACCTCCCTGTTCCACCAAACATCACCTTTAAAGTTACCCACTGTTGCAGTACCACAGACCTCTTCAGTGGCAGTAAATACACAGTTCTAAAAACATATTCACTTCTTTTATACATCCCTCTCACATGCCCTCAACTCATTCAGACGTTCACTGAGTAAATCAGAGTAATGCTGATGTTCTTCAGACAGCCTTTCAACCTTTATTCTTTTCACCACAGGCATCCTCATATACCTCCTTCTCCAACCAACATTCAGTTTCACCCATGACACGTAACAGGTGATGATCAGAGCCAACATCTGCACCTCTCATCACACGGGTATCAACTAAGTGTCAGACGCTGATCATAAACAACAAAACCTATTACACACTTTAATCTGAGAGTATGATTTTCCCGTGTGTATGTGTGGATATACTTGTGGTTGAAAAACGTATCAGATACCCGTAATCCTTTTTCAATGCAGACAGGGGTGCTTATTCTGTGGAATCAAATTTCCTTGATTGAAAAGTATCTGTCTGCTGGTAAAAAAAGTGTTTGCACCAAAGCCAAATTTCCTGAAATTAACGTAGATCAATACTTTTCCAAAAAAAAAAAAAAAAATCAGAATATATGACATTCATAATTTATTCCCAAATTCTGATATTTTTTTAAAGAACAGTGGCCTTTATAAAATTTCTAGTGTTTGACCCTTTAAAGCTACAATACTTATAAAAAGTAAAATACTGAGAAAAAAATAAAACAGCAACTTACATAATTGATGCCTACCTGCCTATGTCAACGATGTATTTTCTTGTGCAGAAAAGACTATGAAATGCATATGACGTTTGTTCAGTTTATACTTTAAATGATTTGTATATTCATGTAATAAGTCATTGCCTCTATAAATTCACAGTGAAGTTTTTGGTCAAGTAAAGCTATGGAATAAACTAGTAGTTGCAGTTGAATAAAATGTTTCAATGAATGCAGTTGAATAAAATGTTTCAATGAATGCAGTTGAATAAAATGTTTCAATGAATGCAGTTGAATAAAATGTTTTCAGTAAATTACATGAGATGTCTGGAACAGATCATATTCTGTAGAATAGCACTTCACCACGAAGATTGGTGGCAAGGATAACCAGGGGTGAAAAAATAGTCAGCACCCAGACCCTCCCTAGATCTCTCCATGATAATGAGATGAGAGTCCTGAAGGTAGAAAGCAGCAGGCAAGAGAATAGACTACTGCAGTAGAGTAGGTGTGCCACTAAGCCCTGGAGTGGGGCAGGAGCAGGGCTATTAGAATACTAGGGCTGGGTCATTCCTTTGAAGAAACTTTGCTGCCACGGATCCCCTCAGTGGTGACAGATGACCTGTTTCTGACGTCATTGTGTTGAAACTCCGGTTGGAACGTTGGAACCATGAAGCTGCTGTGAAGGGTCTCTCCACTTTTGCTACATTCTTTCCTTTGCTTTTTTGTGGATATAGTTATTCAGCTCTTAGAACTTGCTTTTTGAGAAATCGTTCAGTTAATTTACCTTGAAATACTGATAATAACGAGTTGTACTGTGGCTACTTGTAAGAACCATTACGAAAAAAACTAAAGGTCGGTATATTGTGTACCATGCATTTCCTTTCAGAAATCCAGATTTGGTGAAGGAATGGCAGAACAAGTGCTATAGGTCAGACTCTATGAATGTAGCGAATGCTAGAATTTGCAGTGATCATTTTCATTCTTCCGATTACGAAGATGATTTAAAAATCACCTACTTCGACTCCTGGAGAAAACAAATACTGAAACAAAACGCGGTGCCTGTTCTGAATCTGCCAAATTGTCAACAAAACGGACACTGTCACTCCACGAAATAACACAAAGCACAAACGAGATATTTTAAAAAGTGCTTTCGATCGGATGGATATTTTAAGACTGAAAAAGATTTGTGTGCAAGAAACGCAGAATATCTGTTATGAAGTTGATTAAACATCAGGGAATATCAGTTGTTCTTCTTGTATCAAAATAACTGAGGAAAATAGATTGCTACTTGAAAATGTTGCATCCCTTAAAAAATAAATTGAAATTTAAAAAATCGAGAGAACCAAAGCGTTAAAAATGAAAGCTAACGGAAGACGACAGCGACTATTGTAGGGGAAAAAAATGACTACGCAACGACTACTGTAGGAAAACAGAGTTCTGAAAACAAAGCTGAAAATTACTGATTTAAAGAATAAAAAAACTTAAAAATGGAAGCGCATATTAAAAGTGTACTAACCATTTACTATACAGTATAAGTGCATATATAGCAATAATTCAGAATGCAAAGGCATCTGATGTTCAACCAAAGTGGGGGCCACTATACAAAAATATATATTCATTAATTCATAGATTTTTAACAATGGTATACAAAGGAATAAGGACATTGTGTTACCTTTCTGGTTCTTTTAAAATTCCGCGCATTAAAAGTTCGTAATTTGAATGTAGTACATTAGAAGTTTTATGTGAAATAAAAAAATACTGATTTTGAAAGATGTCGAAGACTCACTACAAAAACACCGCAAATAAAGTTTAAGGAAAAACAAAAAGAAAAGCATACGAAAAGAAAAGCATTTATTATTGCTGTTCAAAATTTAAGAAATTAAACAGAGAAGGAAACTGGGAAAAAAAAAAACTTTTTTCAGTTCAGGTGATCTATTTACGTAATCTCGCAGATCAAATATATTTTAATGCACACATCTGGTGGATGGTGCAAGATGTTGACAAGAAAACTTATGACCTGAAAATTTAAACGTATTGTGTGTGTATAACGAAAATTTTCATTTGTCCTTAACAGATACCCCAGACTTTTCTCTTACTTTTTATTTAAGTCTGTTAAATACCTAGAATGAATCATTTGTTATATTTCTTTACAAGAGCCACTGAAATGCTCGTTAGCTTTCATTCCTTCACTGCAGCCATCCAGCTCCGTTCCAACCAGTTGCAACATGCTGACGTCACACGCTGGCATTCGTAGGGATCCGCGTGTCTGAAGCCTATGACCCAGCCCTTGTATTTTAACAGCCCTGGGCAGGAGCAAAGGGGTGTTCTGCCAGGAAAAGAAAGGGGTGAGGTACTTCTTTTGTTTGTAGTAGCTCCATGGAAACCCAGCACCAAACCATGAAGTAAAGCAAACAGAACAGAAACATAACATTGGATATTGGGGTGGTAGGGGATCTCTCCCAGTGGAATTGGGTTGACACAGAGGACCTCTGTTTCTTCTCCTCTGTGGGAGTAGATTGCCAGTGGGATTTCCCAACTCCCAGTGGAATTGAGTTCTGCTTGGCCACCAACCAAGGGAACAGGGAAATACCACTCTTTTGTAAGGCCAGTGCCTACAAAAAGGAAAAAAAAAATGTTGACTCTGGTTTTAAATTTTTTTTTTCAAGAGAAAAATGTAGAAAATTTCTAAAAAAAAAAAAAGTTGAACATTTTCAGAGTAAAACGCCGAAAGTTTCCGGAATTTTTGCACCCCTGTGCAAGAGTTCAATTAATCTTTCACCATTATCATTCACACCAGGATCATTAAACTTACCCAGAACATTATCAGAAATCCCATTCTGCACACCTATTCTAGCATTGAAATCCCCTGCTATTATAACTCTCTCTTTAGCACCAAACTGGCTCAAAATAGCTTTTAGCTCATTCCAGAAATCTTCCTTTCTATCGGAAGGTTCACAAGGGGCATACACTACAACATTACTATTCTCTGAAGTTAATATACAATTCAGAGATTGACAAAATGAAAAAAAAAGTGAATGTCATGCAAAGGGTCATGGATGGATCATGAGGGGTATGCAATTCACATACAACAGTGGCCACTGCAAATCAGTAGTGGCAATTTTAATAATGTTTCTGTTGAGTGGAAATATCAGTTTCATCACCTTTTAAACAAGTTCTTAGTGAACAGAATATTACATTGTGGAATAGCTTTTTTACGGGTCTTATAGAGGTTATTTTTCATCAAAGTTGGTTGTCAAATTTTCGAACTGCAATGGGTTCTCCACTAGCACCTCTGCTAGCAAATTATTATATAAGTAAACTAGAGGCAAAAATCCTTATACAACCCTCCTTGTTTGCTCTCTATGTAAGGTACATGGATGATGTCCTAATTATAGTAGATACTGTGGACCAATCTCTACCCTCTCAGATTCTGGAAGAATTTAACTTACTAGAGAATACCTTGCAGTACACCCTAGAACAGGAAAGAGACCATAGCATCAATTACCTAGATTTAACCTTGACCTCAAGAGAGGGGAAAATATTCACTCAGCTTTTTAAAAAACCCACCAACACAGGGAAGATGTTAGACTTCTGCTCATTCCACCCTGATTATATTAAATCGAATACGGCGAGACAATTTTTGGAAAAGATTGAAATCCTGGTCTCTTCAGCTACTCAGAAAGATCTTCACAAAGAAGAATTAAAGGAAATATTGGCAGAAAACAATTACCCCTCCCCATATGTTGAGAAAATATTTAAACAAGTGCCAAAAAAAGAAGCAGGAGAAAACCAACTTCAAATTCACCAGCAAAATTACGTACCACAAGGGACTTTTCGAGAACCTGAAAAGGATCGGAGCAAAATATAATATCAGGCTAGCTCCAGATCTTAATAACAAAATAAAGAAATTCCTGCCAGCTTTAAAGCAGAAAGAATTGGACATCCAATTGCAGGAAGGAGTAATTTACTGCATCGACTGTAACTGCGGACTCAGCTATATAGGAGAAACAGGGAGAAGTATTAAGGTCCGAATGAAAGAACACCAAGCAGCTATTAGGAACATTGGGAACAAAACAGGGCTAGACAGACATATACAAGCAAGTGGACACTCCATAAATTGGGACTCAGTGAAAATAATCGCCCACCAGTCAAACTTAGTAAAGAGGAAACTAGAAGAAGGGATTGAAATAGCAAGAAGAAGAAGTACCACAATTAACGATAATTGCGGATGGACTCTTCCAATTGAGTGGCAGCAACTACTCCAGTGACATAGTCCTGATGACGAACTAGGCTTTAGTTCGAAAATTTGACAACCAACTTTGATGAACAATAACCTCTATAAGACCCGTAAAAAAGCTATTCCACAATCACTATGAATAGAGGTGCCATAAATGCATTTACAACTAGAATATTACATTTCATATGCTTTTGGAATGGTTTCTTATAAACCTAAAACTGAGTTTCGGGCACTCAGATCAAGACAGAATTTAAGGCACAATGTTTATCTGTTTTTTCACACTCAGGAATTTCAATGACCAATCAATACGTAAGTAGATGTGGTGTATAAGTCGAAACCTGGACTTCTGAAGAAAAAGTCTCATCTTATAAATAGCCGAAAAATATGGTAACTGCAAAAAGTAACACTACAAAAGATAGCCCACCACAACAATGTAAAGGACCTGACAGCCGTGTCATACTTACAGCAGATTAAAGAATTGTGCTGCTGTCACCACTAGACAGAGGCCAGCAACTTTGATGCCCTGTGTCTTCATCAAAGAGGGAAAGAGAGTGGAGGGTCTTTCCTGCTTTGAAACATAGCATCCAGCACACACACCCTCTCGGCAGTTGGTGTCTGAAGGGAAACAACCAAGAAAGAGGTAGCCTTTCTTGGTTGTTCCCCTTCCTTGCTATGAAAAGTGGTGTGTTGTCGCTGCTTACACCAAGCAGGCTGACTGGCACTTTAAATTCTTCATGAAGTGACCAATAACAAGTGTTCAGGTACTTTAAATAGGCACCCAATAAAAAAATATATGACTCTCTAAAACGGAATAATAGGGGTGATCAGTGTTTGGCCATGGAGGTGATTACTGTAGATACTGTAGACATCCTAGAAACCCATAAGTAATGAACTTTTATTTTCTTTTATCGCTGCTTTCTGCATGATAGAACTGCGCAGTTAAGATCAGAGTTAGGAACTGCAGAACTTAGCAACCATTAACACGATTGCTGCAGATGTTTAGCAGTGGCTTATGCCTATGAAAAATAGGTAAGAACTGAAACAAATAATGTGCTTCATTTAGCAATTATGTAGAAAACTGAAATCAGTGACTATCACCCCCTGTTCTTTCTTTTTTAGCACGTTTTTTGTAAAAAAGATAGTGCTTATGTTATCGGATTGTCCTCCCATCCATCTGTGGACACCATATCTCTGCAACTATTAGTCTTATTTGAAAAATTCTTTTTGCATTGGGAAGCCTGAAATGTGCAAATGATGATCCTTCATTTAATTTTTTTCTAAGATGCACAATTTCGCTGTTAGAGGGCGTAAATGCAGATGATATTGAATTCAAAATACATTTTATTTCATATATTTGCTTCTAAACATCCATTTGCAAAAATTCTTTTACCCTTTGATTTCTTTTCTGTCAAAGACTATTTTAGGTACAGTCACTTCAAGTTACGCATAGACTTTCCACTAGGGCGCATTAAGGTTAATTACGTTTTCCCCGATATCTTTGCTTCTAAAACTCCGATTTGAAAAATTCTTCCTGTATTGCATACAGTTCCCGATGGGAAATGTTTTGCACATAATTTCTAATATTTGGTAAAAAATAGTTTGACCACCAGGCAGCATAAGTGTTAATTTCTGCTTCTCATGTATTTGCAGCAAAATCTGATCTAAAATCTCGACAGAAAGAATTTGTTCGTGAACCCATACCACTCATGTCAATAAACCTGTTTTGAATATTTTCTTCTTAAAATAATGCATGGTTTCTCCGCCAGGGGGCGTAGATGTAAATCTTATTTTTGTCAATACCTCTGCTCCTAAGAGTCTGATTTGAAAAATTCCTTCTTTATTAGATAGTGTTTCCGGTGCAAAATGTATTTCATATAATTTCAAAACTTTCAAGTAATTCATAGACTTCCCACTAGGGTGCATTAAGGTTAATTGCGTTTCCCCCGATATCTTTGCTTCTAAAACTCCGATTTGAAAAATTCTTCCTGTATTGCATACAGTTCCTAATGGGAAATGTTTTGCACATAATTTCTAATATTTGGTAAAAAATAGTTTGACCACCAGGCAGCATAAGTGTTAATTTCTGCTTCTCATGTATTTGCAGCAAAATCTGATCTAAAATCTCGACAGAAAGAATTTGTTCGTGAACCCATACCACTCACGTCAATAAACCTGTTTTGAATATTTTCTTCTTAAAATAATGCATGGTTTCTCCGCCAGGGGGCGTAGATGTAAATCTTATTTTTGTCAATACCTCTGCTCCTAAGAGTCTGATTTGAAAAATTCCTTCTTTATTAGATAGTGTTTCCGGTGCAAAATGTATTTCATATAATTTCAAAACTTTCAAGTAATTCATAGACTTCCCACTAGGGTGCATTAAGGTTAATTGCGTTTCCCGATATCTTTGCTTCTAAAACTCCGATTTGAAAAATTCTTCCTGTATTGCATACAGTTCCTAATGGAAAATGTTTTGCACATAATTTCTAATATTTGGTAAAGAATAGTTTGACCACCAGGCAGCATTAAGTATTAAGTTCTGCTTCTGATGTATTTTCAGCAAAATCTGAAACCCCGAAAATTCCGATTGAAAAAATTATTTCGTGCACCGATACCGCTCACATAAAAAAATCTTTTGAGAATACTTTCTTCTTAAAATAATGCAAGGTTTTTCCACCAGGAGGCGTAGAAGCATACCTTATTTTTGTCGACATCTCTGCTTCTAAAGAGTCCGATTTGAAAATTCTTTCTTTGTTGGTGAGGGTTTCCACTGTGAAACGTTTCTCATACAATTTAAAATTTTTCTTAACACACATGTCTGCCACCTAAGGGAGCGAGTTCACATTTCCATTTACAGCAATGTTTGAGTTCACATTTCCATTTACAGCAATGTTTGCGGGACTAAAAACTCAATTGAAAAGCTTTTTTCTTCGGTTAGATACTACTAACTATGCAAATTGTGTGTGCATATTTTCTTTCCAAAATAATGCACAGTTTTGCAGCAAGGAGGCACAAATGCTTAATCTGTTTTCCCAATATCTGTGCTCCTACATGTGCGATTTAAAAAAATTACTTCAACACCGGATTCCATTTACCTTGGAGAACACTTTACGCTAATATATGAGGAATTCTATACTTCACAGTTCTGTCGGTAGGTGGTGTTTGTGTACTTCAGTTTGCAGCTGTATCACTACTTCTAAAAACACTATTGAGAAATTACTGTATGCCTTTTATTACAACAGAGATGTGGAGCATTATCCTCTTTAAATAATGCAAAGATTTCCCACTAGATGCATAAAAATCGAAACATTTTTGATCGAAACATTTTTTTTTTTCCATCTCTGCTTTCAGCAGATGTATTTGAAAAGTTCCTTTTCCTTAGCATAGCGTTTTCCATGAAGAATGTTTTTCGCCTATTTTCAACTTTTCCATTATGCAAAATTCTTTCGTTAGCAGACATACACTTAAGTATCATGTTTCCTTCTATATTTCTTCTATTAATTGTTCAATTTGAAAATCTCTGTTTCTGATACCATCCTTGTGCTATGAGAAACTTTTGTATGCCATTTATTAATATTTGTAACATGCGTTTTAGCCACTGGTGGAATTAAGTAGATGTTTTTATTTCTGGATGTTTTACCCATTGTAGAAACTGGTTGATTGTTTTCCTAACTGGTCCCATTGACTTTGAATAGCTTTGATAAATTAAATTCACATCAGATCGAATTCAAAAGATGTGCTCATTACAACCGAAAATTCGGTATCATCTTTCTTGTTAATGTAATTAGATAATTACCATCTTCTCTGTTAGGAATAAATGTGTGTGTTGTACCTCTCTGTCTTTGCCCTAGAACTTGGTGTTTTACTCAGTAAATTTATGTTGTTCCTGGCTTAGTAATCAGTAAGACATTTAAATACAGTAGTTTGTTTTCTTGCTGAAATACTCAAGAATTAATTGAATTTCAGGATATATTTATCAGAATTTATTTTTTGGATTTTCTAGTTTAGCTTCTCTCCTTTGATAACAGAAAATGTCATCAATATAATGACAATATAGGAGGGGAAGAAAAAACTAAAAATAAGACAGTGCAAAAACATATCACTGAAGACATAAGGAATACAGAACAACCAAAGCCTGAAGAAAACAAAAGGCCATCTAGCGATAGAAGAAAAATGATTATGACAACCAGAAAAGATTGTACTTGATTAAGAAACAGAAGCAAAATTTTGAGAATAACAGAGTTCTACACAAAACCATACAAAAGGGATGATATATCTATATTAAAGGCATAAACAGATACATACAAAGTCCCTCCAGTCCTCCAGGCAGAAGCTGCACATGCAATTAAGAACATGAAATAGGGAAGAGCTCCAGGGGAAGGTGGAATTATTGTAGACATTGTACAGGAAGCCAGTGAAGAAATAGAAACTACAGTTGCACAAGTTTTCACTAAATATCTCAATGAAGGGAAGATTCCTGATGACTGAAACAGTACTACAGTGATCCTGCCTGCTACATAAAAAAGGGGACCTTGAAGACCTCAGGAATTACAGACCCACCAGCCTCCTATCAGTTGTTTACAAAATCTTCACTAAGGTATTATCACATCGAAACACTGGATATGGCACAAGCAAGTGAACACACTGGATTCTGGAGGGGCAACAACACTATAGATCATATCCATGTACTGAGAGAACTAACTGAAATGGCAAATTACTATGAACTCTCACTATGTATGACTTTTACTGATTATGAAAAGGCTATTGATTCCATGAAATCATCAACAGTTATATGTCTTTGAAATCCTACAATAATCAAGATGAACACATTAATACTATTAATCTTTTAAATGCTACACTGTGAGTTTCAAACTTTTTTGTGCAGTTTAAAAAGCTTTATTATACCTGTATATAACATAACCATTTTGAAATTTTCTGAATTTTTTTTTATTGTTCCCATTCGGGAACATTGTCGTTTGCAGTTAATAAATAACTTTGTTGCAATTTTATAGAAACTGATTTTTTTCCGTTATTTAGTACACTAAAGAGTCACTGATATATATTAGAGATTAAAAATTATAATTTTAGTTTTAATGGTTAGTTTTCGCATAGAGTAAGGTCACTTGCTGTAAAGTAAGGTCTTACCTGCTCAGATCAGATTTGGCATTCCAAGCTTGTCCCACATATGTTCTATGGGATTTAGATAGGGACTTTAGGTCGGCCTATCCAATACCTGATGTCCTGTCCCTGGCCCACAAACTGCTCCAACACCTGTTCCCGCTTCACAAACCTAGCCTGGACAAGTGTTGCAGAATTGAAAGGCACCCGAATTAGCTAAAACAGACAGGGAGGGACCTGTCTCAAATAATGCCACAGCACAGGTAGTGCAGCACTGATCAGAATATCTTGATAACTGGTGACTGTTAGTTTGAACATCACCACAACCAAAGGTTTTAGTCCTAGCAGGCAGAAACATCCCCACACTATCACAGAGCTCCAACTTCTCCGACCTTGAGTGTAGGGCCATTGCAATCCACCTGACAACATTCCCTGGGCAAACACTACACCCAAGTAATATCCAAACAAAAGAGTTAGTAGTATGAGTCATTTATCCACATGACCTTCTTTCACTTTTCTGTTGTCCATGAATGGTGAGCGAGGCACCACTTCAGTCACAGTCTGGCACTGCCTGGAGTGATGTAGGTCTTGTATGTAGCTGACCTAGCATGGTAACTTTCATCATACAATCCTGATGGTTTGTTCTAGTGCAAATAGATGTTCCATGTGGATATTCAACATTTCTGGGTAGGCCTGTGGCCAAGGATGTGCATGCCATCATGGTTTAAAACTCAGACTTCACACGACAATAACACATAAACATAGAAATCGAGTTAAAACACACAGAATCACATATGATAAAAAGGTTCACTTAGCGGTAGCTTTCGGTCATCCTACGACCTTGATCACCCACGACGGACTGGATGGGCTGGTTGCCAGAGTTACAATTTGAAGTTGGGGAACTGTTCCAACACCCCAACTTCAAATTGTAATTCTGGCAACCAGCCCATTCAGTCGATCGCGGGTGATCAAGGTCGTAGGATGACCGAAAGCTACCGCTCAACGAACCTTTTTACCATACGTGACTGTGTGTGTTTTCACTCAATTTCTGTTTATGTATGCCATCATATTCTGTAGTAAGTTCTGCCTGGCATGATTACTCAGTTTGTGCGGCCTGTAAGAGTAGCCCACAGCTTCGGTGTAGTGGCATCATCTGCTTTCCATTGATGAAGACAGTAGATTTGGTGAATCACAGGAGAGAGAAAATGCTATGCAATACTCAAGAGACGCATATAGCATATTAAATCTGTTTATTTTTGTGGTGTAGTCAGTACAAAGATTTGCCAAGCTTTCGCACACCACTGGGAGGCTTTTTCAAGGCAAGGATATACATAAAAATGCAAGGAATTGGAACACATAAAGAATGAAGATGATTTTTGAAAATAATGTAGGTTGCACCACGATCATATTACATGAATTTTTATCATGCAATTATACGGTGCATCGCAATGTGTTTCCATCCTTTAACAACGCATGCCAAACCATTGGTAGTTCAGTAGAGATTAGATCATTGCATACCAGTTTGCTGGATAAGATTTTGACTGTTTCCCTGATGGTGGTCTCTTCAAAATTTGTGTAAGGGGCAATTCTTCTAATATTATTCCATACAGGAGTGGTCGAGCAATGCACGACTTCTCTGGTGAGGACTATATTCTGCATTATTATATTTGCACTTTTAAGGTATTAACCTCTTGCAAAGTGCGCATTTTTGGACGTTTTGGTTGTTAAAACAGAGGAGAATATACAATTCAGAGTGCATAGAAAATCTTCATATATCCCAGTACTTATACCATTTCAGTCATCACATCCATTAACACATAAAAGAAATAGTGTTAAAACACTAATTAAAAGAAGTTTAACACATTCATCAATTGAACAGTATAGAAAGGAAGAAATTGAATATATTGAAAAAATTGCTTATGCTTTTGGATACCCTAAACAGGTATTTAAAAAATGGATTTATGAAGTAACTCAAGGTTACAATAAGGTCAAGACTGATAAAAAACTTGTAAAATATGTGGGAGCAATACCATATATAGAAAATGTTTCAGCAGAAATTAATAAAGTTTGTGGCAAGTATGGCATACAGGTAGGAAATCAGGTACTTACTGTAAAAAATTTAGTGATTAAAAATGAAAAAATTAGCCAATTAGATAGAGCAGGAATTTATGAAATCCCAATAAACCAGCAACCACCTGTGTCATATATAGGCAGCACCAAGAATAAATTAAAGTATAGATTGAACCAGCATATTAATAATTGGAATAAAAAAGAAGCTAAGACAGCATTGACCCAATACTGTATGGA
Organism: Macrothele yani; assembly: GCA_039090855.1. Classification (NCBI taxonomy): domain Eukaryota; kingdom Metazoa; phylum Arthropoda; class Arachnida; order Araneae; family Macrothelidae; genus Macrothele; species Macrothele yani. The sequence goes on along the minus strand of CM077020.1, from coordinate 2,753,796 downwards.
AAATCAAAAATGCCCAAGGTTTGAAGATATTAAAATTATTAAGAGCTGTAAAAACGAAAAGCAGTTAAGAATTGCAGAATCAGTGTTAATTGAAAAAAACAGATCAAGATTATGCAACATTAATGAGCCAAGTAACCTAAACGAACAATGGAAAGCCCTAATAAAAATTGAACAGCAGCGTAAAAAGAAAGAGGGAAAAAAGAGCAGCAGGGACAATAGATGGCGCCAGAGACACAACGATTCAGAGATAGCGACTGGGGCCCGGGCCTCGATGGCTCTGCTCACTTGAGCTGTGGTGGGCGGGTGAGACACACCTGCCTCCTGAAGATGACAGGGGCCTGTCGAAAGTACTAGAGGATTGGATGTGTAGGGCTGAATGGGTGTGACACTTGCAGTGGGAGTAGCAGAGGTTGTGAAACAGAAGGAGGAGTTTGATAATTAGAGTTGACCAAGGTTTAATCACCTGTGAATGTAAGGTTATGTACATAGTTTTTACTTGGTATGAATGAGTTGTATGTGTGATTTTTATCGAATTGACAAGCATTATAGTAACATCTTATAAGGCAAAAGAGAAAAAAAAAAAAAAAACGATGTTTCACACCCGAAAATAAGAAGCGTAAGCAAGAAGTCTGTAAACCTGTGGAAGCCCAGTTACATCACGATGAATGACGTGTTGGAAGTGTGTGGTCATTGGAGGTTACCATGATCTTTATGGTGAGTGAATGGTTCTTCCTAATGGTTTTTTCATATATTCTGCATGCCCTGGTTGACACTTCATACGTGCTCTTTACATTCATTTAGTGTCCAAGGATCGCTTTGTCATTCTGATACCTTTTCCGTGTTGTCAGGGTATACCAAAGCTATAGCGTTCACACCCGCCTTTTTTTCTCACACTGTCTCTCCTTACAACTTGATATTATATGTGATAACGGGGTCAAGGACTTTATTGCTATTAATATGTTGTATTTACGTAATAAATTCTTCAACCAATATGTAAAGCCTGGGACATATGTGATGGATCCCGAGCATCTCATCGTCTTACTACGCGATTTTGTTATTGCTGACATTATACGATTTCTTACAGTCCTATGTATTCTGTCTACTTCATCCTTCTTATATGGAGCCTTTAGACCTTTGCTATAAATATTATTGATTTCTTTATTATTTAGGTAGTCGGGTTTGCATACGTTATACATTCTATAGAACCATGTCCTAAAGGCAGACAGTTCGTACTCTTTTGGGCAGTGCGAATCAGGATGGATAAGGCTTGGCACTGCGGTCAGTTTATAATAAACATTAAAATCGAAGCTGGATGTTCTGTTTCTTCTGAGCGCGACGTCAAGATAATTCAACGTCCCATCCTTTTCAAGCTCCATGGTGAACTTTATTGTATTGTGCAGGTTGTTTATCTTGTGCATGAAATCATTTAATTCGTCTACTCCATGTTCCCATATGAAGAATATGTCATCAGCGTAGCAGATCCACACTCGGGGTTTCTTGGTACAATTTAAAAAGGGATTTTCCAGCGGTCTAAGAACTGCTTCCGCAAGGACTGAAGATAGAGGTGAACTCATCGGTGCTCTTTTAGTTTGTTTATACACTGCTGGCCACACAAAACGCAACACCAAGAAGGAAGCATCCGATTGGCCTGAAATTTGCAGCATGCGTCGCCTGCAAGAGGACATGCAAATGATTAGCAATGCAGGGCATAGGCAAATCATATGCACCCGGCACGCCACTGAGAAGCAGTATAAGAAGGGTGCACAGAAGGTGGGGTGTAAGTAGTGGAAGTGTGTTGTGCTGCCGGACCTGTGCGTGGGAAGCTTCCTGATGCCTCATTGCAGAATACCGCAGTCATTCCAGCACATTTCAGAGTTCGTCAGAGGACGAATAGTGGCTTATCACGACAGCGGTTTATCATACCGAAACATCGGCACCCGTGTAGGACGACATCCAGCCACAGTGAGGCGAGTATGGATTCGGTGGGTGCAGGAGGGACGGACGGACCGATGTGAGCGATTGCCGCAGCCACGGCACACCACCGAATGAGAAGACCGGCATATTGTGCGGCGGGCATTGACGGCTCGCACCGCCACATCACGAACGTTAGTGCAGGAATTAGGGTGTGTTGCGCAACAACCTGTGTCAGCACGTAACATTCGACGTCGTCTGCAGGAGCAGGGACTTGTCGCACGGTGCCCATTGCTCCGATTACCATTGAAGTTACACCACCGGCGAGTGCGGCAGCAGTGGGCCATTGAACACCGCACCTGGACTACGGAATGGCACAACATTGTCTTCTCCGACAAATCCCGTTTCTGCCTGCAACACCACGATGGTCGGATCCGCGTGTGGGGTCACCGCGGTGAGAGACTGTATGACGCTTGCATTATGCATTGCCATACCGGTCCGTCACCTGGCGTTATGGTTTGGGGTGCAATTGGATATGACACCCACATCCCTCTGGTATGCCTCACCGGAACACTCAACAGCCACCGCTACATCTCTGACGTTTTGGAGCCTGTATTCCTCCCTTACCTGCAGGACCTGCCAGCGGCCACGTTTCAACAGGACAATGCGTGCCCGCATGTCGCACGCATCGTGCGACAATTCTTCACAGCCCACCAGGTGTCACTGCTGCTGTGGCCCGCCTGTTCTCCTGATATGTCGCCCATCGAACACGTCTGGTCGCTGATCGGCAAACGAGTGGCCCGGCAAGCACCACCCATGGCTACGCCTGATGAACTGTGGCAACGTGTGGAAGCAGCCTGGACCGACATACCCCAAGCTCACACCCAAAGCCTCTTTCGTTCGATGCCACGGCGTGTAGCGGCTGTTATTGCCAGCCATGGGGGCCACACGAACTATTGATGTCTGCGTGTTCCGCAAGTCGCACGGGCCTATAAGCTCAATCGTTTCATCTTTGTATCTGTTGTTATGTGTCCAGTAAATGTGGCTTTGCTATCTCGTGTCCTTCTTGGTTTTGCATTTTGGGTGGCCAGCAGTGTAGATGTCTCCATCCAACTTGAAGTAGTTGTGGTTAGTAACCAGATTTAAGGCGCCAATAATTTTCTTTATTTGGGTCGGTGTGAATTCGCAAGAAGTGAAGATTATTTCTTCAAGGTTTGCAACTGCCTCTGGTATTGGTATAGATGGATATAAAGACACTACGTCAAAACTTCCCATTATATCATTAGCAAATATATTTAACCTTCTTGCACGCTCCACAAATTCTTTTGTTGACTTGATTATGTAATCAGAGTTTTTTAAACGTTCAGAGAAGAATTTAGCTAGGAATTTTTCTAATATGTAAGTAGGGGATTTGTTTTTTGCTACTATAGGTCTAAGAGCAGATCAAGGTTTATGGTTTTTTAGTCATCCAAAGAGTGGTGGAATTGTACGGCCCAGAGGAATCTTCGCTGACATTCTAATAGTTTCCGGTAGATCTTTGTCCCTCACTAGAACTTGAACTTTACGTACTATGCTGCAGAATTGAGTCTGATTGATCAGTAAATTTCTGAAGTTTCCTAACATAATCAGACCTGTTCATAATGGCAATCTGATTCGACTTGTCAGTCGGGGTAATTGATATTCTAGAATCGTTACATAGGTTCTCTAAAACTTTCTTAATCTGCCCATCACTTTCTTTAATGTACCTTTTTTCAATATTCCTCCTTTTAAAATTCATTACACTGCTTCTTATTTTCAATCATCATCATCATCATTGTCAACCATTATCAATCCACTGCTGGATGAAGGTCTCTCCAAGCCTCTTCCACAATGGTCTGTCTTGTGCCAGTCTCCTCCATGTTACTCCCGCATACTTTCGAATTTCATCCACCCATCTTCCATATGGTCTTCTTCAGGGTCTTTTCCTGTCCCTTGAAATCCAATCTAAAATTTTGATTGTCTATCGATGGTCTGTCCTTCTGGTAGTATGTCCAGCCTATTGCCATTTCAGGGATTTTACTCTGATCATGATGTCTTCCACTCTTGTCATTTTTCTGATCCACGAGTTCCTCTTATCTCTCCTGGTTACACCAAGCATGCACCTCTCCATGCTTCTTTGAGTTGTCTGCAGCCTTTGTATGTCTCTTTTAGTTAAGGTCTCTGCACCATATGTAAGCACTGGAAGGGTGCATTGATCAAACATTTTTCTTTTGAGACATAATGGCATATTGCTCTTAAAAATTATGCTGTTTCTTCCAAAAGCTCTCCAGGCAAGTTTTATACGTCGATTAATTTCTTCATCAATGTGACCCTCACTTGATATCTGCTGTCCAAGATAAACGTACGTATCTGTTACCTCCAGTTTTTCTTCATCAATCGATAAATCTTCATTTCTTGTAAAAGCATTGTACACCACTTTTGTCTTCTGAAAGTTCATTTTTAATACCACTTCTTTACTCTTGTCAGCAAGTTCCTAGATCATACTCTGCAGCTCTGATGGGGTAGTTGCAAAAATGACTATGTCATGAGCAAAACGAAGGTGAGTTAGATATTCTCCATTAATCTTTATCCCTTTGTTTTCCCAGTTCAATGATTGAAAGACATTTCCCAATGTGGCATTAAAGAGCTTGGGAGATATGGTGTCACCTTGTCCCACTCCCTTTCCAATTTTTATGCTGCTAAACATCTGGTCATAACACGATCTTCTGCTGGAACTTGGAAAATTATACTTTCTACCTCAGATATTAACTGTTTGATTCTAAGCTTTGATGGAGGGCAATATTTTGGCCCACACTCTAAAACTTTCACTTGTTCGTCCGTCATTCTTACTGTCGATTCATTTATGAAGGGGACTTTGTAGTTATTAGTTTGAATCTGAGTTGATTGAAGAATATATAGTTTCTTACGATGTTTCTTACTCAGGATCTCTTCCTCTTTTGAAACTAGGACACTGACTTTTCGGAGAAATATATCAAACAAAATGGGTGGGGCTATTATCTCTAACGTCTGGTAATGTCTGAAAGTTCTAGAATGCAATTTCATTACCAGGATTCTTTTTTCCCTCACAATGTGCGACATTTTCATTCAAAAACAATTTCATCCAATTTGGACATAAATATTACAAGCACAACTAGCACCTCTACTGGCAAACTTCTTTCTCTATCTCTCTATCTCACTCACTCACTCACTCTCACTCTATGTGAGTAAACTAGAAGCAAAGAACCTGATACAGCCCTCCTCAATATTTGTTCTACATGTCAGATACATGGGTGACACATTATTTATATTAGACAATAAAGATAATTCTCTACCCTCACACATTTTGACACAATTTAACTCACTCGTGAATTCCCTGAAATTCACTTAAGAACTTCAAAAAAGATCATAGCCTCAACTACCTGGATTTAAAACTAATCACAAAAAAGACTACCCCTTCTTGTAATTGGATGTCTTCTTAATGTTTTAGGGATGGGAGAAAGTTTTTAACTTGTTATTTAGATCTGGGGCAAGCTTGATTTTATATTTTTCACTAATCTTTTTTAATTTTTCAAAAATTCCTCTGAGGTAAGTAATTTTGCTGGTGAATTTGAAGTTACGTTTTGCTGCTTCTTTTCTGCCTTATTCCTGAAACTATTCTTTATGAATGGGGACAGAAAATTGTTTTCCAACAAAATTCTTTTCAGTTCTGTCTGTGGGTGTTTTACTGGGCTTCTGTAGAGACCAAAAGTTGATTTTATCTGAAAACTGTTTTGCAGTAATAGCTTTCATGGAGTCTAAATGGTTGCAGTCTAATATCTTGTTAGTGGGGGTTTTGTAGATCTGTGTTCGATCTGTGTTCAGATCTTTCCATCTTTCGAGGTCAGGGTGAAATCTGTATAGTTTAGGCTATCTTTTTGGAGTTCTAAGGTGAACTTCAAGAAATTTCGGGGCAATTGGTAGCGAAGGAGAATGTTTTTCGCTGGGAACTGTAGAAAATGGAAGTTTCGTCTTTCAAAACTTTTCGAAAACGGAAGTTTGACGCAGTGAAGATTTCTCTCATAATCGTAATTTTATTTTTCACGCAATGTTTCCTCTGCCTAGTATTGTTGTTAAATATCATTTTATTTTATAAATATTTGTATTTCAACTTCAAAATGGAGGGAAACTGTCCGAAAACGAAAATTGGACGTTGCAAAGATTTCTCCCGTAATTGTATTCCCCCCCCCCCCAACGATGTTCTGAACATGTATCCTGTATTCTTAAATATTCCCCCCACCCCCCAAAATAAGGTTTTCAGAGTGCGTGGGATAACCACGAGAGTGCTCCTGCTGTCATAGGAAATTGCTCCCCAGACCATAACTCCAGGTGTAGGTCCAGTGTGTCTCGGCCGCAGACAGGTTGGTTGCCGGCGCTCACCTGGCCTCCTTCTAACCAACACACGGCCATCACTGGCACCCAGGCAGAACCGGCTTTCATCAGAAAACACAACAGATCTCCACTCCGTCCTCCAATGAGCTCTAGCTTGACACCACTGACGTCGCAAACGGCAGTGGTTTGCAGTAAGTGGAATGCACGCTACAGGGCGTCTGGCTCGGAGCTGTCCTTCAAGTAACCGATTTGTAACAGTTCGTTGTGTCACTGTGGTGGCAACTGCAGCTCGAATTGCTGCCGCAGACGCGGTACAATGCGCCACTGCCATACGCCGTACACGGCGGTCTTCCCTCTCAGTAGTGCCACGTGGCCGGCCGGAACCCGGTCTTCTTGAGGCAGTACCTTCCCTTGACCACCGCTGCCAACAATCATGCACAGTGGCTACATTCCGACCAAGTCGTTCTGCAATATTGCGGAAAGAAAATCCACCTTCTCGTAGCCCTATTACACGACCTCGTTCAAACTCCGTGAGCTGTTGATGATGGCTTCTTCGTCTTCTTAAAGGCATTCGTGACTAACATCAACACACTACGTCGAATCTCAACAATAACTAACGCTCATGAACGTTACAGCGCGTATTTACAGCAAACCTGCTTTGCATGTTCCGAGGGGCGCTACTAGCGACATAAGTATGCGCCGAGCGCGAAATTTGCATAGACGTCATCTTACAGATGTACTCTCACCGCCTACCAACTGTCGTTTATCTAACACAACCCCTTCTTGGTGTTGGGATTTTTTTTTTCTGTCAGTGTAGATAATCATAAATTAACAGTTCTGGTACTGTCTCAAATCTTCTTGATTTTATAGTAAATCTTGATTTTTGCAAGCAATTTTCTTCATTTAGGAATTGGGGGGGGGGGGGTTGGTAACATACTTTGATAATCATTGCAGGCGAGTGAGATGCATGCTGCTTTCTTTGCCATGCCTAGAAACCAGTTCAACAGGTGAAAATATTGCCAAACTTGTGTCTGAAGAATTTCGGTATCTTGGTATTCCGTGGATGAACTGTCTTGCTTTAACAAAGAAAGGTAACTTGATCACGCTAGTTACGTTAACTAAAAACTTTTACAAAAGTTCGTAAGTTGGAAGCTTTCGACCTTATCTTAGGTCTTGATCACGCCAATGGAGGACTAAGATTGTTGCCAGATTCTACATTTGAATTTTTCCTATTTTTGTTGCCAAAACTTAGAATTGATCTCCAGATCAACGGAATGTAGAGAGGACATTCCGTTGATCTGGAGATCAATTCTAAGTTTTGGCAACAAAAATAGGAAAAATTCAAATGTAGAATCTGGCAACAATCTTAGTCCTCCATTGGCGTGATCAAGACCTAAGATAAGGTCGAAAGCTTCCAACTTACGAACTTTTGTAAAAGTTTTTAGTTAACGTAACTAGCGTGATCAAGTTACCTTTCTTTGTTAATATTGTTACGTGTTTTGCCCATAATCGTCATGTCTTGCTTTATGTGATAAGACTCCTGTTATGGTGGGGAGAAAAATTGGTGACTCTCTGAAAAAAATAGTGTCCCTCTCTCTCTAAAAATGAAACTCATTAACAAAGTTTGCTAATCTTTTACACTTAAATACTAATTTTTTTTTGTATTACATAATTAACCGTAATAAAAAAAATAGAGAAACCTATAATATATAAATTTATTATTTATAAAGTGTAAATATGGGCCGCTGAACGCGCGTTGATGTCCCGGTTTTTGATTTTGAAAAGTTGGCAGTTCTGATATTTGTTCTTACTATAACACAATGGAAAAGTTCCTCATTAGAAAGAGGAAGCATTCTACTGACGATTCTGCAAGTTCGGCATCGAATGCTATGATTTTAAACAGTGAAATATTAATTCCACTTAGTAGTTTTAATTCTGACTATTATATAGCTCTAATTATTCTACTATTCTCTTTTACGTGCGATATTTCAAAGTAACTTGTACAAAAATCTAGCGGATAATGCTTACCTTGGCATTCCTTTCTAGCGACGGGAACATTTCACGCACGTGTTTTCCGGTCTTTGTTGACGTTATTGTCCTAAAGTCCGTTGTATGCGATGACTGGCTTTACTTCTCACACTTTTCGCTGGGTATACTCATTGGATCTTTGCCTTAGGATTCAAACATCAATTTTTACCGTTCATTATACACGAAATTTTCGCCCATACTCTGGGCATTTTCAGGAGCGTGGCGACTTTACCACCGATGTTCGTGGTTAACTTCGCGCTAATGGAGTCCGATACTCCTTGTTGCCATTCGTCGGAAATACTTTCCTGGATATATTTCGTTATCAAGCCCGGCTAGCGCCATCTATGTTTCGTTAAAAACACTTTTCTTTTTTTTTTTTTTTTTTTTAAATTTTCTTCTCCTATCCTGGTTTTCTTGCCGGTTTTTCTTTTGTTGTTGTTTTTCTTGTCTTATTAGTTCTTTCCACAGGCTCGATAATGTGCTAGGGTCGTTCTGGTTACATACCCTTGCTTTATTTTTGTAGATTAATATTGCTTCTTCCCTCCTCATTTGCCTTTCCGATTTTTTATTCTTTTTTAGCATTTTAATTTCATCGAACTTTGGGAATGTCCGGTTTTCCATGCAGAATTGCACTAAAGCAGTTTTGGCTTCTTTTTTTTGCCAGTTAGATATGTGTTGTTTAAGTCTTTTTTTTAATCTGTTTTTCGTACTTCCAATGTACGATACTGGGGGTATGTGTGCAATTGGAATTTCGTAGGTTCCTGATTCTTCTAGCATTTTTTCCTCTGTTTTTTTGTTGACAGTCATACTTTTCACGGTGTGCACTGAGCTTCCTAGTTGTAAGTCATATTTAGCACCGTGCCTATTGATTTCTTTACTCACTCCTTCCAGGTATGGGATAGCTCCAATGTATTTCAATTTTTTATTCCTCATCTTCCTTTGGTTGTGCACTTCTTGGCCTTCTTTACTCTGAGTCATATGCTTTTTACTCTCATGTATCAATTTATTAATTAGCTTGCTCGGGTACCCATACTCTTGTGATATTTTCGAGATAAACTCTAGCTCTTGATTTTTTAGCCTGTTGTTAGGCCTAACAAATATTGTTATAAAGCAAGGGTATGTAACCAGAATGACCCTAGCACATTATCGAGCCTGTGGAAAGAACTAATAAGACAAGAAAAACAACAACAAAAGAAAAACCGGCAAAAAAAAGACAAGAAAACCAGGATAGGAGAAGAAAATTAAAAAAAAAAAATACAAAAAAAAAGTGTTTTAAACGAAACATAGATGGCGCCAGCCGGGCTTGATAACGAAATATATCCAGGAAAGTATTTCCGACGAATGGCAACAAGGAGTATCGGACTCCATTAGCGCGAAGTTAACCACGAACATCGGTGGTAAAGTCGCCACGCTCCTGAAAATGCCCAGAGTATGGGCGAAAATTTCGAGTAAAATGAACGGTAAAAATTGATGTTTGAATTCTAAGGCAAAGATCCAATAAGTATACCCAGCGAAAAGTGTGAGAAGTAAAGCCAATCATCGCATACAACGGATTTTAGGACAATAACATCAACAAAGACTGGAAAACACGTGCGTGAAATGTTCCCGTCGCTAGAAAGGAATGCCAAGGTAAGCATTATCCGCTAGATTTTTGTACAAGTTACAGTGAAATATTGCCTGAGAAATGTAGTGAGGCTGTTCCTGCTGTACCTCCAACTAAATTAAAAAAAATCTTAACTTTCAAGAGAAATGGCGCAAAACGTACGACTGGCTTAAAGTCGAAACCGACAAAAATGAAACAATTTTTATGTTTTGTTCATTTTGCAAGGCGTCATCAAAACCACCGTTATTTGCAAAAGGTAAGTTAATGCGATTCATTATTTTATCAATATATAAATGGTCTGTTTTTTCTCAGCTGAAGAACTCTTTTCTAAAATTTGGCTCATGCTTGTATTGACACTGAGAATTTTTTTTATCCTGTCTTAATTTTTGGGCTAAAAGCAACGGCTCATACAGTGTTAAAGTGATTTTTTGTTTTCGATGTTGTAAAGGTCCCTTTGTTTATTTTATTATTCACTGTTGTGAAAGGAGCCAATTCGTTCAAATGCTTTTGGGATGGGAAGTAAATATCGTCATCGGTGTAATGCAAATTTGTTTAGAAGTTGTTAGACCACTTCAAAGATTTTGAAGATTTCAAATGCCTGTTGAGTGAATATCCATATATATTTATTCTGCTAAAAAATAGCTATGCTAGTTTTAAATTTGCAGATGTTGCAGAACATTTCATCTGTAGGTATAAAGATGTGTATCCAAGGACAGTGTTGTTGTATGAAATTGCTTTGGTTGTGCCAATAAGTTCTGCATCAGTAGAGCGTTCTTTTAGCACACAAAATCGAATAAAAGATAAATTTCGCAACAGACTGAAAGAATAAACTTAAAAAAATTGATTCGAATATCAGCTGCAAATGTAACACTAGAAAGCTTTCCATTTCACAAAGCTGCTGAAATATTTAATAACAAAATTAGAAGATATGTATAAAATATTTATATTATTTTTGTGTTTGTTCGTTTTTTCCCCCATAAATGTAGTATTTTTCTCTAAGTTCACGATTGTTTAAAATTCACCCCTGATTTTTCAAAATCACCCCCCAGAAAAAAAGCCTGGGGGACATTTTCACCCCTGATTCTGGAACCCTGGACATGCACATTCGAAAAACTTGGCTGTTTTGTCAATAGAGAAAAACATTATTTCGAAATATGAAAAAGTACTCGGAAGAAACATTTTATGAAAACGTATCACTCAAGTTCACACAAAAGAAGAAGATTAATGGAGTTCATGTACAAATAAAGTATTCAGATGAAGAATGGAGTTCATGTACAAATAAGTGTTCAAATCCTAATCCTCATAATTATTTGGCATCATGTTAGCAATGGCATGTACCTAAAATTTAGAAAAAAAAAGTTACTTCCATTACTCAACAATTAAAAATTAAACTTTGCAGTTAAAAAAAAAACAGTACTGGGGGGACGGGGGAGATAGCCCAGGTCTCAGACCCAAGATATGCCACTGCTGTATTGCTTTATACATTCATGTTACACACACTCAAACTTCAAAAAGAGTTAACATTGTGGAAGAAAGAAATCTGCAGTCCATCTCATTCACAAGATGAAATAAACCATGACTTGACATTGCTGTGTGCAAGTTTTGGCATTACAAGGGTCAATTAATTTATTTTTGAGAACGTGTTTCTCTTCACTCTTCAGCTCTGAAAGAAACATCTCTTCTTGAATACTACAAGAAGTTTGTAGTACACATAATCGAGACTTTGGTGGCTTCAATTCTTCTGATATGAGGAATGTTTAGTTTTTCACTTTACAACAATTTATGGGGGGGGGGGGCACACTTAACAATAATACAGACAGTGGGAACATCTCAAAAAAATAATTATGATTACAGAAAAATCTTTGCTCCTTCCAACTTCCGTTTGCGGAAATTTTCCCTCCATTTACAAGTTGAAACAATCAGTTATCAAACAAAATTATATTTTACAATAATACTGAGCAGAGGAAATATCGCGAGAAAAAAATATGATTACGGATTAAATCTGCAGTTCGTCTAACTTCTGTTTTCAAAAGTTTTTTTATGAAAGACTAAATTCGTTCCCCAGCCGGAAAATGCAACCCCCTTTACCACCAACCACTACACACACACACACACCAATCCCCCCCCCCCAATTATCTTTAATTTTGCACAATGATGACAACAATGATAGAGTTCCTCGAGTCTGCGGAAGAAACTCATGCCTAAAGTTTACAAGAAAATTTTTGCTCCATCGAACTTTCATTATTGGAAATTGTTGTCTACACTCTCAAGCTGTAATATAATCATTAATACAATAAATTGAATTTAATAACAATACTGGACAGACAATTTCGGGACGAAAAGAAATCACGATTGCAGGAAAAATTTTCACTCTTTTGTTTTCGGAAGTTATGAAAAACGGAATACCGTTCCCAGACGGAAACTGGCCCCCCCCCTCCCCCAACAAACACTAATCCTTCAAAAATAAAACATTATCTTCAGTTTTGCATCGATCTCGAGTATAACCGAAATGATGGCAAAAAAAAAAAAAGCAGAAAACAAGGAAAAAAAAATAATATGTCCTACTAATATGTTTTGTCCTACTAATATGTTTGTCCTACTAATATGTTTTTTTCCTTGTGAACAAGGAAAAAAACATATTACTAGGAATTTTTGAAATGCTTACTTTCTCTTTGCAGAACAACTACTTTCAATTTGGGAAAACTTTTTCATTCAAAAATCGGGGCTAGCTATGGGCTCCCCACTCTCCCCACTCTTAGCTAACTATTATGTGGGAAAACTAGAAGAAAAGATACTAGTACAACCCACATACTTCTGCTTATATAGCAGATACATGGATGACATCTTATTTATAATAGATAGCTCAGAAATTGTTCCAGAAAGAATTCTAGACTCATTCAATGAATTAGATGATTCCCTTAAGTTCACTATTGAACTTCAAAAAGAAAGAAGAATAAACTTCTTAGATATTACTATCTATTATGAAGATGAAAAATTCCTCACTAGTTGGTATAAAAAACCAATGAATACTAAAAGACTACTGGATTTCAATTCCTATCATCCAGTTTCTATTAAGAAAAATGTAGCAAGTCAGTTTTTAGAAAAAAATTAATAAAATAGTTTCTACTGCAGATAAAAAAGAAGCCCATAAAGAAGAGCTTAAAGTCATACTTGCAGAGAATAACTATCCTAAAGAAGAAATTGAGAAGCTTCTGAATTTTAATGGTACGAAGAACCCACAAAAGCAACAAGTAAAATTCACTAGAAAAATTTCTTATCACAAAGGTTTATTTGAGTCTTTAAAGAGAATTAGTAAGAAATACAATATTAGGCTAGCTCCAAGTTTAGAGAACAAAGTTAAAAAAATTTTCCCTAAAATAGTTCAAAGAGAAGATATTTTAAAAATGCAAGGAGTAGTTTATGAAGTAAATTGTAGTTGTGGACTATCTTACATAGGTGAAACAGGTCGCAGACTAGAAACTCTTATAGCTGAGCATAAAGCAGCAATAAAAAAAAAAATTGCTCCAACAAGACTGGATTAGATAGGCATGTTAGAGAAACTGGGCACAGCATGGATTGGAATTCCCTTAAAGTAATCAGTTTCCAAAGCAATTTCCAAAAAAGAAAACTGAAAGAAGGAATAGAGATTGAGAAAAATCAAAATTCCATCATCAATGACTGCAAAGGATTTTCCCTGCCAAACATCTGGCAGGATTTGTTGAAAAATAACCTACACCGTCAAGGTTAACCGTAACCGTGATAGTGACAAGTAAAAAGTGACAACAACAAGACAGCCTGAAGAAGGAGAAGAGTTTTTCTCCGAAAATTTGCTATTAATGAAAAAATTTCCTAGTAAAATTCCCATAAAAGTTGCTTTAGATTATTAATTCAATTAAACTAGGAAGCCATTTCTCAACATGAGCTTTATTCAAAGAATTAAATATGAATTTAATTAACTGCTTATTTAAAAGGAAAACCATTTGTAACTGAAACCCATATCAGTTGTACTGAATAATTGTTCACTATACTCGATGCACTTAACCTGACTATGGGCTGGAAGCTGAAAAAGATCAATTCACTGAAAAGATGTCATGGTTTCTCATTATTTCTCTGCCCTAATGAAGTGCAGTATGCCACGATGGAAAGAGGAAGTGCCACAATGACAGGAGTCAGAACAAAAGCAAACAATAGTTTTAGAAATAAATATTATGTGCTGCCTTACCAGAATTTGAGTTTGTTTCGTCTGCTGTGTTGCACGTCAATCATTACACAACTTGTTCAGCTAAGTTCATTTGGATTTATTCTAATTTACAAATGAAATTCATTTCACATTTCTCCTCGGGGTTTTCAAGAATACACAATGTGTTCATGTAATGCTTTTTTTTTTTTTTTTGTCTATCTTCTACATAAGGAATTTTGGGCTCTTCCATTGAAATCTCAATGAGGGCATTTGTATTGCTCAGGAGGCAAGGGGCCTACAACATTCAGTATCCTATTTAATGTTAAAAACATCCTTCAACATGCATAAATTAAACAATTTTATGCAAAAGAAAATATGTGCTTTGTAACACTAAGCCAAAGGGGACTAAGAAAATCTTAGAGGAGGTTAAAAGAACTCCAGGAAGTCTAGAAACATCCCTGAAGACGTGATCAACAAGTGTTGCTGAAGATCAAGGAGTAGGGAGAAACCTCGCCTGCCTAGAGCATCTCCCCCACCATGCATTTTTTTCTCTCATCTCTCACATTACATCGCCTAACAAACAGATTTGTAAATATTTGCTGCTACCTATAAAGCTCTTTTCAAATTTAGGTAGTAAGTACTATAAAAAGTAAACTTTATTTATATTTTAATAGAAAAATTTAGTCATGTGTCACAGGATATCCTTAGACAGGCTGCATATGGCCTATGGACTGTATGTTGGGCAGAGAACTAATCAACAGGGTGATTCACTTGGGACTAAACACTTATTATTTTAATTAACTCATGATTGCAAAGGCACATTCAAATGAAATTAATGTAAAACATACCTTGATCCATGGCAAAAAAGGAATGTCTCATAGAAGATGCTAGAAGTACCCACCGCCAGCATCTAGGCACATATTCACCCGACGCTCCATATTGGCGAATGTGCGATGTAGCGTAGCAACGTTGATGGCAGCAATTTCATGTGTGATGTTGTCTTTCAGTTCCTCAATTGACCTTAACTTGTTGGCATAAACCTTGCTTTTTAAAAGTCCCCAGAGAAAGAAATCTGTGAGTGTCAGGTTGGGAGACCTAGCTGGCCACAGATCTTTGGGAGATAATCCTGTCCTGGAAAAAAAGGTGCGAATTTCTGTCATGCTCTTATTGGAGGTGTGGCATGTTGCACCATCTGTTGAAAGTAACCATCTGCAAGTTCCTGATCATCCAGCTGGTTCACAAACTCATTAAAGATTTCCAAGTATTGGTTGGTATTCACTGTGTCTTTAAAAGAAATTGGCCCAATGATATGACGTCGGAACACCACACACCAGACACCAATTTTCACTAGATGCAATGGCTCTTCATGGATGGCGTGGGGATTATCACTGGCCCACACCCATGTATTTTGGGAGTTTACACAGCCGGATAAATGGAACCATGCTTCGTCAGTAAACCATGTTATGTCCAACAGGGTGATTTTTCGGCAAAATCTGGCAAACCATTGACAATATGCCAATTGCTTTGCAAAATATGGTGGCTGTAACTCATTCATAGCTGTGATACAGTACGACTTAATCTTTGCCTGTATGGCTGCTCTTTGACATGGCGAATACAATTGTCGTCTCTTGGGATAGCCGCCGAATAGATTTTCGTGGAGATGCCAATAACCACTGCTTCACATCCTCTATTGTGTCCTTCGCCTGTATGCGGATACACCAAGCTTTCCATTCTCTCTAGATAGCTTCTTCACCATTTTCAAAATGGTGGCTCTGGTGGGTGGTTTACGCCCACCAAATTTCTTAAAGTACTGATGCACAATTAACTCGTGCTTATCAATTGAGTATACCATCTTCATTTGAACTCCTTGCTTAAACTGTCAGCGGAGACACGCTATTCCCCTACTGCTACTATATAGATGGTGCATCAGTGAGGCAGCACCCAATTGATGGGGAGACATTTTATTCACATGTAATGCATCTCAACTGCTTGGTCAGGGAATAAAGAACCGCTTCATTTGGGTTTCACGCTCATAGTATATTCCCCATCTCATAAATTCCACATAATAAGTGTTCAATCCTGAGTGAATCACCTTGTATGATAAGATGCAATAACATAAACATAGAAACCAGCAAAAACATACAAAGTCATGTAAGATAAAAAGGTTCCTTTAGCGGTAGCTTTCAGTCATCCTACAACTTTGATCATCCGTGATCTTTTTTTTTTTTTTTGGTTGGAGGGTTAACGACCGTCGTGAGCAACTCAATGGGCTATAAGCAGTCGCCCGTCCCTAATTTAGGGTCACTGGTTCCAGGGAAGGGAGAGAGCCAGTGCCGTAAGACAAACACAACATCCATGCCTCACCGGGATTCGAACCCGGACCCCTTACGGACGAATGATCAGAGGCCATCGCTTAGACCCCTGCGCCACCGGGGCGGCATCCGTGATCTTCCAAAGACAGCATTATCTGTACTAACCCTTGAAGACACTTCTGCAGTTCCCCTTTGGAAAGAGACAAAAAAAGTTGCCCCATTCATCAACGAAACATCTCTGCATTTCCAAGAAAGCATTGAAATTTTGTTCACCAAAAACTGCAATTCAGAGACCCCTCACCAAATCCAATTAATTTAGATTTATCTCCTAAAATCTGGCAACAGTTCCTGCACCCCCAATTTTAAATTGTAGTTTTGACAACCAGCCCATCCAGTCGATCGTGGGTGATCAAGGTCGTAGGATGACCGAAAGCTACCGCTAAACGAACTTTTTTACCATACGTGACTTTGTGTGTTTTCTCTGGATTTCTATGTTTATGTGTTATTGTCACGTGAAGCCTAAGTTTAAACCAACGATGCAATAACTGTTGTTGCTGTTTTGGGGTTTAATGACCACTGTGAGTAACTCAAATGGGATAGAAGCAGTTGCCCATCCCTAATCTAGGGGCACTGGTTCCACAGAAGGGAGAGAGCCAGTTCTATAAAACAAACACACCATCCACACTTCAATCAAGACTTGAACCCAGATCCACTCCCATAAAGAATCAGAAGTCAGCACTGCATCACAGGGGAGGTGATGGAACAACCATGCAAACAATGACACAAGGGAAAAGAACTTAGAAACTGAAGTGACACAAGACCAACAACAGTTACTTTCTTCAGTCAATATTTTTATTGCATTTGGTTGGCTAAAGGCTTAGAGAGTTATGATAATGCACTTCGAAGAAACTGCAGATAATTCCCACATTTTTCTCTGCAAATTATGTGATAGTTGTCTGATCTTCTACTAGTTATACCAAGGGATACAGCTATTGTTGCCTGTGGTTTGATGGTCATATGGTGTACGCAAACTAGACGCTGGCATTTCAGCAGAGCATGTTCAAAATATTTTTAACAAAGTGATTCAAATAAATATTCACCTCAAGTGTTTTTTCTGTTATCAGATGTTTAAGTAGCAAAATAAAGTAAAATGCCAAAAATGAGCAAATTAGGTAACTTGGAATTCATAAAAATGGGGGCACCAATCTTCTAAAAGAATATTGTTCATATTTCCCTTTGATTTCAATATGAAAAAAACAATATTTGACATTTTTTCTATTTATACAGTTTTATAATAAATACAGGTAAGGCTTTGCTGTGCTTCATGAACAAGGGTTGTCAGCATCTGTTCTGAATTAATGATAATAATTAGTTGATGTTTATCTTTTAATTTCAGAGAGCATAAATATTTGCCCTGAAGAACTTTACTATTCTACACATTAGCAGCGATCAGCTGCCTATGGAAAGTAAACACACATGTGTGAGTGATTATACAAACACAAAGAAGCTGAATGTTGCTTTCCTGCTTTCACAGATTCAACAACAAATGTCTAACAAAGCTGTTTGGAAAAAAAAAAAAGTACTTGAAATATTATTTCTCTCATCTGTAACAGAGAAAAAACATCATGCAAACAAAAAATGCACAAAAGAAGTGTGTCTGACTTTTAAACATTTACCTGCAAAAAACTGATGGAATTCAGTGAAGAAAACATATCTACAACACTGATTCCACTTAACTGCATGATTTACGATGCTGAACTTAACATCTCGAACTACTTATGATTCATCAGAAATAAACAAAAGTACTGCTTAATTCACTGCACTATTTCAGTAAGAATGTAAATTGAAATCTGTGATTTCAATTTACATTCTTACTGTTCCAACGACAGTATGCAGTGTCGGCTTTAGCATGCCCAGTGTGAGAATATATAATATTTGTTTTTAACCTGCACATAGATTTCATTTTTTAGCTGAATAAATATCATTGTGCAACAAGATGGATTTCTTTTTATTACTAGTGAGAATATTTGTTGACACCCATAAACTTTTTGTGTGTGTGCATGAGCTGGATTATATGGTTTTTCAGCCACACATGAAAGATATACACATAGCTGCGCACATTGATCTGAAGGTCAACACCAGAAACAATGCTCCTTTTTGCATGCTTAATTAATTGTAACAGTACTCTATTGTAAAGATTTATATTGTTCCAGTGACACAACAAGACCTTTCATCTCCAATCATCATCACACATCTTTTCAGATCACAACACTCACAGGATATTGCTTTCTTTTTATATATACTTTACCATATTACATGAAGCGGGGGAAAGCTCCAGGAGAAGATGGAATTACTATAGACATCATACAAGAAGCAAGTGGAGAAATTGAAACAGTACTCGCCCAAATTTTCACTCGATGCCTTAATGAAGGGAAGATTCCTGAGGATTGGAACAATGCTACAATGATCCTGCTACATAAGAAAGGTGACATTGAGGATCTCAGGAACTACAGACCTATCAGCCTTCTATCAGTGGTTTATAAAATCTTCACTAAAGTTCTTTCACACCGCTTGAAGGTAACACTGGACATGGCTCAACCGAGAGAACAAGCTGGATTCAGGAGTGGCTACAGCACAATAGATCATATCCACGTACTGAGAGAACTGATTGAAAGAGCGAGGGAATATGAACTTCCATTGTGCATGGCTTTTATCGATTATGAAAAAGCCTTTGATTCGGTGAAACCATCAGCAGTTACAATGGCTCTGAAAACCTGCGGTATTGAAGATGCATACATTAATATTATTAATAACATCTATGAAAATGCAAGTGCAAAGATTCGGCTGTTTGAAAATACAACACACATAAAAATTGGAAAAGGAGTGAGACAAGGTGATACCATATCTCCGAAGCTCTTTAATGCCAAATTGGAAAATGTCTTTCAATCACTGAACTGGGAAAACAAAGGGATAAAGATTAATGGAGATTATCTAACCCACCTTCGTTTTGCTGATGACGTAGTCATTTTTGCAACTACCCCATCAGAGCTGCAGAGTATGATCCAGGAACTTGCTGACAAGAGTAAAGAAGTGGGATTAAAAATGAACTTTCAGAAGACAAAAGTGATGTTCAATGCTTTTAC
The DNA here is from genome assembly GCA_039090855.1 of Macrothele yani. Lineage (NCBI taxonomy): Eukaryota > Metazoa > Arthropoda > Arachnida > Araneae > Macrothelidae > Macrothele > Macrothele yani. Next base: position 2,734,233 of record CM077020.1, on the reverse strand, counting down.
AAGAAATGAAGATTTATCGATTGATGGAGAAAAACTGGAGATAACAGATACGTATGTTTATCTTCGACAGCAGATATCAAGTGAGGGTCACATTGATGAAGAAATTAATCGGCGTACAAAACTTGCCTGGAGAGCTTTTGGAAGAAACAGCATAATTTTCAAGAGCAATATGCCATTATGTCTTAAAAGAAAAGTGTTTGATCAATGCATCCTTCCAGTGCTTACGTATGGTGCAGAGACGTGGACCTTAACTAAAAGAGACATACAAAGGCTGCAGACAACTCAAAGAAGCATGGAGAGGTGCATGCTTGGTATAACCAGGAGAGATAAGAAGAGGAACTCGTGGATCCGAAAAATGACGAGAGTGGAAGACATCATGATCAGAGTTAAATCCCTGAAATGGCAATGGGCTGGACATACTGCCAGAAGAACAGACCATCGATGGACAGCCGAAATTTTAGATTGGATTCCAAGGGACAGGAAAAGACCCAGAAAAAGACCACATGGGAGATGGGTGGATGAAATTCGTAAATATGCGGGGGTGACATGGAGGAGACTGGCACAAGACAGACCGTTGTGGAGGAAACTTGGGGAGACCTTCGTCCAGCAGTGGATTGATAATGGTTGACAATGATGATGATGATGATTACAAAAAGAAAAACGAAAAAAAAAAGTTCAATTTGGCGTCCCCCCACGCTTTGTGCTCAGAATGGTAGCATTGCCCTGGCGATACGTGTTCACTTGTGGGGGAAGTGTGGTATTTCAGTAATACTTACAATTGCCAGTTGTTTTAATTCTTTATTTCCTTCACCTGATAGAAATAAATGAGATTCTGCTTGTATTTTAAACCAGGAATTAATCAGCACTTTGCTTTCACACAGATATACTATTAGTCATTTTATTCTGTTGATAAAATTAATTCTTATAAGGAAATTGTTTATCATTATTATGCTGTTTCCTTTCAAGCCCCCTTCACTTTTAATTTTTGTTAAGAACTGCAGTGAAATGATAAGTGTAACAACTGTCTCATTCAAGTGGAATATTATAACACTTTTTCTCAAGTTCATAAAACGTCAGCTTTTTCATGTAAAACAATCCTGAAAATAAAGAAAACCAAAAACAGAAAGTTAGAAAATGTGTTACAACACAGTGTAACCCTAGTACATTTTGATTACCTTGATTTTTTTTTTAAACAGATATTTACCAATCTAAACCTTGCAAAAACAAAATCCTGATTACTATTTAGTATAAATTAAAACTACTACTGTTAATGAAAGAAAATGAAGAACAAATATATCTGACACTTGAAAGCTCACTGAAACACCACTCCTCAATAAAAAACAAATGTCATACCACTAGAATTATAATAGAAAAGCATTTAAAAGTCCAAATGCTGTGATCATCCACAAATATCAAAGATGTGTAGTCAGAATCATAAGTGCAGTCAATGGTTTAATTAAAATTTGAGGCTTGAAAATACTGCAGTACCACAATAATTCTCCTCTGAAAATATTTAAAATCAAAGATCTACATACCTGAATAGGGGTATTAGTTTGACAACTTTTTATACAACTTTCGATGGAAATGAAATATTACATCTATTTCTCATGAATTCTGGTAATGTACAATATATTGTTTCCTTCTAACCCAAATACCTTTCATAGTTATATACTGCAGATCAGTTGTGGCATTTCTATTTTTTCTAGATCCAAAGTATATTACATCATAATTACTGCTTTTTATATACATCACAATGATGCCAGTCATCTTGCTCCTTTATTATCAATTTCCTGCTCATTTTGCTGATTAATTGTAACACTGCAAAAGCTTTACTTCATGTTCACGATTATACCTCTATTTCATTTCCTGTCTTAGTTCAAACGGAAATTTAAAGCTGACTTTAAGATTTTGCTTAACAAAACGTCATTCATACTTTAACAATATTTCAGATCTTTATCAGCATAAACAATTAATCCAGAAAAATATTTATAATTCTTGTCTCCTACGTACTAAAAATACCTGAACACCTACTCAAAGATAAATCTCGTAGTACTAAAAAAGCTACACTTATCAGCGTAACAAATTTACTTACACTGATATGTGAATAGATCGGCTTAATAATAAATCAAAGCCACAAGCAACACACATAACCAAAACAAAGTCATGCAGACGATATTTACTCTTTAAATTGTCATGACTTCAGTTAACAAATTCCTAGCAATATACATAAAGTGAATGAAGGTTGCCAGATTGAAAAAATTAATGAAACTCAGCGTCAGTTCAGTTCAGGCTGCTAGGAACACTGCACTTCTTTTCTGAAATCAAAAGAAATGCTGCGGTACATAAATCATTGACTATACCTTTTAGAAATTTGTTTAGAAATGCATTGGAATAACGGGGAAATAATTTTTTTCAAGTAACATTATAGGGCCGTAGCCAGACACACGGAAGTTCTGAGGACGCCAGATGATCTTAGACAGGGTAAAAGATCAGAAGTTTTTTTTTTTTTTTTTTTTTTTTTTTTTGATTGGAGGTTTAACGACCACCGTGAGCAACTCAATGGGCTATAAGCAGTCGCCCGTCCCTAATTTAGGGTCACTGGTTCCAGGGAAGGAGAGAGCCAGTGCCGTAAGACAAACACAACATCCATGCCTGACCGGGATTCGAACCCGGACCCCTTCGGGCGAATGATCAGAGGCCAACGCCTTAGACCACTGCGCCACCGGGGCGGCAGAAGTTTTTTTTTTTTTTACTCTCTCATATATATGCATTATATAAACGTTACCTGCCAAACCCGACTTTAGGACAAACTAATTATGACTAGGACAAACTAGTTTATCCGAAGCGCGATAGGATGAATGTTTTTTTTTTGTCCTTTTTCTTTTCTTTTCTTTTTTTTTTTTTTGATTGGATGTTTTTTTTTTTATTGGAGGTTTAACGACCACTCTGAGCAACTCAATGGGCTATAAGCAGTCGCCCGTCCCTAATTTAGGGTCACTGGTTCCAGGGAAGGGAGAGAGCCAGTGCCGTAAGACAAACACAACATCCATGCCTGACCGGGATTCGAACCCGGACCCCTTACGGACGAATGATCAGAGGCCAGCGCCTTAGACCACAGCGCCACCGGGGCGGCTTGATTGGATGTTTAAGACCACCATGAGCAACTCAATGAGCTATAGGCAGTCGCCCGTCCCTAATTTAGGGCCACTGGTTCCAGGAAGGGAGAGAGACTGTGCTGTAAGACAAACACAACACCCAATCCTCACCAAGGAGGTTAGAATAATATTTCTGGAGATGACCTGAGTCTCTTAACCGTGAAGCCGCCAGGTGTGGGAATTTGACGTTGTTTACATAACAACACCTATGCAATTTCAATTGGCCGCCCCGGTGGCGCAGTGGTCTAAGGCGATGGCCTCTGATTATTCGTCCGATAGGGGTCCGGGTTCGAGTCCCGGTGAGGCATGGATGTTGTGTTTGTCTTACGGCACTGGCTCTCTCCCTTCCCTGGAACCAGTGACCCTAAATTAGGGGCGGGCGACTGCTCATAGCCCATTGAGTTGCTCACGGTGGTCGTTAAACCTCGAATCAAAAAAAAAAAAAAAAAATCAATTGGTGTATTTTGGAATTGCATGGATTTCGGTTGCAGAAACTGTGTTAATATCAAACCGGAATGAATTATGCTTCATAGACGAGTAAATTTTTGACTTTAATGTTACATTTTGTTTGAATTCGCACTAATGTTCGTGTATTTCAATTTAAAATAAAAATAGGAAGGGGCTTCAAAATAATTAAGAATTTTATAAATTTAGCATTTTCTCACATATCGGAAGAAAGTTATGATGCGAAATTCGAAACATTTGTGACGAATGAAGGCGATTCGGTCAACGCACAATCAGGCCCTGATTTACGGGAGGGCACACGGGGCACGTGCCCAGGGCCCCCGATTTTGGCTGGCCCCCAAATTTGAATTAAATGTGTACTTAGTTAATGGGAATTTTGTGTGTGTATGTTTTTTTTTTTTGATTGAAGGTTTAACGACCACCGTGAGCAACTCAATGGGCTATAAGCAGTCGCCCGTCCCTAATTTAGGGTCACTGGTTCCAGGGAAGGGAGAGAGCCAGTGCCGTAAGACAAACACAACATCCTTGCCTGACCGGGATTCGAACCCGGACCCCTTACGGACGAATGATCAGAGGCCAACGCCTTAGACCACTGCGCCACCGGGGCGGCGTGTGTGTGTATGTTCAAAATTTATTATTTTTACTTTTGCATGCTCATGAGTCATGTGTTTATAGGTGTGGTATTTACACGCAGTGAGTTTGAGTTTCGAATTTCACGTAAACACGTGGCCATTAATGAGTTTCAGTGGTTTAATAACCTTCAGGTGGCCATTGAGAAGGAGGATCGCTTCCATTGATTCACGTGCCTTTTCTTGCTTTTCCGAATGCACCGAAACTCAACTGATCCTTCAACTTCCTGCACATGGCTTGTCGTTGTCGTAACTGTAACCACAAAGGCTTAGTTGTATTTTGCGTTGCGTTTCTTGTAGTCTGATGGAATGTTGAATATTTGTTAATTTTATATATAATCAAATTTAGTTAGTTGTAACAATATATTTAAGTTGAATTATTTAACAGTTAAATTATGTCAAAACGTACATATTTATCAGGCAGTGCTAAACGGAAAGCCAAACAATTGAAACTGTGTGTGTGTGTGATTCGAGGTTTAACGACCACCGTGAGCAACTCAATGGGCTATAAGCAGTCGCCCGTCCCTAATTTAAGGTCACTGGTTCCAGGGAAGGAAGAGAGCCAGTGCCGTAAGACAAACACAACATCCATGCCTCACCTGGATTCGAACCCGGACCCCTCTCGGACGAATGATCAGAGGCCATCGCCTTAGACCACTGCGCCACCGGGGCGGCCAATTGAAACTGAAGAATGATGACCTGCAGCATGGTAGCATTGAACGTTTTGCCATTAAAAAATTGGATATCGCACTGGGTCCCAAAAGTTCTACAAATTCATCTAATTTTACTACTGGTGAGTCTCTTGAGTGTAATTTGTCTTTGGAAGCCAGTAATCTGACTTCAGAATCATCTAACATCACAGATGCTCCTAATTTGGGAAATCTTTTGAATACACCTAATGAAGAGAGCACAAGTTTCACAATGAATGCAGTGGATCCTGCCTTATGGGGAGAAATTACAGAAGAAATGCGCGAATGCTTTTTGAGCAATCCACCAGTCCAATATTTTAAGTTGCTGGCATTCACAGGAAAGGATATATGTGGTAAAAAACGTTTTCTAACAGAAGGTAATTTTTCAGAATAAAAAAATAATGAGAAGGTAAAACGTGACTGGCTTCTTTTATCCCCATCAACTTGTTTACTATTCTGCTGGATATGCAAATTGTATGCTAGGAGCACTATAACATTAGGATCCACAGGTTTTTCTGACTGGAAGCATGCAAGTGAACGTCTTACAGAACATGAAAATCCACACATACACAGGCAAGCGATATGTGACTATTCATCATGCATAAATGCTTCTGCACGCATTGACTGTTAGATAGTTATGCAGGGTCGGAATGAATCCAAGTACTGGCAAGATGTTTTGCATAGAGTTGTTGCAACAGTTAAGTATCTCTCAGTTCGTGGGTTGCCAATGTATGGTGATGATGAAACAATTGGATCAGTTCAGAATGGACATTTCCTGGGCTGCTTAGAATTAATTGCAGAATTTGATCCATTCTGAGCTCAACACTTGGAAAAATGTGGGAATCCAGGAAGTGGTAACATCAGTTACTTATCTTCAACATGTGTGGATGAATTTTTTGAATTAATGGCTGTACGTGTTTTTAATGCCATCACTGATGAAATAAAAATGTCAAAATATTTTTCTGTCATAGTTGACTCTACTCCAGACAATACACACATACATCAGCTGGCTTTTATCATGAGGTATGTCAACAAAGATTGTGAAGCCAAAGAACGGTTTTTAACATTTATTCCATCCCATGGACATACTGCAGAAAACATTACAAATACCATGATATCTTTTCTACAGGAGGCTGGCCTGGATATTATGAATGTCAGAGGCCAAAGCTATGACAATGCCAGCAACATGTCTGGGAAGTATTCTGGTATTCAAACACGCATTAGGGAAATCAATCCACTAGCGGAATATGTGCCATGTTCTGCTCACACTTTAAATTTAGTTGGTGTGAATAGCATAGATAGTTGTAGTAAAGTTCTTTCTTTTTTCACATTTTTGCAAAAACTCTATACTTTTTTTTCTGCATCAACTCACCGTTGGAAGATGCTTCAGGAGAAAGTCCAGGAAGCACATGGAAATTCATCACTCACACTGAATAGTCGGTCAGTTACCAGATGGTGTGCAGATGCTGCAGCTACACGATCACTGAGGAAAAATTATCGTGAAATAGAGAAACTTTTAGTATTTCTGTCAGAAAATGTAGATGATTCTCCACAGACAAGAGATGAAGCAAAATCACTGCTGAAGAAAATGCGAACAATGGAAATATCGATCAGCACAGTAGTTTGGGACACAATACTTCAGAGATTAAACTGTGCAAATCAAACTTGCCAGAATCCAAAAGGAAATATTTTTGAAGTACCTAAAATTTTCCAGTCGTTCAATTGAATTCATTCAGTTCGTGACGGAAAATTTTGAAGTCTATGAAGAGGAAGCTAAAACGTTAGTGTCTGAAAATGTGCAATACCATGGTCATGATTCCCGAAGAAAGAAAGTGCCCAAGAATAAACACCTAGATGAATGTAACAGTGAACATATAGAACTCAGTGCAAGGGATATATTTAGAACTCAGGTTCATTATGTGCTTTGTGATGCTTTAGTCACTCAGCTTTCAAGCAGAAAAAGTGCTTATGAAAATATAATGAGAAAATTTGAATTTTTTACAAAAAAAGTCAAGATCTGAAATTTTTGAAGAGGCAAAAGCATTGCAGGAATACTATAACAATGACCTTGACGACCAGTTTGCAGATGAGTTTTTGCAATTCTCCTCAATGATGGGGAGCTTGCAACCATTCCCCAGATGCTGCAAACTTTGAAGGTAAATAATTTAGAAGCCACATTTCCGAACACTGAGACTGCACTTAGAATGTTCATGACATTACCGATTTCAAATTGTACAAGTGAGAGATCATTTTCTTTGCTGAAAAGACTTAAAAATCTCTTACGATCAACCATGTGACAAACGAAACTGGCATAATTAGCTCTGCTGTCTTTGGAGAATGATGTGACACAGTCTTTAAATTATGATTCTCTGATACATGACTTTGCATCTAGGAAATGTAGAAGAAAAATATTCAACCCAACTGTTTCGTCCTGATATAGGAGGTAAATTTTCAATTGTTTTTATTCATTCCTAAAAATAAAGAATGGTAACCGAGTTAGTACAAATAAAAAGATCTGGTGCCCAAACACAGAACTTTGTCATCGTATTGTCAGTTTTGTTTGACATTGGACAGTTTATACATTCATGTCATAATGTGCTCATTAGATTTTGGTAAAAATTGGGTAGATGTGAAGTTTAGCGTGGTAAATTATTTGGTCGGAAAAGTTGTAAAATTTTTAAAAAGTGTGACGTACAGATTCTAAAATAAGCAATTTAAGGGGAAATGGTGAAAAAATTTCATCGTTAGAATGAATATCAAAGATGTTTACCGAAAAACTTGAACTTCAAGTATGACGAGTCAGCAGACGCTGCGGTAGGCCTTAAACAACGCTGAGGCGTTGACATGAAGCTGTGCTCCGTTGAAAGGAAGGATCGCTGCTGCCAGGACATTCATGGGCGGAATAGTACAACAGGAACCGGGTACGCTGTTATCAGGAAAGAGTGTAGTGCTACGCTACAGAAAATAGTTAATTTCGGTGTCAGTTCTTGACATCGCAACCCAGCAAAAACACAAGTGCTGGGAAACTGCTACCACCAGCTGGCAGTGATGGGTCACTGCTGGCTGAAATCTGCCGCTAACGGCCCGGTAGTGGTCCGTTGGTGGCAGCGCTATCAGTTGGCGAGCCATTGATGGCTCTGCAGCATCGCCGTGAATTGTGGGCCTCCAAGCAAGTGCCACTAGTGGCCCGTTGCTGGCAACCAATGCAACCCCCAACAGCAGGTGGAAGCATCGGGACGGCGCATGAGCAGAAGCACTACTTGCTGTGTCTCTCACGGTACCAGTTAGTTGAAGACGACGCTATCGCCATCGTGTTATTTTAGTGGATGTTAAGAAAAAATCCATATGTGGATTTTTTTCTTAACATATTTGCCAAAGAAGCAAGTCTATCTTGGGAACTAGTGTTTCTTGAGTAAGTTTGTATTCTTTTAAGAAAACTTCTTTCCACTGGCACACTTCTAGATGGAATTGTTAAACTGAGGAAAACCAATTTATAATCTTCTGTAAAAATGTCTTTGTCTCCGTGAAATACTCGAAGGAGTTCTTGAGTCAATATATTCCTTAATTTTTCATCGGCATATACAAGACTCAGTTCATTTTTAAGGCGCTGGTGTTTAGTAAATATGTTTCCGTAAAAATGTAGATTTTCAAGAGCGCGAGAGAGAAAGCATGCATTAAATTATTCGAATTTGGTTGTGTCAGCAAGTCAGACAAATTGAAGTTTCTTACAGTCTTGAAATCTTATATCCATTTCCATAAGAATCTGGTCTAAAATTTCAAAATACAATTGTTTATAATTCTGAAAATTTGTTTCCTGTGTAAGAGCAGCATATTCCCGTGCTTATTTCTGAATGGTGAACAAACGAAGCAATTCCACTGAGGCTTGAAAAAAGTATTCGACACTTAGAAATTTTAGAAAAACTCTGGTGTAATACAAGATTCAAACGATCAACTAAGCATTGAACAAAAACAGCTTGAGGAGCTTTATCGTTGACTTTTTTTTCTGTATCCCATTTAAGTGTCCAGACATTATACTTGCTCCATCGTAACATTGTCCTATTTATTTGTGTTGGTAATCAAACTGTTCCAAAATTTTGTCTAGCATTTTGTATAAAGCTCCTAACGTTCTATCTTCATTCACAACATGGAAACCCAAAAATCCCTCAACCAATACACCTTCCGAATCAACAATCAAATATTATTTAATTTTTGACGTGATCGTTTATATATTCAGAAATACATTCAATTAATTCATTTTGAATAGTTTTTTGTCCTTTCGTATTGATTTTCAATTTCTAAAGAACTTCTTCATATCAACAATGAAAGTAATTCAATGAAATTTCCACGATTCATCGAGCCCATGCTTTCGTCATGGCCATGGAATGCTAGTTCTTGTTTGCTCAAATATAGTATAGACTAATACTGCATCAATCACTGTCTGCAGGAAAAATCTATTTAAAAGCACGTTTTCGTTAAAATGCGTTTTCAAAAGCCTAGCATTCTTCCTCAAGGCATCGGCAATGGTGTTTTGAATTTTTCAAAATTCCTTAACATTAATCCGCATTTCAGGTGTTCGTTAGAATCACGATGTTTATGAAGTGACCGTGTTACGCTTAATAAATCTGAGAATCCGTCTTTATTCCACGCCGAATGTTCATTACTAAAAAGTAAGCAGAGACTCCCCCCCCTCAAAAAAAAAGTAACACAGAAGTGCTGCAAATCCCTGCCAGCAGGACGCACACGACATAAAGGCAGATAGGAATCAGAATAATCGTCTGCGTAGCTCAGTTGGAAGAGCGACTTGTTCCGGAATAAGCGGACTCGGGATCGAATCCCGGCGTAGACCAAAAATGACGGAGAAATTTACTTCGTTATAGAGCACGTATGGACCAACAGTCAGATCGACAGATATATGCCAAAATCTTGTGCTTAGACTAACGTTATTCTTTCCGATACGGAGAGCTTTTTTCATACTAACTTTTAGAAGCGGCGATACGAGTATCGTATTCACATACGTACAGGAAGAAGGACAGACGGATGAACAGATATGTACCAAATCTTACATATTAATTTTTTCTGTGTGAATAGAAAGAGCTTGGGCTGTCTGACCTCTAGTGGCGGAAGTGGTAAACGTGCGCTAGAATTCTGAGCGCACGTTTAACACTTTTTTTTTTTTTTTTTTTTTGATTGGAGGTTTAACGACCACCGTGAGCAACTCAATGGGCTATAAGCAGTCGCCCGTCCCTAATTTAGGGTCACTGGTTCCAGGGAAGGGAGAGAGCCAGTGCCGTAAGACAAACACAACATCCATGCCTCACCGGGATTCGAACCCGGACCCCTTACGGACGAATGATCAGAGGCCAGCGCCTTAGACCACTGCGCCACCGGGGCGGCGTTACCACTTTTCAATGCAGAAAGAATATTTCACATCTGACTCTCAAAAAAAGGGAATATCTGCGTCAATAAATATAAATCATCATCATCATCATTGTCAACCATTATCAATCCACTGCTGGACGAAGGTCTTCCCAAGTTTCCTCCACAACGGTCTGTCTTGTGCCAGTCTCCTCCATGTCACTCCCGCATATTTACGAATTTCATCCACCCATGTGGTCTTTTTCTGGGTCTTTTCCTGTCCCTTGGAATCCAATCTAAAATTTCGGCTGTCCATCTATGGTCTGTCCTTCTGGCAGTATGTCCAGCCCATTGTCATTTCAGGGATTTAACTCTGATCATGATGTCTTCCACTCTTGTCATTTTTCGGATCCACGTGTTCCTCTTCTTATCTCTCCTGGTTACACCAAGCATGCAGCTCTCCATGCTGCTTTGAGTTGTCTGCAGCCTTCGTATGTCTCTTTTAGCTAAGGTCCACGTGTCTGCACCATACGTAAGCACTGGAAGGATGCATTGATCAAACACTTTTCTCTTAAGACATAATGCTCTTGAAAATTATGCTGTTTCTTCCAAAAGCTCTCCAGGCAAGTTTTGTACGCCGATTAATTTCTTCATCAATGTGACCCTCACTTGATATCTGCTATCCAAGATAAACGTACGTGTCTGTTATCTCCAGCTTTTCTCCATCAATCGATAAATCTTCATTTCTTGTAAAAGCATTGTACATCACTTTTGTCTTCTGAAAGTTCATTTTTAATCCCACTTCTTTATTATAATCTGGTATTACTGCATTTAAGATATTATAGATTTCAAGAGAAATTGTTTAATAAATGTGTAAAGTGACACAAATAAATAATTAGTACAACAATGCCACTGATCACAAGTAATTTAATTATGCATAAAGTATCTTTGTGTACGTTTTTACATTAACTATGTTTGTGTCAATCTCATAAATAATATATTGTCGCCCCATCTCTATATTTGTCATAAAATTGTGAGGTCCATTTGCCCAGCATGTGCAACGAGTATATCTATTATCCCAGAGGTGCCATGGAATATTATACACTATATTGACAAAAGTCACCGGACACCTAGAAGAGAAACACAACATAGCATTTATTGACATACATTAGTACGGTGTCGGTCCACAAATGGCCTTTATGCATGCACTGACCCTTCGAGACATGCTTTCGACAAGGTTTTGGAACACAGCGATAGGTATGCGTTTCCATTCAGAACATAATACTGCCCCTAACTGTTACTTAGTAGTAGGCCTTGGTTCCAAACTTCTTATGCGGTGCTCTAATTTATCCCATTGGTGCTCTATGGGATTAAGATCAGGAGCTCTGTGCTGGCCAGTCCACACACAATACGGAATTATCGTCAAACCACGCCGTAACAGTCCTTGCTTTATGGCTCGGTGCATTATCCTGCTGGTACCAACAAGGCTCGGTTCCATATTATTGCCACAGAGTTGGTAGGGCATAATTGTCCAGAATATCGAAGTAGACGTGCTGGTTCACAGGTTTGTTCACGATAACCAATGGCCGAGAACATACCACGAAAAACACCCTCACACTAGTAAACTGCCAGCTCCAAACTTCACCGTAGGAACAGTACACTATGGTTAATAGCGTTCTCCCGGCTGCCGCCATACCCACACACGGTCATTAGACTAATGGATCTATAACGAAGTAAATTTCTCCGTCATTTTTGGTCTACGCCGGGATTCGAACCCGAGGCCGCTTATTCCGGAACAAGTCGCTCTACCAACTGAGACATTTGTTCTGCTTCCTATCTGCCTTTATGCCGTGTGCGTCCTGCTGGCAGGTACGTCACATCTCCCCCCGAAAGAGGGCCGGGGGCATGGCCCATGGGTCAGCCGTGACCATGAATCGTTGCAGGCAGCCATCCACTGTAGAACGTGCACTTGAGAACTCCCAGTCAATCTGCTGTGTGGAATGCAACATCACACATTTTTATTTTTCGAAGCGCTGGAGAAGGAATTCTCTGATATTTCCTATCTCGCGGTGTGGAAATAACATCACACCAATGCGAGATTTTGAACAGCCGGGTCATCCGGATAGTTCGGGCGCCATTATAACGAAGTAAATTTCTCCGTCATTTTTGGTCTACGCCGGGATTCGAACCCGAGGCCGCTTATTCCGGAACAAGTCGCTCTACCAACTGAGCTACGCAGACAGTTGTTCTGATTGCTATGTGCCTTTATGTCGTGTGCGTCCTGCTGGCAGGTACGTCACAGATCGTGTATCTAGATTCATCAGTCCATAAGACCCGTTTCCATTAATCTACGGTCCACGATAAATGTTCTTTACACCATGCTAAACGACGATAGCATTCCGAGTGGAGATGAAAAGCTTATGAGCAGCCGCACGACCACGGTAAACTATGGAATGAGGTTCTTTGCGAATAGTGCGTGTACATACCAAGGTTCCAGCACTTTTACTCACCCGTACACTGAAGTCTTGTGTAGAACTCCGTCGATTAGCTGTAACGACTCTCCTGAGGCTTCGACGTCCTCTATAACTCATTTTTTTTTTGGTCTGTTGGTACGTTTTGCTGCTTCAGGCACGCCATGTGTCTTCCACTTATTCAGTACATCCAAAACAGTTGACTTGGGTATGTTAAACGCCTCTCGGTTTTTCTTATGGACAACCCACTAATATAACAACCAACGATCTTTTCTTTCTCAAAGTCAGTTCTCTCCCGTCGCGCCAATTTCACTCGACCTCACAGTGCGATATGATCGCGGTCAGCTGCAGGTTTGTTTTAGCTGTATCGCACATCTTAACAACACAGAGGATCCGTTCATTTGCTTTTGAAGGGGCGTCTGGCGACTTGTGTCAATTATGTGTACTTCCAGTTGATTCTATGAATAAATGAGTATGTGTGGAGTACACTTATTCCAAATTTAAAATCAAGCCGCGAGTGGCTTAGTGGTTAGAGATTCAGACTACTGAGGTTTAAACCTAGCCTGGTAATGCACATTTCTAACAATCGCTGAATATCGGACGCGCACGTTAAGTGACAGCCCCGGGTAAAAATCCCCCGGTTAAAGTTCCTAAGGCCCCCTAATTTATGTCTACCTTCTTTAAGCAAAATCGTACGCTTGTAGGGTGGCGCCATCTAGTGTGTTCTGTGTCACTTACAAACTGTCCTGTCAGAAGCGCTAGATTCGCTCTAACTTCCTTCAGTTTCTGTGCCCTGCCCGAAAGGGCACAGGAACTGAATGAAGGTGGAACACATATATTTGAAATACACTGGCAGAAAGTCAAAAAAGAACACCAAGAAGGAGACGTCTGATACCAACGAAATTTATACAGCATAATAACGAAATACAGAGGATAACGTGATCAAAACATTATGGCAAAATACAGCTGTATTTGCTGGTAAACTGAAAAATAACATTTCCATGTAACATGGTTAGTACGAGGTTGAACCGCCATAAACTGCGTCACATTGTGCAATTATTGCATGGAGTCTGTCGTACAGATGTTGGATTTAAGTTTGGGGTATTGAGTTCCAAGCATCCTCAACCTGGACGCGTAAATCGGGGATGGTCGTGGTTGACCGTGGAGACCGGATAAGTCGTTGCCCCATAAAATCCCACACGTGCTCAATGGGGGACAAATCCGGTGAACGTGCAGGCCATGGAAGTTGTCTCACACACTGAAGTGCATGTTGCGTTGCACGTGCCGTGTGTGGGCGTGCGTTATCTTGCTGGAAAACACCACAATGGACCGACCTTACAGATGGCACAACAACGGCCTGAATGATGTTGTTCATGTAGGAGGTGCTGTTTAACGTACCCGGTACAAACACTAGTTGTGTACGGGAGTGATAGCTGATCGCTCCCCACACCAGGAGACCAGGTGTAGGCCCTGTGTGTCGCTGGCTGATGCAAGAAGGTTGGAGACGCTCCCCTGTGTGTCTGTGAACACGCATACGGCCATCGGAGGCTCCCAAGCAGAATCTGCTTTCATCGCTGAACACGACAGATCGCCATTGCGTTCTCCAGTGCAGACGTTGGCGACACCACTGCAGCCATTCCTGAAAGTGGGTTGGAGTCAGAGGTACAGATGCCAGAGGCACACGTGCACGTAGTCCTGCATCCAGTAGACGGTTGCGGATTGTTCGCACAGTCACCTCCGGTGCAATGGCCGCTCGGATTTGCGTCGCAGTGGATGTTCTGCTTGACAACGCCGCTCTTCTTATGCGTCGATCGGTCCGCTCATCAGTCCGTCTGTGCCTCCCGGTTCCACGTCTTCTTGTGTGGGAATGTTCCTCGGACCATCTACGCCACCATCGTACCACCAACGATACTTCCCGTCCAATTCGCTCCGCAATACGACGATACGACAACCCGGCCTCGCGGAGTCCGACTAGTCGACCTCGCTCAAAGTCCGATAACTGCTGAAATCTTACACGTCTTCCATGTCCAGGCATTGCAGCTTCTTCAGGGTCTTCGCACGTATCCGTACGACGACGAATGATTACATTCACTTCGCCGTACTCCTTAAATACCACTCACGATAACTTGCATATTATGCCGTGCTGTGGCGTAAGCGCTCACCGGTTGGTCCCGAAATTAACATCACACCTACGCAAACTCGACCCCATTAACATATGTAAATTTCATGATCGTCCGCCAAATCCTTCTTGGTGTTCTTTTTTTCACTTTCCGCCAGTGTATATGGAATTCTTGAGTACATATATTTCAAATTTGAAATAACAAATATACTCACAACTGATTCCCTGTATGTACTAAAAAATGAGTAGGTGTCTTTTTTCAAAAATGAGACACAAGTACTCGGCTCAGATTGTACTCAAAAATGAGTACATTTTGCTTATTTCTGAGTACCAATTTTTAACAGTGTATCTTCTTCACAGGCATTGAGGGCCATGGACGGACGGATGGACAGACATCCAGACTCTTGGGTATAGGTTGCCTCTTTCCGATACGTAAATAATTTTTTCAACCCCTCTTTCAGACGTGGAGATGTGTTCCCACCCATAGATGCGGGCGGACAGACAGGTGGACAGACATATCTAAATTCTTGAGCACACGCCTACCAATCTCTGATGCAGTAAGAATTTTTCCAATGCAACTTTTAGGGGCGGATAGCATCGGTTCACATGCACGGGTGGGAGCGGAAAGGGGGAAGGACAGACATAAAAAATTTACATATCAGCTGCCCACTTTCCGATGCAGAATTTTTTTCAATCCGACTTTCAGAAGTTGTGATATTGTGCTCACATGAATAGACGTGCATGGACGGACGGACAGACATGGACAAGCATTTAAAATCTTGACCATGAGCTTACCTCTTTCCGATACAGACAGAATTTTTTGAATCTGACTTTTCGAAATGGAAATATCGTGTTTGCTAATATAAAGCCTGACGGACAGGCAGATGAACGGAGAGACATATAAGATCTTGAGAGGATGATTAACAATTTCCGGTGCAGAAATAACTTTTCTAATCTGTCCTTCAGAAGCAGAGATATCGTGCTCCCATACACAGAAACGAACCGACTGACGGATTTAGGCCCCAACCCAATCCCACGCACCTCGGATCCCTCTTACATACTACACCAAGGGTCTGAGGGGGCATACCCACAACTATAGTCTGCCACTCAACACAGCAACACAACAAAAAGCATGGAAATTGCGAGCAAATAACTTACCTTGAACACCTTGTCTCCGCTCTTACAACCCTGGGATGAGGGGTGAATTCACCCCACCCACCTGAAAATTCGTGGTCGTGTACAGAATCATCATCTAAAGCATAGTACCAATGATTACAGCTCTACGTCCATTTTAACATTTTGGGGAGAACCTCCCCCCAAGCTCGCGAACCTTGGGGACGCTCTAGGGGAACATCCCGGATACACTGACCGACTCCGACGGTCCAGAATATAAAATTACAGAAGTTGGGTGCAGGGCCCCACAACCCTTGCACAACACAACATGAAGCATGGAAATTGCGAGCAAATAACTTGCCTTGAACACGTTCTTGCTCTTAGAAACCTGGGGGGGGGGGGGTGAATTCACCTCACCTTCCTCAAAATTCGTGGCCGTGAACAGAATCATCATATAAAGCATAGTACCAATGATTATAATTCTACGGTCATTTTAACATTTTTGGGGGAGCCCCAACCAAAGCACTTCGGATCCCTCTTACAGACTTCAAATATCTGAGGGAAGGGCATACCCAGAAGTACAAACTGCTACTCGATACAACAGTAAACAGGAAAAAGGCGGACAAATCGCTTTCGTTGGGCTTGTACAACTCTCCGTCCTGCTATCCCCGAGGGGGCCCGAAAACACCGAGTTCCCCCGAGGTGCCATGGACCTGCAGAACAATGTAAAGTACACTAAGAATAAATCAATGCAATGTACAAGAATTGAATTTAGTACTGCGAGAGCAACAAAGGTACAGTGTTCCTCCACACTCCTGAACTACTGGATCCCTCAAAAAGATTTCACCGGGACCCCGGAAAAGAGGAGACACGTCACATGGAACATAAAAGATCCACAAGTTATATGAACAACATTTGAAAGCGTAGCGGACGCACACGACATAAAGGCAGATAGCAGTCAGAACGAACGTCCGCGTAGCTCAATTGGTAGAGTGACTTATTCCGGAATGAGGAGACCCGGGTTCGAGCCCCGCCCAGCGTAGACAAAAATGAAGGAGAAATTTACTTCGTTATAACCCCTATCCCCAACCTAAAACAAGAAGAAAACTCTTCCGTTTACCCTTCGGTTCATTTGGATATTCTGGCGTGGATCTTGGGGTGCAGCGGTGCACATCAGATTCACACCTGGTCTGGTGCCGCGGCCAACGAAATTGAACGGCATCTCTTTTGGTGGATGGAACCCACGCACAGGTACTCCGGATTTTGGCAGGACCTCTACTAGTGCTGTGTAACATAATAGTGCCCCAGAGAATTCGAAAATTGCGTCGATTTTAACTACTATAGATGAAAGAAATGGAAAAATACAGTAAGAATGAAGAAAATATTGTTTTAATCGAATTTTAACTACTATAGATCCGTATATATATTTTTTTTTTGATTGGAGGTTTGACGACTACCGTGAGCAACTCAATGGGCTATAAGCAGTCGCCCGTCCCTAATTTAGGGTCACTGGTTCCAGGGAAGGGAGAGAGCCAGTGCCGTAAGACAAACACAACATCCATGCCTCACCGGGATTCGAACCCGGACCCCTTTCGGACGAATGATCAGAGGCCATCGCCTTAGACCACTGCGCCACCGGGGCGGCCCGTATATTTCTTGTACACATATAGAAAAGTAAGATAGAAAAATAGATTAAACCATACATTAAAAGCAAGTAAGAAAAAAAAAAACAGTTTCAGAGGGAAAAAAAAAATTAAAAATCTGAAGTTTTGTCACATCTTGTGGAACAGATATCAAGTCGTTAAGAAACGTGTGTTGGTTTAAATCTGAAAAAAAAGATACTGTTACGAACGAATTTTATGTATATCTGCTATAGATCTGTATATTTCTTGCGCAAACATGGAACAGCTATATAGAAAACCAGATTAAGTCATACATTAAAAGCAAGTAAGAAAAGTTCTTTGCGTAGGAAAAAGAAATAATAATGAAGAAACGTTTGCTTGTTTGAATCAGAAAAAATAAAGCCTCGATAAAAGTAGTTGTGAGATTGAAAAGTAAGAAAATAAAATAATGATGGTACATCGAGAAGTTTAACGAGTATAGAAGCATTTAGAAAAAAAGGAGATTAAAATAATGCATTCAAAGGTACATTTCACTGATTAATCATAAAAGAAAATACGAAAACATAAAAAAAATATTTTAGCTATGTATAAAACATTGCGGCTTTGTATGGCGGAAAAAGGTACAATGTTAACAAATGTAACAGAAAATGCCATGAACACGTAAGTGCCGCCCCGGTGGCACAGTGGTCTAAGGCGCCAGCCTCTGATCATTCGTCCGTAAGGGGTCCGGGTTCGAATCCCGGTGAGGCATGGATGTTGTGTTTGTCTTACGGCACTGGCTCTCTCCCTTCCCTGGAACCAGTGACCCTAAATTAGGGACGGGCGACTGCTAATAGCCCATTGAGTTGCTCACGGTGGTCGTTACACCTCCAATCAAAAAAAAAAAAAAAAAAAAAAAAAAAACACGTAAGTACATTAATAGACAATGGTGTTTTAAAATTATGTCTGCAGCACAAAACTTTGGGAAACGTCTTTGTGTTGGTACGTCCGTTTAAAAAGCGTGAAATCTCTTCAAAGAAAATAAAAAAATCGTTACGTTGAAAAATTATGTATATAAAATGGGAAATTATGGGGAAAAAATAAGGAATAAATTCGTTGCAAAATGATCAAGTTATTGAAAAAAAAATCAGTCTTGGAGCTTAATGTGTCTAACAGAATCTCAAATGACGTCAACTCCTAATTTGCTTTGTACGAAAAATTCCTCCAGCGTCCCCATCATGACTGTATCGGTGATGTCATAGTATTGCTTGCTAGCACGGCGATGTGGCACGCAAAATGGCACGGTCGGAGAAAACGATGACTCATCCCAAAACACGTGGCACACAAAATGGCATGGTCGGAGAAAACGATGACTCATCTCAAAACACGTGGCGTACAAAAGATGGCCGGAAAGAACACGTGGAAAAAAAATGGCGGCGATGACGTCATGATTGACCACATCCGTCCGTGCGTGTGCAGCATTGGGCGGGGCCGTGGGGAGCTTTCTTTGTCATGAAACTCTCCATTTCTTACTACTCTCGTGATTTCCGTTGTAGTATGCTAACAGTCACATCACCTAGGACAGCACTGACACGTCGAAGACAATATATCTGAATCAGTATTTAGATTTCTCGCCCCGAGAGATGCGAGATCGATTTCCGCTCCAGGAAGATGTATTTTTCGAGTTTTCTGAGAAGGCGGGAGCTCCGTGAACTACAGTTAATCCTTTAATATATATCAAATACGTGGAGACAATGTAAATGGACGATGTAATCAATCTTTCCACGTTATTTTTTAAACAACGCATAGCGACTGAAAAATTGTATTTCGGCACTGCTGGGAAAAGTACAATTTTTCAGTCGCTATGCGTTGTTTAAAAAATAACGTGGAAAGAGTGATTACATCGTCCATTTACATTGTCTCCACGTATTTGATATATATTAAACATTTCTATCGCCCTTTGAATTTATCAGCTACAATTAAAATAGCTGTTGCGTTAAATGCCACCAGATGACGACATCTCAGTTGCTGAGACCATCAATACGTATTCGTGTAGTCAGATGCTGACTGTTAAACCACGCATGGCGCTGAGAATTGTTGGCGCTGTAGCGTAAATTCGAACGCACTCTACTAGTTATCGAGAGTTCTGGGGTTCGATCCCAGCAGTGCCGAAATACAATTTCTCAGTCGCTATGCGTTGTTTAAAAAATAACGTGGAAAGAGTGATGACATCGTCCATTTACATTATCTCCACGTATTTGATATATACACTGCTGGACAATTGCTAAGGACGGATCATAAACGGCTATATAGCGCATAAAAAGGTAAGTGTGGTTGGATGCCAAGTGAAATAAAATAATGTCAGAATGCCAAGACATTACAAGAAAGACAATTTATTGTGCTCTGAAATCCAGAAGGCTTTGGAACGTGTTCAAGGGACAAACAGGCCATTTTGTGCAGAATACGTAAACGTGAAAAAAATGCAATTACCGTCCGCAGGCGTTCCGGCGTAAGATGTCAATACGGGATATGGCCACCATGGAAGGCGATGCAAGATTCCACACGTCGTGTCATGCTTTGCACAACATTATCAAGCAGCTGTTGGGGTAATTTATCCCATTCCTCTGTCAGTGCACAGATGAGGATGTCCTTGTTTATTGGAGGGCATTGGCGACCAGCAAGACTCCTCCCCAAAGCATCCCACACATTTTTAATGGGATTCAGATCTGGAGAACGTGCTGGCCATACGAGGCGTTAAATATCCTCGCTCTCAAGACACTCCTGGACAGCGACTGTTCGATGACATGTTGCGTTGTCGTCCACGAAAATGAATCTATCACCGACAGCACCACGGAACATACGAACATAAGGTAGCAGAACATCATTAATGTATCGTTGGCCAGTCATAGTCCCAGGTCGAAGCACATAGAGGGACGTACGGCCATTGATCATGATGCCAGCCCATACCATGACACTACATGTCGGATATCGGTCCCTTTCCTGTATGTTTGCTGGACAATATGCAGTACCACTATCACGCCAGATCAGTTATCGTCGAAAATCAGACGATAGACTATATCTACTCTCATCTGAAAAGAAGACAGCAGACCAGTCGTTATGAGTCCAATTGCAATGTTGATGGCACCATTACAAACGGGCGGTACGGTGACGTCTGGACAATGGGATGCACACAACAGGACGGCGGGCGTATAGTCATCCTTCATGCAAACGTCTGGCGACAATTTTTCGGGAGATCCGCTTGCCAGTAGCAGCCATAAACTGATTTGCTACCTCACTAGCTGTGCTGCGCCGGTGTCTTTTTGTTGATAGCACTATGTACCGATCTTCTGCAGGTGTCGTACTGCGAACACGACCTCCCCCGTGACGTTTGCTACACTCTCAATTTGTTTGAAATGATTTCCAAAGCCTTGAAACAACACTGTGGCTGACGTCGAACTCCCTGGCAACATCTGTTATTTTTCGCCCTTCTTCAATCTTGGCAATAATACGGCCACGCGTAAAATCATCTAGGTGATGTCGGGAAGACATACTGGAAATTGCAAGTTCGTCAATTGATTCTTTCCCTTTCAACTTTGCGTTTGAACAACAACGGTCAATACGCGTCAAATCCTTTATATCTCTTATCAGCGCTATGACGTCACGAACAAGTTCGGCAATCCAAAATTTGCATACGCACAACATGTCTTACTGTATCCCACACTTATTCTAATTTCCACATTTTCCTGCCTTACATTTTATGGTTGCTATCGTTGCTATTGTCATCCGTCCTTAGCAATTGTCCGGCAGTGTATTAAACATTTCTATCGCCCTTTAAATTTATCAGCTACAATTAAAATAGCTGTTGCGTTAAATGCCACCAGATGACGACATCTCAGTTGCTGGGACCATCAATACGTATTCGTGTAGTCAGATGCTGACTGATAAACCACGCATTGCGCTGAGAATTGTTGGCGCTGTAGCGTAAATTCGAACGCACTCGACTAGTTATCGAGAGTTCTGGGGTTCGTTCCCAGCAGTGCCGAAATACAATTTTTCAGTCGCTATGCGTTGTTTAAAAAATAACGTGGAAAGAGTGATTACATCGTCCATTTACAGTTAATCCTATTCCACAAATTGTATACCACGCGCTTTTTTTTTTTTTGATCGAAGATTTAACGACCGCCGGGAGTAACTGGTTCCAGGAAAGTGAGAGAGCCAGTGCCGTAGGACAAACACAACACCCATGCCTCACCGGAATTCGAACATGACCCCTTGTCGGACGAATGATCATAAAACAGCACTTAGACCACTGCGCCACCAGGGCGGCGATTATAAGATTAAGAAATACGACGTTATTTCACTATTATTTTATTTTTCGATGTGACATTCCTGTGACGGTTGATGATGTCACATGCGATTTGAATATATACGTGCCATTCTTCCTGTAGAAGCTGAGCCAGAGCCCAGCGAAACCTTAGTTGACAGGAAAAATAAAATAATTGTGAAATAACGTCACTTTTTCTTAATCTTAGCTAAACTTGTTATTTCTATGCCACCAAAGTAAAACGTTTTATCTTTTTTCCATATTGACTTTGCTGCTTACGGTACTATTTTTTTAATTATGAAATCTGCGTTTTGTTTTTCTTAATTCCCATTATGTCAAATGTGAAATCGGTTCGCGCATTAAAAGCTGCTGCTCCGAGATGCTCCGCACTTCAAAAAAGGTCAGCTGACCGCCAGAGGTTTCCTCATTGGAGGATGCTTACTTTTTACGTCACGAATTGAACTCACCTCACTAAACCAAAGAATATCTAACGAGAAGAAGTTAAGGCTCAGCGAGACGTAACTAGCGCAGCCATATCTTCAGGGAAAACATGCAGTGCACAGAAGCCAACATACAGGCTGATGCCGGAGCAGACTGCGCATGCGTATTTCTGTTGACCTTAATTCTTCGGGTAAAGAACAGTCAGCCGAGCTACTCACAGCACGTGATTGTTACCTTCTCGGTACCAAAATCCCTTCGCAAATCGGATATGTTAGTTTTGTTACGCCAGCCGGGTTAGTTAAGGCTTTTGTTTGTTCTTCAGTTTTTCAGAAACATTTTAAGTAATGCCAAATACTAGGGAATATCTGCATTTTCGGATCCTTAGGCCTAACTGTAATATTTGCTGAAATTTAATTTAAGTAGAAATACTAATGTTATTGCATGTTTTTCTCACCAAAATAAGGTATGGGCGGGATATCAGAAAACAACAACAACAAAAAACTGCTCTAAGCAAGTAGTCATCAGATAGAAGAAAACCATCGTGGATTAAAGAAAAGCTTCACTGCCGTAGTCCCGCCTAAAGTGTTTTGCTCCTGAATGTTAACTTTCCCGCAGAGCATATTAGCTTTTAAGATGTGGTGGCGCTGTTGCCGCTTGTTTTACGTTATCTCTATGAGAGTTGACCTTCTTTAAGCGTTAGACATTCTTTGACTAAACGACGCAGTCAACTGCTTCATTCCTCTCCCAGAGTTTCGACAAGTGACGTTATTCGTGCGTGTTTGGCATTCGTTTCGAAGCCTACTGCCGTAAGTATCCGTTTATTTTAAAGGTGTGTCTCTTTTTAGAGTTTACCTACGTTGAACTAAATTTTGAAATGCAGGAAGTTATTTCATTGAAAAATAAACTAATTTGGTTTTTCAATTTAAATAGCAAACGAGTTTCAACATTTACAATAGTAAAACGCTGTCCATTCAGACATTTTCATTCTTGTGCTGAAGGTATTTAACTACAATAAGCTCCTGGAAAGGATATTTTTGCTTTGCCTATAGTTTAGTTATTTGCGTAATATTTAGAATTCTTGAAGTTCATCAGCAATGGTAAAATAAACACCCAAAATATCTCCATAAAATTTTACGTCGAACAATTGTGAAATTAGCAAAAAAGCACCCTGTAGTACTTTATGCCACTCATAATACGTGAAAACCGTGTAATAACTTTTTCATGTGGAAAAACTGCTCTGTTCAACAAATGAATTTAGCTGTTTTTTTTTGTTTTTTTATTGGAGGTTTAACGACCACCGTGAGCAACTCAATGGGCTATAAGCAGTCGCCCGTCCCTAATTTAGGGTCACTGGTTCCAGGGAAGGGAGAGAACCAGTGCCGTAAGACAAACACAACATCCATGCCTCACCGGGATTCGAACCCGGACCCCGTTCGGACGAATGATCAGAGGCCATCGCTTAGACCACTGCGCCACCGGGGCGGCGAATTTAGCTGTGTATCTGAATAAAAGAAATATAGTTCCTTAAATATAAGAAGCTGATTTCATCAAACGTAAAATTCTTCTAGTGCTTTTGAGTGAGATACAGAAATCCTCACGAACGCAATAAATCATTCCTAAAGCTACCAAAAATGTTTTAACACAAAACCTGCTGCGTTCTTGCCGTTTCAATTGAATGTTGTGACGTAGAGTGAAAGAGGGAAAAGGAACTAATGCTTTATTGTTTCATGTTTGTGTAATGTGAGAACCAACTAACGCTAAGTTCCAACGCTTTCAGTAGATTTCTGCCACTCAATTTCGGTATAGCGTTCTCATTAAAATGTTCTGAAGTTTCACTTGAAACTAAAAATCCTTCTCAGGGACATAAGGATGTACCAGGGGCGTATATAGAGGGGGCGGGGTGAAGGGGGGAGGGGCTTGGTCCCGAAAGTGTTTCATATTTTTGTTAAAATGCGACTTACATTAAAAAAAAACGCTTTAATTTAATAAAATGCATCAACTTACATTCGAAAATAATGCTTTAATTTTTTTTACCTATTTTTCTATAACTTTCATTTCATCCTGATGGATTTCAAAAACTGCCATTTTCCTGCGCCCCCTCCCCCCGAATAAAATTATATGTACGCCCATGGATATACGGTAAAGTACGATATTCAAATCAGGAATGAATTCTATTGGCGAACAGTAAATTTTGGCAACCATTCATTTATATACAAAGAGCAATACGTTGAAATATTTTTTAAATCAAAAGAAGTGTCATATTATATAATAATAACAATAATGATAATAATAATATTTTATTTTTGCTGTTACATTGTAGGCTGTATGAATATACATAAATAATTTATATTTCATAAGAACAGCAGAGAAAATCGGGGAAAAGCCCTCAGAGAGTCCTGATAAGCCCTGATTTCCCAAGAAAATAGACAAGCAAACTCAGGTTCAATAAATCACAGCAGTAATGTTAAACGTCAGTTATATTGTAAACCATTTTTGTTTTAAGTTATTATTATTTTTTGAATTACCTTAGCAAATATTTTTTTTAAGTTTGTTTCTGGATAAATTCAGGTTATTTATTGTGCTTAACTCATCTGGCAGTGTATTCCAATATGCAGGACCAATTGTAACGTACTAGGAGATGTGACGTACCTGCCAGAAGGACGCACACGACATAAAGGCAGATAGGAATCTTAATTGGTAGAGCAACTTATTCCGGAATGAGTGGACCCGGGTTCGAACCCCGGCGCGGATAAAAATGACGGAGAAATTTACTTCGTTATAATGGCGCCCGAACTATCCGGATGACCCGGCCGTTCAAAATCTCGCATTGGTGTGATGTTATTTCCACACCGCGAGACAGGAAAAATCAGAGAATTCCTTCTCCAGCGCTTCGAAAAATAAAAATGTGTGATGTTGCATTCCGCACAGCAGATTGACTGGGAGTTCTCAAGTGCACGTTCTACAGTGGATGACTGCCTGCAACGATTCATGGTCACGGCTGACCCGTGGGCCATGCCCCCGGCCCTCTTTCGGGGGGGGGGGGAGATGTGACGTACCTGCCAGCAGGACGCACACGACATAAAGGCAGATAGGAATCAGAACAAATGTCTGCGTAGCTCAATTGGTAGAGCAACTTGTTCCGGAATAAGCGTACTCGGGTGCGAATCCCGGCGTAGACCAAAAATGACGGAGAAATTCACTTCGTTATAATGGCGCCCGAACTATCCGGATGACCCGACCGTTCACAATCTCGCAATGGTGTGATGTTATTTCCACACCGCGAGATAGGAAAAATAAAAGCAGCACTTCGAAAAAAAAAAAAAAATAAGAGGGAGATGATGTAACGTACTAGGAGATGTGACGTACCTGCCAGAAGGACGCACACGACATAAAGGCAGATAGGAATCAGAATAAAATGTCCGCGTAGCTTAATTGGTAGAGCAACTTATTCCGGAATGAGTGGACCCGGGTTCGAATCTCGGCGTAGACCAAAAATGACGGAGAAATTCACTTCGTTATAATGGCGCCCGAACTATCCGGATGACCCGACCGTTCACAATCTCGCAATGGTGTGATGTTATTTCCACACCGCGAGATAGGAAAAATAAAAGCAGCACTTCGAAAAAAAAAAAAAAAAAAAATAAGGGGGAGTTGATGTAACGTACTAGGAGATGTGACGTACCTGCCAGAAGGACGCACACGACATAAAGGCAGATAGGAATCAGAATAAAATGTCCGCGTAGCTTAATTGGTAGAGCAACTTATTCCGGAATAAGCGTACTCGGGTGCGAATCCCGGCGTAGACCAAAAATGACGGAGAAATTCACTTCGTTATAATGGCGCCCGAACTATCCGGATGACCCGACCGTTCACAATCTCGCAATGGTGTGATGTTATTTCCACACCGCGAGATAGGAAAAATAAAAGCAGCACTTCGAAAAAAAAAAAAAAAAAAAGATAAGGGGAGTTGATGTAACGTACTAGGAGATGTGACGTACCTGACGTACCTGCCAGAAGGACGCACACGACATAAAGGCAGATAGGAATCAGAATAAAATGTCCGCGTAGCTTAATTGGTAGAGCAACTTATTCCGGAATAAGCGTACTCGGGTGCGAATCCCGGCGTAGACCAAAAATGACGGAGAAATTCACTTCGTTATAATGGCGCCCGAACTATCCGGATGACCCGACCGTTCACAATCTCGAAATGGTGTGATGTTATTTCCACACCGCGAGATAGGAAAAATAAAAGCAGCACTTCGAAAAAAAAAAATAAGGGGGAGATGATGTAACGTACTAGGAGATGTGACGTACCTGCCAGCAGGACGCACACGACATAAAGGCAGATAGGAATCAGAACAAATGTCTGCGTAGCTCAATTGGTAGAGCAACTTGTTCCGGAATAAGCGTACTCGGGTTCGAATCCCGGCGTAGACCAAAAATGACGGAGAAATTCACTTCGTTATAATGGCGCCCGAACTATCCGGATGACCCGACCGTTCACAATCTCGCAATGGTGTGATGTTATTTCCACACCGCGAGATAGGAAAAATAAAAGCAGCACTTCGAAAAAAAAAAAAAAAATAAGGGGGAGTTGATGTAACGTACTAGGAGATGTGACGTACCTGCCAGAAGGACGCACACGACATAAAGGCAGATAGGAATCAGAATAAAATGTCCGCGTAGCTTAATTGGTAGAGCAACTTATTCCGGAATGAGTGGACCCGGGTTCGAACCCCGGCGCGGATAAAAATGACGGGGAAATTCACTTCGTTATACAATATAATTTAAGCTCTGCTTCATCATGGGTTTTTTTGGATGTATAGGTCTTAATAATGATCTATGTCTAGTATTGTAGTGATAAGTATGTAAATTCAATTCAATGATATATGTGTGTAAGTTCAGTTTAATTCTTTGAAACATTAGTGTACCTATTTTGAAATCAAATAATTGTTTAATAGATAAAATTCCGTAATGGTTGGGGTTGACATGGGTATGGTGAAAAGTGTAAGGTTGGAAGTTGATATGAGAAGAATTTCTTTTTAAGTCCAATAACCTTCAAATATCTTTATTCTGTAATTTTTGTAGCTTATTGATGTTGGTTTCAGTGGTTTGTCCCCACAAAGAAAAATAATTAATGTGTGATTGAAAAAGTGTATAGTACAAAAGTTCAAGTGTTTTAGTAGTTAAACATGGAATAATTGTGCTTACAATGCCAATATTTTTGGAGATTCGATTTGCAATTGAGTCTGTATGGTTGTTCCATCTTAGGTCGGAAGTTAAAATAATTCCCAGATACTTAAAGTCCTGTACTATATAAATAGGAGTATAATTTAAAAGTAAGTATGGAACTTGTGTATGTAATATTTTTTATCTAGTAAAGATACTTTGTTTTATTAACATTAATTATAAGTTCATTGTATGTTAACCATTCCGAGTAAATCTGAAGTTTTAACGACCACCGTGATCAACTCAGTAGGCTATAAGCACCGAGTAAATCTGTAATTGATAATTTGCCTGAGCAGCCATTTCGTTAAGATTTTTTGTCATGGAATAATATTGTTGTATTATCAGCATAAAGGATTATAGCGTTGTTAGATGTTATGTCAAAAATATCATTTATATATAAGTTAAATAATAAGGGACCCAAAACCGAGCCCTGAGAAACCCCTGAAGTAATCGGTAGTAGCGATGATTGAGATTCGTCAATGATAGTATATTGAAATCTATCAGTTAGGTAATTACTAAGTAAGGTATGTACAATACCCCTCACACCCGCATTATATAATTTGGTTAAAAGAAATTTATGATTGCAAGGAAAACATCGAGTGTAATATTTTTTGATTCAAGATTTTTTTGGTATTATATCTTGAAGGTGTAAGAGCGCAGATTCTGTTGATGTATTGAGTTGAAAACCAAACTGATTTTTATTAATGATATTACATTTTTGTATGTATGAGATTTATCTCGTATAGATTAATTTCTCAAAGATTTTAGCAGAGATTGACACATTAGCTATAGGACGATAATTGTTAGCATCATTACTCTTACCAGATTTATATTTAGGGGTAATTTTTGCAATTTTTAGTGCACGTGGAAAGATACCAATAGTGAAAACTAGGTTGAAGATATGTAGTAGCGGGTTTATGATTATTTCAGCTATATGTTTAACAACAGAAGGATGAACATCATCATTTCCTGGTCCGTAGGTAGTTTTAATATTGTTTATTTCTTGTAGTATTTCAGTTTTGGTTATAGATAATAAGTAGAAAGTATTATTAACAGAAGAATTATGAAAATATTGTAGGAAATTATTATTAAATAATTTTAAGTTCAGTTTAAGATTTTGAGAGATATTAGCAAAGTATTCATTAAGACGGGCAGCCATGTGCTGTTTATTAGTAATTTTCTTACCATTAGAATCCAATAAGTGTTCTGGTATAATCGTCGTAGTCTGTTTCCCTAGTAAATAATTAAGGTTTTTCCAAGTTACCTTTGGGTTGTTCAATGCAAACATATTTGCATAATAGGTTCTCTTAGTATTTCTTAGAGCATAGTTAAGTGTATTTGCATATTATAGTTTAAAATTCGTGAAGTCATTTTGATCTATTGTTCTTAAAAATTTTGCAGTCTGTTTTTCTTCTTAATAGGATTTAACAAGGTTGAGGTGATACAAGGTTTGCGGAGTTTCTTTTTAGAATTAATATTGTTTAAGGAAAAAGGGAAAGCTAGATCATAATTTCCTTTAAAGGTTTTAAAAAAATTGTCATAAGCTAAATTGGGTGATTCATATTTCTGAAACTTTTCCCAGGTAATTTGGTTAAGAAGTTGTTTAAAATTTCCTAAAGAGTTTTTCTTGATTTTACGGAATTCAACAGTCTTAGGTTCCTCCAATAGAAAACTTCCAGTCTTGTATAAAATGAAAATGGTCAGATGATCACTTATATCATATTCAATTATTCCTGCAGTTGTATGCTGTGATTGGATGCTAGTTATGCCCAAATCAATTACGATACTAGTATTTTGGGTAATTCTAGTTGGGGAAGTAATTAAGTTAGTAAATCCTGATACAGTAAGTAATTAAGACAACAATATACACAAATTGAGCATTATTACTCCTCATTTCAGATTATGAGTTCAGGAGTACCTCAGGGTTCTGTCCTCTGCTCTTTATTGTTAACTGCAGAGTATGATCCAGGAACTTGCTGACAAGAGTAAAGAAGTGGGATTAAAAATGAACTTTCAGAAGACAAAAGTGATGTTCAATGCTTTTACAAGAAATGAAGATTTATCGATTGATGGAGAAAAGCTGGAGATAACAGACACGTACGTTTATCTTGGACAGCAGATATCAAGTGAGGGTCACATTGGTGAAGAAATTAATCGGCGTACAAAACTTGCCTGGAGAGCTTTTGGAAGAAACAGCCTAATTTTCAAGAGCAATATGCCATTATGTCTTAAAAGAAAAGTGTTTGATCAATGCATCCTTCCAGTGCTTACGTATGGTGCAGAGACGTGGACCTTAGCTAAAAGAGACATACAAAGGCTGCAGACAACTCAAAGTAGCATGGAGAGGTGCATGGTTGGTGTAACCAGGAGAGATAAGAAGAGGAACACGTGGATCCGAAAAATGACAAGAGTGGAAGACATCATGATCAGAGTTAAATCCCTGAAATGGCAATGGGCTGGACATACTGCCAGAAGAACAGACCATCGATGGACAGCCGAAATTATAGATTGGATTCCAAGGGACAGGAAAAGACCCAGAAGAAGACCACATGGGAGATGGGTGGATGAAATTCGAAAGTATGCGGGAGTGACATGGAGGAGACTGGCACAAGACAGACCGTTGTGGAGGAAACTTGGGGAGACCTTCGTCCAGCAGTGGATTGATAATGGTTGACAATGATGATGATGATGATGATATTGACAAAAGTCACCGGACACATAGAAGAGAAACACAACATAGCATTTACTGACACACATTAGTACGGTGTCGGTCCACTTTTGGCCTTAATGCATGCACTGACCCTTCGAGACAGGCTTTCCACAAGGTTTTGGAACACAGCGATAGAAATGCGCTTCCATTCAGTACATAATGCTGCCGCTAACTGTTGCTTCGTAGTAGGCCTTGGTTCCAAACTTCTTATGCGGCGCTCTAATTCATCCCATAGATGATCTGTGGGATTAAGATCAGGGCTCTGTGCTGGCCAGTCCACACACGATACGGAATTATCGTCAAACCACGGCATAACAATCCTTGCTTTATGGCTCGGTGCATTATCCTTCTGGTACCAATAAGGCTTGGTTCCATAGTATTGCCACAGAGTTGGTAGAGCGTAATTGTCCAGAATATCAAGGGAGACGTGCTGGTTAACAGGTTTGTCCACGATAACCAACGGGCCGGGACCATACCACGAAAAACACCCCCACACGAGTACACTGCCAGCTCCAAACTTGACCGTAAGACCTGTGGTAAATAGCGTTCTCCTGGCTGACGCCATACCCTCACGCAGCCATCAGACTGATGGATCGTGTATCTGCATTCATCAGTCCATAGGACCTGTTTCCATTGTCCACGATAAATATTCTTTACACCATGCTAAACGACGAGTAGCATTCCGAGTGGAGATGAAAGGTTTATGAGCAGCAGCACGACCACGGTAACCCATGGAATGAAGTTCTCTGCGAATGGTACGTGTACATACCGAGGTTCTCGCCTGTACACTGAGGTCTTGTGCAGTACTCCGTCGATTAGCTGTAACGACTCTCCTGAGGCTCCGATGTCCTCTATCACTGATTTTCTTTGGTCTGGCGGTACGTTTTGCTGCTTCAGCCACGCTATGTGTCTTCCACTTATTCAGTACACCCAAAACAGTTGACTTGGGTATGTTTAAACGCCTCGCAGTTTCTCTTATGGGCAACACACTAATATAACACTCAACAGTCTTTCCTCTCTCAAAGTCAGTTCTCCCCCGCAGCGACATTTTCACTCAACCTCACAGTGCGATATGATCGCGGTCAGCTGCAGTCTTGTTGTTATACCGTTTTCAGCTGTACCGCGCATCTTAGCAACGCAGCGGATCCGTTCATTTGATTTTGAAGCGGTGTCCAGTGACTTTTGTCAATATAGTGTATAATGAATTAGCTTTGTTTTCTTTCCGCTAAGCTAATTAATATGAATGATTCTCTTCCTACCAGCTAGCTAATGATGTACTTGTACTAAGCTTCAAAATAGTGAATTCAAAAAGGTTGTTGTTAGTTAATTATGAACGTAAACAAAGTCTTAACGCTGGTTATTTATGGTAATTAATAAAAGTTATAAACCTAACAGCCAGACAGAGGTCTGACAAAAACTATTAATTGAGAAAGACGTACTTACAGTAACTTCTTTATTATAAGACTCTTGGTCATCTAAAGCACACACACAACTTGTTTTACACTAATGAAGAATCTCTCCTCATAACAACACAATCTCTCCTCGTATTATAAACGCTCTCCGTAGACAACAACGCTCTCTCATAACAACAACAAAAGCTCTCCCTAAGTCTCGATGAACGCGCCTATATACTAGCTACCACCACGTCATGACTTACACTCATTGCCAGATCTCATTCAGCGGGTGAAACAATATTTCGTTCAGTACGAAGATAATTTACATAGTAAAATAAAATAACCAGAGATAGTAAAATCAAAAGGAAAGTAAATATAGAGTATACGTTACAAGTGTATATAGGTAATTTTGCAGTTTAGCTGTGCAGGGCCAGTTTTTCGGGAAAATTCATGGAAAAGTATTTATTTTCCAAAGTTGACCAACCAAGGAAGCGAAATTAGTGAGATCGATAAATGGGAACGACAATCACCCAACTGCACTAGAACTAGCCGAGGAAGAAAGAAGCGTCTGCCACTGCTAACGGAATTCAACGGTTACCACTTCCGAAGGCTTTGTTGCATGCTTTGGAGGTCAGCCGGTTGCATTGTAGTTTTACTTAGCAGTGGAATTCAAAATATTTCTTGGTGTTTCCCTTTTCCATGTTTATCCGCTGTTCCTATATCAGACGCAGATCGATAGTTTTTGTTTTGTTTTTAAGGTCGGGACTCTTTAACGGACTGCTTGATGATGCTGGATACACTTCACTAGCTGAAGACCTGATACTTCCAATTGACACAGGTAACTGGACATTCAGTTTGTAACGTACCAGGAGATGTGACGTACCTGCCAGCAGGACGCACGCGACATAAAGGCAGATAGGAATCAGAATAAAATGTACGCGTAGCTCAATTGGTAGAGCAACTTGTTCCGGAATAAGCTGCCTTGGGTTTAAATCCCGGCGTAGACCAAAAATGACGGAGAAATTTACTTCGTTATAATGGCGCCCGAACTATCCGGATGACCCGACCGTTCAAAATCTCGCATTGGTGTGATGTTCTTTCCACACCGCGAGATAGGAAAAATAAGAGAATCCTTTCTCCAGCACTTCGAAAAAAATAAAATAAAATAATGATGATGTAACGTACCAGGAGATGTGACGTACCTGCCAGCAGGACGCACACGACATAAAGGCAGATAGGAATCAGAATAAAACGTCCGCGTAGCTCAATTGGTAGAGCAACTTGTTCCGGAATAAGCGGCCTCGGGTTCGAATCCCGGCGTAGACCAAAAATGACGGAGAAATTTACTTCGTTATAATGGCGCCCGAACTATCCGGAAGACCCGACCGTTCAAAATCTCGCATTGGTGTGATGTTCTTTCCACACCGCGAGATAGGAAAAATAAGAGAATCCTTTCTCCAGCACTTCGAAAAAAAAAAAAAAAAATAAGGGGGAGATGATGTAACGTACCAGGAGATGTGACGTACCTGCCAGCAGGACGCACACGACATAAAGGCAGATAGGAATCAGAATAAAACGTCCGCGTAGCTCAATTGGTAGAGCAACTTGTTCCGGAATAAGCGGCCTCGGGTTCGAATCCCGGCGTAGACCAAAAATGACGGAGAAATTTACTTCGTTATAATGGCGCCCGAACTATCCGGATGACCCGACAGTTCAAAATCTCGCCTTTGTGTGATGTTCTTTCCACACCGCGAGATAGGAAAAATAAGAGAATCCTTTCTCCAGCACTTCGAAAAAAAAAAAATAAATAAGGGGGAGATGATGTAACATACCAGGAGATGTGACGTACCTGCCAGCAGGACGCACACGACATAAAGGCAGATAGGAATCAGAATAAAACGTCCGCGGAGCAACTTGTTCCGGAATAAGCGGCCTCTGGTTCGAATCCCGGCGTAGACCAAAAATGACGGAGAAATTTACTTCGTTATAATGGAGCCCGAACTATCCCGATGACCCGACCGTTCAAAATCTCGCATTGGTGTGATGTTCTTTCCACACCGCGAGATAGGAAAAATAAGAGAATCCTTTCTCCAGCACTTCGAAAAAAAAAAAAAAAAAAAAAAAATAAGGGGGAGATGATGTAACGTACCAGGAGATGTGACGTACCTGCCAGCAGGACGCACACGACATAAAGTCAGATAGGAATCAGAATAAAACGTCCGCGTAGCTCAATTGGTAGAGCAACTTGTTCCGGAATAAGCGGCCTCGGGTTTGAATCCCGGCGTAGACCAAAAATGACGGAGAAATTTACTTCGTTATAATGGCGCCAGAACTATCCGGATGACCCGACCGTTGAAAATCTCGCATTGGTGTGATGTTCTTTCCACACCGCGAGATAGGAAAAATAAGAGAATCCCTTTCTCCAGCACTTTGAAAAAAAAAAAAAAAATAAGGGGGAGATGATGTAACGTACCAGGAGATGTGACGTACCTGCCAGCAGGACGCACACGACATAAAGGCAGATAGGAATCAGAATAAATGTCTGCGTAGCTCAGTTGGTAGAGCGACTTGTTCCGGAATAAGCGACCTCGGGTTCGAATCCCGGCGTAGACCAAAAATGACGGAGAAATTTACTTCGTTATAAGTTTCACATAGGCAAGTGTTTTTTTTTTTTTTCTAACTTTCCCTCTTTCTTCTTTTACCATTTTCCATTGTTTCTTTTGGCGAAAACACCTATTTCGAACGCTCCCGACGCTTAGCTTTCCCGACTTTTATTCTCTCCCCTAGCCACCCTAAAATTATTTTTCCCCAAATGCCTTACTTTAACGGTATTTAACCATTATATTTATAAACGAAAACCTTGTTATCACCTGCTTTGAGAATTTCCTGGCACAGAATTTGTTTAGAAAAATAGCTGTTTGACTTAAGCCTTCGACCTTAAAAAAATCGATAAAAGAACTGCGCTTAATAGGAACAGTGGGGATAAACATCAAAATGGGCAAGGAAAGGGAAAACACCACGAAATATTCAGAATTCCACTGCTAAGTAAAACTAGAAGATTACCAGTTCGCCAACACACTTAGCGGCAGCGCAAAGTAGTCCCTCTACCCAAAAAACGAATGGGCCCTTTTTAAAAATATCGGGAATCGTCCTCCGACAACACAAAAAAAAAAAATGAAACCAGAAACCCTGCATAAATAAACTGAAACGAAACCATACACACGTCTTTCAAGAGCCCGACTGCTGAACAACGTATAAATGGTAAAGACTTATAAATGAGAAACGTATAAACGATGTTCCACTGTATATATACTTGGTGTGTGTGTGTATCATATCTCCCGCGCTATGTATTAATGAAAAATTTTGTTTTGATGTGGGGCTTCACCACTTACATGGCTCTGGGCCTCCGGCTATCTTAGTCGGGCCCTACACATGTGATTTCATGAAATTTTTTTTTACACGTCTTTTGTAAAAAAAAAAAAAAAATAAGGTACGTGCTTCTAGTAGTATGACTTTGCCCGTTCACCTGTGGACACCGCATCTCTGCATCTATTAGTCAGATTTAAAAAAAAATTGCATTGAAAAGCTTAAAATGTAAAAATGATGATCCTTGCTTTCCGATTTTTCCCGATGCATAACTTCGTCGCTAGACGGCGTGAATGTAGGTGTTACAGAATTCAAAATACATTTTATATCATATCATCATAATCATCATTGTCAACCATTATCAATCCACTGCTGGACGAAGGTCTCCCCAAGTTTCCTCCACAACGGTCTGTCTTGTGCCAGTCTCCTCCATGTCACCCCTGCATACTTTCGAATTTCATCCACCCATCTTCCATGTGGTCTTCCTCTGGGTCTTTTCCTGTCCCTTGGAATCCAATCTAAAATTTCGGCTGTCCATCGATGGTCTGTTCTTCTGGCAGTATGTCCAGCCCATTGCCATTTCAGGGATTTAACTCTGATCATGATGTCTTCCACTCTCGTCATTTTTCGGATCCACGAGTTCCTCTTCTTATCTCTCCTGGTTACACCAAGTATGCACCTCTCCATGCTGCTTTGAGTTGTCTGCAGCCTTTGTATGTCTCTTTTAGCTAAGGTCCACGTCTCTGCACCATACGTAAGCACTGGAAGGATGCATTGATCAAACACTTTTCTTTTAAGACATAATGGCATATTGCTCTTGAAAATTATGCTGTTTCTTCCAAAAGCTCTCCAGGCAAGTTTCGTACGCCGATTAATTTCTTCATCAATGTGACCCTCACTTGATATCTGCTGTCCAAGATAAACGTACGTATCTGTTATCTCCAGTTTTTCTCCATCAATCGATAAATCTTCATTTCTTGTAAAAGCATTGAACATCACTTTTGTCTTCTGAAAGTTCATTTTTAATCCCACTTCTTTACTCTTGTCAGCAAGTTCCTGGATCATACTCTGCAGCTCTGATGGGGTAGTTGCAAAAATAACTATGTCATCAGCAAAACGAAGGTGGGTTAGATAATCTCCATTAATCTTTATCCCTTTGTTTTCCCAGTTCAGTGATTGAAAGACATTTTCCAATTGGCATTAAAGAGCTTCGGAGATATGGTGTCACCTTGTCTCACTCCCTTTCCAATTTTTATGTGTGTTGTATTTTCAAACAGCCGAATCTTTGCACTTGCATTTTCATAGATGTTATTAATAATATTAATGTATGCATCTTCAATACCGCAGGATTTCAGAGCCATTGCAACTGCTGATGGTTTCACCGAATCAAAGGCTTTTTCATAATCGATAAAAGCCATGCACAATGGAAGTTCATATTCCCTCGCTCTTTCAATTAGTTCTCTCAGTACGTGGATATGATCTATTGTGCTGTAGCCACTCCTGAATCCAGCTTGTTCTCTCGGTTGAGCCATGTCCAGTGTTACCTTCAAGCGGTGTGAAAGAACTTTAGTGAAGATTTTATAAACCACTGATAGGAGGCTGATAGGTCTGTAGTTCCTGAGATCCTCAATGTCACCTTTTTTATGTAGCAGGATCATTGTAGCATTGTTCCAATCCTCAGGAATCTTCCCTTCATTAAGGCATCGAGTGAAAATTTGGGCGAGTACTGTTTCAATTTCTCCACTTGCTTCTTGTATGATGTCTATAGTAATTCCATCTTCTCCTAGAGCTTTCCCCGCTTCATATATTTACTTCTAAATATGGGGGTTGAGTGAAAAGTAGTGGCAACGTGGTAATGATCAACGCAGGCGATCGCAGCACCCTCTGGTGAAAGCACAATCGAGTATAAGAAAGCATTTCGAGTGTTGGCCTAGCCTGGGCTGATCTTTCGGCGATGGTGTGATTTACTAACAATCGCTGAACATCGGACGAGCACGTAAAGTGACGGCCCCCAGGCTGGACCCACTGGTTAAATGGGTATCCTTTCCTATATCCTCCCTGAAATTCTCTCACCCATCTATGTGCAATATCGTACTTGTACGGTGGCGCCATCTACTGTACTCTAATCTCACTACAAACTGTTCTGTCAAAAGTCGCTAGACTTGCTCTCATTCCTTCCGTTTCTGTGTCCTGCCCAAAAGGCGATCTCGCTGTAGGTGGCTGGGACCTAAACTCTACTCCCTGTGGACGGAAGTCCTACATGAAAATGACAAACCTACTACAGATGGACTTTACTTGAGTGTTGTGTGGAACGAAGGAGGTCGCATACGCAGCACGTAAGGTATAGCTGTTGTGTGAAGGCGGTCTAAGGTATATTCACGAAGTTAGGACAATATACAATTACTTATTTTTGTCAATGTTTCTGCTCCTAACAGTCCGATCTGAAAAATTATTTCGTTGTCGGAGAGCATTTCTGTTGAGAAATGTTTTGCATGTAATGGAGAGCATTTCTGTTGAGAAATGTTTTGCGTGTAATTTCAATTATCCTTAACGAAGAAGTGTGTCATTACAGGGGGAGTAAGTTAACGTTTTCGTTTGAAGCGTATGAGCCGGAATGTCTGCGCGTCTAAAAACCCAATTGAAAAAAAAATTCTTTTTTCGATTACTACTAACTACTAAAACAATTTGTGTGTATTTCCTGCCAAAAATATGCAAAATTTCCCAGCTAAGGTGCGGACATATTTGACATGTTTTTGTTGATATATCTGCTTCTAAAAGTCCGATTTAAAAAAATGTTTTAGCCCTTTAACCCCGATACCATTTACCTTATGAACACCTTGCCTTTATTCGTGGGTTTATGTAGTTCTCAGTTCTGGCGATAGGTGGTGTTAGCATGCATTCTGTTTGCAGCTGTAGCTCCGCTTCTAAAAATCCTACTTAAAAATTCCTTTTTTTTTTAGTGTATGCCGTTCGCTACAGTAAAGATGGGGAACATTATCCTTTTTAAATAATGCATAGTTTTTCCGCTAGGGTCTATAACGAAGTGAATTTCTCCGTCATTTTTATCCGCGCCGGGGTTCGAACCCGGATCCCCTCATTCCGGAATAAGTCACTCTACCAATTGAGCTACGCGGACGTTTTATTCTGATTCCTATCTGCCTTTATGTCGTGTGCGTCCTTCGGGCAGATACGTCACATCTCCTGGTACGTTACAGGTCGTAAATGGCAAAACCGTTTTCTCTCTATCTCTTTTTCCTTAGTCTATAAAGAATACTTTTCGCGTGTTTTCTACTTTTCCATTATTGAAAATTCTTCCTCTAGGGGGCGTAAAGTTATACAGTAAACTATGTTTGAGAAGTAACCTACATAAAATGGAAACCTACCCAAAACAGGACTCTTTTTTTTTTTGGTCCTGAAACGAAAGAGAAAATTACGCACTAATTAACCTGTCTAAAACGATACCTGCCAAACTCAAAAACGGAAATGGCAAGAACGTAAATAAACTTTCTAGGAACCGAAAGGTGTTCCATGGCGTCACGTATTTTAATTGAATACAAAATATTACAGGATGAAGTGTAATGATGAACTCACACGGAACAAATTTACTTGAGGTTGAAGTAGGTAACATAATTATGTAGAGAGAGTTGCAATACAAGTTTGGAAGATGTGAATCCGTTTATTGATGTAGGTATGACATGGACGTTAAGGCAGATAATATCCGAAAACTTGAAAATTTCGTCGTCCTGGAACGTAATCGAACCCACGTCACCCCAAAAGCGCCCGAGTATGCTAACCACCACACCACCTAGAAGGACCGAGTTTCAAGTTTCCGATTAATTTCAATATAACCATCACATCCAAAAGTCAAGGTTAACATCCATGCCATACACTAATAAACGGATTCACATCTTCCAAACTTGTATTGTGCGTGGTGTAATCCCGTATTTCATTCATTGAGAGAGAGTTGCTTTTGGTTTGTTTATACGAACACACACTGCACATTATCTGCTGTATGGCTTCTTAATTAAATTGCGCGGCTCAAGTGTTTAGATCATGTGACCAGCGTTGCTCTCTTTGCAGGACCAACGTCCAAAGACTTCGCAGTTGGCTGTTCGGTGTGAAATACGACGAGCCGCTCCGATTTAATTCTCTAATATTTATTCACTGAGATGATCATTTACAGCCTTTGCTTATTGTGAGTTGAATACGTTCATTTACCTCTTGCCATGGCTCCAAGAAAGAACGTTTTCGATTTGAATACAAAAGTCAAAGTTTTTGAAATACATGAAAAAAAATGTGAGTATCAAGCATTTGGTAGAGTAGTAAAATCGCAAAAAAAAAAAAAAAAAAAAAAAAAGAAAACAAAACACAAATTTATGACATTTTAAAGCGAAAAGACGAGACAACAGAGCAGCGGCGAAAATGTAATAGCTCAATAGCAACGTTGAGACCGATCCTTGTAATGAAAGCCTTGACGAAATTATTGACTGACATCAAATCGGAGAAAATATCAATGGCAGTGAGGATGATGAAATAGAATAGGTAAATAAAGAATAAAAAACATATCATCAAGCAATGCAAAATATTCAGGATATTCGAGATTTTGCGCTTCTTTGAGGCGTCTCCGTATATCAGTTAACGAGCAGCGCACACGCTCTCACTGAACTTCATATTACATGTGTAACTGTACAGAAATCATCAGTGTTGGATATTCAAAAAAAAAAAAAAAAAAAATAGAAGGTTATGATTTTTAGTTTATTGGGGTACGTATGAACAATACATTCTCTTAAGCAATCACTAATTACATCGATCAGCCAAAACATTAAAACCACCTCTGCGTTGTGCAAATAACTACGCTTGGACCCATTATCCCTGTAGAACGCAATCTGACAGCTGTCACATACCTGAATCAAAGAATATCTAACTGATAAGAAGGTAAGGCTCAGCGAGACGTAACTAGCGCCCCTATATTATGCGGCAAAGAATTACTACACAGAAGCCAACATTACAGGCTGATGCCGCAGGATGCCGAGCAGACTGAGTTACACTGAGCATGCGTGTTTGTGTTCAAAGAATATAAACGCTTGTTTGTGTTGGCGTTTTGTTCAAAGGTTTTGTTGTTCTCATCTAGATCTGCGTTTATATTACAGCCATGAAATACACCCACTCCATTCCGATGAATAACAATTCATGGAATGGAGTGGATGAATAACAAGAACAAATTTGAAACCGTTTGAAACAAATATCCTGGAAAACCATTAAAACAACGTTTGCTGAAAAAAAAAGCTATCGTTACGTTGAAAAAATTAATTTATCAATTATATGAAACTGACTTTTATGAAAAATACCTCGTAATATTGTAAAATGAAAGAGGGAAGCATTCGATTACACAATGCATACCAAACAGACAGCTTTCCAGCATACACTCAATCGTGGCGAGTTAGTCCGGTCGGTAGAGAGCTCAGCTATCACGCCAGCGGCCCAGGTTCGAACCTACTCAGATACGAACGAATGTTTTTCCGATCTGTTGAGAAAATTTCTCCAGCGCAGTGCGTTTAATTTACAAACTTCGGAAGGGTAGAAAAAAAAATTGTAGCTTTGGGAAACTGCGGTTGTCTTTGCTTTTTTTTTTTTTATTATTATGGCTGCTACTGGGAAACCAGCCTCAGCATTTTTGACATTTAAGGTATATTGTAAATATGAAATTCATGCCAAGCAACCTGGTATTACTACGGTGCTTAAAGTGAGAATAAAACTGCTAAAATTTCCTTAAAATAATATTAATTGCTAATGTATATATTTGTTTCACCAAAAGAAGGGACAGGAGGGATACTCAGAAAAGAACAACAAAAAAAAAATGCTTTAGTAGACCCAATGAGACCGAAGGAAACAGTCGCAGATCAAAGCTTAGCTTCCTTTCCGTGAAATAGGCTTCCCGTCCCGTGTCTCCTACGCTTTTTGCGCCTGAATGTTAACTTTCCCGCAGAGCATCTGCTGCCGCATTACATGGTGGCGCTGCTGTCGCCTGTTTTACATTATCTCTACGAGAGTTGAGCTTCTTCACGCGAAGCGTTTATATTCTTTGCCTGAATATCGTGGCTGACCAAGTACATTCCTTTATGGAGATTTTATTCCCTGGCGGAGATGCTGTTCTTCAGAAGACAATGCTCCATGCCACACTGCGAAGAAGCTTCAAGAATGGTTCCAAGAACATGAAAAGGAATTCCATTTATTGCGATGGCCCCCAAATTCGCCGTACATGAATCCTATCGATAATTTTTGGTTTGAGCTGGAGTACGGGTAGCATCACCCCAACCACGCAATTTACGGGAACTGTGGAATCTTCTGTTGCAGTCATGGTACCAAATATCAAGAGACACCTTACAACATCTCATTGAATCTATGCCTCATCAAGTGAAAGCTCTTTTGGCGGCGAGAGGAGGACCTACATCATATTAGGTAGGTGGTTTTAATGTTTTGGTATTTAATTATCGTGGACAGTAGATCAAAAATTCAAGTGTTTACATTTTAATGTCTGCCGTGAATACACCTGAAGAAAACGGAAAACGTTTGCAGTCTCTTGGATTCCGTCTTAGTGAGGTTTCAGTGTAATACTTGTTAAAAATTCGTACGTATAGGAGATAATTACTTAGAGGCGTGCTGTCTTCGTACTATATCATCAAACCAACATC
The DNA here is from genome assembly GCA_039090855.1 of Macrothele yani. Classification (NCBI taxonomy): domain Eukaryota; kingdom Metazoa; phylum Arthropoda; class Arachnida; order Araneae; family Macrothelidae; genus Macrothele; species Macrothele yani. The sequence continues at coordinate 2,692,480 of CM077020.1, read as the reverse complement.
TCTGACTGTACAATAAAAAACTTTATTTACAATAAAAGACATGATTTTAAAATATTTAAAAAATGGCAAGATCTTTCGGGGCTACAATAGCACCCGTCCTCAGGCCACCCAACAGTGCCACAAAGCATAGGGAAGTGCCGCAATATATAACCAGTCTCCCCCGCGAGACCCACAATACATTTGTTCAAAACCGCAGGTGATGCCAATTGAGAAAAACAGCAGAACAAAAGTAATATGTACCAATAATATAATCGATTAATTAAGGTCCTCTTCTTCAGTTTTTTGAATGGGAGAAGTAATTATTTTCTCCATTGTCTAGGAACAAAAACAGGTAAGTCCAAGTTACAACAGGTATTACCATAAGAGATTATATACAGACTCTCAGTAAAAAAGACAGTTTGTTTGTTTACATTGGAGGAGAGTACTATTGTATTAGGCCAATCGGGAGAGTAACCTCCCTGGCGAACAGCTGTAGTAAATGAAGTAGAAATGCAGTCAGTTCGAAGTGCATATTTATGTTCAGACAATCTAATGCTCAGACTTCTAAGGGTCAAATACTACATAGGTTCTACCCTTAGAAGTCTGAACATTAGATTGTCTGAACATAAATATGCACTTCGAACTGACTGCATTTCTACTTCATTTAATACAGCTGTTCGCCAGGGAGGTTACTCTCCCGATTGGCCTAATACAATAGTACTCTCCTCCAATGTGAACAAACAAACCGTCTTTTTTACCGAGAGTCTGTATATAATCTCTTATGGTAATACCTGTTGTAACTTACCTGTTTTTGTTCCTAGACAATGGAGAAAAATAATTACTTCTCCCATTCAAAAAACTGAAGAAGAGGACCTTAATTAATCGATTATATTATTGGTACATATTACTTTTGTTCTGCTGTTTTTCTCAATTGGCATCACCTGCGGTTTTGAACAAATGTATTGTGGGTCTCGCGGGGAGACTGGATATATATTGAGGCACTTCCCTATGCTTTGTGGCACTGTTGGGTGGCCTGAGGACGGGAGCTATTGTAGCCCCGAAAGATCTTGCCATTTTTTAAATATTTTAAAATCATGTCTTTTATTGTAAATAAAGTTTTTTATTGTACAGTCAGAGATGTTGGTTTGATGATATCGTACGGAGACAGCACGCCTCTAAGTAATTATAGGTTTCAGTGTATAATGTTTTCGTCTATATCTCTTCCTCTAAATGTTCGATTTGAAAATGGCTTTGCTTGTGATATGTTCTGTCAGATAAGAGAAAGTTTTGGTGCACGATTTGTTACTTTTCGTAACAGACTTTCCAACCACTAAAGCGGGAAAGTAACCGTTTCTTTTTCTAGATGTTTTATCGATTGTAGAAATGCGGTTGATTGATTTTTTGTATTTTCTGTAATGGGTTCCATTGACTGTGAATAAACTTTGAAATATTTTATTCGTGCCGGAAAGGATTGAAAAGACGTGCTCATTACATTCGAAAATTTGACGTCAACTGTTTTCTTTTCCTTTTCTGAGAAATTATTACGTAATCAAACTTTCAGGCTTCACGAAACCAAATGCCGAAGTTTCTGGCTCGATTCGTTGAACAACAGAGATGAGGAAGTTCGAAGTGTTTGTTTACCTATTTGTGTCGAGCCTACTTTATGTATGGTTGAGTGTGGAAGACGAATTGCCTTTACGTTTGCAAACAGGAATAAGGATCCAGGTTTGAACCTCATCTGTGATAGAAATTCCTACGAGAAACGGCACATCTCTCTGCATTACATTACGATTGCTACTGAGGTAGTTTAGTTCAGTAGAGCAGCTTTATATTCCCAGAGGAAGCATTGCGTTATTTGTGACAGGCGACGGAGAACGCACGATGAAAGCCTGAAACAGGCTGGGCCTTAAACTGGAAAGCCTGAGCCAGTCCGTCTCAGGCTTTCTGAGTCGTAAGTCTAAGCCAGGCCGACTTTTCCAATTTAAAGCTCGTGCAGACCTCTAACACAGAGGATCTTAATGATCAGATGGAACTATCAAACTTATACAAAATGTTGCAAAAAGTTTTAGTTTATGGGATATCAAAAGCCCTCTTAAAGACCATGCGCACTTAGTTATCTTGATTGGCTGTTGAGAGGCCTGATTGCAATCGGATTAAGAACATTTCCCTCTAGTTCTTGGATCAAAGTCGACATTTCGTGATACTATTGAGCCTACTTATTTCAGCACTGATTGACGTTGACATTGCACTGCTCTTACGTTAAGTTGTACTCTTACGTTAAGGGTCACTATAACGAAGTAAATTTCTCCGTCATTTTTATCCGCGCCGGGGTTCGAACCCGGGTCCACTCACTCCGGAATAAGTTGCTCTACCAATTGAGCTACGCGGACGATTATTCTGACTACTATCTGCCTTTTTATGTCGTGTGCGTCCTTCTGGCAGGTACGTCACATCTCCTGGTACGTTACATCATCTCCCCCTTATTTTCTATTTTTTTTCGAAGTGCTGCTCTTATTTTTCCTATCTCGCGGTGTGGAAATAACATCACACCGATGCGAGATTTTGAACGGTCGGGTCATCCGGATAGTTCGATCGCCATTACAACGAAGTGAATTTCTCCGTCATTTTTATCCGCGCCGGGGTTCGAACCCGGGTCCACTCATTCCGGAATAAGTTGCTCTACCAATTAAGCTACGCGGACATTGATTCTAATTACTATCTGCCTTTTTATGTCGTGTGCGTCCTTCTGGCAGGTACGTCACATCATCTCCCCCTTATTTTTTATTTTTTTTCGAAGTGCTGCTCTTATTTTTCCTATCTCGCGGTGTGGAAATAACATCACACCAATGCGAGATTTTGAACGGTAGGGTCATCCGGATAGTTCGGGCGCCATTACAACGAAGTGAATTTCTCCGTCATTTTTATCCGCGCCGGGGTTCGAACCCGGCTCCACTCATTCCGGAATAAGTTGGTCTACCAATTAAGCTACGCGGACATTGATTCTAATTACTATCTGCCTTTTTATGTCGTGTGCGTCCTTCTGGCAGGTACGTCACATCTCCTGGTACGTTACATCATCTCCCCCTTATTTTTTATTTTTTTTCGAAGTGCTGCTCTTATTTTTCCTATCTCGCGGTGTGGAAATAACATCACACCAATGCGAGATTTTGAACGGTCGGGTCATCCGGATAGTTCGGGCGCCATTACAACGAAGTGAATTTCTCCGTCATTTTTATCCGCGCCGGGGTTCGAACCCGGGTCCACTCATTCCGGAATAAGTTGCTCTACCAATTAAGCTACGCGGACATTGATTCTAATTACTATCTGCCTTTTTATGTCGTGTGCGTCCTTCTGGCAGGTACGTCACATCTCCTGGTACGTTACATCACAAGTGGATAACATGGACACTTCATCAAAGATTACGTAAAGGTAATACTTCCAGCAACCACACCCTGCTGGAAAAGGTTCTCAAGAACAGGAAAGCAAGTTTTAGCTCGTTGTTTAAGAGAGTTACATCTGCTGACAGTAATCCTTCGTTATTCAAATAAACTTAGCAGTACGAATTATTTACAAGTGATTTTCTTTTTCTTTTGTCTGTAGGTTACCAATGATGGAAACCCAAATTGTTATGAACGGAACTGCCATTCACGCCGTAGAGGAGGAAGGTGGATGGAAATTCAACTGGAAGTACAATGGATTCTTAGCTGCTGCCTGGATCTTTGTCCTGACGACCAGTTTGTTGTTATTTACTTACACCTGCTTCGTTACGAAAGATATTTCATTTCCCATTCTGCATGGTGTGTTTTTCTTGGTTGTTTTTTCTGGCTTGGGTGGTTTTGGACTGTTTATGATGCAAATGGGAGAGTACGTTTTCTCTACCATGTTTATGATAAGCTTTGTATTTATAGATTTCTCAATTCTGCGTTCCATGTCGGCTTGAATGCACGTAATTCCTGAATACTGTTGTGGCAAGAAAGTTTGTATTCCAATTTTTGTAAGCTTCACACTAAAAAATGATTTTCTATGCACCTGTTAGTTTGTAGCATTATATCCAGCTCTTAGGACTGACAAGAACGCTATCTCACTGTTAAGATATGTCGTTGCATTTCCATTTTTGTAAGCGCTATCTTGTATCTGGAAACATATTCTAAATAAACAAACGTGTTATTTGCAGCAATAAATCTGCTTTGAGCTTTGTGATTTCTTCGGTGTAATCATGTTCAACACGAGCTAAAATACTTAAGACCGGATCCATTTTTCAACTAGTAAAGATCAATATGGGTGACGTGAGAATAAATTGCTGATTTTCAAAAATAAGAATTTGCACCAAAACTAGGTGTTACATAAACATATCTAAAATACTATTTTTGAATTCAATGACAAAAGTAAGCGTAGAAAAGGGAATAAAACGGATATGCAAATCGAACCACCCGACCAATCAGAGAACCTCTAAGTTCTCAGATTGGTCTGGTAAATTGATAAGGAAACGAAAACTCCCCAAAACAATGATTAAAGAAACAAGTTGCTGAATTTGTGACGTACCTGCCAGCAGGACGCACACGACATAAAGGCAGAAGGAATCAGAATAAATCGTCTGCGTAGCTCAGTTGGTAGAGCGACTTGTTCCGGAATAAGCGGCCTCGGGTTCGAATCCCGGCGTAGACCAAAAATGACGGAGAAATTTACTTCGTTATAATGGCGCCCTAACTAACCGGATGACCCGACCGTTCAAAATCTCGCATTGGCGTGATGTTCTTTCCACACCGCGAGATAGGAAAAATAAGAGAATACCTTCTCTAGCACTACGAAAAAAAAAAAAAAAAGGTCGAGATGATGTAACGTACCAGGAGATGTGACGTACCTGCCAGAAGGACGCACACGACATAAAGGCAGAGAGGAATCAGAATAAAACGTCCGCGTAGCTCAATTGGTAGAGCAACTTATTCCGGAATGAGGGTACCAGGGTTCGAATCCTGGCGTGGACAGAAATGGCGGAGAAATTTACTTCGTTATAGCAGTTACTATCTCAAACGTAGTGACCCTCGTCACAATTGACCCAAATTCTGATGACCTCTGCCATCAGAGCAACATTGAATTCATCCTTCCTCCACAAAAGTTACCAGGGAGGCCCCAAAACCCGCTTTTTCTGCCACTCGCTCTCTTACCTCAGGAGCGTCTCTCCAGCTTTGGGCCAATCAGAGCGGCGCGTTCCCGCGGGACGCTTGCCTCAGATCCCATAATTCTTACCTAACTGTCAGATCTCTCCGCTGAGGTCCCGCCCTTCTTCGATGCTGTAGCTTCGCTACATGACCTCTCTGCCAATTATCTCAAAATGGCTTCCAGCCGCGGATGGCTTAGTGGTTAGTGTTTCAGACTATCGATGCTGGGTCCCCAGGTTCTAGCCTGGGCTGATCTTTCAGAGATGGTGTGATTTACTAACAATCGCTGAAAATCCGACGAGCACGTTAAGTGACGGCCCCCAGGCTGGACCCACTGGTTAAATGGGTATCCTTTCCTATATCCTCCCTGAAATTCTCTCACCCATCTATGTGCAATATCGTACTTGTACGGTGGCGCCATCTACTGTACTCTAATCTCACTACAAACTGTTCTGTCAAAAGTAGCTAGACTTGCTCTCATTCCTTCCGTTTCTGTGTCCTGCCCAAAAGGCGATCTCGCTGTAGGTGGCTGGGACCTAAACTCTACTCCCTGTGGACGGAAGTCCTACATGAAAATGACAAACCTACTACTCAAAATGGCTTCCTCCCGTTCATTTCCTACCTTCCGTCTCACTGACCTCTTAAATCCGATTTGGGACGTGGGTGTGCTTCTCACATCGCGAAAGAACTTTTTCTGTAACTGAAATGGGTTCTTCGTAGTGTAAAGCTAAAATTTACTAATATATTTTTTTTATTGGAGGTTTAACGACCGCCGTGAGCAACTCAATGGGCTATAAGCAGTCGCCGGTCCCTAATATAGGGTCACTGGTTCCAGGGAAGGGAGAGAGCCAGTGCCGTAACACAAACACAACATCCATGCCTCACCGGGATTCGAACCCGGACCCTTTACGGACGAATGATCAGAGGCCAACGCCTTAGACCACTGCGCCACCGCGGCTTACTAAATTTTGACTTTGAGAACTCCTAGTGGACAATTTATGAACTAACAGTGAAATTTAGAATGGCCAAAATTTTATGAATGTTAATGTCCTACCATTCGCAAAAATAAAGTTTCAAAAGTCTGTGAAAATCAAATTCTTTGGACTTTTAGTGCCTCTAGCAGGAAATTAGCGAACTCGAAAATTTAAGTATTTGAGAAGGAACAGTTAAGCCTAATCTGAGAGGCACAGAAATGATTTTCCCCTCTAAGTTGAACAGTTTCTTCATAATAGAAATTTAATTTTTTGAATTTTCGGTTTTGACAGCCCTTAAGCGGTAAATTCATGATCTATATGGTATACTTAAAGGGTCCTTTTGATTTCCTATTAGCCGCAAAAATAATATTTGAAATATCTCTAAAAACGGCTCGATGTTCACGGTTAGACAAAGTGATTGCACTATCACTGTTTTTTACAAAACGTTCTATAATAATAGGAAGATAGAATGGCATTTTAAAAACCGTAAAAACCTTTTTCTGGACTTCACAATTTTTTTTTTTTTTGTTAATCTGACAGAAGAAAATTTCTGAAACGATAAGAGGGGGGGGGGCTTAATATTTTAGCGCCTAGAGCCCTCAAAAGATCTAAATTCGCCTCTGGTGTCAGTGCCAGTGAAAATATCAAAAACGTCATTTAAAAACTGCATAAGGTGTGCAATATACGAACACATTATCGAAACTATAAGCTCTGTGAACAGAAAAGGAGTCTACCTGCAAAGTAATTATTACAAAAATAATTTTATGTAGAAAATAAGGTAAGAAAATCCAAAACGCATCAAGAAATACTAATTTCAAATTTACACTATTCCTCAACTCCAAGATCAGCTTGAACAACTTGAAAAATGTTGTAACTTAACAAGTTAAGTTAAATTTGATTCAAATGACCTTTAAACATCCAACAAACGGACGAAAGAATTTTGTAACGTATTTTTTTCAAAACCTTTGAGGTGGCTGTAACTCAGAACTTCCGTCATTCATTCCTCACATATTAAAAAAACTAATCCCCATCGACATGCCCGGAACCACTACGAACAATATTGTATTACCTTACATATCTTCGAACTATTGATTGTTTTTGATTTGCTATGTTGACCGATGTCAACGCCCACTGCGTTGCATCATGGGTCAAACCTGATCGTATATAAATGGACCACTTGTTGTTCTTTATGGCCTTAAGCCTGAAGATGGGATCTAGGGATCCCGAAAGATCTCGCTTTTAACTTGCTTTTACTTGTGAATAAAGTTTTTTTTAAATTAGTCTATAGTATCAGCAGGGATAATGTTTTTTATCGTACGTAGACAGCTTTTATGACTTACACGTGGTCTAGAAGTAAACGTTGCCCCAAGAAACAAGTACGTGAAAATATTCTTTTGGTAGAGGGATTGATAATACATGGACAAGAGAGTTACAGTGGTTTTACAATTTACAGTCTGAATGTAAAAAAATTCTTCATGAATTTCTACAGTAGAGTTTAGATCTCTAGAAACTGGAAGTTTATTGTCCCCCGCATATCTTAGCGTGTCAGGTTGCGCGTGCAATCATTGGCTTAAAATATAATAAGTTTTTCGAGAAGGCGTGGCTTTTCTTAACACACACCCAAATCCGTTACACCAAAATGTAACGGATTTGGGTGTGTGTGTGAATCATGAAGATCATACAGCAAAAAAATGCTCTCTCTTTCTCTTTCTTCTGTTGACGATAGCAGTCTTTCTTTTAATTTTAACCTGGCACAAATACGTATGACGACGGATGATTTTAAGAATTTTCTATGACAAAGTACTTATGGAAAACTGCCATGCAAATACTTTGGCCCCTCCCATTGGAAAACGGCGTCTGGCACGGTAGGCGGGATTTAATGGAAATTATTCACGTGACGTCAGAAGTGGATTTCTGCTGACCAACATGGCTACTGATTCACTATTTGATTATCCCGTACTGTTGGCTAATTTTTGCAATCTTAAAGTCATGTAGATTGCTAACGAATTAATAGAGCTACTGGGCGAAGGAGAAATTAATTTCTTAGAAGAACAAATCAAGGTTGCAAAAATATACCAAGGCGATTTCGTGTTTGATGTTTATTTCGCATGACGCAGGAGAACATTTTCTTTTTTTTTTTTTTTTGATTGGAGGTTTAACGACCACCGTGAGCAACTCAAATGGGCTATAAGCAGTCGCCCGTCCCTAATTTAGGGTCACTTTTTCCAGGGAAGGGAGGGAGCCAGTGCCGTAAGACAAACACAACATCCATGCCTCACCGGGATTCGAACCCGGACCCCTTACGGACGAATGATCAGAGGCCAACGCCTTAGACCACTGCGCCACCTGGGCGGCTCACGGTGATCGTTAAACCTCCAATACAAAAAAAAAAAAAGCATTCACTGCCGCTGTGTTATTTCAGCGATGTTTTTTTTTTTTGTTTTTCTTTATTGGAGGTTTAACGACCACCGTGAGCAATTCAAATGGGCTATAAGCAGTCGCCCGTCCCTAATTTAGGGTCACTGGTTCCAGGGAAGGGAGGGAGCCAGTGCCGTAAGACAAACACAACATCCATGCCTCACCGAGATTCGAACCCGGACCCCTTACGGACGAATGATCAGAGGCCAACGCCTTAGACCACTGCGCCACCTGGGCGGCTCACAGTGATCGTTAAACCTCCAATACAAAAAAAAAGCATTCACTGCCGCTGTGTTATTTCAGCGATGTTTTTTTGTTTTTTTTTTATTGGAGGTTTAACGACCACCGTGAGCAACTCAAATGGGCTATAAGCAGTCGCCCGTCCCTAATTTAGGGTCACTGGTTCCAGGGAAGGGAGGGAGCCAGTGCCGTAAGACAAACACAACATCCATGCCTCACCGAGATTCGAACCCGGACCCCTTACGGACGAATGATCAGAGGCCAACGCCTTAGACCACTGCGCCACCTGGGCGGCTCACGGTGATCGTTAAACCTCCAATACAAAAAAAGCATTCACTGCCGCTGTGTTATTTCAGCAATGTTTTTTTTGTTTTTTTTATTGGAGGTTTAACGACCACCGTGAGCAACTCAAATGGGCTATAAGCAGTCGCCCGTCCCTAATTTAGGGTCACTGGTTCCAGGGAAGGGAGGGAGCCAGTGCCGTAAGACAAACACAACATCCATGCCTGACCGGGATTCGAACCCGGACCCCTTACGGACGAATGATCAGAGGCCAACGCCTTAGACCACCGCGCCACCTGGGCGGCTCACGGTGATCGTTAAACCTCCAATACAAAAAAAGCATTCACTGCCGCTGTGTTATTTCAGCGATGTTTTCTTTGTTTTTTTTTTAATGGAGGTTTAACGACCACCGTGAGCAACTCAAATGGGCTATAAGCAGTCGCCCGTCCCTAATTTAGGGTCACTGGTTCCAGGGAAGGGAGGGAGCCAGTGCCGTAAGACAAACACAACATCCATGCCTGACCGAGATTCGAACCCGGACCCCTTACGGACGAATGATCAGAGGCCAACGCCTTAGACCACTGCGCCACCGGGACGGGCTCGAGATTTGTTTATATTATCCTCATACTTGAATAAAAAAAGCATTCACTGCCGCTGTGTTGGAAAGCATTTCAGCGATGTTTTTTTTGTTTTTTTTTTATTGGAGGTTTAACGACCACCGTGAGCAACTCAAATGGGCTATAAGCAGTCGCCCGTCCCTAATTTAGGGTCACTGGTTCCAGGGAAGGGAGGGAGCCAGTGCCGTAAGACAAACACAATATCCATGCCTCACCGGGATTCGAACCCGGACCTCTTACGGACGAATGATCAGATGCCAACGCCTTAGACCACTGCGCCACCTGGGCGGCTCACGGTGATCGTTAAACCTCCAATACAAAAAAAAAGCATTCACTGCCGCTGTGTTATTTCAGCAATGTTTTTTTTGTTTTTTTTATTGGAGGTTTAACGACCACCGTGAGCAACTCAAATGGGCTATAAGCAGTCGCCCGTCCCTAATTTAGGGTCACTGGTTCCAGGGAAGGGAGGGAGCCTGTGCCGTAAGACAAACACAACATCCATGCCTCACCGAGATTCGAACCCGGACCCCTTACGGACGAATGATCAGAGGTCAACGCCGTAGACCACTGCGCCACCGAGGCGGCCAGGAGAACATTGCCGTTAGTCATCATGAAACTTTTTAATGGAGCATTTCTCGTGAACGGTTATTAACTTTGCATGCTCTAATTGTCAGACATTGGCGAAATATCTGAAACATAAACATGGGAAACTTTTTTGCAAAACAAAACATTTAGAATCCCAGACAAATACGTAATATGGAAATAACCAAGTGTTCGCACTCTAGGCAATCTGTTTAAAAATTAAATGAATGCGTAACATTAAGTAAAATTAAAGATGTTTATTTCGTTCTTTCGGCAAAGAACGTAGAACTTAATAATTTACTGATCCAAATATGCCATCAGTTTTCTCCTTCTAGCTTTTTAGCACGTCTTTTGTAAAAAAAGATCGTGCTTATGTTATCGGTTTGTCCGTCCGTCTGTACCCACGATATCTCTGCAACCCATTAGTCCGATTTGAAAAATTCTTTTTGCATCGGAAGCTTGAAATATGCGAATGATGATCCTTTATTTCGTTTTTTTCTTTTACGATGCACAATTTTGCCACTAGAGGGCGTAAATGCGATGATGTTGAATCCAAAAATACGTTTTATTCCACATATTTGCTTCTAAACATCCGATTGAAAAAAATATTTTATCTTTCGATTCCATTTATGTCGAAGAGTATTTTAGATATAGTTACTTTTTTCAAATTACGCATAGATTTTCCGCAAGGGCGTAAAAGTAAATTGCATTTTTCCCGATAACTCTTCTTCTAAAACTCCAATTTGAAAAGAAAAATTCTTCAGCGGATACACCTCTTGATGGGACATCTTTTGCATATACTTTCAAATTTTTGGTAAGGAATACTTCAGCCACCAGGGGGCGTAAGTGTTAATTTTCGCTTCTGGTGTATTTGCCATTAAATCTGAGCTTCTAAAATATCGATTGAAAAAATTCTTTCATGGACTGATGCCACTCACATCGATAAACCTTTTCGGAGTATTTTCTTTTTAAAATATTCCACAGTTTCTTCGCCAGGGGGCGTAGATGTATATCTAATTTTCGTCAATATCTCTACTTCTAGGAGTCCGATTTCAAAAATTCCTTCTTTGTTGAATAGTGTTTTTAGTGTGACACGTTTTCCATATAAATTCAAAATTTTCAAGTAATTCATAGAATTTCCGCTAGGGGGCGTAGAGGTAAATTGCGTTTCCTCGTATATCTCCGTTTCTAAATCTCCGATTTGAAAATTCTTTCTGCACAGGATACAGCTCCTGATGAGAAATCGTTTGCACATAAGTTATAATTTTGTAAAAAAAAATGGTTTGGCCACCAGGTGGCGTAATCCTTAATTTCCGCTTTTGATGTCATCATCATCATCATTGTCAACCATTATCAATCCACTGCTGGACGAAGGTCTCCCCAAGTTTCCTCCACGACGGTCTGTCTTGTGCCAGTCTCCTCCATGTCACCCCTGCATACTTTCGAATTTCATCCACCCATCTCCCATGTGGTCTTCTTCTGGGTCTTTTCCTGTCCCTTGGAATCCAATCTAAAATTTCGGCTGTCCATCGATGATCTGTCCTTCTGGCAGTATGTCCAGCCCATTGCCATTTCAGGGATTTAACTCTGATCATGATGTCTTCCACTCTTGTCATTTTTCGGATCCACGAGTTCCTCTTCTTATCTCTCCTGGTTACACCAAGTATGCACCTCTCCATGCTGCTCTGAGTTGTCTGCAGCCTTTGTATGTCTCTTTTAGTTAAGGTCCACGTCTCTGCACCATACTTAAGCACTGGAAGGATGCATTGATCAAACACTTTTCTTTTAAGACATAATGGCATATTGCTCTTGAAAATTATGCTGTTTCTTCCAAAAGCTCTCCAGGCAAGTTTTGTACGCCGATTAATTTCTTCATCAATGTGACCCTCACTTTATATCTACTGTCCAAGATAAACGTATGTGTCTGTTATCTCCAGCTTTTCTCCATCAATCGATAAATCTTCATTTCTTGCAAAAGCATTGAACATCACTTTTGTCTTCTGAAAGTTCATTTTTAATCCCACTTCTTTACTCTTGTCAGCAAGTTCCTGGATCATACCCTGCAGCTCTGATGGGCTAGTTGCAAAAATGACTACGTCATCAGCAAAACGAAGGTGGGTTAGATAATCTCCATTAATCTTTATCCCCTTGTTTTCCCAGCTCAGTGACTGAAAAACACCCTCCAATGTGGCATTAAAGAGCTTCGGAGATATGGTGTCACCTTGTCTCACTCCCTTTCCAATTTTTATGTGTGTTGTATTTTCAAACAGCCTAATCTTTGCACTTGCATTTTCATAGATGTTATTAATAATATAAATGTATGCATCTTCAATACCGCAGGTTTTCAGAGCCATTGTAACTGCTGTTGGTTTCAACGAATCAAAGGCTTTTTCATAATCGATAAAAGCCATGCACAATGGAAGTTCATATTCCCTCGCTCTTTCAATTAGTTCTCTCAGCACATGGATATGATCTATTGTGCTGTAGCCACTCCTGAATCCAGCTTGTTCTCTCGGTTGAGCCATGTCCAGTGTTACCTTCAAGCGGTGTGAAAGAACTTTAGTGAAGATTTTGTAAACTACTGATAGGAGGCTGATAGGTCTGTAGTTTCCGAGATCCTCAATGTCACCTTTCTTATGTAGCAGGATCATTGTAGCGGTGTTCCAATCATCAGGAATCTTTCCTTCATTAAGGCATCGAGTGAAAATTTGGGCGAGTACTGTTTCGATTTCTCCACTTGCTTCTTGTATGATGTCTACAGTAATTCCATCTTCTCCTGGAGCTTTTCCCCGCTTCATGTTCTTGATTGCATGTGCTACTTCTGCTGGAAGGACTGGAGGAACTCTGGTACTGGTATCTTTCATGATGTCTGGAGTGCATGTATCATCCCTTTCATATAATTTGGAGTAGAAATCTTTCACTCTTGTCAAAATTTCGCCTCTATTTCTTGTTACAGAACCATCTTCTTTTCTCAGTGCCATAATCTGTTTTCTTCCCTTACTGAGATGTCCCTTTGCTATCTTTAGGCTTTGGTTGTTTTCAATTGCTTTCCTCACTAGTTCACAGTTGAATTTTCTTACGTCTTCAGTGATACTTTTTCGTACTATCTTGCATAGCTCTATATATTCCACTTTGGAAGTCACATCTTCTTTAGTTGTCCTCATCTCTCTTCCTTTTTGCATCAACATTTTCGTTTTTCCTGATAATTTATTTACATGCAACTTGTTCTTAGACCCAGCTAATTTTGTTGCTGTTTCCATAAGAGCTTTGGTTACTTTTCTGTTAACTTCAGAGATGTCCACTTCTTCCGATGTTAGGCCTTCTAAAGCAGAGAACCTGTTCTTCAGTTCTAACTTGAAGGTATTATGGTGTTTTTTAAGGTTGGTTATGTCAATAGATTTTGTTTGTCTTATGAGCTTGCCACGTTCAAGTTTAGTGTTGAGGTGCATCTTACATCTCACCAATCTATGGTCACTGCCTGTCTTGAACTTGTTTAGCACACTGCAGTCTTCTATGACGAATTTTTTGTTACACATAATAAAATCAATTTCACTTGTCGTCCCATTTGGATGTCTCCAAGTCCATTTCCTGTGTGGCTTTTTCTTGAAGAAGGAGTTCAAGATGAAAAACCCTTCTGCCTCTGCAAACTCAACGAGAGTATTTCCACGCTGGTTTCTGTTGCCGTGACCGAATTTACCTACTGAAGTTTCATTCTGTTGCCGTTGCCCTATTTTTGCATTGAAATCTCCCATAATTATCTTCAAGTGCTGCTTACCTTTATTATTTAGATGACAAATTTCCTCATAAAATTCTTCAATTTCTTCTTCAGGATGACTTGTGGTGGGTGCATAAGTTTGAATAATCTGAGCCTGGTATCTTTTCGAGAGTTGGATAACAAGTCGTGCAGCTCTGTCAGAGGAACTTTCAGCTTCTACCACTTTATCCTTCAGTTTCTTGTTTATTATAAATCCAACACCACTAGTTCTGCCAGTATCTGTCCCACGATAGTAGAAGAGATGTCCACTTTTCAGTTCGATGAGATCTTCTCCTTTTCTCCTTACCTCACTTAGCCCCACGATGTCCCACTTGATCCTTTGTAGTTCCTCTTCCAATTCAAGAAGCCTTGAATCAGAAGATAGGGAGCGTCCATTGTACGTTGCCAAGGTCAGCATCAGATGGCAGCCTAGTCCGGTCCTCCGGGAATTCTTAGCACCCTCTGCCTTCATGTCGCACTGGCCGCTGCCTTGGCCAGGTACATTCCAGCTGCCGGAGACTGAGGGCCAAGATTTAAGTTGTGGAGTCATTTTGGAGGGGTTTGGCCATAACTCACCACGCTGGCCAAGCGGGTTGGTGAGTGTGGGATAGAATTTCCTCTAATCCCGATGGTATAGTTATACCGCTATTGGCGGTCGTCAGAGCCCCTTTAGTGGGAACAGGATGCACCACGAGAAGGCGGGGTTGACAATTGTCAAGGATGTATTTGCAGCAAAATATGAGCTTCTAAATTCTCGATTGGAAAATACGTCGTTTGTAGACCGATGGCACTCATGTCGACAGACCTTTTAGAAACATTTTGTTCTTAAAATAATGCATCATTTCTACGCCAGGGGGTGTAGATGTATATCTTATTTTTGTGAATATCTCTACTTCTAGTAGTCCGATTTGAAAAATTCCTTCTTTGTTGGATAGTGTTTCCAGTGTGACATGTTTTTCATATAATTTAAAATTTTTCAAGTAATTCATAGACTTTCCGTTAAGGGGCGTAACTGTAAATTGCTTTCCCCCTACATCTCTGCTTCTAAATCTCCGATTTGAAAAATTCTTTCTGCACCGGATACAGCTCCTGATGGGAAATCTTTTGCACGTAATTTTAAATTTTTGTAAAGAATTGTTTGGCCACCAGGTGGCGTAAGTCTTAATTTCCGCTTCTGATGTATTTGCAGCAAAATATGAGCTTCTAAAATCTCGACTGAAAAAAAAGTCGTTTGTTGACCGATACTACTCATGTCGACAAATCTTTTAGGAACATTTTCTTCTTGAAATAATGCATGGTTTCTTTGCCAGCTGCGTAGATATATATCTTATTTTTGTCAATATCTCTACTTTTAGGAGTCCGATTTGAAAAATTCCTTCTTTGTTGGATAGTGTTTCTGATGCGAAAAATGTTTTTCCTATAAATTCTAAATTTTCAAGTAAATCATAGACTTTACGCTGGAGGGCACCAAGGTAAATTGCGTTTTCTGCGCTATTTCTGCTTCTAAAACTCCGATTTGAAAAATTCTTTCTGTATCGCATACAAGACCTGACGGAAAACATTTTTCACATAATTTCTAATGTTTGGTCTTGGCCACCAGGGGGCATGAGTGTTAATTTCTGCTTCTGATGTATTTATAGCAAAATCTGGGCTCCTGAAAACTCGACTAAATTTTTTTCTTCTTGGACCGCTACCGCTCATATGGAAAAACCTTTTGAGAATACTTTCTTCCTAAAATAATGCATGGTTTTCCCACCAGGGGACGTAAAGTCACATCTTATTTTTGTCGATATCTCTGTTTCTAAGAGTCCGATTTGAAAAAAAAATTATGTGTTGGAGAGTGTTTCCGGTGCGAAATCTCTCCCATATAAATTCATGTTTTTCTTAACCCAGGCAAGAAAGAACTTTTTCAGCCGCCCCGGTGGCGCAGTGGTCTAAGCGATGGCCTCTGATCATTCGTCCAGAAGGGGTCCGGGTTCGAATCCCGGTGAGGCATGGATGTTGTGTTTGTCTTACGGCACTGACTCTCTCCCTTCCCTGGAACCAGTGACCCTAAATTAGGGACGGGCGACTGCTTATAGCCCATTGAGTTGCTCACGGTGGTCGTTAAACCTTCAATCAAAAAAAAAAAAAAAAAAAAAAGAACTTTTTCATTCGGCGTTTCAGAAGTGGAAATACATTTCCAAATGGAAACGTACAATTACAATCCCTCGTAGAAAAACTGTGAAGTAGAAAATAAATGCACGTATTTGCCATGATGAGAGCTACATGGTGAAAAAGGAATTTTCCATCAACATTTTAGAAGCGGAAATACGGCTTCAGGTAAAAATATGCTATGATACACCGTACGCTGGCAGTACGAAGAAGTAGAAATGTTCATGAAATACGGGGTGTCCGGATGGTAGGTATCCAAAATAAAAAAAATATATCTCAGAAAGTGTGTATTATATTTACTTCTGGTTTACGAATCGCAGAGACAATCGTTCAAAGTTTTTTTTTGCCATGAGCCGCTCACGTGCGTGAGTCGACTGATACTCGCTTACGAGCATGCGCAAGCTAGTGTCGGCATCCCTACTGACCGCACATGAGCCAAAGAATGGTAAGGCTCAGCGAGACGTAACTAGCGCCACTATATTATGCGGCAAAGAATTACTACACAGAAGCCAACATTACAGGCTGATGCCGCAGGATGCCGAGCAGACTGAGTTTGACTGAGCATGCGTGTTTGTGTTCAAAGAATATAAACGCTTGTTTGTGTTGGCGTTTTGTTCAAAGGTTTTGTTGTTCTCGTCTAGATCTGCGTTTATATTACAGCCATGAAATACACCCACTCCATTCCGATGAATAACAATTCATGGAATGGAGTGGATGAATAACAAGAACAAATTTGAAACCGTTTGAAACAAATATCCTGGAAAACCATTAAAACAACGTTTGCTGAAAAAAAAAGCTATCGTTACGTTGAAAAAATTAATTTATCAATTATATGAAACTGACTTTTATGAAAAATACCTCGTAATATTGTAAAATGAAAGAGGGAAGCATTCGATTACACAATGCATACCAAACAGACAGCTTTAAGCATACACTCAATCGTGGCGAGTTAGTCCGGTCGGTAGAGAGCGGCCCAGGTTCGAACCTACTCAGATACGAACGGATGTTTTTCCGATCTGTTGAGAAAATTTCTCCAGCGCAGTGCGTTTAATTTACAAACTTCGGAAGGGTAGAAAAAAAAATTGTAGCTTTGGGAAACTGCGGTTGTCTTTGCTTTTTTTTTTTATTATTATTATGGCTGCTACTGGGAAACCAGTCTCAGCATTTTTGACATTTAAGGTATATTGTAAATGTGAAATTCATGCCAAGCAACCTGGTATTACTACGGTGCTTAAAGTGAGAATAAAACTGCTAAAATTTCCTTAAAATAATATTAATTGCTAATGTATATATTTGTTTCACCAAAAAGAAGGGACAGGAGGGATACTCAGAAAAAGAACAACAAAAAAAAAATGCTTTAGTAGACCCAATGAGACCGAAGGAAACAGTCGCAGATCAAAGCTTAGCTTCCTTTCCGTGAAATAGGCTTCCCGTCCCGTGTCTCCTACGCTTTTTGCGCCTGAATGTTAACTTTCCCGCAGAGCATCTGCTGCCGCATTACATGGTGGCGCTGCTGTCGCCTGTTTTACATTATCTCTACGAGAGTTGAGCTTCTTCACGCGAAGCGTTTATATTCTTTGCATGAGCTCAGTCAGAATGTCGACACCGCAGGAGAAGGTTGCATGCCTGTTGTGGTTTGCCGAATTAAAGTCTGTTGCTGCTCTTCAACGTCGTTTTAGAATGCGATACGGACGTAATCCTCCAACACGGAAAAGTATGCAGTTCTGGAACAACAAACTGGACTACTAAAGTTATGTAAGAAGCCTCCTGGGAAGCCATGGACATCAGAAGAAAATGTTGAACGCATCAGAGAGGCAATTCTGCGAAGTCCACGCAAATCATTTCGGCTGCTAGCTCGCAGCTAAACCTTCTACGTTATACACAGTCGAGCCATGTTATTGTGACCACCTCCTACTATTGACATCAACAACGCGTAGCCAATGAGAGAAGGCACGCGTCGTGAGCCGGTTTGGAGAGTATATAAGGTGTGCTGTGGAGATTCTGAAAACATAGAGCCGCGGATGGCTTAGTGGTTAGTGTTTCAGGCTATCGATGCTGGGTCCCCAGGTTCTAGCCTGGGCTGATCTTTCAGAGATGGTGTGATTTACTAACAATCGCTGAATATCGGACGAGCACGTTAAGTGACGGCCCCCAGGCTGGACCCACTGGTTAAATGGGTATCCTTTCCTATGTCCTCCCTGAAATTCTCTCACCCATCTATGTGCAATATCGTACTTGTACGGTGGCGCCATCTACTGTACTCTAATCTCACTACAAACTGTTCTGTCAAAAGTCGCTAGACTTGCTCTCATTCCTTCCGTTTCTGTGTCCTGCCCAAAAGGCGATCTCGCTGTAGGTGGCTGGGACCTAAACTCTACTACCTGTGGACGGAAGTCCTACAAGAAAATGACGCTGACCCTACCAAAGGCAGAGTACCCTTCTGAAAACATAGCCGCGGATGGCTTAGTGGTAGCAGTTCAGACTATCGATGCAAGGTCCTCAGGTTCGAACCTGGGCCGATCTTTCCGAGATGGTGTGATTTGCTAACAATCACTGAATATCCGCCGTGCATCGGACGAGCACGTTACGTGACGGCCCCCAGGCTGGACCCACTGGTTAAATGGGTATCCTTTCCTATGCCTCCCCCCTGAAATTCTCTCACCCCTCTATGTGTAGCATCGTACTTGTATGGTGGCGCCATCTACTGTACTCTAATCTCACTACAAACTGTTCTGTCAAAGTCGCTATACTTGCTCTCATTCCTTCAGTTTCTGTGTCCTGCCCAAAAGGCGATCTCGCTGTAGGTGGCTGGGACCTAAACTCTACACACTGTGGACGGAAGTCCTACAAGAAAATGACAAACTTGCGACAGTTCTGAAAACATATTACTCGTTGCTGTCATGGATAAAAGGAGCGATTTATCAGATTTGCGAAAAGGGATGATTATCAGCTTTCGGGCCAAGGCTGCCAGTATTTCTGAAACAGCGCAGTTTGTGAACTGTTCGCGTGCTCCTGTGGTTAAAGTGTATCGCGATTGGAGAAATGGCGCCATTGTGAATAAGCGACGAGGAAACTGCGGAGCACTACGTGCCATTGATGTGAGAGGTGAACGTCGGCTTCGAAGGTGCGTGAGGTCCCTATCGAGACGCTACAGTAGAGCAACTCTCTGTCCGAATGAACCAGGGGGCTACCGGAAGTGTGTCTAAAACGACAGTTCAGCTAACCCTGCTGCGTATGGGTCTCCGATGCAGACGGAGACTGCATCGGAGCCCCATACGTAGCAGATGGTCACTGCACCTATGCTAACGAAGCTGCATAGGCAAAAAAGGTTTACATTTACACTGCAGTATCGTAATTAGACCTCCGCTGATTGGCAAAGGATTTCCTTCTCCGATGAGTCACGTTTTCTGCTTCATGGAACGGATAGACGTTGGCGTACAAGGCGAGAAATATCGGAGAACAATCACTCTTCAACAATTGCTGGAAGAACACAAGCTGGTGAGGGTAGCGTCATGGTCTGGGGAATGTTTTCGTGGCATTCTCTGGGTCCACTCATACCTGTGGAAGGAACTATGCCGGATCGAATTCGTTATGAATCCATCCTTGCAGACCACGTACACACATCCCTGCTGATTGTCTTCCCTGGGGCGAATGGAATCTTCCAGAACGACAATGCGACGTGTCACACAGCTAGAAATGTCCGAGAGTGGTTGGAAGAGCATGATGAAGACTTCAAAGTACTTCCTTGGCCATATAATTCAGCAGAATTAAACCCAATTGAGCATCTGTGGGACGACATCGATCGTGTTTTTCGTTCCATGGATCCTCCACAACGCACCCTCTAGCAGCTGTCAGATGCACTGCAGCCAGCATGGCTCCACATACCTGTGAACAGCTTCCAGCACCTTTTTGAGCAACTCCCAGCCGGTCTAGTTGCTGTCCGTGCTGCACACGGCGGCTGCTCTGGATATTAGCTGGTGGTCACAATAATGTGACTCGGCCGTGTATCTACACGTACTATGGATGAAGTGAAAACGTAGCAAATGCGGCTGAAATTTTCAAGTTTGGCAGAACCTTGCAATCTCACGGGTATTTCTGGTCTGTCAGCTGCTATAATAGCAAGTTCCATACTAAAGGACGTAGGCTCAATAACAGAAGATAAGAGTAACTTTATTATCAACCTGCATAAAGCCAGACGTGAAAGGGAAAGAAAAGTCAAGAAATGAGAGATAACGTGTGTGAGAGCGAAAGTACGGGTCACGTGTTGTGGCGCCGCCTCTTACTAATAGATCTGAGACGTCCACGCTATATGGCCTCTCACAGAAACAAGGAAGTGTTTGTGCTTCTCTGAAACACTCCCCAAACTCTATACGAGCGAACAAACGAAGCCTTCCCCACTTTAATATTAAATCTGTGATTCGGGAAGGCGGAGTGACAACAGCTGAACGGTTGGTTAGTTGGTTGGTTGGTTGTTCAATTTTTATGGCGCAAGGGCCATGTTTGGCCAAAGAGCGCCAGACACAAGACAAACAAACAGTATTAAAAAAAAACGTGGCATAAATCCCAAAATCTGGCTGACCAAGTAAAACCGAACCATGAGAATCATGGAAGGGTCAAAAAAGACAATGAAACAAACAGTATTAAAAACATGGGACAATGGTTAGAAACTAGCCGATTAAGTAAAACTGAGGAATGAGAATGATAAAACACATCACGAAAACGAACACAACTACACAAAAGATGAGTCACAGGAGAGGGACGAACTGTCACTCTCCTCCCCCTTATGTTCCTGTATAATGTTGGTTGAGGGTGGGGACCTCGCTGAGTCTGGGACAGTTGCAATGTTGGTCAGTTGGACCGCGACAGTTGGATGGACACTGCACACCTTTGCGGATTTAGGACAGGGTCTTCCACACGTGCAGGTTTTCTGCTGGGAACTGGAAGAGTCGGTCGTCTTCAAAAGAGAAGGCGCAGAGTCAGCTGGTTGAATAAGCTGGAGCTCGAAGAAATCCACCTGTGTCGCTTGTTCAGCTGTAGATCTCTTGGCAAGTCCGGCGAGAGCTACAGGGCGCGGAACAAAGGGCTGCACGGGTTGTTGCAGAGACTGAACTACTGCGGCAAAAGTACGCTGTCGGTTGTTGGGAATACCCAACTTGGCCTTGGCAGCAGGGTACGAGAGGCCTTCCAGGGTCTTGAGGCGCTGGATCGCCATCTCGTCATTCCGTTTCATACAGTTGCTGGAGTAAGCTGCATGGGCCTCACCACAGTTAACACAGCAGGCTGCAGAAGTGCAACCTTCCCCGTCATGTTCACTGGAGCCACAATTTGCGCAACGAGGGGGAACTGTTACAGAAACGTTGGGAATGCCCGTACCTCTGGCACCTGAAACAGCGCAGAGGACTGGGAATGTACGGGCGAACTCCACAGACCAAGTAGCCAGCCTTGATTTCGGTCGGAACTTTCGGGGTGTTAAAAGTCAAGATTACATTTTTAGACTTAATCAAAGAACCATAGCGCCGGAACATCATACGACGTGCAGCAATAACACCCTGATCTGCTAGTTCACTCACCAATTCGTCCTCACTGCACGCCTAGAGATGAAACTCCGAAATAACACCCCGAGAGGTGTTAAGAAACGGGTGAGGTGTCACTTTGACAGGAATGCCTTGAAGACTAGTGAGGTGCAGAAGAGTGTTACTCTGAGAAGCACTGCAAGTTTGGACAAGCAGGTCCCCAGAGCGAAGCTTCCTCACAGACTTCAAGGAGCCAACCGCAACGTCCAAAGCTTTAGAAATGAAAAAGGGAGATCTGGTGGACAGTCTCTCATTCGGATCGATGGATTCTACAACTAAGTGTGTAGCATGCGTATTCACAGCAATCGAGGGAGACGACGCTTCGGAGCGACTGGTCCAGCTGCCGAAGAAGAGGTTCCACGTTCTTGGTCCAGGTCATGATCTAAAGATTGTTTAAGGTTATGGGACTTGGTAGGTTGAGAAGACGAAGGAGAGTCGTTGTCAACTATCATTTTCTCAGGTGACTTTAGTTTGGAGTTTTTGTTTTTGTTTTTACCCATGGAAAAAAGGAGGAAGATTCGTCTGCAGACTACTCCACCCACCACCGAGCCCTACAAGGGAGAACTGGAGGTCTGCAAGCCAAGAAAAATGACGCTGGACACAGTTCTGGAGCTTATACGCTGCAGATCTAGTCCGTTGGCTGTGATCACACGCACTCGGCGGACACTTCGGCCTCCGGGTACCGTCATGCCAACGCCTTTGGCATGATCCCACAGCCCCCGGGCTTACTCTGCCGTGCTATACGACAATAAAGCCGCTAAAACCCTGTACACAACTTGGTACAGGACTTCTGACTAGAGGTGGGTTAGTCTCTAGCCTCCCATTTACAGCGAAGCCGGGGTCGAAGAGGAGTGTTGGTACACAGGAGGCACTTCTCCAGTCTCCTGCGACCTCAGCCGCCAGACATCCCATTTCCGCCTCACGGGTCTCCGCACGCGGCAAACATGCAGGTAGGCCTAGCACCCAAACCAGCTAAAAGGGAAAAAGTAATCCAAGGAAGACAAAACCCTGGAGTGGAACCTAAACGGAATCTCAGCAACCTACGAACTGAGCTGTTAATATAAACAGTTAGTAGTGGAGGGTAAAAAAACCACAAGACCTGGGTGTTAGTACATAGCGTGGTAGCGATTAGATAGGGTATACAATACGGGCAACTGGCCAGTGCAGAAAATAAATAAAAACGAAAAAGCGAGACACAAGACCAGCTCGGGATCGTGGGGCCGCGACTCCCCAACAGCTGGATGAACAGCCATCCCTGCAAACTCCAACAGCACAACAAAAAAAAAGCGGTGGCATGACATCAGATGTTGACCAGTCACAAGGTCAGCTCGGGCCGTGGGGTCGCCGCTCCCCAAATAACTGGAAAACCAGTTATCCCCGTGCGGAGACAGCTGAACGGACAGAATACCATTCACACTAATATATAATGATATCAAGAGGAACTTCTATTAAAAACACACAAACATTTATTACGTAATCAATTAGGGCTAGACGGCGGTGGATTACTCTTTCTCTAACATCAGGCTTCACTAAGGATTGGACCTGACAAGAGGCGTGCAACACGAAAGCTAGGATAAATACTTCCCAAGAAAATCTCTCTCGTCGTTGAAGTTCTAGCTAGAGTCTACCTGACACTAAATAGATCTATATCTCCGCGACTCTCAAGAAATAGTAGTCTAACTATTCTTTTCGGCAATATGTTTCAATCTTAGCCTGTGCTAAGCTCGTATTCCTTGTAGCGAAATATCTACTACACCAGCGGGATCCCTGACTAGGGCCTATACCGCTGCAGTTGAGCACTGTATCTTTTCCAGGATAGATGCTCGCTAAACTCGACCTGAGCGTCGGACACTCTCTGGCATGGAGCGTCCCTCGGCTCACACAACAAAAGGCAAACGCTTCGCGTCTGCTTCTATCGGAGAACTGCTCTCTTCGTTGGACGAAAGCAGACTCACTAACAGCTTCTCTTCAAGGGACCTGCTAGTCTCCCCCCCTCCGCACTGCGCATGCGCAGAAGACATCGGCGCTGACCTTGCCCTCACGCTGACCTGTTGATGCGGCTCGCCTCTCCAGTCATGTGGGTCACTTTTCGTGCCCTTCACCGACCACACCCCTGGGCGTTGTCCCGGCGTCTTGCTGATGAGTTTTAATCCTAATTTCCGCGTCTCCGCGGTCCTCGTCAGATCTTCCCTTAGTGAGTGCCCCCCTTTGAGAAAGTAATCCTACTGCAGAAGTACATTCTTATACTAACACAATACACTTTGTTATGTTTATACAAAGGTGGATGGCAGTTTTTCAGACTTGCAGGCGTCTGGACGACACTGACAATGTACAGCGAAAGTCGCGGTGTCATTGACGATGCTATCAGTTCGTCCAAAAAAGCCTCTCCCTTGCTAAGGCGTGAGGAACTAAAGTCCTTTGTTTGAAGCTCTCGACCTCTGAAAAATAAGAAATGTTCACGAACTTTCTATCGCCATTTTGGGCTTGTAATGACTTTTTCATCATGAAAAAGTAACATAATGTTCATCATTATTATAAATTAACATGGTTAATATGTTCGTTCTTACAACTATAACGAAGTGAATTTCTCCGTCATTTTTATCCGCGCCGGGGTTCGAACCCGGGTCCACTCATTCAGGAATAAGTTGCTCTACCAATTGAGCTACGCGGACATTTTATTCTGATTCCTATCTGCCTTTAAGTCGTGTGCGTCCTTCTGGCAGGTACGTCACATCTCCTGGTACGTTACATCATCTCCCCCTTATTTTTCTTTTCTTTCGAAGTGCTGCTCATATTTTTCCTATCTCGCGGTGTGGAAATAACATCACACCAATGCGAGATTTTGAACGGTCGGGTCATCCTGATAGTTCGGGCGCCATTATAACGAAGTAAATTTCTCCGTCATTTTTTATCCGCGCCGGGGTTCGAACCCGAGTACGCTTATTCCGGAACAAGCAGCTCTACCAACTGAGCTACGCAGACATTGATTCTAATTGCTATCTGCCTTTATGTCATGTGCGTCCTGCTGGCAGGTACGTCACATCTCCTGGTACGTTACACAACGTGGATGAAAGTGAAGCAGTTAATGATGTTTAATTTGATTGTCGAAAAGACAAAACTCTTGTCCAGAAGAAGAAAGCTGCTAAATTTCACAGAATGATAATCAAAGAAGAACATATTGTACTGTTATCTGAGCTTGGCTCCAAATATCTTGGTCACCTGAGTGTTTCTTCTGGAATAGCCGAAGAAATTGCGAAAACTATGATACTTTTCCTTCAAAAGAACTTAAACCTTAGTGATTTGATTGCCATAGGGTGTGACGGGACTGCAGTCAATACTGGAGCTCACAATGGAGTAATTCGTTGCATTGAAACTCGCATAGAACATCCATTGCAATGGCTCATGTATCTTCTGCACCTAAATGAGCTACCACTGCGTTACTTGTTTCAGCATGTGGATGGACGAACAGTAGGACCTTCCGAGTTTTCTGGTGAAATCGGGAAAATTGTTCCGTTTCAAATAATATATGCAGATTTCCCAGAAATAGACACAAAAGACTTAAGCACAGATCAAAAATACTTGTATGAAATAATTAATTCCATAGTAAAGGAACTGCCACGACGATTTAGCTGCCAGACAACCCGGTAACATAGCACATTCTAGATGGTTATTTTTTTTTTTTTTTTTTGATTGGAGGTTTAACGACCACCGTGAGCAACTCAATGGGCTATAAGCAGTCGCCCGTCCCTAATTTAGGGTCACTGGTTCCAGGGAAGGGAGAGAGCCAGTGCCGTAAGACAAACACAACATCCATGCCTCACCGGGATTCGAACCCGGACCCCTTACGGACGAATGATCAGAGGCCAGTGCCTTAGAACCACTGCGCCACCGGGGCGGCTCTAGATGGTTAACAACCGAGAATAGAATATTGCGACTGTATTTAGGAACCGTGAATCTATCGAAAAACCAAAAAAAAATTTTTTTGCAGTTTATCATGAATGTTTATGCTCTGATGTGATATGATATCAAAATCTATAATAAATGCAAAGATGGGTCTGTTCAGATGTAGAATTTATGGAATATTCCCCAGAAATACATGGAAACGCAATAGAATATTTTTTTTTTTTTTTTTTTTTTTGGTTGGAGGTTTAACGACCACCGTGAGCAACTCAATGGGCTATAAGCAGTCGCCCGTCCCTAATTTAGGGTCACTGGTTCCAGGGAAGGAGAGAGCCAGTGCCGTAAGACAAACACAACATCCATGCCTCACCGGGATTCGAACCCGGACTCCTTACGGACGAATGATCAGAGGCCAGCGCCTTAGACCACTGCGCCACCGGGGCGGCCAATAGAATATTGAAAGCAATAAGAATTATGTACCGAATTGCCGCCATTGTTTGTGCTAGGGCATAGGGATCAAAATGTTTAATGGTCGCTCATGTAACAAGTCCTCAGAAAACTTGAAAATTACATCGCCCTCTGGCGTACTCGAATGGAAATCGGGAGATGCGGGTTCGATTCCGCTCCAGGGTGATGCAATTTTCAAAGTTTTCTGAGTTGTTAAATGGACGACAAGTAAACCACAGGCAAATCAGTATATAATTCTGATAGCCGCCCCGGTGGCGCATGGTCTAAGGCGTTGGCCTCTGATCATTCGTCCGAAGGGGTCCGGGTTCGAATCCCGGTGGCCGCCCCGGTGGCGCAGTGGTCTAAGGCGCTGGCCTCTGATCATTCGTCCGTCTGGGGTCCGGGTTCGAATCCCGCTGAGGCATGGGTGTTGTGTTTGTCTTACGGCACTGGCTCTCTCCCTTCCCTGGAACCAGTGACCCTAAATTAAGGACGGGCGACTGCTTATAGCCCATTGAGTTGCTCACGGTGGTCGTTAAACCTCCAATAAAAAAAAATATATATATATATATAATTCTGATTGCTTTGAATATTCTAGAGTCTGTTCATTTGCACAATATGATAAAAATATCTCGATACTTGGCGTCTGATTTCAAAAATGTTGTTGCCGCCCCGGTGGCGCAGTGGTCTAAGGCACTGGACTCTGATCATTCGTCCGTAAGGGGTCCGGGTTCGAATCCCGGTGAGGCATGGATGTTGTGTTTGTCTTACGGCACTGGCTCTCTCCCTTCCCTGGAACCAGTGACCCTAAATTAGGGACGGGCGACTGCTTATAGCCCATTGAGTTGCTCACGGTGGTCGTTAAACCTCAAATAAAAAAAAACAAAAAAACCCCCTCCAATCTCTCAATCTCATGTCACAAAATTGTAACTCGATGCCATTGAGAAGACTGCAAATGTGGCATATTTTTACTACTGACAAAGGGTTTTTTCTCAACTCTTTGCAGCCGCCCTGGTGGTGCAGTGGTCTAAGCGATGGCCTCTGATCATTCGTCCGAACGGGGTCCGGGTTCGAATCCCGGTGAGGCATGGATGTTGTGTTTGTCTTACGGCACTGGCTCTCTCCCTTCCCTGGAACCAGTGACCCTAAATTAGGGACGGGCGACTGCTTATAGCCCATTGAGTTGCTCACGGTGGTCGTTAAACCTCCAATAAAAAAAAAAAAAAAAAAGAAATGTGGCATATTTTTACTACTGACAAAGGGTTTTTTCTCAACTCTTTGCAGCCGCCCTGGTGGTGCAGTGGCCTAAGTGATGACTTCTGGTTATTCGTTTGAAAGGGGTCCGGGTTCGAATCCCGGTGAGGCATGGATGTTGTGTTTGTCTTACGGCACTGGCTCTTTCCCTTCCCTGTAACCAGTGACCCTAAATTAAAGACGAATGACTGCTTATAGTCTACTGAGTTGCTCACGGTGGTCGTTAAACCTCAAATCTAAAAAAAAAAAAAAAAAAACTCTTTGCCGTCCCGGTGGCGCGGTGGTCTTCTGATCATTCGTGTGAAATTGATTCGAGTCCCGGTGAGGTATGGATTTTGTGTTTGTCTTACGGCACTAGCTCTCTCCCTTCCCTGGAACCAGTGGCCTTAAATTAGGGACCGGCGACTGCTCATAGCCCATTCAGTTGTTCACGGTGGTCGTTAAACCTCCAATCTAACAAAAAAAAAAAAAAAACTCTTTGCCGTCCCGGTGGCGCGGTGGTCTTCTGATCATTCGTGTGAAATTGATTCGAGTCCCGGTGAGGTATGGATTTTGTGTTTGTCTTACGGCACTAGCTCTCTCCCTTCCCTGGAACCAGTGGCCTTAAATTAGGGACCGGCGACTGCTCATAGCCCATTGAGTTGTTCACGGTGGTCGTTAAACCTCCAATCTAACAAAAAAAAAAAAAAAAAAAACTCTTTGCCGTCCCGGTGGTGTTCTGATCATTCGTCTGAAATTGATTCGAGTCCCGGTGAGGTATGGATTTTGTGTTTGTCTTACGGCACTAGCTCTCTCCCTTCCCTGGAACCAGTGGCCTTAAATTAGGGACCGGCGACTGCTCATAGCCCATTGAGTTGTTCACGGTGGTCGTTAAACCTCCAATCTAACAAAAAAAAAAAAAAAAAAAAAAAACTCTTTGCCGTCCCGGTGGTCTTCTGATCATTCGTCTGAAATTGATTCGAGCCCCGGTGAGGTATGGATTTTGTGTTTGTCTTACGGCACTAGCTCTCTCCCTTCCCTGGAACCAGTGGCCTTAAATTAGGGTCCGGCGACTGCTCATAGACCATTGAGTTGTTCAAGGTGGTCGTTAAACCTCCAATCTAACAAAAAAAAAAAAAAAAAAAAACTCTTTGCCGTCCCGGTGGTCTTCTGATCATTCGTCTGAAATTGATTCGAGTCCCGGTGAGGTATCGATTTTGTGTTTGTCTTACGGCACTAGCTCTCTCCCTTCCCTGGAACCAGTGGCCTTAAATTAGGGACCGGCGACTGCTCATAGCCCATTGAGTTGTTCAAGGTGGTCGTTAAACCTCCAATCTAACAAAAAAAAAAAAAAAAAACTCTTTGCCGTCCCGGTGGCGCGGTGGTCTTCTGATCATTCGTCTGAAATTGATTCGAGTCCCGGTGAGGTATGGATTTTGTGTTTGTCTTATACGGCACTAGCTCTCTCCCTTCCCTGGAACCAGTGGCCTTAAATTAGGGACCGGCGACTGCTCATAGCCCATTGAGTTGTTCAAGGTGGTCGTTAAACCTCCAATCTAACAAAAAAAAAAAAAAAAAAAAAAAAAACTCTTTGCCGTCCCGGTGGTCTTCTGATCATTCGTCTGAAATTGATTCGAGTCCCGGTGAGGTATCGATTTTGTGTTTGTCTTACGGCACTAGCTCTCTCCCTTCCCTGGAACCAGTGGCCTTAAATTAGGGACCGGCGACTGCTCATAGCCCATTGAGTTGTTCACGGTGGTCGTTAAACCTCCAATCTAACAAAAAAAAAAAAAAAAAAAAAAACTCTTTGCCGTCCCGGTGGTCTTCTGATCATTCGTCTGAAATTGATTCGAGCCCCGGTGAGGTATGGATTTTGTGTTTGTCTTACGGCACTAGCTCTCTCCCTTCCCTGGAACCAGTGGCCTTAAATTAGGGTCCGGCGACTGCTCATAGACCATTGAGTTGTTCAAGGTGGTCGTTAAACCTCCAATCTAACAAAAAAAAAAAAAAAAAAAAAACTCTTTGCCGTCCCGGTGGTCTTCTGATCATTCGTCTGAAATTGATTCGAGTCCCGGTGAGGTATCGATTTTGTGTTTGTCTTACGGCACTAGCTCTCTCCCTTCCCTGGAACCAGTGGCCTTAAATTAGGGACCGGCGACTGCTCATAGCCCATTGAGTTGTTCAAGGTGGTCGTTAAACCTCCAATCTAACAAAAAAAAAAAAAAAAAAAAAAAAACTCTTTGCCGTCCCGGTGGTCTTCTGATCATTCGTCTGAAATTGATTCGAGTCCCGGTGAGGTATCGATTTTGTGTTTGTCTTACGGCACTAGCTCTCTCCCTTCCCTGGAACCAGTGGCCTTAAATTAGGGACCGGCGACTGCTCATAGCCCATTGAGTTGTTCACGGTGGTCGTTAAACCTCAATCTAACAAAAAAAAAAAAAAAAAAAAAACTCTTTGCCGTCCCGGTGGTCTTCTGATCATTCGTCTGAAATTGATTCGAGCCCCGGTGAGGTATGGATTTTGTGTTTGTCTTACGGCACTAGCTCTCTCCCTTCCCTGGAACCAGTGGCCTTAAATTAGGGTCCGGCGACTGCTCATAGACCATTGAGTTGTTCAAGGTGGTCGTTAAACCTCCAATCTAACAAAAAAAAAAAAAAAAAAAAAAACTCTTTGCCGTCCCGGTGGTCTTCTGATCATTCGTCTGAAATTGATTCGAGTCCCGGTGAGGTATCGATTTTGTGTTTGTCTTACGGCACTAGCTCTCTCCCTTCCCTGGAACCAGTGGCCTTAAATTAGGGACCGGCGACTGCTCATAGCCCATTGAGTTGTTCAAGGTGGTCGTTAAACCTCCAATCTAACAAAAAAAAAAAAAAACTCTTTGCCGTCCCGGTGGCGCGGTGGTCTTCTGATCATTCGTCTGAAATTGATTCGAGTCCCGGTGAGGTATGGATTTTGTGTTTGTCTTACGGCACTAGCTCTCTCCCTTCCCTGGAACCAGTGGCCTTAAATTAGGGACCGGCGACTGCTCATAGCCCATTGAGTTGTTCAAGGTGGTCGTTAAACCTCCAATCTAACAAAAAAAAAAAAAAACTCTTTGCCGTCCCGGTGGCGCGGTGGTCTTCTGATCATTCGTCTGAAATTGATTCGAGTCCCGGTGAGGTATGGATTTTGTGTTTGTCTTACGGCACTAGCTCTCTCTCTTCCCTGGAACCAGTGGCCTTAAATTAGGGACCGGCGACTGCTCATAGCCCATTGAGTTGTTCACGGTGGTCGTTAAACCTCCAATCTAACAAAACAAAAAAAAAAAAAAAAACTCTTTGCCGTCCCGGTGGCGCGGTGGTCTTAGCACTGGTTTCTAAACATTCGTCTGAGATTTGTTCGAATCCCGTTGAGGCATGGATTTTGTGTTTGTCTTATGGCACTGGCTCTCTCCACTCCCTGAAACAAGTGACCATAAATTAGGGACGGGCGATTGCTTGCATCTCATCAAGTTGCTCACGGTGGTCGTTAAATCTCCAATAAAACAAAAAGATCTCTCCGTTAAGACGCATTAAGTTTTTCTACAAGCCTCATCATTTTCTTGAACAAAATAAAAGGTGCTGTAGAAGACAATTTCACGAGTTGTGGTTCATTTGACTGAGCTGGGCGGTCCCTAGCTTATCAGGCGTTTGGTTTTCATCATTGGTTGAAAAAAATAAGTTGCAATTTATTATTGTGTCTGAACGAAACGCTTTGCTTGAGAATTACGTTATTTTCTTGAGGTAATAAATCCTTTTGTATTTCTAAAATCGAAAGTTAACCTTTCCTGAAGCTCTGTGCACGGATTACAATATATGACACTGCCCTGAAATTCGAACCCAGGCTTTTTGCCGCACTTGTGGCCGAGTTGTCTGAGGCATTGGCTTCTGATGATTCGTTCGAGATTGTTCCCATCCTTACCTGGAACGAATGGCCCTAGATAACGGATGGAGGACTGTCCTCGCAGTTGTACACGATTGCCGTTAAACCCCGAAACATAACAATGTATTCAACACTGTAAACTCTTTCTCGTTCACAAAACAAATTTGCAGAAAATAATAGGAATGATCTTAGTATCAGGTAATTGAATGAGGCAAATATATATATCGTCATCATCATTTTCAACCATTATCAATCCACTGCTGGACGAAGGTCTACCCAAGTTTCTTCCACAACGGTCTGTCTTGTGCCAGTCTCTTCCATGTTACTCCCGCATACTTTCGAATTTCGTCCGCCCATCTCCCATGTGATCTTCTTCTGGGTCTTTTCGAGTCCCTTGGAATCCAGTCTAAAATTTCAGCTGTCCTTCGATGGTCTGTCTTTCTGGCAATATGTCCAGCCCATTGCCATTTCAGGGATTTAACTCTGATCATGATGTCTTCCACTCTTGTCATTTTTCTGATCCACGAGTTCCTCTTCTTATCTCTCCTGGTTACACCAAGCATGCACCTCTCCATGCTGCTTTGAGTTGTCTGCAGTCTTTGTGTGTCTATTTTAGTTAAGGTCCACGTCTCTGCACCATCGGTAAGCACTGGAAGGATGCATTGATCACTTTTCTTTTAAGACATAATGGCATATAGCTCTTGAAAATTATACTGTTTCTTCCAAAAGCTATCGAGGCAAATTTTATACGCCGATTAATTTCTTCATCAATGTGACCCTTACTTGATATCTGCTGTCCAAGATAAATGTAGGTATTGGTTATCTCCAGCTTTTCCCCATCAATCGATAAATCTTCATTTCTTGTAAAAGCATTGTACATCAATTTTGTCTTCTGAAAGTTCATTTTTAATCCCACTTCTTTACTCTTGTCAGCAAGTTGCTAGATCATACTCTGCAGATCTGATGGGGTAGTTGCAAAAATGACTACGCCGCCCCGGGGGCGCAGTGGTCTAAGCGATGGCCTCTGATCATTCGTCCGAAAGGGGTCCGGGTTCGAATCCCGGTGAGGCATGGATGTTGTGTTTGTCTTACGGCACTGGCTCTCTCCCTTCCCTGGAACCAATGACCTTAAATTAGGGACGGGCGACTGCTTATAGCTCATTGAGTTGCTCACGGTGGTCGTTAAATCTTTAATCAAAAGAAAAAAAGAATGACTTAGTCATCAGCAAAACGAAGGTGAGTTAGATAATCTCCATTAATCTCTATCCCTTTGTTTTCCCAGTTCAGTGATTGAAAGACATTTCCCAATGTGGCATTAAAGAGTTTGGGAGACATAGTGTCATCTGATTGGATTCCAAGGGACAGGAAAAGACACAGAAGAAGACCACGTGGGAGATGGGTGGATGAAATTCGAAAGTATGCGGGAGTGGCATGGAGGAGACTGGCACAAGACAGACAATTGTGGAGGAAACTTGGAGAGACCTTCGTCCAGCAGTGGATCGATAATGGTTGACAACGATGATGATATATATATATATATACATATATATATATATAAATATAATTAGAATATGAGGGTCACATTGGTGAAGAAATTAATCGGCGTACAAAACTTGCCTGGAGAGCTTTTGGAAGAAACAGCATAATTTTCAAGAGCAATATGCCATTATGTCTTAAAAGAAAAGTGTTTGATCAATGCATCCTTCCAGTGCTTACGTATGGTGCAGAGACGTGGACCTTAGCTAAAAGAGACATACAAAGGCTGCAGACAACTCAAAGCAGCATGGAGAGGTGCATGCTTGGTGTAACCAGGAGAGATAAGAAGAGGAACACGTGGATCCGAAAAATGACAAGAGTGGAAGACATCATGATCAGAGTTAAATCCCTGAAATGGCAATGGGCTGGACATACTGCCAGAAGAACAGACCATCGATGGACAGCCGAAATTTTAGATTGGATTCCAAGGGACAGGAAAAGACCCAGAAGAAGACCACATGGGAGATGGGTGGATGAAATTCGAAAGTATGCAGGGAGTGACATGGAGGAGACTGGCACAAGACAGACCGTTGTGGAGGAAACTTGGGGAGACCTTTGTCCAGCAGTGGATTGATAATGGTTGACAATGATGATGAATGATATAATTAGAAAAGCGGCAGCAGGTTTTTCAGAGAAATGCAATTTATCTTACATGTGGGAGGGAATATGTGAAATTCCTAATTTTGAATGTGCGAATGCAGTGTATTCGGAGCAGTAAAAAAGTGCTTTCTTGATTCCCGATCTTCCTGTTTCATCGCTCGGAATGGGAAAGAAAGATGTTTCAAAAGACATGTTCCAATTAGATGCTCAATTTGTTTGGCTACCCACGTTGTCTTTCAGGCTGTCGTTCACATGACGAATGGACTTTGCACTATATGTGTGGGATGTGTGATGTACCGTTAACAGTTGTTCATATTTTATGTTCATGTCTTAGTTTTGTTCGTGATCGTCATTTCCTTTTACCAACTTTATCAGACGACTCAAACTCTGAGTCGTCTTTTAAATAATAATCATTGTGATGTGTGTTGTCACTTCTTCGTTCTATACGGGTGTATTTCGTTTTGTATGGTTTGTTTCATCGGCCATTTACACCTTCTATATTGTTCTGTTTCATACCATCATTGTTACAACTTTTTATATTTTGTTTTTTATCACATCATTTTACTTTTGTTACGCTATATATGATTTCTTGTCCCGGTGTTTTTTTTTTTTTTTAGTGATTTGTTGTTTTATTGGCCTTTTTATACCGCTTATTCTGTTATGTGTCTTTTCCTTTTAATTTTATTAAATTGACACCATTGGACTTTGCGTTCTTTGGCCCTTTGCGCCATAAAACACCAACCAACCTAGCACTGCCGCCCCGGTGGCGCAGTGGTCTAAGGCGCTGGCCTCTGATCATTCGTCCGTCTGGGTTCGAATCCCGGTGAGGCATGGATGTTGTGTTTGTCTTACGGCACTGGCTGTCTCCCTTCCCTGGAACCAGTGACCCTAAATTAGGGACGGGCGACTGCTTATAGCCCATTGAGTTGCTCACGGTGGTCGTTAAACCTCCAATCAAAAAAAAAATAAAAATAAAAAAAACAAAAACCTAGCACTATATACTGTATATATTTTCAGCACAGTGTAGGAATAGCAATAACTTTGACTTCACTTTCGTGCATGAAAAATTTGTTGACAAATTGCTGCAAGCTGTCTTTTCGGGTTTCATACGTCTCTTGTGATGGAGACTAAAATGCTGTTCATGTTAAATCCGTTCCGATGGAAGTTGAGGATTTTCCGATGGGAAGTGCCCTGGGGCGATATTGCGGGACAAGTAAATGTACAATATACCTCGCCCGGAATTTTTATTAAACTCTGGTACTAATCTCAAACTTATGGGTGAGCGACTATCAAGCGAGTACTAAATACACAGGAGCTATAAAGATTTACCCCAAAGGAGGACATGATGCTGCGTCTTGATCTTCAGCCCCACGCCAAGATTTAGGACATCCGGATGACCATGAAGGACTGTGTGCATTGAAGAGTGAAAGACAGTTGTTGTCTGACCGGCACGAAGAACAATGAGCATTGGTAGCTGTGCGAATTCCGGTGTCTAACTACACAAGGCCGCCCCGGTGGCGCAGTGGTCTAAGGCGCTGGCCTCTGATCATTCGTCCGTAAGGGGTCCGGGTTCGAATCCCAGTCAGGCATGGATGTTGTGTTTGTCTTACGGCACTGGCTCTCTCTCTCCCTTCCCTGGAACCAGTGGCCCTAAATTAGGGACGGGCGACTGCTTATAGCCCATTCGGTTGCTCACGGTGGTCGTTAAACCTCCAATCAAAAAAAAAAAAAAAAAAAACTACACAGGACACTGTGCCTGAGTGCCTTGAGCCAGTTTCAGCGACTTCCATGCAGGTGTGTATCTGAGTGCAGAAGAAATTCTCGCGTTTAACGCGGGAAAAAAAACCTTACGAAGTTAAAAACTAGAAAGAAAAGGTAGTTCGAGATTTTGTGGGCGTTCCTATTGACACTTCGCGTAGCGCTGTTAGATCGGATATCTTCCTTTTTCGTATAATTTAAGGGTTTCGGTACTGAAAAACAGAGAACGGAGAAGAAAGATACCTGAATAAACTATCTTGCTTAGTGGAAAGGTCGGTATAGTTCTGAGAACACGTAGGAACCTGAATAGGCCGCCCCGGTGGCGCAGTGGTCTAAGGCGCTGGCCTCTGATCATTCGTCCGTAAGGGGTCCGGGTTCGAATCCTGGTGAGGCATGGATGTTGTGTTTGTCTTACGGCACTGGCTCTCTCTCTCCCTTCCCTGGAACCAGTGGCCCTAAATTAGGGACGGGCGACTGCTTATAGCCCATTCGGTTGCTCACGGTGGTCGTTAAACCTCCAATCAAAAAAAAAAAAAAAAAAGAACCTGAATAGCTTTCCCCAGTTTATTAGCTAGGTACAAATGCATATAGTTTTAAACCAGGTTAACACTTAAATTAAATGCAGATCTTATGATAATGAAGGACGTGTTGTAAATGTAACTTTTGCTCTGTGACACCACGGTGTCAGTTGGCTTTTCCAGCTGATTTTGGTTTGGCGTCTACATAGTTCAAACCCGCATCGTCCTTTTTCTTTTCTTGTATGTATGTTAAGTCTCTTTGGCTAAATATGGGTCTTACACCAGTAATTCTGAAATACCTCTGTGTGCAGGATTCAATCGAGCGTAGACGTAGTCCTTAGGGCTTCATCACGAAATATCTGTGCAGAAACTATCACGTTCTGTTTCAGTTTCGCACTCTCTGTTGTCTCTGGCGAGAGTGCATTGAAAGGATGGATGGTCGTAATACTGTGTATGTAACACAGCGAAAGAAAGAACGCCGCCCCGATGGCGCAGTGGTCTAAGGCGCTGGCCTCTGATCATTCGTCCGTAAGGGGTCCGGGTTCGAATCCCGGTGAGGCATGGATGTTGTGTTTGTCTTACGGCACTGGCTCTCTCCCTTCCCTGGAACCAGTGACCCTAAAATAGGGACGGGCGACTGCTTATAGCCCATTGAGTTGCTCACGGTGGTCGTTAAACCTCGAATCAAAAAAAAAAAAAAAAAAAAAAAAAACAGCATTTGTGAAACAATGCTACAAAACAGTACATTTCCCCTTTTCTTAAAGATTATTGAAAGTAGCTGTCATTTAAAAAAGATCTCAAGTTTCAAAGTATTCTGTTGGTTTGGAAAATCACGATGGAAAAATAATACGTAATGTGTAATAAGTCCACCTGTACAGAAGAAATCAAATTATTGCAAACCTATTCAGAAAAGTAATCGGCTTCAACGGAAAATGAAATGCGAATTCATCCACATTAATAGCAAAATTTCCACATCGCGCTCTTCAAAGTTCTGCCATTACATGTCTTTATGAGTCATCGGTAAAACACGCGGTTCACGTAAGAAAGTTTGCTGGTCCGAAACGCAGAGGAGGGAATTGTAAAATGGCGGACGAAATCAAAATCGAAGTTCATGCGAAATTTCTGCGTAAATACGTGAAAAACCCCGAAACGAACTTTTTTGGAATGAACGGAATTACTGACTACGGAAATTATGTCAAAATACTGACGTTAGAAGAAACGGGAACTTATAAAAAACGGAAATCTCTCATTAAAAGTTTTTTTGCTGCACGGTATTTTCAGGAATTTTCCGTGAAATCCCACCGCTTGCTTTTTACGGTGTACTATTGATATTCCACAGAAAAAAAAATCAAATGGTAGAAAAATTGCGAAACATATTTCAAATCATTTTTTCATTGATAGTCTTTGCTGTTAGCGGAATTTTATTTCCGTGTACTTAACTATTCTTACGGTGAAGCATCGTCTGTTGTCATGCCAGTATAGTCGACGTTAGACTGTAATTTGTTCGCCTTTTCGATCACATTCCTCATCAGTTATTTTGACATAAGAACAAATCTCACTTTATTGCTGAGTAACTGATGCCCAAGTATCATTTCCTGAAAAGAACAAAAAAAGAAAAAAAGCGAGAGATTTTATTAAAACATTTTTAATATAGAATCACGTGATTTTTTATGCTTTCTGTCTGCACTTCGTGTTTCTTCGTCACTGTTTTCGAAATTAGGCGATTTTTGAACATTTCAAATATAGACTGACTGGGGCGAACAAACCAGGCCCGGAAGTTTAGTTTCCATCCACTACAAGAACACACGTATCTACAGGATAATATCTCGCAACTTCTCTCGTGGAGAAAATTGTTAGATCCTGGATGAAAGGGAACTGTCTGTTGAATTATGCATTGTAAAACGAATTCAGTCGCAACAAGAGGTCAACGGTCAAAGAATGTTCAAAATCCGCCCATGATTGAACGTAGAATTAAACCACGCTCAAAACGGTGTGTTGCATCAGTTCATTGTTTTCCTTTAAAAAGCAAAATTTGGTTTCGACAAAAAAAAAAAAAAAACTCATGTAGTCTTTTGAAGACCTCATTTCTAATTAAATCATCACGGATTGTTCTGAAAGTAGAAATGTGCACATATGCCACAGCAAATTTCCTACGCAATTGATTTTTACATTTATTTAATCACTACACAATGGTTTGTATCTCCTGCTTGAGTTTACCTCTTTAAATCTGCCCATTATTTTGACCCATGAACCAATGGTAAATGGTTTTCTTTTGAGGTAAAAGTGGGAGAGACACCAATTTCAGAACATCTCTGCAGGAGAATCGCTTTGTGTCCTGATTCAATCTGCGGATCAAGGGGCTGAGAGCCGCCCCGGTGGCGCAGTGGTCTAAGGCGCTGGCCTCTGATCGTTCGTCCGTAAGGGGTCCGGGTTCGAATCCCGGTCAGGCATGGATGTTGTGTTTGTCTTACGGCACTGGCTCTCTCCCTTCCCTGGAACCAGTGGCCCTAAATTAGGGACGGGCGACTGCTTATAGCCCATTGAGTTGCTCACGGTGGTCGTTAAACCTCCAATCAAAAAAAAAAAAAAAAAAAAAAGAAAGAACTTTGACCTTTTATAAATACTTCGTTGACAAACTGATGGAAGCGGATTTACTGGACTTCGTATTGATTCCTAACGTG
Source organism: Macrothele yani (assembly GCA_039090855.1). NCBI lineage: Eukaryota > Metazoa > Arthropoda > Arachnida > Araneae > Macrothelidae > Macrothele > Macrothele yani. The sequence continues at coordinate 2,654,175 of CM077020.1, read as the reverse complement.
GTGAGATTCTTCCCTTCCGATGGCGCATCAAAAACTGGCTACATTGAAGCTGTGCTTGTGAAAGTGGATGGCTCTGGGCTGTGCAGTGCTTTAGCGCCCTATGGATATATTTTGGGGCTGATAGTAAGAGAATATACCAACCTGAATTTCCATATCTAAAACATAAGACCCTGGTTGTGAATCTCCTTATAAAGAGGTGTTCAGTTTCTTGTGGATGGGAAGCTACCAAGTAACTATTACATATAATGTCGAGACTGTAAAGATCTGCCAAACCGAGACACATTGCTGCGTCTTGTTGAACATCCCCGGTGGAAGTTATTCTCATGGTTATGCATTGCGAGCAGTATAGTCACCTGTGTCTGGCCAGCATGAAGTACAGTGTGAACTTATGAAGGCTCTTATGACTTACAAGGACAGGGTGTACCTGAGATTAGGGATTAAGTGTCTGTTTATCGGTAAAAGAGGCTTAAGAGTAAAGCAGAGAAGTGTTCAAAGAAAAAGGCAGTTTAAATGTGTGGATGTTCTTATGCCGCCCCGGTGGCGCAGTGGTCTAAGCGATGGCATCTGATCATTCTTCCGAACGGGGTCCGGGTTCGAATCCCGGTGAGGCATGGATGTTGTGTTTGTCTTACGGCACTGGCTCTCTCCCTTCCCTGGAACCAGTGACCCTAAATTAGGGACGGGCGACTGCTTATAGCCCATTGAGTTGCTCACGGTGGTCGTTAAACCTCCAATCAAAAAAAAAAAAATGTTCTTATGGATGAATCTTGTGTTGCTGTTGGATTAAATAATCATTTTCTGTGGAACCTGATGCTTACACTCCTGAGATTTACTTGTACACTAGGTGGACGGATAACTCTCTCAGCAATGTAAATTTGAGGCTGTCAAATTTGGGCCCATGGTAAAATGTATTTGTTTTAATGTCAGGTGAAAAGATCGAACTCTTTTTGGGTTAACGTGGGAACCTCTATAGCTTTCCACAACTTAATAGCTCAGGGATCGCGGAAACCGTAAGCCGTAAATATAAAGTGTTCGGTAATGAAGCATGCCTTCTGAATGTTTTGCTGTGACGAAGTAAATGTAACCGCACCGAGCCACATAGTTCTTTGAATTGACCTGGGAATTGACGTTCCCACAGTCAGAGCTGTCTTTTTGTAGACCAGAGCTGAGACTGGCCCAGCCCTAGAGACCGAACCGAGCTCTGGCTGCGTAATACTTACTGGAGTTCGGGCTAGGGCTTTGAGAGAGGGAGATAATTTTCTTCCTTTTTCTTTTAATGTTATTTTACATGATTTATCAGAAGAGACTTTTTAAAACAGAATTCTTCGGCTAACTGGGTCTAGATGGGGAGTAGGAATTCGGCAGGGCTATCCATTCCGGGTTTGGGTAACAGAATTCCATAGGCCGCCCCGGTGGCGCAGTGGTCTAAGCGATGGCCTCTGATCATTCGTCCGAACGGGGTCCGGGTTCGAATCCCGGTGAGGCATGGATGTTGTGTTTGTCTTACGGCACTGGCTCTCTCCCTTCCCTGGAACCAGTGACCCTAAATTAGGGACGGGGACTGCTTATAGCCCATTGAGTTGCTCATGGTGGTCGTTAAAATTCCAAAAAAAAAAAAAAAGAATTCCATAGTCCATGAATTACAGGATTTTTGCGAAGGAAAAGTTTCTATAAGAACTATAGACAGTAGATGATAGCAAGCTGACGAAATTTTGCTTCCTACCTAAAAGGGGGCAGCTCCCTGTTCATTCTATTGAGCAACGTACGACGTAGATTGTTATGCCTCCTGATTTCCTGATACCCTTCCCCAGAAGCATTTCGGGAAGAAATGAATGGTCAAAGAAACTATAGAAATAGAAAGACTTCCTTTTCCCACTTCGTAGTTGAGAAACACATCGGTTAGCCGCCCCGGTGGCGCAGTGGTCTAAGCGATGGCCTCTGATCATTCGTCCGAAAGGGGTCCGGGTTCGAATCCCGGTGAGGCATGGATGTTGTGTTTGTCTTACGGCACTGGCTCTCCCCTTCCCTGGAACCAGTGACCTTAAATTAGGGACGGGCGACTGCTTATAGCCCATTGAGTTGCTCATGGTGGTCGTTAAAATTCCAAAAAAAAAAAAAGAATTCCATAGTCCATGAATTACAGGATTTTTGCGAAGGAAAAGTTTCTATAAGAACTATAGACAGTAGATGATAGCAAGCTGACGAAATTTTGCTTCCTACCTAAAAGGGGGCAGCTCCCTGTTCATTCTATTGAGCAACGTACGACGTAGATTGTTATGCCTCCTGATTTCCTGATACCCCTTCCCCAGAAGCATTTCGGGAAGAAATGGTCAAAGAAACTATAGAAATAGAAAGACTTCCTTTTCCCACTTCGTAGTTGAGAAACACATCGGTTAGCCGCCCCGGTGGCGCAGTGGTCTAAGCGATGGCCTCCGATCATTCGTCCGAAAGGGGTCCGGGTTCGAATCCCGGTGAGGCATGGATGTTGTGTTTGTCTTACGGCACTGGCTCTCTCCCTTCCCTGGAACCAGTGACCTTAAATTAGGGACGGGCGACTGCTTATAGCCCATTGAGTTGCTCATGGTGGTCGTTAAAATTCCAAAAAAAAAGAATTCCATAGTCCATGAATTACAGGATTTTTGCGAAGGAAAAGTTTCTATAAGAACTATAGACAGTAGATGATAGCAAGCTGACGAAATTTTGCTTCCTACCTAAAAGGGGGCAGCTCCCTGTTCATTCTATTGAGCAACGTACGACGTAGATTGTTATGCCTCCTGATTTCCCTGATACCCCTTCCCCAGAAGCATTTCGGGAAGAAATGAATGGTCAAAGAAACTATAGAAATAGAAAGACTTCCTTTTCCCACTTCGTAGTTGAGAAACACATCGGTTAGCCGCCCCGGTGGCGCAGTGGTCTAAGCGATGGCCTCTGATCATTCGTCCGAAAGGGGTCCGGGTTCGAATCCCGGTGAGGCATGGATGTTGTGTTTGTCTTACGGCACTGGCTCTCTCCCTTCCCTGGAACCAGTGACCTTAAATTAGGGACGGGCGACTGCTTATAGCCCATTGAGTTGCTCATGGTGGTCGTTAAAATTCCAAAAAAAAAAGAATTCCATAGTCCATGAATTACAGGATTTTTGCGAAGGAAAAGTTTCTATAAGAACTATAGACAGTAGATGATAGCAAGCTGACGAAATTTTGCTTCCTACCTAAAAGGGGGCAGCTCCCTGTTCATTCTATTGAGCAACGTACGACGTAGATTGTTATGCCTCCTGATTTCCCTGATACCCCTTCCCCAGAAGCATTTCGGGAAGAAATGAATGGTCAAAGAAACTATAGAAATAGAAAGACTTCCTTTTCCCACTTCGTAGTTGAGAAACACATCGGTTAGCCGCCCCGGTGGCGCAGTGGTCTAAGCGATGGCCTCTGATCATTCGTCCGAAAGGGGTCCGGGTTCGAATCCCGGTGAGGCATGGATGTTGTGTTTGTCTTACGGCACTGGCTCTCTCCCTTCCCTGGAACCAGTGACCTTAAATTAGGGACGGGCGACTGCTTATAGCCCATTGAGTTGCTCATGGTGGTCGTTAAAATTCCAAAAAAAAAAAAAGAATTCCATAGTCCATGAATTACAGGATTTTTGCGAAGGAAAAGTTTCTATAAGAACTATAGACAGTAGATGATAGCAAGCTGACGAAATTTTGCTTCCTACCTAAAAGGGGGCAGCTCCCTGTTCATTCTATTGAGCAACGTACGACGTAGATTGTTATGCCTCCTGATTTCCTGATACCCCTTCCCCAGAAGCATTTCGGGGAAGAAATGAATGGTCAAAGAAACTATAGAAATAGAAAGACTTCCTTTTCCCACTTCGTAGTTGAGAAACACATCGGTTAGCCGCCCCGGTGGCGCAGTGGTCTAAGCGATGGCCTCTGATCATTCGTCCGAAAGGGGTCCGGGTTCGAATCCCGGTGAGGCATGGATGTTGTGTTTGTCTTACGGCACTGGCTCTCTCCCTTCCCTGGAACCAGTGACCCTAAATTAGGGACGGGGACTGCTTATAGCCCATTGAGTTGCTCATGGTGGTCGTTAAAATTCCAAAAAAAAAAGAATTCCATAGTCCATGAATTACAGGATTTTTGCGAAGGAAAAGTTTCTATAAGAACTATAGACAGTAGATGATAGCAAGCTGACGAAATTTTGCTTCCTACCTAAAAGGGGGCAGCTCCCTGTTCATTCTATTGAGCAACGTACGACGTAGATTGTTATGCCTCCTGATTTCCTGATACCCCTTCCCCAGAAGCATTTCGGGAAGAAATGAATGGTCAAAGAAACTATAGAAATAGAAAGACTTTCTTTTCCCACTTCGTAGTTGAGAAACACATCGGTTAGCCGCCCCGGTGGCGCAGTGGTCTAAGCGATGGCCTCTGATCATTCGTCCGAAAGGGGTCCGGGTTCGAATCCCGGTGAGGCATGGATGTTGTGTTTGTCTTACGGCACTGGCTCTCTCCTTCCCTGGAACCAGTGACCCTAAATTAGGGACGGGGACTGCTTATAGCCCATTGAGTTGCTCATGGTGGTCGTTAAAATTCCAAAAAAAAAAGAATTCCATAGTCCATGAATTACAGGATTTTTGCGAAGGAAAAGTTTCTATAAGAACTATAGACAGTAGATGATAGCAAGCTGACGAAATTTTGCTTCCTACCTAAAAGGGGGCAGCTCCTGTTCATTCTATTGAGCAACGTACGACGTAGATTGTTATGCCTCCTGATTTCCTGATACCCCTTCCCCAGAAGCATTTCGGGAAGAAATGAATGGTCAAAGAAACTATAGAAATAGAAAGACTTCCTTTTCCCACTTCGTAGTTGAGAAACACATCGGTTAGCCGCCCCGGTGGCGCAGTGGTCTAAGCGATGGCCTCTGATCATTCGTCCGAAAGGGGTCCGGGTTCGAATCCCGGTGAGGCATGGATGTTGTGTTTGTCTTACGGCACTGGCTCTCTCCCTTCCCTGGAACCAGTGACCTTAAATTAGGGACGGGCGACTGCTTATAGCCCATTGAGTTGCTCATGGTGGTCGTTAAAATTCCAAAAAAAAAAAAAGAATTCCATAGTCCATGAATTACAGGATTTTTGCGAAGGAAAAGTTTCTATAAGAACTATAGACAGTAGATGATAGCAAGCTGACGAAATTTTGCTTCCTACCTAAAAGGGGCAGCTCCCTGTTCATTCTATTGAGCAACGTACGACGTAGATTGTTATGCCTCCTGATTTCCTGATACCCCTTCCCCAGAAGCATTTCGGGAAGAAATGAATGGTCAAAGAAACTATAGAAATAGAAAGACTTCCTTTTCCCACTTCGTAGTTGAGAAACACATCGGTTAGCCGCCCCGGTGGCGCAGTGGTCTAAGCGATGGCCTCTGATCATTCGTCCGAAAGGGGTCCGGGTTCGAATCCCGGTGAGGCATGGATGTTGTGTTTGTCTTACGGCACTGGCTCTCTCCCTTCCCTGGAACCAGTGACCCTAAATTAGGGACGGGCGACTGCTTATAGCCCATTGAGTTGCTCACGGTGGTCGTTAAACCTCCAATCAAAAAAAAAAAAAAAAAAAAATAGTTCATTACCCAAGTCTTACATAAAAAGTTAAGCATTTTAATTGACCAGTGGTTTAGCTTGTCACTTGCAAATGAATATATATCAACATAAATGATCATTTAAGGCATTCGTCTTCCATGCGTGTGAAGCAGCATGGTTCAACCATGCTGTATTCATTGTTAATTAGAAGTTCTGCTGTTTTGTTCAAAAACTTTGCGTTTGTTAGTCCATAGACTTAAATTTGCTGGCTTGATAGACTTCCTGTATGCTATCTTCGGGCTTTTGAGTCACATATACCTCCTAAATTTCCATAAAAGGCAGTCTTAATACTAGTCCTTCGGTGCGGAAGAGCTATTATACTGTGAAATATAATAGTGTGAATTCACGAAAAATAACTTGCAGTGTGTCGGCAGGTCCAACTTTTAACGAAATTTCCGTTCTGAAAAGTTTCAGAAATATTCAGTACTTTGTGATTTCCCATTGCCACTAATTTCGGTTTACTTTTATATATATTTTTTTTTTACAGAAATGTCAGTTTCAAATTTGCAGCCCACCCAACTTTTCTAAGCCAATCGTTTAGCTCCCCACCCTTGCAAAAAAAAAAAAAAAAAATCAGTTAGGACACGTGGCAAGCCATCTAAGATTTTAAAGAACTTGGACGAACACATGCTAATTTTTTGAAGTCAAAGAAATTTGTTATACAAAATGAATTTTTTTACTAAATGTAGTGTTGTACTATTCTGGTAGAATGAGTAGTAGAAAGACACAATTTTTGTAATTACAGTTTAAAAAGATGTTTGTCAGGTTAAAAACTAAATTTATGAACAATTAAAAGCCTTATCAGAGCAAATATTAAGACAAAAAATTGACTTAAGCTTAAAATTGCGAAGAAATAGTAATTTAAGAATCTTGCAGGTTGGTATCTTTGGTTCCCACTACTGGATAAATACTACGTACAAATATGTATCTGAAACTAATTTTTGTGTGTGTTGGGGATAACATCAGTGTCTAGTAAAATTCACATGAAAATATTTTTTTTGGCAAACTTTGTACCAAACACTTTAAAGTCTGAGATTATACTTAGCGTCCCCTACTCTCAATTCTGAGCTGCTGGCGTCACCACTGGGAAGATTCCTTTGCCACAATAACCTTAATATCGTGCAATATTCTACACACAATATCAGTCTCATTACAGAACTTCAAAATCGGGTCCGCCAACAGACATATGTATTTGCCACCAAAATTTTTCCCAGCGCCTTCGTGTTTACAACTTCCGATGGTGTTGAATGATTCAGCAAAGCCGTTGAACTAAAAATTTTAAGTTAATGAAACCTCGTTAAATTCACGTTTTCCCACGAACCACTTATAACCGGAGGAAATTCTCAGTCACATGGATACGGAAAAAGCAAGAACAGAATTTTTTTCCGTTCGTATAAGAACGGAATCAAAGGTTCCCTGAAAAAGTAAAGGCTTTTTGATAACACCTTGCAGTGGCGCACCCAGGAATTCCTGTTGTGGAGAGGACTAATATATATATATATATATATATATATATATATATATATATATATATATATCTCATCATTGTCAACCATTATCAATCAACTGCTGGACGAAGGTCTCCCCAAGTTTCTTCCACAACGGTTTGTCTTGTGCCAGTCTCCTCCATGTCACTCCCGCATACTTTCGAATTTCATCTACCCATCTCCCATGTGGTCTTCTTCTGTGTCTTTTCCTGTCCCTTGGAATCCAATCTAAAATTTCGGCAGTCCATCGATGGTCTGTCCTTCTGGCAGCATGTCCAGCTCATTGCCATTTCAGGAATTTAACTCTGATCACGATGATTTCCACTCTTGTCATTTTTCGGATCCACGGGTTGCTCTTCTCATCTCTCCTTGTTACACCAAGCATGCACCTCTCCATGCTCTTTGGGTTGTCTGCAGCCTTTGTATGTCTCTTTTAGTTAAGGTCCACGTCTCTGCATCATACGTGAGCACTGGAAGGAAGCATTGATCAAACACTTTCCTTTTAAGACGTAATGGCATATTGCTTTTAAAAATTATGCTGTTTCTTCCAAAAGCTCTCCAGGCAAGTTTTGTAAGCCGATTAATTTCTTCATCAATGTGACCCTCACTTGATATCTGCTGTCCAAGATAAACGTACGTGTCTGTTATCTCCAGCTTTTCTCCATCAATTGATAAATCTTCATTTCTTGTAAAAGCATTGAACATCACTTTTGTCTTCTGAAAGTTCATTTTTAATCCCACTTCTTTACTCTTGTCAGCAAGTTCCTGGATCATACTCTGCAGCTCTGATGGGCTAGTTGCAAAAATGACTACGTCATCGGCAAAACGAAGGTGGGTTAGATAATCTACATTAATCTTTATCCCTTTGTTTTCCCAGTTCAGTGATTGAAAGACATTTTCCAATTGGCATTAAAAGCTTCGGAGATATGGTGTCACCTTGTCTCACTCCAATTTTTGTGTGTTGTATTTTCAAACAGCCGAATCTTTGCATTTTCATAATGTTATTAATAATAATAATGTATGCATCTTCAATACCGCAAGATTTCAGAGCCGTTGTAACTGCTGATGGTTTCACCGAATCAAAGGCCTTTTCATAATCGACAAAAGCCATGCACAATGGAAGTTCATATTCCCTCGCTCTCTCAATCAGTTCTCTCAGTACGTGGATATGATCTATAGTTCTGAAGCCACTCCTGAATCCAGCTTGTTCTCTCGGTTGAGCCATGTCCAGTGTTACCTTCAAGCGGCGTGAAAGAACTTTAGTGAAGATTTTATAAACCACTGATAGGAGGCTGATAGGTCTGTAGTTCCTGAAATCCTCAATGTCACCTTTTTTATGTAGCAGGATCATTGTAGCGTTGTTCCAATCCTCAGGAATATTCCCTTCATTAAGGCATCGAGTGAAAATTTGGGTGAGTACTGTTTCGATTTCTGCACTTGCTTCTTGTATGATGTCTACAGTAATTCCATTTTCTCCTGGAGCTTTCCCCGCTTAATGTTCTTGATTGCATGTGCAGCTTCTGCTGGAAGGACTGGAAGAACTCTGGTACTGGTACCTTTCATGATGTCTGGAGTACATGTATCATCCCTTTCATATAATTTGGAGTAGAAATCTTTCACTCTTGTCAAAATTTCGCCTCTATTTCTTGTTACAGAACCACCTTCTTTTCTCAGTGCCATAATCTGTTTTCTTCTATTACTGAGATGTCCCTTTGCTATCTTTAGGCTTTGGTTGTTTCCAATTCCTTTCCTCACTAGTTCACAGTTGAATTTCCTTACGTCTTCAGTGATACTTTTTCGTACTGTCTTGCATAGCTCTATATATTCCACTTTGGAAGTCTCATCTTCTTTAGTTTTCATCATCTCTTCATTTTTGCATCAACATTTTGGTTTTTCCTGATAATTTGTTCACATGCAACTTGTTCTTAGACCCAACTAATTTTGTTGCTGTTTCCATAAGAGCTTTGGTTACTTTTCTGTTAACTTCAGAAATATCCACTTCTTCCGATGTTAGGCCTTCTAAAGCAGAGAATCTGTTCTTCAGTTCCAATGTGAAGGTATTATGGTGTTTTTTAAGGTTGGTTATGTCATTACATTTTGTTTGTCTTATGAGCTTGCCACGTTCGAGTTTAGTATTGAGATGCATCTTACATCTAACCAATCTATGGTCACTACCTGTGTTGAACTTGTTTAGCTCACTGCAGTCTTCTATGACGAAGTTTTTGTTACACATAATAAAATCAGTTTCACTTGTCGTCCCATTTGGATGTCTCAATGTCCATTTCCTGTGTGGCTTTTTCTTGAAAAAGGAGTTCTAGATGAAAAACCTCTCTGCCTCTGCAAACTCAACGAGAGTATTTCCACGCTGGTTTCTGTTGCCGTGACCGAATTTACCTACTGAAGTTTCATTCTGTTGCTGTTGCCCTATTTTTGCATTGAAATCTCCCATAATTATCTTCAAGTGCTGCTTACCTTTATTATTTAGATGATGAATTTCCTCATAAAATTCTTCAATTTCTTCTCAGGATGACTTATGGTGGGTGAATAAGTTTGAATAATCTGAGCTTGGTATCTTCTCGAGAGTTGGATAACGAGTCGTACAGCTCTGTCAGAGGAACTTTCAACTTCTACAACTTTATCCTTCAGTTTCTTGTTTATTATAAATCCAACACCACTAGTTCTGCCAGTATCTGTACCACGATAGTAGAAGAGATGTCCACTTTTCAGTTCAATGAGATCTTCTCCTTTTCTCCTTACCTCACTTAGCCCGACGATGTCCCACTTGACCTTTGTAGTTCCTCCTCCAATTCAAGAAGCCTTGAATCAGAAGATAGGGAGCGTCCATTATACGTAGCCAAGGTCAGCATCAGATGGTAGCCTAGTCCGGTCCTCCGTGGATTCTTAGCACCCTCTGCCTTCATGTCGCACTGGCCGCTGCCTTGGCCAGGTACATTCCAGCTGCCGGAGACTGAGGGCCAAGATTTAAGTTGTGGAGTCATTTTGGAGGGGTTTGGCCATAACTCACCACGCTGGCCAAGCGGGTTGGTGAGTGTGGGATAGCATTTCCTCTAATCCCGATGGTATAGTCATACCGCTATTGGCGGTCGTCAGAGCCCCTTTAGTGGGAACAGGATTCACCACGAGAAGGCGGGGTTGACATTTGTCAAGGAGAGGCTGTGATGTTACGATTCACCTGACCTTACATCCCTATATATATATATATATTTATTATACGTACACAATGTGGGACGTACGTTGCTCTTAATCTCTTTTGGATATTTGGGAAGAAGACACCATGTAATAGAAGACACTTTGTAATTATTTTGAACATGTAAAATAATATTTTTGAATGTTTAATTTATGACATACGTCGCTCTTAATCTCTTTGGGGCTTTGGAAAGAAGACAGTGTAATAGAAGACACTGTCAGACACCATGTAATTTTCTGAACAAGTAAAATAATATTTTTGAATGTTTAGTTTGTGACGTACGTCGCTCTTTTGGGTAGAAGACACCATGTAATAGAAGCGTGAATTTGAAGAAATTTCGTACAGCGTAGTAACTGTCATATGAATTGGTATGTTATTAATATTCCTTTGCCACTAAATGTGTATTTTCTGCAAGTCCGTTGTTTGTATGCTAAAATTTCCGTAGCATCAGTCTTTTTCTGCAGGCCTATAGTAGTTCCCACGTCCTTTTTTTTTCTGTTTTTTTTTTCTTTCTTCTAATGACTGAATTTCTTCATTGGTCGCTTCTTGATTTTTTCTTCTGCCATTTGCTACATTTTTCTCTTGCTTCGGGGTCGGATCTACTTTGGCCCAAGTATCGCTCCTTTGTTCATTTCCTAATGTTTAATTTCTGCCACACTTCATCAGTATTATATTTACGATATGCCATGCTATCGTAAACGCTACCGAAGTAAGTCTTCCACCCAGTGTGGTTAAATACATTTCCTTGATTCTGGCTCTAAATTTTACTGCGAGTGACTTTTGCTGTTAAGAGTTGTGTATCCTTTTAGAAAGTCCAATGAAATTAAGGTTTCGGTGTGATCATACTTCTTATTTGCTTTGGAATGCCAAACCTATGAGTGATTTGTATCCATTCCATAATTCAAATAGTGCTTTGCATGTAAATCTTGTTAATGTATTGTATGTAAGTAGCAGCAATGATTACTTCGCTCCAGTATTTAGATTTTGATCTACAAGCATCACTATTTTTTCTTTTTGTATTTCCAATTTGTTAGTGTGCGATGGTACTGAAATCTGGTGAACACCTTGCTTTGCTAAAAATTCGAATTATGCTCTTATACGAGGGTTGTACAGAAAGTAATGCAAAAGTTGGCATTACTTTTTTTTATTAACTGACAGTCGCTCAAATTGCTCATGTTGGTTACAGTAACTCTTTCTCTATACAAAGGTACTACTCAACATAGTCTCCATCACAAGCGATGCATTTGCGCCATCGTTGAAGCCAATTCCCGAATCCTCTTCGAAAAAAAATCAAGTGTGGACTGTTGTACCTACTTCACAGCAACTTTCACCTCGTATGTTTCATCAAATTGTTGTCCCCGGAGACTTTCCTTCATTGGACCGAACAGGTGGAAGCCAGATCTGGGCTGTACGGTGGATGGACCACCGACCAGCCTAATTTGCTGATCGCCTGATTTTTTGCCAAAGATGTATGTGGCTTCACATAGTCATGGTGAATTTGGATCCTTTTCAGATTCTTGTTCGGTCTCTTCCTCCTTATGGCTTCTCGAGTGTCTCAATGTGCCGCTCTCTGGTCACGGCACGACCATGTGTTTCAGAAAATCAAGGAGAATGTGACCACCCTGTCATCCCAAAACACGGTCACCATGATTTTCTGTGCCGATTGCTGGCTCTTGAACTTCTTAGGCCTTGAAGTGGTATGACGCCATTACATGGATTAATTCTTAGTTTCCGGATCGTAAAGATACGCCCACGTTTCATCCCCTGTCACCAGATCCGAAAAAAGTGTCTTCATTGGCTTCAAACGCTTTTAGCAGTTCAGAGCAGACTTTCACCATTCTCTTTTAAATCGGTTGTCAACTGCCGAGGTACCCACTTTGCACACACTTTCCGATACCCTAAGTCTTTATCTTCTGTATGGCATTGTGACCACCGTCCAGTTGTGCAACAAGCTCACGGATTGTGACTAATCTCTCCGCGCAAATCAATTCATTTACTCCTGCCGATTCGTGTCGGTGGTTGCAGATGGTCACCCCCTGCCTGGTTTGTTTTCAATGCAGGTTTCCTTTTTAAACTTCTTCATCCATCTGTGCACATTGCTCTTGTCAATGGTGTCATCTCTTTAAACATCCTGTAGCCTTCAGTGGATGTCGGACAGACTGCACTCCTCCTTCAAGAACTCAATGACGGCGCGTTGCTTCTGCTTGGAATCCATTATTTACCTGCAATGAAGAAGAGTTACTATAGAGAAAGAGTTACGCCGCCCCAATGGCGTAGTGGTCTAAGCGATGGCTTCCGATCATAGGTCCGGGTTCGAATCCCGGTGAGACATCGATGTTGTTTGTCTTACGGTGGTGGCTCTCGTCCCTGGAGCCAGTGGCTCTAAATCTAGGGACGGGCGACTGCTTATAGCCCACTGAGTTGCTCACGGTGGTCGTTAAACCTCCAACTCTACCAACATGTGCAATTTGAGCGACCTCTGTCTGTTAATAAAAGTTATGTCCACTTTTACATTACTTTCGGTACAACCCTCGTATGCCGCCCCGGTGGCGCAGTGGTCTAAGGCGTTGGCCTCTGATCATTCGTCCGTAAGGGGTCCGGGTTCGAATCCCGGTCAGGCATGGATGTTGTTTGTCTTACGGCACTGGCTCTCTCCCTTCCCTGGAACCAGTGACCCTAAATTAGGGACGGGCGACTGCTTATAGCCCACTGAGTTGCTCACGGTGGTCGTTAAACCTCCAACTCGCCGCCCCGGTGGCGCAGTGGTCTAAGGCGCTGGCCTCTGAGCATTCGTCCGTAAGGGGTCCGGGTTCGAATCCCGGTCAGGCATGGATGTTGTGTTTGTCTTACGGCACTGGCTCTCTCCCTTCCCTGGAACCAGGGACCTTAAATTAGGGACGGGCGACTGCTTATAGCCCATTGAGTTGCTCACGGTGGTCGTTAAACCTTCAATCAAAAAAAAAAAAAAAAAAAACCTCCAACTCTACCAACATGTGCAATTTGAGCGACCTCTGTCTGTTAATAAAAGTTATGTCCACTTTTACATTACTTTCGGTACAACCCTCGTATGCCGCCCCGGTGGCGCAGTGGTCTAAGGCGTTGGCCTCTGATCATTCGTCCGTAAGGGGTCCGGGTTCGAATCCCGATCAGGCATGGATGTTGTTTGTCTTACGGCACTGGCTCTCTCCCTTCCCTGGAACCAGTGACCCTAAATTAGGGACGGGCGACTGCTTATAGCCCACTGAGTTGCTCACGGTGGTCGTTAAACCTCCAACTCTACAAACATGTGCAATTTGAGCGACCTCTGTCTGTTAATAAAAGTTATGTCCACTTTTACATTACTTTCGGTACAACCCTCGTAAGCCGCCCCGGTGGCGCAGTGGTCTAAGGCGCTGGCCTCTGATCATTCGTCCGTAAGGGGTCCGGGTTCGAATCCCGATCAGGCATGGATGTTGTTTGTCTTACGGCACTGGCTCTCTCCCTTCCCTGGAACCAGTGACCCTAAATTAGGGACGGGCGACTGCTTATAGCCCACTGAGTTGCTCACGGTGGTCGTTAAACCTCCAACTCTACAAACATGTGCAATTTGAGCGACCTCTGTCTGTTAATAAAAGTTATGTCCACTTTTACATTACTTTCGGTACAACCCTCGTAAGCCGCCCCGGTGGCGCAGTGGTCTAAGGCGCTGGCCTCTGATCATTCGTCCGTAAGGGGTCCGGGTTCGAATCCCGGTGAGGCATGGATGTTGTGTTTGTCTTACGGCACTGGCTCTCTCCCTTCCCTGGAACCAGTGACCCTAAATTAGGGACGGGCGACTTCTTATAGCCCATTGAGTTGCTCACGGCGGTCGTTAAACCTCCAATCAAAAAAAAAAAAAAAAAAAAAAAACCCTCGTATATCCAACATTGTTAGTACTGAAGATCTTAGGCTTTTTTTAAACTGAGGAAATGCAATCCTCGAATTTGTGTACAGCTCCAGTGTTTCCCATATGATGTAACAACTGGAATTATAGGTCCACGGTTCAAATACTAAATTTTCCCTGTGACAGCTTTCTTTTCTATAAGGTTTTTAGCCATATTCTTTTTTTTACAAACCTAACTTCTCTTGCGCTTTAAGGAGTTGCATGAAAATTGAGAGAACTGTGCAGAAAGAAAACTAAAACTTAGCCACTAACCATGATGTTGTCAAGCGGTTTTCACAATTTAATACTTACATAATATTTGGATCTTTTTTAAAAAAATGATCCAAACGTCTGTGCTATAAATTTAGGCAATTCTTTGATTCTGTTGCTGTATTTTTGTTTTAAAATTTATTTAATATGCTGAAGCTGCTGAACATGTCTTGTAATTGTTTCATTCAGTTTCCCTTTATCAGTTTGTTTTGAGTAACCATCACCTCTACGTTATTTCATTTTTGCACCACTTTTTGTGGCAAAACTGATCAGTTTTAATGTCGATAGTGCCGGAAACATTTTGCTTGCTTGCCAATATGACATCTGGTTCTTAACTCTATAGTCCAAATAACCACCATTGCAATGGCTTTGTTTAAAATAAGAACTTTTAATTCAGGTTCCTAGTTTAAGTAAATTGTCAAATGTAGTAGAATTGATTTTGTATTTTATTAATTTACTTAGGTCAGTTTTGTGATGCTTATTTTCTTTTTCCCTTTTCCTCTGCCAACAATTAAGATTTTTCAAAATGTGCAATATTAGTGTTATTATGCGATGGGGTTTTTAGCTAGAAAACTAGCTATAAACCATAACTGCTGGAAGGAATAAATTTTTCCACCCTTCCTGTCTGCATCAGAGCTGAGACTGGCTGAGCCTGAAGCAGAACCCGGGCCCGAATCGGGCTCAGGCTGTAGAACATTTACTACGGTTCGGGCTCAGGCTCTTAGAAAGAGGGAGAGAAAGAGATTTTTTATATACTAGGGGTGTTCAAATGAAAAGGTACGAAACGACACTGTGGGTGAGAAAATTTGGAAAAAATGAAAAAGGTAAAATCCGACATTCAATCTATAAAAAAGACACAACTATATCAGCCGTCAGACGATTAAAAACTAACCGCGCTTTACATTCTGTGCAATATTGTACCTTCAACCACACCCAGGTCCCAGAATTCCCGAATTATTCGAGAAAGTAAAACTTCACAAACCCGGTTATCCAGTTCAGCCATTGGTTTCGTCCTATTTTATCCCTACCCGACCTTTAGAGCGTGCGTTGGCTAAGTTGTTAGCACCCCTCATTTCTAATTCTTAGCTATCTGTCTTTAGCTCTCTTCAAATAATAACTCAACTTACCTCTTTCTCTTCCCCCTAATCCTTTCATTAAGGCCTTCCTGGATATAGAATCACTGTTTCCAAATGTACAAATTCCTACTGTACAATCCATTATGGAACAAAAACTTCAAAGTCAGAATATTTACAACTCACTGGAAATTCAAGCAATTTTGTCGGCTACAATAGAACCTACTTTCGGCATAATACCGTTTACACGCAACTGAATGGGGAGCCCATTGGCTCGCCCCTATCTGGTACTATGGCTGAATTGCTCGTTCAATCCTAAGAAAGTGAAGTCTTGCCCAAAGCTGAAACAAAACTATTACTGCATCAGAGGTATGTCGATGACATTCTAATCTTTTGGCCATCCACTACTGAATCACTTGGCAAGTTTGTGGACCTTTTATCTTCTAAATTTGAAACCATAAACTTCACGGTTGAACTTGAGTGTGAAAATAAACTGCCTTTCCTGGGGCTCCACTTTCGCCGCCAATCCGTATCTAATACAGTTTCATTTTCAGTCTATCGGAAACATAATTCTATTTCAACTTTAATACCTTACAAGTCTTACAACCACAAACTATATCTGCCTTGAGGTTCTTGGTAAAAAAAAAAAAAGCATATACGTATTCGTGTTATGAAACTGATAAGTATCAGATTTCATTTATTACAAAACTAGCAGCTGATTTTGGCTATCCACCTATTGTAACATAGTGAAAAAACTTGTAAGAAAACGAAGTAGCAAATACTTCTACTCTCCGGCGTGAACGTAGTGTGACGTATATTCTAAATTAACTTTCCTTTTTAGTTTCCTTCCCTATGTAAATCTTGAGTTTGTTCTCAGTTATACTTCACACTTAACGTGATATCTCTTCTCTCAAACGAATACTGTTGGCAACATAATTGAGGTTGAATGAACGTGACGTATGCCTGTTATGAGATAAGAACCCGAGATATAAACTACGATACAACAGTTGTTTGTGCATTGTAGCGTGGTGGAATGTTGGTGGTTGATTTGTGTTATGTGATTTCTATACTATCGTGAAGTGCTATATCAGTGCTGGAGAAATAAAGCATCATTTCCATAAGTTTGACTTCTGTATAAATGTTTCGTCTGGCCGTTAAGGTTTAATTTAGGAACTATTTCATCGTATGGTTATGTTTTTAAAATAACGTATCAATACGAAAAGACATTTACGTTATAATGGCGCCCGAACTTTCCGGATGACCCGGCCGTTAAAGATCTCGCAATGGTGTGTTGTTCTTTCCACACCGCGAGATGAGAAAAATAAAAGAATCCTTCCTTCAGCGCTTCGAAAAATGTGTGTGATGTTGCATTCCACACACCAGATTGACTGGGAGTTCTCAAGTGCACGTTCTTCAGCGGATGGCTGCCTACGACGATTCATGGTCACGACTGAACCGTGAGCCATGCCCCTGGCCCTCTTTCGGGGGAGGGGTGGGGAGATGTGACGTGCCTGTCCCGCAGGATGCACACAACATAAAGGCAGATAGCAGCGAGAACGAACGTCTGCGTAGCTGTGTTGGTAGAGAGACTTGTTCCGGAATAAGTGGACTCGGGTTCGATCCCCGGCGTGGACCAAAAATGACGAAGAAATTTACTTCGTTAACGAACAAGATCTGGCTCATAAAATGTACATCGGATCCACTTCCCGGACTTTACGCTGCAGACTTTCTGAACACATCGGATCCACTTCCCGGACTTTACGCTGCAGACTTTACAGTATTCGCATGGCGTTGGCGTCTACGGCATTATCAAGATTATGCAGACAGGGCACCTATACCCCGAGTTGGAACGATGTGGATATTCTTTGTACCCCAATGACTAAATCCAAACTCCTACTGACAGAGCTTATTAATTTACAGGTATAACTTTTGTTGTAATTACGACCCGTATGTCATTCTAACACAATGAAAAAATCTCTTGGACTATAAAAACAACCACCCTGTGCCTCATTGTGAACCGGATTGGCTAAGAAACTTAATACATGCGCAGCCACAAATTACAACGAGGGGGGGGGGGGATGTATAACTTTTCGGGGTTCTATTCCATCTGAATTCAAAGTGAATTCGAGAATGCTCATGATTTTAACTACTTTGACTTTAATTTATTTTAACTTGTAAATACTAAAGGTATGTTGTACATCTTGAATCTAAAGTATTTTATATATCGTGCGTAAGACGGCAATCTGTTATAATATTCGGCACGAAAACTTTCCTCAATTTCAAGCTTATTACATTTTAGTTTTATAGGACAACTTGTTAAATTTTCTCTTCATGATTTTTCAAGACTTAACATGAGGTTTGAGGACTTGAGATTTTTCGGTCCGTACCCGAAATGCTTCAGCTAGTGTTTCCTTGCTAATGGAAGGAATTTTTTTTTCCGTTCCAGCATTATTTTAGGCAGAGGCTTCGTATAAAAATTTAATTTCCATAGCGAAGGTATTTAATTTCAACGCATCCTGACTGATGCGTGTAAGAGATTAAAAGAGGCATTCAATTTTTATCTAGTATTACTTTATACACCTTAACTCGTTTTTCTGTGCTTTGTGCCTTTAATGAAAACACAGGATGAAAATATCTGGATCTCTATGCGTTAGGCAGAATGCAAATATTTCTTCCTATCGATAGTCAACTGCTTTCATAGTACAGAAAGTAAAAAATTAAATACTTTTCTTTAATGTTTTGCGAAATGCTCACAAATAATTACGCAGATACCAGCTTAAAATATTTGAAATGTATAGGAAGAAAGTTTATCATGATTTGCAAAAAGGCACTGCAGCACGAATCAAACCCCTATACATATGCTTAAGTCACCACCACCATTATCATTGTCAGCCATTATCACTCCACTGCTGGACGAAGGTCTCTCCAAGCCTCTTCCACAACGGTCTGTCTTGTGCCAGTCTCCTCCATGTTACTCCCACATACTTTCGATTTTCATCCACCAATCTCGCATCTGGTCTTCTGGATCTTTTCCTGTCCCTTGGAATCCAATCTAAAATTTTGGCTGTCTATCGATGGTCTGTCATTCTGGTAGTATGTCCAGCCCATTGCCATTTCAGGGATTTAACTCTGATCATGATGTCTTCCACTCTTGTCATTTTTCGGATCCACGAGTTCCTCTCCTTATCTCTCCTGGTTACACCAAGCATGCACCTCTCCATGCTCTTTGAGTTGTCTGCAGCCTTTGTATGTCTCTTTTAGTTAAGGTCCACGTCTCTGCACCATACGTAAGCACTGGAAGGATGCATTGATCAAACACTTTTCTTTTAAGACATAATGGCATATAGCTCTTGAAAATTATACTGTTTCTTTCAAAAGCTCTCCAGGCAAATTTTATACGCAGATTAACTTCTTCATCAGTGTGACCCTCACTTGATATTTGCTGTCCAAGATAAACGTACGTATCTGTTATCTCCAGCTTTTCTCAATCAATCGATAAATCTTCACTTGTAAAAGCATCGTACATCACTTTTCTCTTCTGAAAGATCCTTTTTAATCCCATTTCTTTACTCTTGTCGGCAAGTTCCTGGATCATACTCTGCAGCTCTGATGGGGTAGTTGCAAAAATGACTACGTCATCAGCAAAACGAAGGTGAGTTAGATAATCTCCATTAATCCTTTATCCCTTTGTTTTCCCAGTTCAGTGATTGAAAGACATTTTCCAATGTGTCATTAAAGAGCTTGGGAAGTATGATGTCCCCTTGTCTCACTCCCTATCCAATTTTTATGTGTGCTGTATTCTCAAACAGCCGAATCTTTGCAGTACTGATCAGGAAATAGGAAGCTGAATGAGAATTTCCCTGAAAATTAGTCATTTTATAACGAAGTAAATTTCTCCGTCATTTTTGGTCTACGCCGGAATTCGAACCCGAGGCCGCTTATTCCGGAACAAGTCGCTCTACCAACTGAGCTACGCAGACGTTTATTCTGATTCCTATCTGCCTTTATGTCGTGTGCGTCCTGCTGGCAGGCACGTCACATCTCCCCCGCCCCCCCCCCCCAAAGAGGGCCGGGGGCATGGCCCACGGGTCAGCCGTGACCATGAATCGTTGCAGGCAGCCATCCACTGTAGAACGTGCACTTGAGAACTCCCAGTCAATCTGCTGTGTGGAATGCAACATCACACATTTTTATTTTTCGAAGCACTGGAGAAGGGATTCTCTGATGTTTCCTATCTCGCGGTGTGGAAAGAACATCACACCAATGCGAGATTTTGAACGGCCGGGTCATCCGGATAGTTCGGGCGCCATTATAACGAAGTAAATTTCTCCGTCATTTTTGGTCTACGCCGGGATTCGAACCCGAGGCCACTTATTCCGGAACAAGTCGCTCTACCAACTGAGCTACGCAGACGTTTATTCTGATTCCTATCTGCCTTTATGTCGTGTGCGTCCTGCTGGCAGGTACGTCTCAATTTTTGGAATAGAAACATCCCTTCACAGAATGTGCGGTAAGACTTCGGAGGCTTTTTTAGATATCGCATACTAGCAAGAATTATGGAAGTGTTTTATATTAGATTTCTTATATTTCTGTAATAAATACATTGAATTCTGAGTGAACTCAGTTGATAAAGGCAGAGAGTCAGAGCAAAGAAATTATAACGCATTCATTGCAAAGGAATACAGAAATTAACAAGATTAAGAAACTGCATAAGGCCCGAAAGGAAACAAAGATTGACACCGACTTTTTGGGTGTAATGAGCACTGCTTTTGAATCCGTTCTGATGCGAATTGAATTTACCAAAGCTATTCAAAATCAATCTAACCGAAGAAAAGTTTTTCAACCGGGTTTTTAATCCCGCAGATATTGCTGTAAAAGGAAACGTCAACTTACGACCTCTGGTGGCAGATGTGTGCGTTACGAAAAATTTAAAATATGAAAAGCATTTCGCAGCGGAAACTCTCTCCAACGAAGAATTTTTCAAATCGGGCTCTTAAAAGTAGAGATATCGACAAATAAAAATTATACATCTACTCCTCCTGGAGAAGAAACCATGCATTAATTTAAGAAAGTATTTTCAAAAGGTTTCTCGATGTGAGCGGTATCGGTCCATGGAAGAATTTTTTCAATCTAGCTTTCAGTTCATATTTTACTGCAAATACATCAGACGCCGAAATTAACTCTTACGCCCCTGGTGGCCAAACTATTCATCAAATATTACAAGTGATATGCTGAGCATTTCCTATCGGGAGCTGTATCCGGTGCAGAAAGTTTTTCAAATCAGAGTATTTAAAAGCAGAGATATTGAGGAAAACGCAATTTACCTTTACGCCCCCTAGCGGAAAGTCTATGCATTACTTGAAAATGTTGAACTTATATGAGAAACATTTTACACCAGATACGCTATCTAACAAAGGAATTTTTTAAATCACACTTTTAGAGGAAGAGAGATTGGCAGAAATAAGACGGACATCTACGCCCTCTGGTGGAGAAACCATGCATAAGAAGAAAATATTCTCAAATGTTTATCGACATGTGCGGTATCGGTCCACGAAATAATTTTTTCAATATAGCTTTTAGAAGCTGAAATTTTGCTGCAAATACCTGCGAAGCAGAAATTTTACGCTTACGTCCCCGGGTGGCCAAACCATGTTTTATAGAGGGAAAAAAATCCCCCCGGGAGCTGTATCCGGTGCTGGAAGAATTTTTCAAATCGGAGTTATAGAAGCCGAGATATCGGCCCCGCACGGGGATAACTGGTTTTCCAGTTATTTGGGGAGCGGCGCCCCCACGGCCCGAGCTGACCTTGTGACTGGTCAACATCTGATGTCATGCCACAGCTTGTTTTTTCTTATTTTGGTGCTGTTGGTGTTTGCAGGGACGGCTGTTCATCCAGCTGTTGGGGAGTCGCGGCCCCACGATCCCGAGCTGGTCTTGTGTCTCGCTTTTTCGTTTTTTATTTATTTTCTCCACTGGCTAGTTGCCTGTGTGGTATTCTCTACCTAATCGCTACCACGTTATGTACTAACACCCCGGTCTTGTGGTTTTGTTGCCCTCCACCACTAACTGATTTATATTAACCGCTCAGTTCGTAGGTTGCTGAGATTCCGTTTAGGTTCCCTGCCAGGATTTGTCTTCTTTAGATTTCTTTTTTCCTTTTCGCTATTTTGGGTGCTAGACCTACCTGCATGTTTGCCGCGTGCGGAGACCCGTGAGGCGGAAATGGGATGTCTGGCGGCTGAGGTCGCAGGAGACCGGATAAGTGCCTCCTGTGTACCAACACTCCTCTTCGACCCCGGCTTCGCTGTAAACGGGAGGCTAGAGACTAACCCACCTCTAGTCAGAAGTCATGTACCAAGTTGTGTACAGGGCTTTAGCGGCTTTTTTGTCGTATGGCATGGCAGGGTGAGCCCGGGGGCTGTGGGATCATGCCAAAGGCGTTGGCATGACGGTACCAGGAGGCCGAAGTGTCCGCCGAGTGCGTGTGATCACAGCCAACGGACTATATCTGCAACGTATAAGCTCCAGAACTGTGTCTAGCGTCATTTTCTTGGCTTGCGGACCTCCAGTTCTCCCTTGTAGGACTCTGTGGTGGGTGGAGTAGTCTGCAGACGAATCTTCCTTCTTTTTTTCCATGGGTAAACCCAGAAACAAACGCTCCAAATTTAGGTCACCTGAGAAAATGATAGTTGCAAACGACTCTCCTTCGTCTTCTCAACCTGCCAAGTCTCATACCCTTAAACGGTCTTTAGACCTTGACCTGGACCAAGAATGTGGAACCTCTTCTTCGGCGGCTGTACCAGTCGCTCCGAAGCGTCGTCTCCCCTCAATTGCTATGACTACGCATGCTACTCACTTGCTTGTAGAATCCATCGATCCGCATGAGAGACTGTCCACCAGATCTCCCTTTTTCATTTCTAAAGCTTTGGACGCTGCGGTTGGCCCCTTGAAGTCTGTGAGGAAGCTTCGCTCTGGGGACCTGCTTGTCCAAACTTGCAGTGTTTCTCAGAGTAACACTTTTCTGAACCTCACTAGTCTTCAAGGCATTCCTGTAAAAGTGACACCTCACCCGTTTCTTAACACCTCTCGGGGTGTTATTTCGGAGTTTGATCTCTTGCCATGCAGTGAAGACGAATTCGTGACTGAACTTGCTGATCAAGGTGTTATTGCTGCACGTCGTATGATGTTCCGGCGTGATGGTTCCATGATTAAGTCAAAAAATGTCATCTTGACTTTTAACTCCCCGAACGTTCCGACCGAAATCAAGGCTGGCTACTTGGTCTGTGGAGTTCGCCCGTACATTCCCAGTCCTCTGCGCTGTTTCAGGTGCCAGAGGTACGGGCATTCACAACGATTCTGTAAGAGTTCCGCTCGTTGCGCCAATTGTGGCTCCAGTGAACATGACGGGGATGGTTGCACCTCTGCGGCCTGCTGTGTTAACTGCGCTGAGGCCCATGCAGCTTACTCCCGCAACTGTATGAAATGGAAGGACGAGATGGCGATCCAGCGCCTCAAGACCCTGGAAGGCCTCTCGTACCCTGCTGCCAAAGCCAAGTTGGGTATACCCACCATCCGACAGCGTAGTTTTGCCGCAGTAGTTAAGTCTCTGCCACAACCCGTGCAGCCCTTTGTTCCGCGCCCTGTAGCTCTCGCCGCACTTGCCAAGCGATCTACAGTTGAACAAGCGACACAGGTGGATTTCACCGAGCTCCAGCTTATTCGACCAGCTGAGTCTGCGCCTTCTCTTTTGAAGACGACCGCCTCTTCCGGTTCCCAGCAGACAGCCTGCACGTGCGGAAGACCCGGCCCTCAATCCGCAAAGGTGTGCAGTGTCCATCCCACTGTCTCGGCCTCTGCGAGGTCCCCACCCTCAACCAACATTATAGAGGAACATGGGGGGAGGAGAGTGACAGTTCGTTCCAGCCTCAACCGGCATTGCAGAGGAACATGGGGGGAGGAGAGTGACAGTTCGTCCCCGCCCTCTGCCAGCATTGCAGAGGAGTGTGGGGGGAGGAGAGTGACTGTTCGTCCTTCTCCGTTAGTAATTTTTTTTATAAATCTGATTAACTACCTTGTTTTCCCTGCTTTCATCATACTCTTTTTCAACTTTTCCCAAGCCTGTCTGCTCTTACTCATTTTCCACGCTTTTCAAAATCTGTGACTGATCGTTCTTTGTCTGGCGCTCTTTGGCCAAACCTGGCCCTTGCGCCACTAAATTCCACTAACCAACCAACCAGCCGAGATATCGGGGAAAACGCAATTTACCTTTACTCCCCCTAGCGGAAAGTCAATGAAATACTTGAATTTTTTGAAATTATATTGGAAACATGTCACACCGGACTGTGTCCAACGAAGAATTTTTTAAAATCTGATCATTAGAAGCTGAGATATTGTCAAAACAAGATATATATCTACGCCCCCTGGCGGAGAAACCATGCATTTTAAGAAAATATTCCAAAAAGGATTTTCTACGTGAGTAGCATCGGTTCACAAAATAATTTTTTCAATCGAGATTTTAGCTCATATGTATTTTGCTGCAATAACATCAGAAGCATAAATAACTCTTACGCCCCCTGGTGGCCAAACTATTTTATACCAAATATTAGAAATTATATGAAATATTTCCCATCACGAGCTGTATCCGCTGAAGGAAAAAAAAAATTTAAAATCAGTTTTAGAAGCAGAGATATCTGGGGGAAAGCAATTTACTTTTACGCCCCCCTAGCGGAGAATATATACGTAACATGGAAAGTGACTATACCTAAAATAATCTTGGACATAAATGGAATCCAAAAGTAAGACTTTTTTGAATTTGGTGTTTAGAAGCAATCGCACTGCTGGCCACCCAAAATGCAACACCAAGAAGGAAGCATCCGATTGGCCTGAAATTCGCAGCATGCGTCGCCCGCGTGAGGATATGCAAACGATTAGCATTGCAGGGCATATGCAAATCATGTGCGCCCGGCACACCACCGAGAAGCACTATGAGAAGGGTGCACAGAAGGCGGGGTGTAAGTAGTGGAAGTGTGTTGTGTTGCCGGATCTGTGCGTGGGAAGCTTCCTCCTCGTTGCAGAATACGGCAGTCATTCCAGCACGTTTCGGAGTTCGACAGAGGACGAATAGAGGCTTATCGCGACAGCGGTTTATCATACCGAAACATCGGCGCCCATGTGGGACGACATCCAGCCACGTGAGGCGAGTATGGATTCGGTGGGTGCAATAGGGACGGACTGACCGACGTGAGCGATTATCGCAGCACACCACCGAACGAGAGGACGGGCATGTTTTGCGGTGGGCATTGACGGCTTGCACCGCCACATCACGAACGTTAGCGCAGAAATTAGGGTGTGTTGCGCAACAACCTGTGTCAGCACGTACCGTTCGACGTCGTCTGCAGGAGAGCGGACTTGTCGCACGGCAGCCATTGCTCCGATTACCATTGACGTTACACCACTGGCGAGTGCGACGGCAGTGGGCCGTTGAACGCCGCACCTGGACTACGGAATGGCACATTGTCTTCTCCGACGAATCCCGCTTCTGCTTGCAACACCACATGGTCGGATCCGCGTGTGGCAGCACCGCGACGAGAGACTGTATGAGGCCTGCATTATGCATCACCATACCGGTCCGTCACCTGGCGTTATGGTTTGGGGCGCAATTGGATATGTCACCCGCACCCCTCTGGTATGCATCGCCGGTACACTCAACAGCCACCGCTACATCTCCGACGTTTTGGAGCCTGTGGTGCTCCCTTACCTGCAGGACCTGCCAGCGGCCACGTTTCAACAGGACAATACGCGCCCGCACGTGGCACGCATCGTGCAACAATTCTTCACGGCCTACTAGGTGTCACTGCTGCCGTGGCCCGCATGTTCTCCCGATATGTCGCCCATCGAACACGTCTGGTCGCTGATCAGCAACTAATTGCCCGGCAAGCAACACCCGCGGCTACGCCTGATGAACTGTGGCAACGTGTGGAAGCAGCTTGGAAAAGACATACCCTAAGCCCACATTCAAAGCCTCTTTCGTTCGATGCCGTGGCGTGTAGCGGCCGTTATTGCCAGCCATGGGGGCCACACGAACTATTGATGTCTGCGTGTTCCGCAAGTCGCACGGGCCTGTAAGCTCAATCGTTTTATCTTTGTATCTGTTGTTATGTGTCCAGTAAATCTGGCTTTGCTATCTCGTGTCCTTCTTGGTGTTGCATTTTGGGTGGCCAGCAGTGTATATGATATAGATGTGTTTTGAATTCGACATCATCTGAATTTACGCCCCGCCCCTTAGCAGCGAAATTTCGCATCGTAAAAAAGAATGAAATGATCATCATTTGCATATTTTAAGCTTCCCAGTGCAAAAAAAAATTCAAATCGGACTGTTAGTTGCCGTGATATCGTGTCTGTAGCCGGACGGACAAACCGATAGCATAAGCACGATTTTTTTTACAAAAGACTGGCTAAAAATGACTAAAAAAAAAATTCACGACCATTAAAATATAATTGAAGACAAGTTGTCAAAAAGTTTTAGGATGTTTTTAGTGACATCTGCTTCCTTGATACCAAATAGTATGGAAAATGCAAAGGAAATTCTCTTTACTGAGAAGGCAGGAGGAAAAGAAAGAATGCCTAGATAATACAATTTTCCAAGCATAAAAATACGTTTAAATAGAAGTCAGCATTCTGGTCGTTTCAGTTATTTATATGGTTCATACAGAGGGAAAGAAGGAACTGCCGCCCCGGTGGCGTAGTGGTCTAAGCGATGGCCTCTGAGCATTCGTCCGAACGGGGCCCGGGTTCGAATCCCGGTGAGGCATGGATGTTGTGTTTGTCTTTCGGCACTGGTTCTCTCCCTTCCCTGGAACCAGTGACCCTAAATTAGGGACGGGCGACTGCTTATAGCCCATTGAGTTGCTCACGGTGGTCGTTAAACCTTCAATCAAAAAAAAAAAAAAAAAAGGAACTATAAAGAAAAAAATATATACGGACAGAAAATAATCTTAATGGAACAAGTTTGGATGATATTGTTACGACCGGGGTTGCGAATTTTTCGTACACCGGGTTCTTTTTATGGATATTGCAGGTGAGAGGACTGAATAAATGACTTAGGCCAGTCCAAAGAAAATCGGTAGCGTTTAAAGACAAGCACAGACTTTTAATACAGATAATTATTCAAATAACCTGATGGGTAGAAGGTAAAATAATTAACACAAATTTTAAATAACGTTGTGCTGGACTTTCGGCTATTTAACTTTATCTAATTGGACTCGCCAGCCAATCGCTAACTCAGGTGAAATTACGTATTGGATTTATGGATGACAGCGCTATCCATGTAAGTAGAAATATTTTATTGTTGTTACATCTGTTACACTATTAGTAGAGAAACTGAACTGTGGATTAAGTTCATTAAAACTTTTTTACGGGGATAGATTTCGGTCAAAGTTGACCCAACACTTATGATCAGAAGACAACTAATTATGATACGTATTTATGCCATTGCTACTTTTATAGCCAATTAAATGTTCGTTTAGTACAGTCGGCGCATTCATAGAACACATTGTTTGTGTATGAATGTGATTGGTTATAATTGTTTAAGTGTATGCTCATATAATAGTCTTCGCGCCAAGAACAACGTCGAATGACCGTGGAAAAAGAAATATAATAATTGCTCAGCCACGGTTGTTACATTGGTTGTCTGCGGATAGATAGCGGCCACGACCGTTACATTGGTGGCAGCGGCCGAGGTCGTTACAATATTAAGTCCTCCTCTAGAAAAAATAAAGTACAATAAACCCTTGCAGAAAAAATAATTTTGAAGACACGTAGAAAATAAATCAAGTTATTCATTTCACAAGATAAATACATGAAATAACATCTTCCCCCACAAAAAAATAAAAATATTCTCAGTACTAAAAGCAACATGTTGCATGGAATATTGATGAAAAAACGTACATCTTGCAGAATTTTGTTTAATAAGATATGGACACAATGAGGCCCATGATAGCCATGAGAGTCTCCCAATGTGGTCCTATCCCATGTATAGGCCCATTGCGTCCATACCACGCATTCTGCTGCTGCCATCCGGGCCAAGGGTGGTTATTCCTATTATTAGGTAGGTAGTTGTTAATTCTGATACGGCTACAGTATGTATATTGGAGATGCGACGGTCTGCCGAAAGCGTGCCAAACCGGAACACCGCCTACGGCTTCAACCCTGAGTCGGAACATTCTGGTGGCCAAGCATGCATCACCTTATGTACTGTACTTAGGCTAGGATACAGATCATGTGTCTGACCAGCATGGTTTATAGTATGCACCTGCGCTCTTGTAAGAGTATATGTCTCCCTTCAAAGGAGGGCATTGTCAACCTGAATGTGGAGCAAGTTCCTATGTTAACTGAGCTTAAAACAGTAAAATCTATATATAAAAATGGTTGTTCGAAGTTGTGTTGACGTTCCTGTTGGTACGTCATCTGATACTGTTATGCTGAATACTGCGTCCTTTTCTGCGGAAACTAGGGCATGTGTCGTTGAGTAAAATGTGCCTGATGCCGAGCCCTAGTGAATATTATTTTATTAACAGATGTAGTTATTATTCAAAACCTGTGCCGGGGGAGGGCAACTCGTGCAGAGGTAAGGTTTTTAAGCCTTAATTTAGCTTTTTAGGCTGAAATCAAAGTATTAATTTACATAGGCAATATACACTGAAGAGCAACTGAATTAGAGACAGCTGGGGTTGTGCAAATGTGGCGCTGTGGGCGGCCCTGTAAACGGAAACGACATGACGTATCAGCGATCCGACAATATAAGGAGTGATGCGACGGGAATCAGTAAGAGTCGGGCGCAGTATTGGTAAGACTCTAAGCGCATTTCATCGTGGGCAAATTGCCGGGGCCCGACGAATGGGTCACTCCATCTCGGAAGTCGTGCAGGCACTGGGATTTTCACGAGCCACTGTGTCACGGGGACACCGTGAGTACATCGAATCCCTGCAAGGGCCAACTACCGTGGACAACAGCGTGTGGATGAGCGGGGTCATCGTCGGCTAGCTCGCGTTGTAACAGCGGATAGACGTGCCACAGTGCAAGAAATCACTCGGCAATTTAACGCTGGGGCACAAAAACGTGTAAGCAGCCATACCATCCAGAACCATTTCCTTGCTATGGGGTACAGATGCCATCTCCCCACGAGTGTACCGCTGCTGACCGCGCATCACAGGGTGAAAATATTAGCATGGGTGCGGGAACATCGCCACTGGGCCCTAGACATGTGGAAAAATGTTGCCTGGACTGATGAGTCGAGATTCACGTTGGTACATGCGGATGGCAGGATACGAGTACGGCGCAAACCAGATGAAGCGATGGATCCTTCTTGCCAGCAGGGTACTTTTCAAGCTGGTGGGGGTGGCATTCTCGTCCGGGGACTGTTTACGTGGACTGAAATGGGACCCCTGGTACGTGTGACCTGTCCCTCATAGTTTAACGTTACCGAGAAATCCTGGAAGACCATTTGCTCCCGTTTGTGCGTCTTCAGCATCCCACTGGGGGACCTCATCCTGCAACAGACAATGCACCGTGCCATCGCTCCCGAATTGTATCCGAATGGTTGGATGAACACTCCACCGTGATCATTCGTCCGTACGGGGTCCGGGTTCGAATCCCGGTCAGGCATGGATGTTGTGTTTGTCTTACGGCACTGGCTCTCTCCCTTCCCTGGAACCAGTGACCCTAAATTAGGGACGGGCGACTGCTTATAGCCCATTGAGTTGCTCACGGTGGTCGTTAAACTTCCAATAAAAAAAACCACTCCACCGACGTGACTTCGCTTCCCTGGCCAGCTAGGTCACCTGACCTTAATCCCATCGAGCACATCTGGGATGCCATCAAGAGAGATGTTCGAGGCTCTGACCCCCTTCCATTAAATCTTCGTGAACTGTGG
Organism: Macrothele yani; assembly: GCA_039090855.1. Taxonomy (NCBI): domain Eukaryota; kingdom Metazoa; phylum Arthropoda; class Arachnida; order Araneae; family Macrothelidae; genus Macrothele; species Macrothele yani. Next base: position 2,624,681 of record CM077020.1, on the reverse strand, counting down.
GAGCTTGTTCAGGGGTCGTGGATCCGTATGGCTTCCCAACGCTTCCGGTGTCTTGTCGAGTCCCTGCCGAGACTAATCGCCGCCGTCATTAGAGCGAAAGGGGGTGCTACACGTTACTAGACAGGTATCTCTAATTCAATTGCTCTTCAGTGTATAGTACAGTACAGTACTTATCTCAACTGAATTAAAGCGTGATTAAAGCCAAAAGAATATCTTCGTTTGTTTCTCTCACTTTTTTTATTTGATCACAGTTTTGTTAACGCATAAATACCAAAGTAATTTTTTTATTCCTTGCAGGGATGATTAATGAATGTTGATGATTTATCGAAAAAGTGCCTACTCATCTAAAAGAAGCAACTAGAGGCCTGCAGTGGAAAGTACGAATCAAATTTCTCCATCGCTTAGATCGATTATCAGATGGATAATATATATCATTCATTAAATTCAACTTTTTCCGTTCGTAAACTACTACCTGCTCCTCGAATTCTTCGAGATTTCTCTAACTATCTTGTCGTAGAAAACTTGGTACAAATTGAGCCAGATGCTTTATTGGAGAAATTGGGTGTTACCCACAATCCTAACATACTATACCGCCGAGTGTATCAGGATCCTCATTTAAGGTTGATTTGCACAGCTTTAATAGTTTTCAGGGATAAAGAATCATTAATGCAGGTAGCGTACCAGCTAAATTGCCTCCGTATATCTGAAAGAGAAGTATTGGCTACACCTGTAATAGATCGCCTAAACCTAATGATAAATATAGAGGAAAGGATTGTTCAGCTTACATACGAGCCCTCGCATAGAAGTCATATGTTAGAACTTAAAGGGCTGGTTTCCGTGATCACAACACATCCTACCCCTCGGAGGTTTGTTCGCAGGGTATTAAGAAAATGTGGACATGTAACAACAATTAAGAAGTACCCTTATGACGACAAGAAAACGTTCTGTGTGTTTGCATATTTTGATTTCTTTTCCGAAGCTTATGCTTGTGAACTGGCATACAATGGAGTGCAAAAAGAGAATCAGCGATTGATCGTGCGTTCTCAAAATCCACGTATTACCATACCGAACTTACTTAAAATGTGCGATTACGTACAGAACTTAAAAGAGACGAGAGGAAATATCGAAGCGGAGCCAGAAATTCCTCCTCCTGAACCAGTGCAGATAGCGTCTCCAGACGCCAGTCCAAAATCAAATGATTCCAGCTTTTCTTAAGTTTCAAAAAAATCCTGTGTTTGGAAGAATCTGAACATGATTCGGAAAAAACGATAACTCTAAATGGGACATGATTTTCGAGAAATCGAAGCACTGGAAAAAAGGGATTTGGAAGAATCGCAGAAGGAAGAAGAAAATTCAAGACAGGAAGAATCTTAAATTTACTAATCATAAAATAATTTAGTTGTAATAAAATTTGACTTATATAAAAAAAATTTCATATATTTATATATATATATTGTAAAATGTAATTTTTTTTTCTGTTTGCGTTCTTTTCAAAGTAAAATACTATTGAACAGTCAATGTCCTTGAAATTTTTAAGCAAAACTACTTGGCAATGCTTTTAGAGTGCCAAACGCCGCCCCAGTGGCGCAGTGGTCTACGGCGCTGGCCTCTGATCATTCGTCCGTAAGGGGTCCGGGTTCGAATCCCGGTCAGGCATGGATGTTGTGTTTGTCTTACGGCACTGGCTCTCTCCCTTCCCTGGAACCAGTGACCCTAAATTAGGGACGGGCGACTGCTTATAGCCCATTGAGTTGCTCACGGTGGTCGTTAAACCTTCAATCAAAAAAAAAAAAAAAAAAAAAGTAAGCACGCCGCCCCGGTGGCGCAGTGGTCTACGCGATGGCCTCTGATCATTCGTCCGTAAGGGGTCCGGGTTCGAATCCCGGTCAGCCATGGATGTTGTGTTTGTCTTACGGCACTGGCTCTCTACCTTCCCTGGAACCAGTGACCCTAAATTAGGGACGGGCGACTGCTTATAGCCCATTGAGTTGCTCACGGTGGTCGTTAAACCTTCAATCAAAAAAAAAAAAAAAAAAAAAAAAATTTAGAGTGCCAAACTGCAACAAATTCATGAAGTTTTTTTTTTATAACAATCCCGAGGTCTTAGATAGACCTCGGGATTCAAAAATTGATTTTTAAAAACCATTGTTTCAAATAATCTTTAGTTATGATTGAGTGAGAACTGTATTGGGACTGAAGACATGCTGGAAAAACCCGTTACGAAAAGCACGAACATCGGCGTTTCTTATAAGAAAGCGACTGAAAGCATTCAGTGTTTTTTTTAATTTGATTAATAAAATTTTGTCTCCGTTTATTGACAGAAATATCACCGAATTCTGGTTTATAATGAGCGGACATTTTTGCCAGAGCACATTTAGTATCCTCAAGGTACCGCAATTTTCGGGCTAAGCGTTTAATCTGCCAAACACTGCTTTTAGAAAAACATTCGTTGTAAAAGCCTCACTCCAAAATTTGCTTGTAATCTCTAAGCCATCGATGTGAGAGCTCCGACAAATAACAGTAACAGAATTAGATCATTAACTGAACTATCATATCTTTAGACATTTTCCATAATTTTACAATATTGTCATTTTTGGTAATTTAATGAGCTAATATATAATTTAATGAGCTAATATAGAACTGATATCATTCATGTAAAAATGATGGAACTGAAAATCCCAAATATTTTTCCCTCTTAGCTTTTGTATTCATTTGCGATTACGAATCTTAGAGGGCAATACTGATTATGAATTCCAGCTACTAAATCTAGTTTCACGGCATGAATTACCGTATACCAATTTTTAATGGAAAGCGATTTGTGTTATCAAAAAATATCTGAACAAAAATAGTGAGAAATATTATATAGCAATTTCTTAGTTTTCAATCTCGGAGGGCCGCCCCGGTGGCGCAGTGGTCTAAGGCGCTGGCCTTTGATCATTCGTCCGTCTGGGGTCCGGGTTCGAATCCCGGTGAGGCATGGATGTTGTGTTTGTCTTACGGCACTGGCTCTTTCCCTTCCCTGGAACCATTGACCCTAAATTAGGGACGGGCGACTGCTTATAGCCCATTGAGTTGCTCACGGTGGTCGTTAAACCTCCAAAAAAAAAAAAAAAAGCCATTTGGTTTTCTTATTCTTCGGTATGAGCCTGACAATCTCCTTTCACCACAGGGGCACACATGCTTCAAAATGAAAATGTCTACCAGCAGATCGATTTTAGTGTTTCAGCTCTTTTTAAATTTACCTGGATTTTAAAATTTGACTTTCGGTACGACGACGTAAAGAATGGTGTAACGAATAAGTGGACAGTTAGAGAACCCATAAAAATAACCAAATTTGGTCTGGCACGAACCCATAAAATAACCAAATTTGGTCACGCCTAGAGGGGAAAAAAGCGGTCAAGAGAAAGCAGAGGCATAATATCCATGGGGTAAGACACGTTGCTACAAAGTTCACGTGATCGCGCGCCGACTCTAGACGATCCAAATTTTTGCGAGCTTATATCTCAAAATAAAAAATATTCCTAATTTAATGCTTTTGTATGAAATAAGGTACATAATGAGTCTCATTAGTGCAAAATATGGGGGGTGGCAGTTTTGTAAGTAAAGAAAAGACTAGTCACTGGGGAAAATGGGGTGGTCGCGCAGTTGTCAAAGCGATGGCCTCTAATCATTAGTCCGCCGCCCCGGTGGCGTAGTGGTCTAAGGCGCTATAGTTTGACAATTCGTCCGTAAGAAAGTTCCAGGTTTGAATCCCTGTGAGGCATGGATGTTGTGTTTGTCTTACGGCACTGGCTCTCTCACTTCCCTGGAACCAGTGACCCTAAATTAGGGACGGGCGACTGCTTATAGCCCATTGAGTTGCTCACGGTGGTCGTTAAACCTCCAATCAAAAAAAAAAAAAAATCATTAGTCCGAAAGGAGTCCGGGTTCGAATCCCGGTGAGGCAAGGATGTTGTTTGTCTTACGGCACAGGCTATCTCCCTTCCCTGGAACCAGTGGCCCTAAATCAGGGACGGGCAACTGCTTATAGCCCATTCAGACGCTCGCGGTGGTCGTTAAACCTCCAATAATAATAATAAAAAAAAAAAAACTGGAGCAGGCTTTGGCGCCCCTAATTTTAAATCAAAATTTCACGGACTTTTTACAGCACTTCAACGTTTCTGGCACAATTATCTTTGAACTTGTCAGCATTTTGAACAGTTAAAGCCAAGCTACCCTGAACATACAGTTAAAGAAAGGGGAAATAATTAAGGGAAAGAAAAGTAATTTAAGATCCGTAACTGTTTTAAGATTTAGAACAGGGTCATCACATCAATGCATAAGCCGCCCCGGTGGCGTAGTGGTCTAAGCGCTATAGTTTGACAATTCGTCCAAGAAAGTTCCAGGTTTGAATCCCTGTGAGGCATGGATGTTGTGTTTTTCTTACGGCACTGGCTCTCTCTCCTTCCCTGGAACCAGTGACCCTAAATTAGGGACGGGCGACTGCTTATAGCCCATTGAGTTGCTCACGGTGGTCGTTAAACCTTCAAAAAAAAAAAAATCAATGCATACGGTTTGACGTAAAACTGTGCCTCACCGGTGGCGCAGTGGTCTAAGCGATGGCTTCTGATGATTCGTCCAAAAGGGGTACGGGTTTGAACCCCGGTGAGGCACGGATGTTGTATTTGTCTTACGGCACTGGCTCTCTCCCTTCCCTGGAACCAGTGACCCTAAATTAGGGACGGGCAACTGCTTATATCCCATTGAGTTGCTCACTGTGGTCGTTAAACCTCCAATCCAAAAAAAAAAAAAAAAAATGGGGCAGTGATAGATCTTCCTCTCGTCCTCAATAACCTTGCAGGGATAAACGTATGATTCAAAAAAGAGAGTAACATTCACTGCTATTTACTGTGAGAGTGATATCAACTTATTACTCTTTGCTGAGCAGTTCAGAAAATACCGGGGTTAGAGGAGAAGGGTGGGCAAACCGCACTTTTCTTTACCATAAGAGCATGTGCTGTTGGCCCGAAAATTATAGTATTTGAAGATGTACATTGCCGCCCCGGTGGCGCAGTGGTCTAAGGCGCTTGTCTATGATCATTCGTCAGTAAGGGGTCCGGGTTCGAATCCCGGTCAGGCATGGATGTTGTGTTTGTCTTACGGCACTGGCTCTCTCCCTTCCCTGTAACCAGTGACCCTAAATTAGGGACGGGCGACTGCTTATATCCCATTGAGTTGCTCACTGTGGTCGTTAAACCTCCAATCAAAAAAAAAAAATGTACATTACAACTTCAAGTTGGCTAACCTATTGCTCTGGGTTATGGCCATTCGTCCGTGAAGGGTCCGGGTTCGAATTCCGGTGAGGCATGGATGCTGTTTGTTTAACGGCACTGGCTTTCTCCCTTCCCTGGAACCAGTTGCCCCAAATTAGGGACGGGCGACTGCTTATAGCCCATTGAGTTGCTCACGGTGGTTGTTAAACCTTCAATAATAATAATACAAAAAACACACACCCTATTGCCTTGTTTCTCTCTTCCCTTAAACCAGTGGCGTCAAATTAGGGATGGCCACCCCGGTGGCGCAGTGGTCTAAGGCGCTGGCTTCAGATCATTCGTCCGTAAGGGGTCCGCGTTCAAATCCCGGTCGGGCGTGGATGTTGTTTTTGTCTTACGGCACTGGCTCTCTCCCTTCCCTGGAACCAGTGACCCTAAATTAGGGGCGGGCGACTGCTTATAGCCCATTGAGTTGCTCACGGTGGTCGTTAAACCTCCAATAAAAAAAAAAACAAAAAATTAGGGATGGCTGCCCCGGTGGCGCAGTGGTCTAAGGCGCTGGCCTCTGATCATTCGTCCGTAAGGGGTCCGGGTTGGAATCCCGGTCAGGCATGGATGTTGTTTGTCTTACGGCACTGGCTCTCTCCCTTCCCTGGAACCAGTGACCTTAAATTAGGGACGGGCGACTGCTTATAGCCCATTGAGTTGCTCACGGTGGTTGTTAAACCTTCAATAATAATAATAAAAAAAAACACACCCTATTGCCTTGTTTCTCTCTTCCCTTAAACCAGTGGCGTCAAATTAGGGATGGCCGCCCCGGTGGCGCAGTGGTCTAAGGCGCTGGCTTCTGATCATTCGTCCGTAAAGGGTTCGGGTTCGAATCCCGGTCAGGCATGGATGTTGTGTTTGTTTTACGGCACTGGCTCTCTCTCTCCCTTCCCTGGAACCAATGACCCTAAATTAGGGACGGGCGACTGCTTATAGCCCATTAAGTTGCTCACGGTGGTCGTTAAACATCCAATCAGCCGCCCCGGTGGCGCAGTGGTCTAAGCGATGGCCTCTGATCATTCGTCCGTAAGGGGTCCGGGTTCGAATCCCGGTGAGGCATGGATGTTGTGTTTGTCTTACGGCACTGGCTCTCTCCCTTCCCTGGAACCAGTGACCCTAAATTAGGGACGGGCGACTGCTTATAGCCCATTGAGTTGCTCACGGTGGTCGTTAAACCTCCAATATAAAAGAAAAAAATCTCCGTTTTCTCTTCGACTGGTACATCTACATGCTGGTAGGACCTTTATATTGATACCTGAACCATATTTTTACGTTCAGCCGTTCTCTCAAAATAGGTTTCACAGCAAAGAAACCTTATAGAATGTGTATATAGATGGGGCAACTCAGTGTGTACATTCTAAATATTTTCACTAACAATGGTCACCGGAATGTTTATTTACATCTTTACATAATGGGAAGAGTCTTATCTACGTGAATAAACTCGATCGAATGAATATTAAATTGTATAAATACATCACACAGTCCAACGGCATAACGAAATCAGGTCTTCGAGAGGGTTCACTGTTCCGACGAGAAGAACTTTGATACGAATGCCTGCTAGCGTTGCTTTGCGCAATGGTTCCCTCAGAAAAGAGAAGGCTTCGGACTATCTCAGTCCCGCCATGCTGCCGCCTTCAACAGCGCGTGGGTCAACCGGACGCTTCTCCTATAGCTTTACATGGGAATTTTGCCGCCCCATAACCGTTGGCCCAATCTCATTTTTGTCTTAGATTGGCACATCTGCATGCTAAGACCTTTTATTTTGATACCTCAACCATATCTTTACGTTCAGCCGTTTTCTCAAAATAGGACTCACAGTAAAAAACCTTATAGAATAAATATATAGAAGTTGGTTAATTTTACACACACAAAAAGGCATCTATAAGCCATGAAATTTACAAAACAAGGGGCTCCACATATTTTGACATAACTACAGCTATATCTTCATCAGTAGCAGGTCTAAAAATGCGTTGTTAGCAAAGAGTTAAAAAAAACTGTAGAAATACTCTTAATGACGTAATTTAAAATAGATGCGTAGTAACGACGCACATATAACTTATACACTGAGTGGCCACTTTATTATGACCACCCCCTCAGTACTTCGTTGGGCCACTTTTGCCTTTAATACTGCGTCAATTCTTCGTGGCATGGGGCTCCACGAGATGTTGATAGGTGGTTTGTGGGATCTGAGACCATGCTTGATGAATAGCACTTTCCAGGAGTGTGAGATTGCAGGGTTGTGGATCCAGCAGTCTGACGGCTCGTTCAACTTCATCCCCCAAATTCTCAATGGGGTTGAGCTCTGGAGATTGTGGGGGCCACCTAAGCAAAGTAAACTCACCGGCATGTTCCTGAAACCAATACTGCACAATACCAGCACTATGGCAGGACGCATTTTCTTGTTGAAAGTAGCCATCGCCATTGGGATAAACCATCCACATGACAGGACGCACTTGGTCCGCAACGATGTTTAGATATGATGTGCCAGTCAGACGTTGATCAACACGAATTAAAGGGCCCAAAGCATGCCAGGAAAACATTACCCAAACCATAACGTTGCCTCCAACAGCTTGAAGGGTTGTAGAAATGCATTTGGGGTCCACGCTTTCTTGCTGTTTCCGCCAAATTCTCACTCGGCCATCGGCATGGTGCAACTGAAAACGTGATTCATCGTACCACATAATTTGTTTCCAATTGTAGACTGTCCAATCCTTGTGCTCCTGTGCAAGCTGGAGAACGTTTTCTCTGGTTAACTGCAGACAGCAAAGGTGTTCGAACAGGCCTTCGGTTGCCATATGCCATCCGATGCAGTGCACGGCGAACAGTGCGTGCAGAGATCATTTGAGGGGATCCTTGATTAAGATGGTCTGTAATTTGTTGTACTGTTGCCCTTCTGTTGTCTGTTACCAGTCTGGACACTCTCCGTTCCGCCCGAGCAGTCACTAGTAGACGACGACCACACGTTGCACGTAGAGACCCAGTATTTTGGCTGACAGTCGAGTCTTTAAACACTTTAGCAACAGCTGCTCTGGAACATTTCACGAATGCAGCGGTTTCGGTGATACCTGCTCCATGGCTCCGAGCTCCTACAATCATCCCAGGTTGAAAGCCCGTCAAATCGCATTTTTTAGCCATCTCATCACCCAAAAATCACTTAACTACTGTCGCAAGCACTAAGCTTTCCCTTTTTATGCGGCAACAGCGTGCAGCCATAGCTCATTTGCTTAAAACTGTCAGCTTGTCATAATAAAGTGGCCACTCAGTGTATAGCAACGTCATTTCTTTCTTGCTCCAGAAGTAAGAACAATTTCAAAATAAGATATCCTTCCTTCGGAAGGATATTGCAATGTAATAGCTTTAACACAAATTTGTTTATTTCGGAGTAACAACACGAAAAAGGTTCGACTGTCCAAGTTGTTCCAATACTCTGCTTTGCACGTTCGCTACCGAAAATAAAGTTTTTTTTTTTTTTATTATTGGAGGTTTAACGACCACCGTGAGCAACTCAATGGGCTATAAGCAGTCGCCCGTCCCTAATTTAGGGTCACTTGTTCCAGGGAAGGGAGAGAGCCAGTGGCGTAAGACAAACACAACATCCATGCCTCACCGGGATTCGAACCCGCACCCCTTTCGGACGAATGATCAGTAGCCATCGCTTAGACCACTGCGCCACCGGGGCGGCAAATAAAGTTTAAACTGGTATATTGCGGAAACTAGAAGTAACACTCTGAGCGTTATTTCACGAAATTTTCTAACTCTTACACACTTGACAATTCCAGTGACATATCTTAATGTGTACTAAGTGGAGTCTTGCACTCATTTCTAGAGTTAGGAACCTTGTCATCTGGGAAACAAAAATATTCAAATAATTCAGATGCTTTATATTTACAGCATTTATGTTCTGCGCATCGGGGCTATCAACAACAATTGCTTTACAGAAAAATACATCGTAAAATCATTAATTTCCATTAATACTAGTTTTTTTTAATACCTCTACTTTGTTACTCCTTCAAAAAATTGAAGATATCCTTCCGGGAAAAGAAAGATTGTTTAAACTGGAGAATGCCATTTAAAGTTCAAAACCCCACCCTGTTACTAATGCGCAAAAAAGAAGTCTGTAATAACACATTTAATACATAAAGATTGAATAAATTTACTTTATGAACTCACTGCACTTTCCTTGTTTGGCAGCGGACCTGTACACATTTCGCAAGTGTTTATAAACCAGGGGTCAAAATAACTTTAGAGGACAAGTATCAATCAACTCAGGGTTGTTTTTTTTTTTATTTCTCTTCTTCAAAATATGAGAAGGTAACAAGAGCACAGACGTAAAATAAACAATTAAACTCTTCAAAGACAGATTTCTCTCAGAGAATACAACACAATTTCTTTGACTATTCACCAAATCTTGGACGGAGCAAACTGAAAGGGAGAACCACAATAAATACAAGTTGTCTGGAATTCATCCTTTTTTGGTATATGCCAGCACCTGGCACAACGAATCTTGTACTTCTTATACCTAGATAAAAGTAAAAAAATAAACACTAAAACACAAGAATGGCATATTTAATCAACTTAAGCTGAGCTTAACATTTTTTAACACAAGGATTCAATCATGTACCTCAAAAACAATATTTGCCTTAAATGTTTCAGAAGCACATGGACATATCGTTTCAGATTTTTCGGAACGAAATTTACGCTACAATTTAATGGGTAACAAAGATCACTTCGTCACAAATTCTCAATATTGAGCTTGAGAAACAAATCATGGTCATTTTTAAAGTGCGATATGCAGTATGTACAGGAATCTGGTATTAAGAAGTACAACAAGTTTTTGGACGAAAATTTTACTAGACACTACAGTTCTTGTTTGTCGGCCCACACGCTTTCCGTTGAAAAGTAACCACACAATCAACTGGCTATGCAATTGATACAAACGTGCCGAGCGATATTATTCTCTCCAACGCTCGCCACTTTTTTTTTTTTTTGATCGGAGGTTTAACGACCAACGTGAGCAACTCAATGGGCTATAAGCAGTCGCCCGTCCCTAATTTAGGGTCACTGGTTCCAGGGAAGGGAGAGAGCCAGTGCCGTAAGACAAACACAACATCCATGCCTGACCGGGATTCGAACCCAGCCCCTTACGGACGAACGATCAGAGGCCAGCGCCTTAGACCACTGCGCCACCGGGGCGGCAACGCTCGCCACTAAATGATACGTTCGTGGTCTCGATCCTGCCGCAGCCAGCAATTTATACGGTATTTGGATCCGATACTTGTGGGTTCTTTTAAATTCGGTAGCTAGTATAAATGAGCGAGAACGTTAGCTGCTTGCTGAAACACAGGAATTATTTACACCACCAGTGCCTATAGAATAAATAGAGTAAGATTAAAACACTTAAACATCTTTATTTTTGGAAGGGAACTCTATCCCGGGGCATTGCCCACGGCGATACAAACACAAGTTATGCTCCTTATTCTGAGCTAATATTATCTGACCCTAGATTCTGAAATCAGTCTTCCGCCCAAAAGGCGTATCAGAGTTCAAAAATAAAGGCTGGGTTCAGTTAATGTCCTCAGTTCGTCCACTCAGCGAAAGGATAATAATAAACAGAAAAGTAAATGTACTCACTTGTGCTTGTAGTCACACGGTAAACCGGGTTATTTAAGATGGTTTAAATTGTGCACTGGAGGTTTTCACTACACACACACACACACACACACACCCTCTGAAGAAGCAGTGGTGGGATATTTCACTTGTATGATGAGCGCAGGAGGATTTTCATTTTCCTCCACGAGTCCAGCACCCGTGGGGGAATGCTGACAGCTGCGGGAGGATTGGGGAATAGAACTCCGTCAAGAAGCTTCGTCGGCAGCAGGGAGGACGCTCGCTTATGGCAGGTCAGCGACCTTCCCTCTTTGGATGAAGACTGCGTTTTCGTGAGATGCTTATTTCCTGGTCGGGCGGAGGTCAGTTGGAATTTTATCTCTAGCAAGAGAAGCTCTCCCGGCGTTCCAATCGTTCTGTCATCGGCGTATGGCCCTTATACGTAAATTTAGCAGCTCTTTTCGGCGGTAGTTGAACCGTCCTCTTAGGTTCCCAATTTTTACCATACCTGGCGGGCTTACCTCCAGCCACAAAGTATAATTTAAGCCTTGTGTATTTCCTCGTACCTATGCATCTAACGGCTGCGCGTCAGGTACCGTGGACTTTATCAAGTCTCGCCGAACGTCGGTCTCGCACGTCTTACCGCAGCGCCGAGCCTTATTGCGTATATTCTTTTCGTGGCTATTTCTCGCGTGCGACTTACCACAGCGTACGGAGATAACTGACTCACTTACTTTTTGTCTGCCTCTTTGCGGTGGCGAACCAAAATTGCCTCTATTCCTTGTTACGTGGCTTCGTCTGCATCTTTTCTGTTAACACTTGAGATTTCTCTCTTCTCTTTCGTACAGAGCGCCGTCGCTTTTGCATGAATAGTTCCGCAACTGACTCTTGCCCCTCATAATCGTAATTTTCAGCGTTCCCTACGGATTTTTGGCACTAATGGCACTCTTGAAGGCGTATTTATGAGGGTCTGGATGCCTCTCTGTCGCAGACTGGGTCTGCGACAGAGAGGCGTGGTGGTCGTGGTGTATCTGTGTGGGCCCTCAAAGGCGATCTCACGATTCCTTTGTTTTCACCCAGCCAAAGAGAATTACCAGACTTCCCCAAATAAATGAGTTAATTTTCCAATTAATTTGTAATATGCCAAATATTTAATTTAATTATCATAATTTAACCACGCCTGTCGATGCCGTTCCCCCTTTTTATAAGTAATTAATTTGTACCCAATTTTCGTATCACAATTAATAGCCGATGCCAGGATATAAAGTAACATTTAGTTTAACAAGGCGCATTCTGCTTCATTTCACATTCCTACAAAGGCAGTTCTCCGAAACAAAGATGTAAGGGAACGTTGAAACCTTAATATTTTCAACCTGGCTCAGTTTTCTTGCTCACTCCAAAAGCATTTATTATACCAGTCATGAACTAACTCCGGTAACGTGGCAACACTGAGCTGCTGGAGCTCATTGATGAAGAACCGACTAAGCTGCTTAAAGCTGAGGACGCAAATATCGATTTCTCTAACACTGGATATACTCTACGTAGTTGATCATAATTGAACTTTCTAACTGGTATTAATTTACTGCATACACTGGAAAATTGCTGTGGCATAGCATTCCCTAATTGTGAGGCAGAGAGTTAAAATTCTGGTCAAAATTGTTCCGGTCAAGATTTTGTCTAGTGAAACGAGTCTGGTCAAGGATTTATACATACACTATCTACCAAGAAGTAATTGGACACCTGTGTTAGCAAAGGAAAACGAAGTTTATTCACCTTCAATAGTTGGTGGAGCCTCCACGAGCGGCGATTACAGCTGCGACCCTCCGGGGCATACTCTCTACCAGGCGTTGTACGACGGCTAGCGGTATTTTCTTCCACTCGGCTTGGAGAAGACAGGTCAGTTCCTTCACCGATTTCGGACGGTGGGGGCACCCCTTAAGTCGACGCTCCAACTCGTCCCAGAGGTGCTCGATAGGGTTAAGGTCCGGGCTCTGCGCAGGCCAGTCCATTCGATTAACCCCATTGCCACCATACCAAGCCATGGTGGACCTCGCAACATGACAGGTGGCATTGTCATCCTGAAAGTAACATGGGTCCACCCCGTAAAACTGCCACAACGTAGGAAACGCATGGTCATCCAAAATGGTGCAGTAGGTCTCGGCGTTGAATCTACCAGGAATTGCGACCAAGGGTCCCGTGCCATACCAGGAAAAACACCCCCATAGCATAATTCCACCGCCGTCGCCGAACTTCACAGTTGGCACAATACATTCCGGCATGAAGCGTTCTCCAGGCAGACGCCAAACCCAGACCCTGCCATCCAAACGGTACAGGGTGAACCTTGATTCGTCGCTCCAGAGAACCTGTTTCCATTGTTCAACGGTCCACTGTCGACGTTCTTTGCACCACGTTAGCCGAGCAGCGCTATTAGACTTGGTGATCAAAGGCTTGTGGGCGGCAGCACGTCCATGATAACTGAACAGATGGGCTTCCTTACGGATGGTATTCATAAAAAGAACACTCCCGGATGCCTGTTAAAACTCCTCGCGGATGTAGCCCATCTATTTGGTGCGGTTCTTCCGAATTTCTCTGGCCAGCACCCGTTGGTCTCTAAATCCCAATTTTGTGGGTCTGCCGGTTCGGGGCACATTCCGACAGTCACCTCTCATCTTCCACTTGCCAATCACGTAGGCCACTGACGCTTTTGGGTACTTCAACTTGCTGGATATGTCACGTATGCATCGGCCATTTCTGTGATACCCAACGATTACACCTTTCTCGAAATCAGAGAGCTCCGAACTGCGTGGCATCTTACATGCGACTGGTTGCGTTGTTGTTTCCCACACGATATTTAACGGCGGCGGCCGTGACGTGTATCAGGACCGCAGATATCGTCGATTGCAGGGGTGTCCAATAACTTGTTGGTAGATAGTGTATTTCTGATGCAGTTCAGTTTAGGCCAAAAGCTGCAGCGCATGCAAGATCAACACAAAAAAAATGGGTGGGAGTGGACGTTAATTATACTAAAACGTGTCGCGATCTGAAAGACCTCCAGGATTTACCGAATGACATTTCTATTAAAAGAAAAATTACGTGAAGAGACTTTCAAATTTCAAGATTTAAAAGTTTTCAATGAAGGCTTCTCTCATCAGAATTAGACACGTAATTCATTCAATTAAAAAGACACAAACATTCAGAGATTGTTGATGTAATGAGCGTAATGTTCTCGGGTGTGGACCATCTCGTACCTATTGAGACTCCAACTGGGAGTGTTACAGGCCATTGGAGGCAGCGTAATGTTCTCGGGTGTGGACCATCTCGTACCTATTGAGACTCCAACTGGGAGTGTTACAGGCCATTGGAGGCAGCGTAGTGTTCTCGGGTGTGGACCATCTCGTACCTATTGAGACTCCAACTGGGAGTGTTACAGGCCATTGGAGGCAGCGTAATGTTCTCGGGTGTGGACCATCTCGTACCTATTGAGACTCCAACTGGGAGTGTTACAGGCCATTGGAGGCAGCGTAATGTTCTCGGGTGTGGACCATCTCGTACCTATTGAGACTCCAACTGTTAGTGTTACAGGCCATTGGAGGCAGCGTAATGTTCTCGGGTGTGGACCATCTCGTACCTATTGAGACCAGCATCACCGCAAAAGATTATGTTGACTTACTCGCCGACTATCTTCACCCGTTCGTGTCTATTTCCAACAGAAGAGAGTACACTTTCTTTCAAAAAGACAACGCCTCGTTTTACAAGGGACTGGTTAGAGGAGCATTCCAGAAAGTTTGAAATCCTTGAAAAAGCTTTGGATTTTCGATTTGGTTGGTTAGTGGATTTTAGTGGCGCAAGGGCCAGGTTTGGCCAAAGAGCGCCAGACAAAGAACTATCAGCCACAGAATTTTAAAAGCATGGAAAATGAGTAAGAGTAGACAGGCTTGGTAAAAGTTGAAAAAGAGTATGATGAAAGCTGTGAAGACAAGGGAGTTAATCAGATTTATAAAAAAATTCACTAATTGAGAAGGACGAACCGTCACTCACCTCCCCCCACACTCCTCTGCAATGCTGGCAGAGGGCGGGGACGAACTGTCACTCTCCTCCCCCCATGTTCCTCTGCAATGCTGTTTGAGGCTGGGGACGAACTGTCACTCTCCTCCCCCCCCCCATGTTCCTCTAGAATGTTGGTTGAGGGTGGGGACCTCGCAGAGGCCGAGACAGTTGGATGGACACTGCACACCTTTGCGGATTGAGGGCCGGGTCTTCCGCACGTGCAGGCTGTCTGCTGGGAACCGGAAGAGTCGGTCGTCTGCAAACGAGAAGGCGCAGACTCAGCTGGTCGAATAAGCTGGAGCTCGATGAAATCCACCTGTGTCGCCTGTTCAACTGTAGATCGCTTGGCAATTTTCGATTTGAACCAATTTAGCATCTGTGGGATAAACCCGCCACAGACAATTCGGCATTTTATGGACAACTGTTCTGAATAATCATGGGCTGTATACAACCCCTTGTAGAGTCTATGCCACGTGCTGCTGCTGTTGTGAAGCCTTACCACGCGTTATTTGTGAATTTTATGATAATTTGTTTTAATGTACATATAAGCATTCTACTGTAGAAAACAAAATAGTCCCTTACCTAATGCCACAAGCATTGCACAGCGGAGTTCCATCTTCAGCATCTCGCCACAGAGGAGTCTTCTTCACACTGCACGAAGCACAATGCTTTTCTGGAAACAGAAAAATGCGTACTTGATTCAAATAGTTTCCGCAATTGCAACACAATGATTATAGTTCGAGATATGAACACTAATTCAATAAAACTTATCACTCGTTGTAAATTAGCATATTTTGTACGAAAGATATGTCTCAGCCACCTAAGGGATAAGCTTTCTAGGGGTTACAGGCTCCCCCAAGAGGGACATGTCATTAACACTGGAAATTTCACTTAGTTATGGGCCACATGAAAAAAAAATTGTGAACGAATGCTCAAGTCTCTGAATCACCCAACCTCTACCCCTGAATAAGCACCATTAAAAGTTTTCATGACCTACTCAGTCTGTGTTAGGTCTGAAAAGAAGCATCTATGTTCATTTTCTGCTGCTGCGAATCGGAAGAGCAGATGAATCTAAAATTATCTTCTGTAAGTTACAGACATTTAGAGTACAATGCCTGAAAATGTATAAAAAGCTTACCATTTCTTTTGAATTAAGACGCGAAGATGTTGCTGCAAAATATGTTGGAAACAAATGTGAGAGAACTTACGCCCTCTACTGGCAAATTGTACGTTAATACAATAAGGACCTTCATGGTTTATATGCAAAACATTAACCATAAACGTTGTCCGACGAAGATTTTTTCAAATAGGATATATACACTGAGTGGCCACTTTATTATGACCCCCCCCCCTCAGTACTTCGTTGGGCCACTTTTGCCTTTAATACTGCGTCGATTCTTCGTGGCATGGACTCCACGAGATGTTGATTGGTCGTGTGTGGAATCTGAGACCATGCTTGATGAATAGCGCTTTCCAGGAGTGTGAGATTGCAGGGTTGTGCATCCAGCTGTCTGATGGCTCGTTCAACTTCATCCCACAAATTCTCAATGGGGTTGAGCTCTGGAGAGTGTGGGGGCCACCTAAGCAAAGTAAACTCACCGGCATGTTCCTGAAACCAATCCTGTACAATACGAGCTCTATGGCAGGACGCATTATCTTGTTGAAAGTAGCCATCGCCATTGGGAAAAACCATCCACATGACAGGATGCACTTGGTCCGAAATGTTGTTTAGATATGATGTGGCAGTCAGGCGTTGATCAACACGAATTAAAGGGCCCAAAGCATGCCAGGAAAACATTCCCTAAACCATAACGTTGCCTCCACCAGAGCTTGAAAGGTTGTAGCAATGCATTTGGGGTCCATGCTTTCGTGCTGTTTCCGCCAAATTCTCACTCTGCCATCGGCATGGTGCAACTGAAAACGTGATTCATCGGACCACATAATTTGTTTCCTATTGTAGACTGTCCAATCCTTGTGCTCCTGTGCAAGCTGGAGACGTTTTCTCTTGTTAACTGCAGACAGCAAAGGTGTTCGAACAGGCCTTCGGCTGCCATATGCCATCCGATGCATTGTACGGCGAACAGTGCGTGCATAGATCATTTGAGGGGATCCTTGATTAAGATGGTCTGTAATTTGTTGTACTGTTGCCCTTCTGTTGTCCGTTACCAGTATGGACACTCTCCGTTCCGCCCGAGCAGTCATTAGGCGATGACGACCACACGTTGCACGTAGAGACCCAGTTTTTTGGCTGACAGTCCAGTTTAAACACTTTAACAACAGCTGATCTGGAACATTTCACGAATGCAGCGGTTTTGGTGATACCCACTCCATGGCTCCTAGCTCCAACAAGCATCCCACGTTGAAAGCCCGTCAAATCGCATTTTTTACCCATCTTGTCACCCAAAAATCACTTCTAGTACTGTCGCAAAGCACTAAGCTTTCCGTTTTTATACTAGCCTCGCCCTATGGCGGCAACAGCGTGCAGCCATAGATCATTTGCTTAAAACTGTCAGGTTGTCATAATAAAGTAGCCACTCAGTGTATATCTACGTCCCTGGCGAAAAAACTATTACGAGTCGGAAATATGTGCCCAGGTCTCGTGGTGAACGGGATCAGACAGAAAAAAATTATTTAGTCGAGTTTTCAGGAATGCAGGTATTGCTCCAAGTACATTGGAAATAAACTTACGCCTACTAGTGGCAAAGCTGTTCGCTACGAAAAAATTATAAAATATATGCAAAACCCTATACTAAACTTGAAGCGAAAATAATTTTTCAGAGGCCTTTCATAAGGTGAGACATCGGGGAAAGTAATTTACATTTTACGCCTTTCAACGGAAAAATCATTAGTAAAAAAAAAACGAAAAGTCTTCGTTATAACTGGTATCAAGAGAAAAAAAAATTAAAAAAAAACAACCCCCGTCTGTGTCACAAATTTTTCGACACTTTTTTTAGTGACCATTGCAGCTATGCACTCCCGTCAAGTTTTCCCGCAGTTAACAGACAGCCTTTCATTTTGTTACTTTAATTGCCTAACTCGGAAACATGTCGATATACACTATATGGACATAAGTCACCGGGAAGAGAAACATAACATAGAATTTATTGACATGCATTAGTACAGTGTCGGTCCACCTTTGGCCTTAATATGCATGCACTGACTCTTCAAGACAGGCTTTCGACAAGGTTTTGGAACACAGCGATAGGTATGCGCTTCCATCCAGTACATAAGGCTGTTGCTTAGTAGTAGCCTTTCATCCCAAACTTCTTATGCGGCACTCTAATTCATCCCATAAGTGCTCTATGGGATTAAGATCAGGGCTTTCGGCTGGCCAGTCCACACACAATACGGAATTATCGTCACACCACAACATAACAGTCCTTTCTTTATGGCTCGGCGCACTATCCTGCTGGTACCAACGAGGTTCGGTTCCATAGTATTGCCACAGAGATGGTAGGGCATAATTGTCCAGAATACCGAGGTAGACATGCTGGTTAACAGATTTGTCCACGATAACCAATAAGCCGGGACCATACCACGAAAAACACTCCCACTCGGGTACACTGCCAGCTCCAAACGTGACTGTAGGAACAGTACATTGTGGTAAATAGCGTTCTCCCGGCTGCCGTCATACCCACACACTGCCATCAGACTGATGGATCGTGCATCTGAATTCATCAGTACATAGGACCAGTTTTCATTGATCTACGGTCCACGATAAATGTTCTTTACACCATGCTAAACGACGAGTAGCATTCCGAGTGCAGATGAAAGGCTTATGAGCAGCTGCACGACCACGGTAATCCATGGAATGAAGTTCTTTGCGAATGGTAAGTACACATACAGAGGTTCCAGCATTTTTACTCACCTGTACACTGAGGTCTTGTACAGTACTCCGTCTATTAGTTGTAACGACTCTCGTGAGGCTTAGACGTTCTCTATCACTGATGTTCTTTGGTCTGCCGATACGTTTTGCTGCTTCAGGCACGCCATGTGTCTTCCACTTATTCAGTACATCCAAACCAGTTGACTTGGGTATGTTTGAACGCCTCTCTGTTTCTCTTATGGACAACCCACTAATATAACACCCAACAATCTTTCCTTTCTCAAAGTCAGTTCTCTCCCGCCGCGACATTTTCACTGAACCTCACAGTGAGATATTATCGCGGTTAGCTGCAGGCTTGTTTTTATACCGTTTGCAGCTGTACCACGCATCTTAACAACGCAGCGGATTCGCTCATTTACTTTTGAAGAGGTGTCCGGTGACTTTTGTCAATATAGTGTATTTAGAGTCTGAAGCAAGATATGTAATTTTTGATTAATTAACAAAATTCGGCGTGTAGTTAAAATATTTATGGCAGTTAGAATTTCTTTCTCTGTAATCTAAATTGTTAATGACTTTGTAACGTACCAGGAGATGTGACGTACCTGCCAGAAGGACGCACACGACATAAAGGCAGATAGGAATCAGAATAAAATGTCCGCGTAGCTTAATTGGTAGAGCAACTTATTCCGGAATGAGTGGACCCGGGTTCGAATCCTGGCGCGGATAAAAATGACGGAGAAATTTACTTCATTATAATGGCGCCCGAACTACCCGGATGACCCGACCGTTCAAAATCTCGCATTGGTGTGATGTTATTTCCACACCGCGAGATAGGAAAAATAAGAGAATCCTTTCTCCAGCACTTCCAAAAAAAAAAAAAAAAAATAAGGGGGAGATGATGTAACGTACCAGGAGATGTGACGTACCTGCCAGAAGGACGCACACGACATAATAAAGGCAGATAGGAATCAGAATAAAATGTCCGCGTAGCTTAATTGGTAGAGCAACTTATTCCGGAATGAGTGGACCCGGGTTCGAATCCTGGCGCGGATAAAAATGACGGAGAAATTTACTTCGTTATAACTTCTCCAAAGTATTTTGGGTCATTTTCCCTTTTGAACACTGACTACATCTGTTTTACATTCTGTAATTCACAGAGTTACAAGAGTCACGTCAGTTAGTCTCCTTTATCACTTGGTTGGATACAAATCAGACTGGGAAAGCAGTTTGATTCTGTGTTCAGTCTCCAAAATGACTGACTTCAAAAATTTTCCTCTACCAGATAGACGAAAATACGTGCATCAGATTTCGGGCACCCCTCTCCTTCCGTTCATCCGTAAGAAAGATATATAATTTAAAGTTTGAAGATATTCTGCCCATTCCGGCGACCGAGTGTCTAATCGTCCGAGCTGGGGTCGTCCCGAATAAAACTAGTTCGGCCTTTGAAAATACAGCCAGAACTGTTAAAGGAAACGCACCTTGCTATTAATTGCATGCAGCTTGTTCCAGGAAATACATAATTGTTCGATTATGGTGTATTCGATCAATTTTTAATTCAAATAAATCATAAATAGGAAGTCAATGACAGGAATTAAGATGCATTTTAAGCAATTAAAATTATTCACATGATCCTCCTTTGCTATCTTGAGGTCCCTCAAATTATCTGGTTTCTCCAGCAGTCGCGTTAGTCAAACGTGCCTTGAGTGAAGGATGTTGCGAAGGAGAAGGATTACAGAGATATTAATCCTTCAGGGAACGGCTCGAAGAAACTAACAATGAAAGACTCCCACAGCAACCAACACTTGTAGACGTAACGGAGAACAGTTTCATCTGAGGCAGTCAGTCGTATGTCTTCTCATTGTCGGCGAAACTGATACTATGATATTATTTGTACAAATGCTTCCGGAATGGACAATAAAGCGAATTAAGTGGTTATGACGACGGGAAGACGCTTTATAAAGGCAAGAGGACAAGACTTTTTGCGCTAATGAATGAGGGAATGAGGCCTTAACCATCCGTTCCGTGATTTTGCACAGGCAAAAAGCGAGTGAAATTAGACTGGTAGCTTCATGAAAGCTGTAGTCAGGGATGGGCAACTATTTTAAGCTAAGAGTCCGGAAAATGATTCCCCAATCAAGTGCTGTTTTTGAACAGGGAGTGCAGCAGATATTCCTAAGACGACCGCGACAGGTGACCTAACATACAGTGGATACCATGGAGTCCGACAAAAGTAGAACCGGACAAACGTAGGGCCAACCTAAACTCCGCTGTCGTGAAGGAACTGTTGTATTCAGATTCGCCACTCCCGAAGATGGAGACCTAATGGAAACTATGGTTTCCCAGGATCTCGCGAATATTTAACTGGTACGAGTTTTAATGTTCTGAAGTAGAAAAAAAAAACCTCAACCTTAGGGTAGGAGATATTTTCCAGCCTTCTAAACCCTTTTGTATCTGTTTCTCTACCTTCCACTTCAGGCAACCCTCTGAATTTCCAGCGTACTTTCCCTGAGAGTTGACAATAAGGCTTCGCTGCAGAGCAGCCAGAAATGTGGTTGGAGGTGCAACAAGAGACCCAGAAGCCGGAGAACTGTTGTGAATGCCCATAGAACTGGCATCGGAAACACCTCAGTAGGTCAGAAGCACAGCACATAGTAGGTAGCCTACCTTGGTAGAGTTGACAGAGCAGAGACAAATGAAGGCCAGAATGATTTTCTTGAACTGATTTGTTCCGTTTCACTGAAAACCGCTGCACAGCCGTTACACCTTGAGGTTTTAGGTGCTGAAAAGTGAAGACCGGTTATCACATCATGTATAGGCGAATTAATACGTAGTGGTTGCTTTAACTGCCACCGGAACACCAACTCGCAATGCCTCGAGCAAAAACGTCAAAACCAGGAGGTTACCTGTGTGACAGATGGTGAAATTGAAACTTCTTTACGCTCTCAGGGACGCCAGCTAACTTCAAATGTTTTTTTTACCTTCCTCTTTTTGGTTCCGGTGTTTAATGACTTCCATGAGCCACTCCTAGAGCTATAAGCAGTAGAGAATGTATTGGGGTTGGTGCGAATGAAATGTCCGGCAAAGGACCAGCACACGTGGACGGCGAGAACGGAAAAGTAGGACAACTCACCTAGGCAAAATAATTCCCCTCGGAATCGACACATAGTTGCCATCTGTCCGGCAAGGCCGTGATCCCGGAACGAAAACAGTCTTTTTTTTTTTTTTTTTTGATTGGAGGTTTAACGACCACCGTGAGCAACTCAATGGGCTATAAGCAGTCTCCCGTACCTAATTTAGGGTCGCTGATTCCAGGGAAGGGAGAGAGCCAGCGCCGTAAGACAAACACAACATCCACCATGCCTCACCGGGATTCGAACCCGGACCCCTTTCGAACGAATGATCAGTACCACTGCGCCACCTGGGATGCAAAACAGTCTTTTGGCTGGGACAAGAAAAAGTCATCAATTGCACGTTGAACCTAGTTGTCTGTCATGAACTGTTTCTTTTTTTTTTTTTTTGATTGGAGGTTTAACGACCACCGTGAGCAATTCAATGGGCTATAAGCAGTCGCCCGTCCCTAATTTAGGGTCACTGGTTCCAGGGAAGGGAGAGAGCCAGTGCCGTAAGACAAACACAACATCCATGCCTGACCGGGATTCGAACCCGGACCCCTTACGGACGAATGATCAGAGGCCATGAACTGTTTCCCAGACAGGAAGTGATCCAGGCGACAAAATAGATGAGCCTGTCAGAGACAAGTCCGGGTAATAGGCAGGATGACGCAGTGCTTCATAGCCCAAGGCACTTAGTTGTCAGCATCGTCCTGGAGCAGAAGAACACAATGTCTGTTGACCAAAACCAGTGGTTTTTGTAGCAATTTTCGGTCCATCTGGTGTAATTCAGCACAATAACGTTCTGCAGGGATGGTTTGGCCTCTTGTAAAGAAACTCCGATGAATTATCCCGGCTGTGGACCATCAGACAAGGAACATAGGGGTGGCTTAGGATACCGTCCAGCAGGCTGTGCCTTGCTTAACCATTGCGCAGATCTTTTCTTCCGATTATCATAAAGGACCAAATTCTCGTTGCAGGTGACGATTCGATGCAGTAGAGGTTCACCTACCTCTGCCGCTATCTCGACACGTTTTTGGGGGTCCGCTTCAACCACACGTAACAGAACATCGTTAGAAACAGCAACAGGTTGGTGGCCACGGGCTTCGTTTTGCAGGTCCGTATCTCCGCTTCGAAACTTGACGAACCATTGTTGAATGCTTCATTCGTTTGCTGTATTCTCCCCAAACGCTTTTGTAGCGTTTCGAGGAGGGCAATTCCTGCAGAATAACCCAATTTAAATTCATACAGGAAGATGACTCAAGTCCTGCGTCTGCATGTTTCCTTTGCAAGCCTACCGTTTGGCTTAAGTCCAAACAAACCACGCCTGAACCTTGTTTGATCATAAATTGGCGGAAAGTGAAAAAAGAACACCAAGAAGGTGACGTCTGATACCAACGAAATTTATACAGCATAATAACGGAATACAAAGGATAACGTGATCACAACATTATGGCAAAATACAGCTGTGTTTGCTGGTAAACTGAAAAACAACATTTCCATGTAACATGGTTAGTACGAGGTTGAACCGCCATGAACTGCGTCACATTGCGCAATTCTGGTATGGAGTCTGTCGTACAGATGTTGGATGTAAGTTTGGGGTATTGAGTTCCAAGCATCCTCAACCTGGACGCGTAAATCGGGGATGGTCGTGGCTGGCCGTGCAGACCGGATAAGTCGTTGTCCCATAAAATCCCACACGTGCTCAATGGGGGAAAATCCGGTGAACGTGCAGGCCATGGAATTTGTCTCACACCCTGAAGTGCATGTTGCGTTGCACGTGCCGTGTGTGGGCGTGCGTTATTTTGCTGGAAAATACCACGATGGACCGACCTTACAAATGGCAAAACAACGAGCTGAATGATGTTGATGTAGGACGTGCTGTTTAACGTATCCGGTACAAACACTAGTCGTGTACGGGAGTGATAGCTGATCACTCCCCACACCAGGAGACCAGGTGTAGACCCTTTGTGTCGCTGGCGGATGCAAGAAGGGTGAAGACGCTCCCCTGTGCGTCTGCAAACACGCATACGGCCATCGGAGGCTGCCAAGCAGAATCTGCTTTTATCGCTGAACACGACAGATCGCCACTGTGTTCTCCAGTGCAGACGTTGGCGACACCACTACAGCCTTTCCTGACGGTCGGCTGGAGTCAGAGGTACACATGCCAGAGGCACACGTGCACGTAGTCCTGCATCGAGTAGACGGTTGCGGATTGTTCGCACAGTCACCTCAGGTGCAACGGCAGCTCAGATTTTCATCGAAGTGGATGTTCTGCTTCACAACGCCGCTCATCTTATGCGTCGATCGGTCCGCTCATCAGTCCGTCTGTGACTCCCGGTTCCACGTCTTCTCGTGTAGGAATGTTCCTCGGACCATCTAAGTCACCATTGTACCACCACCGATACTTCCCGTCCAATTCGCTCCGCAATACGACGATACGACCACCCGGCCTCGCGGAGTCCGACTAGACGACCTCGTTCAAAGTCCGATAACTGCTGAAATCGTACACGTTTTTTATGTCCAGGCTTTGCAGCTTCTTCAGGGTCTTCGCACGTGTCCGTACGCCGACGACTGATTACATTCACTTCGCCGTACTCCTTAAATACCACCGACGATAATTTGCATATTATGCCGTGCTGTGGCGTAAGTGCTCACCGGTTGGTCCCGAAGTTGACATCACACCTACGTAAACTTGACCCCATTAACATACGTAAATTTCATTGTGGCGAGGTGAAGGACAGGGACGATAGGGGCCAGTATAAAAAGTTACTCTGATCAAGGGACCGTAGAAAAAGTTACGTCAGGAGTGCCAGAAGGTGGTCAGCTTTCTCAGAATTGAGAAGGATGCGGAGGTCAGGAGTGCGTGGGCGTGTCCCATAGCAGCAGGCGGATAGCTTGGAAGCATGGAGAAAAAGAGAGAGTGACATTGACTTAGGTCATGAGAGTGCTAGCGGCTGGAGGAGGAAATGCACGTCTGTGATTGGCAGAGAAAGTGCAGAGGACCCCGGGGAGAAACGGTGGCTAAACACGGAGTGGAGATTTTCGGGCACTTTTCGCTGCTCACGCCTGGGTCTGACAACATGGCCACGAGTGATCTCTGACACCTGAGGGTGCCGGAGAAATTAGGAAAAGTGTGTGACTGAGGTCACAAAAAAATCCTGTAACTGTGCTTAGCAATGTATTGCGGTACATGAGTGTAACTGATAACATACTGAGGTAAAAACAGTATTAAGAGTTTGAGAACTCGGGACTTGCTGCATCACTGGTAACTCACCCAGCAATACTAACGGAACTTTCGTCGCTCACGGAGGAGTGCATGACCTGGACTCTCCTATTGACAGTGGCATCCTGCTCTATTGAAGTGCGTATATTCATGTCTGATATGTTGGTGAATCATATGTTAAACTCTGGAGACATCAGCCGATCAGTGTACATAAACCGGATTCCCTTCCGGGATGCTTGTAAATAAAGTTGTACATAGGAACTCCGAGTGCTGTAAGTATTTATCTGCAGCAGCCGAGTGTTGCGGCAGGTGAATGATGTACTGATTCAAACCGGTACCAGAATAGTTTGAATGGTGGCAGCATACCAATGTAGGGGTAATAAATGCTTCTCATTCCGGTGCTACAAAATAACCGCTAAGCCATAGCCACCGTATCACACCACCACATTCATGATCGTCCGCCAATTCCTTCTTTGTGTTCTTTTTTCACTTTCCGGCAGTGTATGTAGAGGATTTTAGGAAGAGAGTGTCTGACCCCAGGTCTTAAACAACCCTTAGAAATAGGAAGCTAGAAGATTTGGGTTAGTACCAGATAGGAAAGTGACACGGAGGCGAAGTAAAAAGGGGAAGGAAGACGCCCTCATTTATTTACCGGGGGGGGGCGCTAGTACCCGGGGTCCGCCGGCTTAGTGGATCGAGCGTTCGTACCTGCCTGGGATCGAACCTGAAGTCCTTTCCGTGGCAGTCACGAACGTTGCCCATTAGGCTACCCGCGGCCCCATTGTTCTTCACACACATGCTGTTTACAGTAACTCTGTGACGTAATACCCGCCAGACTTGTGGGTGGTTCCATTCCGCTGCGGTGGGCGCCTATCTCCACTGCTCGCTCGCGGCGGACATTTCATTCGCACCAATCCAATATTTCGCGTCTTGGAGCTTAGTCACTGTGCACAGTAGGTACCACGAATGACAAAGAAGCGACCAAATAACTATTGCAATCATGTAAGGAGCCAAGCTTCTCGTCCAGAGGGATTCTTCTTGAAAGACTGGAGAGTTTCCATTAAGATGTGAAAGAGTCACACGTCGTCATCGCCACCAACTATTGGAGCCCAACAAAGGAGAGCCAAACACACGAGACACTGTTCTAAGTTTAATTTTTCTATGTAATCTGTAAATAAAAGGTGTTCTTCGAGTGAACTTCGACTTCTGTGTTTTAATAACACCCCTTTGACATGGCCACACTATTCCCAGGCCATATTGTCCGTAACTAAACGTCGTCAGAAGCCTGAATTAATTGAACTCCATTCGTCTCCAAACTCCATTTTTTTTTATTTACTTAGGCATCAGTTTAAGGTGAAGCAGAGGACAAAGTGTTGGTTACTGGGAAAAAACAACCGTTTGGCTTCAGCCTTTCCTATCCCATCTTGCAGGCCACCCGTTGTAACGTACCAGGAGATGTGACGTACCTGCCAGAAGGACGCACACGACATAAAGGCATATAGCAATTAGAATCAATGTCCGCGTAGCTTAATTGGTAGAGCAACTTATTTAGGAATGAGTGGACCCGGGTTCGAACCCCGGCGCTGATAAAAATGACGGAGAAATTCACTTCGTTATAATGGCGCCCGAACTATCCGGATGACCCGGCCGTTCAAAATCTCGCATTGGTGTGATGTTATTTCCACACTGCAAAGACAGGGAAAATCAGAATTCCTTCTCCAGCGCTTCGAAAAATAAAAATGTGTGATGTTGCATTAAACACAGCAGATTGACTGGGAGTTCTCAAGTGCACGTTCTACAGTGGATGGATGCCTGCAACGATTCATGGTCACGGCTGACCCGTGGGCCATGCCCCCGGCCCTCTTTCGGGGGGAGATGTGACGTACCTGCCAGCAGGACGCACACGACATAAAGGCAGATAGGAATCAGAATAAATGTCTGCGTAGCGCAGTTGGTAGAGCGACTTGTTCCGGAATAAGCGGCCTCGGGTTCGAATCCCGGCGTAGACCAAAAATGACGGAGAAATTTACTTCGTTATAATGGCGCCCGAACTATCCGGATGACCCGACCGTTCAAAATCTCGCATTGGTGTGATGTTCTTTCCACACCGCGAGATAGGAAAAATATGAGCAGCACTTAAAAAGAAAAATAAGGGGGAGATGATGTAACGTACCAGGAGATGTGACGTACCTGCCAGAAGGACGCACACGACGTAAAGGCAGATAGCAATTAGAATCAATGTCCGCGTAGCTTAATTGGTAGAGCAACTTATTCCGGAATGAGTGAACCCGGGTTCGAACCCCGGCGCGGATAAAAATGACGGAGAAATTCACTTCGTTATACCGTACACGGTAAATATGCAGTCGATCAGATCCATGCTCTAAAACTGAAAGGAAATGGAGGAAAGACACCGAACCCTAAGCCCGGTACGTAATCACGATCCGACTGTACGTAGGGACTGTTAATGTTTAACCATAGGCCTGTTAATGTAACCACGATCCGACTGTACAGACGCAAAGTGATGTTTCTGCCTTATTTTTGTCAATAGCTAAGGCAGTAACATCACTTTGAGGGAAGGGCAGAGGATTGGAGTTAAAAAGGCTAACTCGTGCCGTAGTGTTGCCACTCCAACAGCTAGAGGAACATCTCCTGCGTTGTTCAAAAGGCACAGTGACGTGACGGATAGTTCCATTTATTCTCTTGCAGAGCATAACTAGACCAGGCACGTAGGAAGTGAAACAACCAATTTTACCTACAACAGTTTTAAATATATTTCAGTTTTGTTTGCTACAATTTTTTTAGAAATAAATGAGAATTTCACTCTTCGAAGCCATTAAGTAATTCTTACCATAATTAGTTCGAGGTGCTCGTTCTTCAGGAGTACTATCTTCGGGTGTGTCCGAAGAGCTTGGTTTATCCGGTGCCAAACGATTTCTGTGCTGGTTCCCATATTTCTTCCCTCGGCGTTTCACATTCCTCAACCTAAAAGTGGCAAAAGTAATTTAGGTGTGGTGTTACTCACAGAACGGTCAAACTACAATAAGTAGGGAAAGTTTGAAGTAATAATTTCAGTTTTTTTTTTTTTTTTTGGAGGTTTAACGACCACCGTGAGCAACTCAATGGGCTATAAGCAGTCGCCCGTCCCTAATTTAGGGTCACTGGTTCCAGGGAAGGGAGAGAGCCAGTGTCGTAAGACAAACACAACATCCATGCCTGACCGGGATTCGAACCCGGACCCCTTACGAACGAATGATCAGAGGCCAGCGCCTTAGACCACTGCGCCACCGGGGCGGCACTTCCCACTTTAGTTTATATATATATATATATATTTTTTTTTATTAGAGGTTTAACGACCACCGTGAGCAACTCAATGGGCTATAAGCAGTCGCCCGTCCCTAATTTAGGGTCAATGGTTCCAGGGAAGGGAGAGAGCCAGTGCCGTAAGACAAACACAACATCCATGCCTCACCGGGATTCGAACCCGGACCCCTTACGGACGAATGATCAGAGGCCAACGCCTTAGACCACTGCGCCACCGGGGCGGCACTTCCCACTTTAGTTTATATATATATTTTTTTTTTATTAGAGGTTTAACGACCACCGTGAGCAACTCAATGGGCTATAAGCAGTCGCCCGTCCCTAATTTAGGCTCACTGGTTCCAGGGAAGGGAGAGAGCCAGTGCCGTAAGACAAACACAACATCCATGCCTCACCGGGATTCGAACCCGGACCCCTTACGGACGAATGATCAGAGGCCAGCGCCTTAGACCACTGCGCCACCGGGGCGGCACTTCCCACTTTAGTTTATATATATATATATATTTTTTTTTTTATTAGAGGTTTAACGACCACCGTGAGCAACTCAATGGGCTATAAGCAGTCGCCCGCCCCTAATTTAGGCTCACTGGTTCCAGGGAAGGGAGAGAGCCAGTGCCGTAAGACAAACACAACATCCATGCCTCACCGGGATTCGAACCCGGACCCCTTACGGACGAATGATCAGAGGCCAACGCCTTAGACCACTGCGCCACCGGGGCGGCACTTCCCACTTTAGTTTATATATATATATATATTTTTTTTTTATTAGAGGTTTAACGACCACCGTGAGCAACTCAATGGGCTATAAGCAGTCGCCCGTCCCTAATTTAGGCTCACTGGTTCCAGGGAAGGGAGAGAGCCAGTGCCGTAAGACAAACACAACATCCATGCCTCACCGGGATTCGAACCCGGACCCCTTACGGACGAATGATCAGAGGCCAGCGCCTTAGACCACTGCGCCACCGGGGCGGCACTTCCCACTTTAGTTTATATATATATATATATATTTTTTTTTTTTTATTAGAGGTTTAACGACCACCGTGAGCAACTCAATGGGCTATAAGCAGTCGCCCGTCCCTAATTTAGGCTCACTGGTTCCAGGGAAGGGAGAGAGCCAGTGCCGTAAGACAAACACAACATCCATGCCTCACCGGGATTCGAACCCGGACCCCTTACGGACGAATGATCAGAGGCCAGCGCCTTAGACCACTGCGCCACCGGGGCGGCTGTGTCACGCTTCGTGATTTCCTAATCTGAAATTCAAAATTTGTTTTTTTTTTTTTCACATTTCCGAGACCTGTTCGCATCTGACTACTTGCAGCAGTCGTACGGTGACTCTTGGGTTGCTGATGCGACCCAGCTTCACGCTGCGGCTTCTTCACTTACAGCGGACCCTGTCCGTGTTCCAGAGGTGACCCACGACAGGGCTGGCTTAAGTAACGGTCGTAGTCCTCCTCGTTGAGTTTTATTAGGTCTTTGTTGATTTGTTTGCCGAACGTCTCTGGGATGTATTTAACCAAGTACTGTCAACTGAGCAGTTAATCACTACGATCCGCAATGGTCAAATCGTTTTGACTAACAAGTGGCATGGTGGTCCCTGCAGCAGCTTGGGTGAGTGGAGACCCGTCACTCTTCTAAACTACGATTATACACTGCCGGGCAATTGCTAAAGACGGATGACGATAGCAACCATAAAACGGAAGGCAGGAAAACGTGGAAATTAGCATAAGTGCGGGATACAGTAAGACGTGTTGTGCGTATGCAAATTTTCGATTGCCCGTGACGTCATAGCGCTGATAAGAGATATAAAGGATTTGACGCGTATTGACCGTTGTTGTTCAAACGCAAAGTTGAAAGGGAAAGAATCAATTGACGAACTTGCAATTTTCAGTATGTCTTCCCGACATCACCTAGATGATTTTACGCATGGCCGTATTATTGGCAAGATTGAAGAAGGGTGAGAAATAACAGATGTTGCCAGGGAGTTCGACGTCAGCCACAGTGCTGTTTCAAGGCTTTGGAAATCATTTCAAACAAATTGAGAGTGTAGCAAAATTCACGGGGCAGGTCGTGTTCGCAGTACGACACCTGCAGAAGATCGGTACATAGTGCTATCAACAGAAAGACACCGGCGCAGCACAGCTAGTGAGGTAGCAAATCAGTTTATGGCTGCTACTGGCAAGCAGATCTCCCGAAAAACTGTCGGCAGACGTTTGCATGAAGGAGGACTATACGCCCACCGTCCTGTTGTGTGCATCCCATTGTCCAGAAGTCACCGTACCGCCCGTTTGCAATGGTGCCATCAACATCGCAATTGGACTGATAACGACTGGTCTGCTGTCCTCTTCTCATATGAGAGTAGATAGAGTTTATCGTCTGATTGTCGACGACAACTGATCTGGCGTGATAGTGGTACTGCATATTGTCCAGCAAACATACAGGAAAGGGACCGATATCCGACATGTAGTGTCATGGTATGGGCTGGCATCATGATCAATGGCCGTACGTCCCTCTATGTGCTTCCAGCTGGGACTATGACTGGCCAACGATACATTAATGATGTTCTGCTACCTCATGTTCGCATGTTCCGTGGTGCTGTCGGTGATAGATTCATTTTCATGGACGACAACGCAACATGTCATCGAACAGTCGCTGTCCAGGAGTGTCTTGAGAGCGAGGATATTCAACGCCTCGTATGGCCAGCACGTTCTCCAGATCTGAATCCCATTGAAAATGTGTGGGATGCTTTGGGGAGTAGTCTTGCTGGTCGCTAATGCCCTCCAATAAACAAGGACACCCTCATCCGTGCACTGACAGAGGAATGGGATAAATTACCCCAACAGCTGCTTGATAATGTTGTGCAAAGCATGACACGACGTGTGGAATCTTGCATCGCCCTCCATGGTGGCCATATCCCGTATTGACATCTTACGCCGGAACGCCTGCGGACGGTAATAGCATTTTTTTCACGTTTACGTATTCTGCACAAAATGGCCTGTTTGTCCCTTGAACACGTTCCAAAGCCTTCTGGATTTCAAAGCACAATAAATTGTCTTTCTTGTAATGTCCTGGCATTCTGACATTTTGTTTCACTTGGCATCCAACCACACTTACTTTTTTATGCGCTATATAGCAGTTTATGATCCGTCCTTAGCAATTGTCCAGCAGTGTAAGATTTTGGCTGAAGTTCTCGCTAACAGACTGAAGTTATTTCTTGTCTAGTAGGTGCGTGCCAGGTTTCAGGAATCTCGGGGAGGAGAATTTTTCAAAATTTATTCCTTGTGCAGGATGGTATTCATTACCTTGACCGCAAGAAGTTGAAGTACTTCATCCTTTCTTTGGATCAGAGCAAAGCTTTTGACAGGGTGTCCCTACAAGTAGCTTGTAACACTATCAGAGGTTTGTAACTTTAGCTCTGATTTTGTTCACATGATAAAGGTTTTGTATATTAATATCTTTAGTTTTATCCGAGTCAACGGTCAGCCTACAGACAGCTTTCTCGTGCGGAGAGGAGTCAGACAAGGCTGCCTGTTGTCTGCTGCACCATTCGTATTAAGTATTGAACTTCTACTCAGGAAGATTCAATCTGCATCAGCCGCCCCGGTGGCGCAGTGGTCTAAGCGATGGCCTCTGATCATTCGTCCGTACGGGGTCCGGGTTCGAATCCCGGTGAGGCATGGATGTTGTGTTTGTCTTACGGCACTGGCTCTCTCCCTTCCCTGGAACCAGTGACCCTAAATTAGGGACGGGCGACTGCTTATAGCCCATTGAGTTGCTCACGGTGGTCGTTAAACCTCCAATCAAAAAAAAAAAGAAAACATTCCCTTGGCCTCTGATCATTCGTCCGTAAGGGGTCCGGGTTCGAATCCCGGTCAGGCATGGATGTTGTGTTTGTCTTACGGCACTGGCTCTCTCCCTTCCCTGGAACCAGTGACCCTAAATTAGGGACGGGCGACTGCTTATAGCCCATTGCGTTGCTCACGGTGGTCGTTAAACCTCCAATAATAATAAAAAAAAAAAAATCAATCTGCATCAAATATCTCTGGCGTTCCAGGTGCCAGCTCAACAACAGCTGAACTCAAATATGTTGCCTACGCTGATGATGTTCCTCTCCCTTCGAAATGAACTTTCTTAAGTGTTTATGACATTTATGCGAATAGTGCGGGCGCTGCGTTAAACGTGGATAAGACTAATGCTTTGTGTTTTAGGGATTGGTCGTCTGACGTTTTGCAGCTAGCTTGTAGGCTCCACTGATTGTCCCCTAAGAATCCTTGGTGTTTATTTCGATAAAAAGGGGTTTCATCACGAGACGCGGCGTTCTGCTCAACGGAAGCTGTCGTCGGAATGTGCACGGTGGGAAGGCGGCCAAATTTCATTGTTTTTTTGTTTTTGTTTTTTTTGATTGGAGGTTTAACGACCATCGTGAGCAACTCAATGGGCTATAAGCAGTCGCCCGTCCCTAATTTAGGGTCACTGGTTCCAGGGAAGGGAGAGAGCCAGTGCCGTAAGACAAACACAACATCCATGCCTCACCGGGATTCGAACCCGGACCCCTTACGGACGAATGATCAGAGGCCATCGCTTAGACCACTGCGCCACCGGGGCGGCAATTTCATTGTTTAATAGGGTTCACTTGGCTAACAGTATCTTGATTTCCAAAATCGCTTTTTGCGGTACCCTGCAACCCCTGAAGTACAGGGTTCCTTTGGCTTTAAATTATGTTGTCTTTAGATTTGTTTGGAGAACTAGAGCTCTCCTGTCTAGAGATTGCCTCGTTCAACCAGTCCATCGGGGAGGGGACTGGGAGTTCAGCCTATTCTTGCGTGGTGTCGCGCGTTGAGTGTTTCTCATCCTAGCTTGAACTTCGCGTGTTATTTTGTTTCATATAATCTTAGGTTATTTCCATTTGCTTGTAGATATTTAGAGCATAGAGACCCGGTGGACTACATGGCCCCACTGTTTTTGAGGCTAGGGTAGGTGTTGACCAGTCGAAATATCAGATGTTCTTCCTGGCATCAAGCTGAGGACAATTATGACGTTTTCTTGCCTTCCTTTGCTCCTGGCGTGCAGCAGCGGTTTCCCGCATTGGGGATGAATTGAAGGGTCTCGTTGGCCAATATTACTTTTGCTGGTGTGAAAGATTGTGGGATTGACCTACAGTGGCGATTGGACCATGGGGTGATTTTCACCCGTGAGTCCCTTTTTCGTTGGGGGGGGGGGGGGCATTAACTCTCCGAGTTGTCCCCACTGCGGACAGCTTGAAAACATTGTTCCACAGGTTCGTGGAATGTGCTTTTGCGCGCAAAGTTTGGCACCTAAATTCTCAGTGGATAGTTATTAACTGTGCAATTTTAAACTTATGTTTAGGCACCCGCTACCTGTTTCAGGTCAGCGTGCTTATGGTCTTAAAGTGATTCTTGCTATAACTTGTGCGGTTTTACATGACACTGCTGTATCGGATCACGTTCGGCTCTGTGCGAAGAGACTTGATGGGATTGCTTTATTCGTTAAGATCAGGTTGCGTGAAATATTTATTGAAGATTTTCATCACTGGCCGGAAGACGTTTTTCGCAGTCGATGGCTTTGTTGGGCTAGACGTTATCACGTTTGATGGGCTAGACTTTTCTCCCTTCGAAACGATGCAATAAGTTTTAGACTCTAATTTTTTTGTTGTGTGTTCGTGCATGTTCTTTAACTGACCGCTGCTCCTGTCACACTTTAGCTTACATGTCTTGTTTTCTGTGTTTGCACCTCGATATATTTTTCACATGCTATTCAACTGTGTTGGAACGCTTATGTATTGTATATATGCCTTTTTCTGCAATTGTATGTGCTTTGTCCCGGGATTTGTCCTGCCTGTCGTCCGTAGCAGGTTCTGTATCTCTCGGACGACGGCGCAGACCGTATTTTGAGTCTTTGTCAATGCCTCTCTGGCGGGTAGGGGTGTTTTTTTTTTTTTTTTTGAGGTTTAACGACCACCGTGAGCAACTCAATGGGCTATAAGCAGTCGCCCGTCCCGAATTCAGGGTCACTGGTTCCAGGGAAGGGAGAGAGCCAGTGCCGTAAGACAAACACAACATCCATGCCTGACCGGGATTCGAACCCGGACCCCTTACGGATGAATGATCAGAGGCCAGCGCCTTAGACCACTGCGCCACCGGGGCGGCGGGTAGGGGTGTGAAAAATGACATTTCATGTAGTTATTTTCTTTCCATGTCCCCCTTGATTTTCTTTCTTTAGTTATGATGGGTTGGAAGCGCTTAGATATGGGTCCCTCTTTTCCGTTTCTTTTCTTCTCTCTAAGCGCTTCCACCCTGATTCCAGTGCTGCTTCTTTCCTGAAAGTTCTTCGCGTTAAAGGATTGTTTGGTGAGTAAGATAAGTGGTTTCTACCTTCTTTTGGTTGTGTACGTCAGTGTGTGCGTGGCGAAACGATGATAGTGACTTGGATGACCTATATTATCGGTTTCAGCGGAACAGCAGTTGATTAACGGAGTTTCTTGTGTCTCACTATGCCCCGTCGCCGAAAAAGGTCGCATTGTGAACACCTGACGGACTTTGAGCGAGGAAGGATCCTTGGGTATAAAGAGCTGGCTTAAACGAGATGTTACAATCAATAAAAAGCCAACATTACATTGAGTCGAAAGGGTGTTTCTTGTGTCTCATTATGCCCCGTCGCCGAAAAAGGTCGCATTGTGAACACCTGACGGACTTTGAGCGAGGAAGGATCCTTGGGTATAAAGAGCTGGCTCAAACGAGATGTTACAATCAATAAAAAGCCAACATTGAGTCGAAAGGGTGTTTCTTGTGTCTCATTATGCCCCGTCGCCGAAAAAGGTCGCGTTATGAACACCTGAAGGACTCTGAGCGAGAAAGGATTTTTGGAATGAGAGAAGCTGGATTTTCCTATCGCGAAATTCCCACTCGTAGGGGTCGAAACGCCAATACAGTGATGCGAACGGGGAGTCAGTGGACAGATGAGGTACGGACGCGCACAGGAATCCGGGACTCATCTGTCCACTGACACCACGATTTCGCACGATTGCATGGAATGAGAAACCTCTATCTCATGGCAGTGACAGATCGCAAAGCGACATCCACGGTGTTAGCACAGCAGTGGAGCACTGTCACAGGTCAGGTTTTGTCCCCCGGCAGAGTTCGACGTCGTCTACTTAACAGAGGACTGGTCGCTAGCAGCCCATTGCTGAGCATTCCTTTCACCCTCAACCACAGACACCTCAAGAGGGAATGGGATCTCGAACACAGACATTGGCGCGCTGATTGGCAACAAGTCGTGTTTTCTGAAGAGTCACAATTCAACTTGATAACACCATTGCATACGTGTTCGAAGACATCGTGGTGAACGGCACCTCGCAGCGTGCGTTTTGCAGCGTCATACCAGCCCAACGCGAAGCGTCATGGTTTGGGGTGCTATTGGGTTGAATTCGCTATCTCGCCTGATACGAATTGATTGAATTCTCAACAGCCATCGATAAATCAGGGATGTTTTAGAGGCAGAGGTGTGTTACTCTTCCTTCAGAGTTGTTCTGGTGCTATATTCCAGCAGGACAATGCTTGGCCACGTGTGGCCCGGAATGTCCAAGACCTCTTCCATGTACGGAAGATATCGCTTCTTTCATGGTCTGCACGTTCGCCGGATATGTCTCCGGTTGAACATGTCTGAGATTTCGTAGTAAGCTACTGGCCCGTCATCACAAGTGAACTCTAGTCTCGCAGACTATTCCCCACGAAGATATCAAAAACCTCTTCCGTGTAGAGGTATTGAATGAAAGAGGTCGAGGTGGCTTCACACGATACTGATATCGTGTGAACCCACGATACTGTACTGTGGCTTCACACGATATTTGTTGCTCGAGGTGGCTTTACACGATATTGAGTTTTAAAGCGAAAAAATCTTGTACAGCGTAATCAGTTATCTCCTGTGACATGAGGAATCTGATATAAATTTCATTTGAATTGCGCGATTCTTTTTTGCCGTTGCAATTTTCACAAACGGTCGTGTATTTTGACAGTAACACTATGAATAACATTTTATCAATGGTAATAATAGAAGGAAAATACAGTAGCCGCCGGTTAATATGAACGCGGTTGATGTTATGAACCGCATAATGTTATCGGAATCACCAAGGCCCGATCGTTTGTATTCAAATAAACATACAATTTTGTAGTCATAAATTATATACAATTGCTTATTGTGATCATATTTTGGTTAATGTTATCAAGAGATGAGAAAATTAGTCTTTCCCTCTCAGTGACATCAAGAAGGGAAAGAAAGCGTTTCCGGCTTCCAGGCACGCTGTTGGATTTGTTTTCTGAGTGTTTGCTTAACCCTTTTCTCGGAATTTCTCCCATCAAGTATAGTGGGAGATACAGAACCGAGAGTGGACAGGAAATGGCATTTTTTTTTTTTTTGATTGAAGGTTTAACGACCGCCGTGAGCAACTCAATGGGCTATAAGCAGTCGTCCGTCCCTAATTTAGGGTCATTGGTTCCAGGGAAGGGAGAGAGCCAGTGCCGTAAGACAAACACAACATCCATGCCTCACCGGGATTTGAACCCGGACCCCGTTCGGACGAATGATCAGAGGCCATCGCTTAGACCACTGCACCACCGGGGCGGCCAAATGCCATTTGGAAAGACTTGTGCGGGTGCTAAGGTTGACGGGTTCAACAGTTGTTGCAGATCGTTATCTCCCCTTCATCCATCGGGGCTTTCGCGGTTGTGTTGCTTTCTCCTTTTATTTTATTGTTCAAGCTAAACTAACGGATCTTCCCCTGTATGCTTCATTTCAGTGTTCAGTCTTATTCTGTCAGAGAGCGGTTGCGCACGTCCAAGATGGGCTCTAAGGAAAAGAAGCTTAGTGATTTGTCTCTTAATGAGAAAATGTCTCTTTTAGAACGGCGTGATGCTCTGCCGAAAATGAGTCAGTGAAATAGCTTTAATTCTGAAAATTTCTCAGCCACTTCTGTGCAAGATTTTAAAAAATCGTGACGATGCAGAAAAAAAGGCCATTGAGAATCAACTTGAATTTCAAGAGAAATCGTAGTGGGAAAGATAGGCAGGTTGAATCAGCATTGAAACTGTGGTTCGCAAATGTACGCGAAAGAGATGTCCGAGTTAACGGCCCGGTGATGTGGCAAAAAGCAGAGGATTTAGCAGAGTGGAGATGGGAAAAGAAAGCTTCGTTGCAACAGATGGCTTGTTCAGTCGTTGGAAAAAGCGAGAGAATATTGTTTACAAACGCACAAATGGTGAACAGGAAGACGCAGATTTTCCTGCATCTGAGAGATGGGTGAAAGAAGAGTGGCCAAAAATTATCGCAAAGTATCTACCAGATGCCATTTACAACTCGAATGAAACCGGGCGGTACTATCGTGCCTTGCCTGAACACACCTACATATTCAAAGATGAGAGCGCTAAAGGCTGCAAAATTTCGAAAGACTAACTGTGCTCTGCTGTGTTAGCATGTACGGGAGTAAAAGAATTTTTTGACTATTGGAAAAAGCAGAAACAACACCCGCTGCTTTTAAAGGCATTTTTTTTTTTTTTTTTTGATTGGAGGTTTAACGACCACCGTGAGCAACTCAATGGGCTATAAGCAGTCGCCCGTCCCTAATTTAGGGTCACTGGTTCCAGGGAAGGGAGAGAGCCAGTGCCGTAAGACAAACACAACATCCATGCCTCACCGGGATTCGAACCCGGACCCCTTACGGACGAATGATCAGAGGCCAGCGCTTAGACCACTGCGCCACCGGGGCGGCCTTGCTGGCTTGGTATTAGTATGTTTTTTTGTTTTTTTTTATTGGAGGTTTAACGACCACCGTGAGCAACTCAATGGGCTATAAGCAGTCGCCCGTCCCTAATTTAGGGTCACTGGTTCCAGGGAAGGGAGAGAGCCAGTGCCGTAAGACAAACACAACATCCATGCCTCACCGGGATTCGAACCCGGACCCCTTACGGACGAATGATCAGAGGCCAGCGCTTAGACCACTGCGCCACCGGAGCGGCCTTGCTGGCTTGGTATTAGTATGTTTTTTTTTTTTTTTTTTTATTGGAGGTTTAACGACCACCGTGAGCAACTCAATGGGCTATAAGCAGTCGCCCGTCCCTAATTTAGGGTCACTGGTTCCAGGGAAGGGAGAGAGCCAGTGCCGTAAGACAAACACAACATCCATGCCTCACCGAGATTCGAACCCGGACCCCTTACGGACGAATGATCAGAGGCCAGCGCTTAGACCACTGCGCCACCGGAGCGGCCTTGCTGGCTTGGTATTAGTATGTTTTTTTTTTTTTTTTTTTTTATTGGAGGTTTAACGACCACCGTGAGCAACTCAATGGGCTATAAGCAGTCGCCCGTCCCTAATTTAGGGTCACTGGTTCCAGGGAAGGGAGAGAGCCAGTGCCGTAAGACAAACACAACATCCATGCCTCACCGGGATTCGAACCCGGACCCCTTACGGACGAATGATCAGAGGCCAGCGCTTAGACCACTGCGCCACCGGAGCGGCCTTGCTGGCTTGGTATTAGTATGTTTTTTTTTTTTTTTTTTATTGGAGGTTTAACGACCACCGTGAGCAACTCAATGGGCTATAAGCAGTCGCCCGTCCCTAATTTAGGGTCACTGGTTCCAGGGAAGGGAGAGAGCCAGTGCCGTAAGACAAACACAACATCCATGCCTCACCGAGATTCGAACCCGGACCCCTTACGGACGAATGATCAGAGGCCAGCGCTTAGACCACTGCGCCACCGGAGCGGCCTTGCTGGCTTGGTATTAGTATGTTTTTTTTTTTTTTTTTTTTATTGGAGGTTTAACGACCACCGTGAGCAACTCAATGGGCTATAAGCAGTCGCCCGTCCCTAATTTAGGGTCACTGGTTCCAGGGAAGGGAGAGAGCCAGTGCCGTAAGACAAACACAACATCCATGCCTCACCGGGATTCGAACCCGGACCCCTTACGGACGAATGATCAGAGGCCAGCGCTTAGACCACTGCGCCACCGGGGCGGCCTTGCTGGCTTGGTATTAGTATGTTTTTTTTTTTTTTTTTATTGGAGGTTTAACGACCACCGTGAGCAACTCAATGGGCTATAAGCAGTCGCCCGTCCCTAATTTAGGGTCACTGGTTCCAGGGAAGGGAGAGAGCCAGTGCCGTAAGACAAACACAACATCCATGCCTCCCCGGGATCCGAACCCGGACCCCAGACGGATGAATGCTCAGAGGCCAGCGCCTTAGACCACTGCGCCACCGGGGGCGGCTCTTTTAAGGCATGAAAAAAACTACCAGTGGATTACTGCTTGGATGACATCTATGATTTTTAGTGACTGGTTAAAGAAATGAGATAAGGAACTGAAGAAAGAAATTGTTCTTCTGGTCGACCAGTGCAACGCGCACATTACGGATGTCAATTTATAGCATATAAAGTTAATATTTCTTCCTGCAAACACAACGTCACTGTTGCAACCATGTGATCAGGGTATTATCAGAAAATCAAATAAGCATTACCGGCGAGAAATACACAGCAGACTTTTAGAAAGTATGGAAGACACGAACGAACTCGGCGCGAATGGCCTTGCAAAGAAAATTATTCTCGGTGCATTGCACTTACTAGCAATGTTGTGGAATAGAGTCTGTAACGTACCAGGAGATGTGACGTACCTGCCAGAAGGACGCACACGACATAAAGGCAGATAGGAATCAGAACAAACGTCCGCGTAGCTCAATTGGTAGAGCGACTTGTTCCGGAATAAGCGGCCTCGGGTTCGAATCCCGGCGTAGACCAAAAATGACGGAGAAATTTACTTCGTTATAATGGCGCCCGAACTATCCGGATGACCCGACCGTTCAAAATCTCGCATTGGTGCGATGTTATTTCCACACCGCGAGATAGGAAAAATAAGAGAATCCCTTCTCCAGCACTTCGAAAAAAAATAAATAAATAAGAGGGAGATGATGTAACGTACCAGGCGATGTGACGTACCTGCCAGAAAGACGCACACGACATAAAAGCAGATAGGAATCAGAATAAAACGTCCGCGTAGCTCAATTGGTAGAGCAACTTATTCCGGAATGAGGGGACCCGGGTTCGAATCCTGGCGCGGATAAAAATGACGGAGAAATTCACTTCGTTATAATGGCGCCCGAACTATCCGGATGACCCGACCGTTCAAAATCTCGCATTGGTGTGATGTTATTTCCACACCGCGAGATACGAAAAATAAGAGAATCCTTTCTCCAGCACTTCGAAAAAAAAAATAATAAGAGGGAGATGATGTAACGTACCAGGAGATGTGACATACCTGCCAGAAGGACGCACACGACATAAAGGCAGATAGGAATCAGAATAAAACGTCCGCGTAGCTCAATTGGTAGAGTGACTTATTCCGGAATGAGGGGATCCGGCTTCGAATCCTGGCGTGGACAGAAATGACGGAGAAATTTACTTCGTTATAATGGCGCCCGAACTATCCGGATGACCCGACCGTTCAAAATCTCGCATTGGTGCGATGTTATTTCCACACCGCGAGATAGGAAAAATAAGAGAATCCCTTCTCCAGCACTTCGAAAAAAAGAAATAAATAAGAGGGAGATGATGTAACGTACCAGGCGATGTGACGTACCTGCCAGAAAGACGCACACGACATAAAAGCAGATAGGAATCAGAATAAAACGTCCGCGTAGCTCAATTGGTAGAGCAACTTATTCCGGAATGAGGGGACCCGGGTTCGAATCCTGGCGCGGATAAAAATGACGGAGAAATTCACTTCGTTATAATGGCGCCCGAACTATCCGGATGACCCGACCGTTCAAAATCTCGCATTGGTGTGATGTTATTTCCACACCGCGAGATACGAAAAATAAGAGAATCCTTTCTCCAGCACTTCGAAAGAAAAAGAAATAATAAGAGGGAGATGATGTAACGTACCAGGAGATGTGACATACCTGCCAGAAGGACGCACACGACATAAAGGCAGATAGGAATCAGAACAAACGTCCGCGTAGCTCAATTGGTAGAGTGACTTATTCCGGAATGAGGGGATCCGGCTTCGAATCCTGGCGTGGACCAGAAATGACGGAGAAATTTACTTCGTTATAATGGCGCCCGAACTATCCGGATGACCCGACCGTTCAAAATCTCGCATTGGTGCGATGTTATTTCCACACCGCGAGATAGGAAAAATAAGAGAATCCCTTCTCCAGCACTTCGAAAAAAAGAAATAAATAAGAGGGAGATGATGTAACGTACCAGGCGATGTGACGTACCTGCCAGAAAGACGCACACGACATAAAAGCAGATAGGAATCAGAATAAAACGTCCGCGTAGCTCAATTGGTAGAGCAACTTATTCCGGAATGAGGGGACCCGGGTTCGAATCCTGGCGCGGATAAAAATGACGGAGAAATTCACTTCGTTATAATGGCGCCCGAACTATCCGGATGACCCGACCGTTCAAAATCTCGCATTGGTGTGATGTTATTTCCACACCGCGAGATACGAAAAATAAGAGAATCCTTTCTCCAGCACTTCGAAAAAAAATAATAAGAGGGAGATGATGTAACGTACCAGGAGATGTGACATACCTGCCAGAAGGACGCACACGACATAAAGGCAGATAGGAATCAGAATAAAACGTCCGCGTAGCTCAATTGGTAGAGTGACTTATTCCGGAATGAGGGGATCCGGGTTCGAATCCTGGCGTAGACTAAAAATGACGGAGAAATTTACTTCGTTATAAGT
This sequence comes from Macrothele yani, assembly GCA_039090855.1. NCBI lineage: Eukaryota > Metazoa > Arthropoda > Arachnida > Araneae > Macrothelidae > Macrothele > Macrothele yani. Next base: position 2,582,493 of record CM077020.1, on the reverse strand, counting down.
CTCAGAAGAGACAAAGAATTGTTTTCGTCGCGGAGGTTTTTCGAATGAAGCAAAGGAAACATTGTCCCATAGAAAACACCGGACATGACAGCCAAGGAATTTGAAAGATGGTCGTCTATAGAGGATAATATTTAAGTTAGTGATACCAGTCAACTAGGGCCGAGATTTGTCTGTCCGTTTCTGCAACAGACTCAGTTTCTAATAGAGCACGAATATGATGACAAAACTGAAGTTTCTACTGTAGACACCCCACCGACAGCGGAAGAAAGGAGACGAGCATTGCAGATATGACGCCTCTGAGTGCAGCGAAGGTCGGATAACTTCCAGAAACATTACTAGTATGATTCCGATATTAACGAAATTCTTCAAAAAACTAACAACCTACCATTACTGAGTATTTCTAGCTTCATTTGCGCTGTATGTATTTATGGGCATGTGACCATAGATTGGTGAGATGTAAGATGCACCTCAACACTAAACTCGAACGTAGCAAGCTCATAAGACAAACAAAAATGTATTGACATAACCAACCTTAAAAAACAACATAATACCTTCAAATTGGAACTGAAGAACAGATTCTCTGCTTTAGAAGGCCTAACATCGGAAGAAGTGGATATTTCTGAAGTTAACAGAAAAGTAACCAAAGCTCTTATGGAAACAGCAACAAAATTAGCTGGGTCTAAGAACAAGTTGCATGTGAACAAATTATCAGGAAAAACCAAAATGTTGATGCAAAAAAGAAGAGAGATGAGGACAACTAAAGAAGATGTGACTTCCAAAGTGGAATATATAGAGCTATGCAAGACAACACGAAAAAGTATCACTGAAGACGTAAGGAAATTCAACTGTGAACTAGTTAGGAAAGCAATTGAAAACACCAAAGCCTAAAGATAGCAAAGGGACATCTCAGTAAGGGAAGAAAACAGATTATGGCACTGAGAAAAGAAGATGGTTCTGTAACAAGAAATAGAGGCGAAATTTTGACAAGAGTGAAAGATTTCTACTCCAAATTATATGAAAGGGATGATACATGTACTCCAGACATCATGAAAGGTACCAGAGTTCTTCCAGTCCTCCCAGCAGAAGTTGCTCATGCAATCAAGAACATGAAGCGGGGAAAAGCTCCAGGAGAAGATGGAATTACTGTAGACATCATACCAGAAGCAAGTGGAGAAATCGAAACAGTACTCACCCAAATTTTCACTCGATGCCTTAATGAAGGGAAAATTCCTGAGGATTGGAACAACGTTACAATGATCTTGCTACATAAAAAAGGTGACATTGAGGATCTCAGGAACTACAGACTTATCAGCCTCCTATCAGTGGTTTATAAAATCTTCACTAAAGTTCTTTCACACCGCTTGAAGGTAACACTGGACATGGCTCAACCGAGAGAACAAGCTGGATTCAGGAGTGGCTACAGCACAATAGATCATATCCACGTACTGAGAGAACTAATTGAAAGAGCGAGGGAATATGAACTTCCATTGTGCATGGCTTTTATCGATTATGAAAAAGCCTTTGATTCGGTGAAACCATCAGCAGTTACCACGGCTCTGAAATCCTGCGGTATTGAAGATGCATACATTAATATTATTAATAACATCTATGAAAATGCAAGTGCAAAGATTCTGCTATTTGAAAATACAACACACATAAAAATTGGAAAGGGAGTGAGACAAGGTGACACCATATCTCCGAAGCTCTTTAATGCCACATTGGAAAATGTCTTTCAATCATTGAACTGGGAAAACAAAGGCATAAAGATTAATGGAGATTATCTAACCCACCTTCGTTTTGCTGATGACATAGTCATTTTTGCAACTACCCCATCAGAGCTGCAGAGTATGATCCAAGAACTTGCTGACAAGAGTAAAGAAGTGGGATTAAAAATGAACTTTCAGAAGACAAAAGTGATGTACAATGCTTTTACAAGAAATGAAGATTTATCGATTGATGGAGAAAAGCTGGAGATAACAGACACGTACGTTTATCTTGGACAGCAGATATCAAGTGAGGGTCACATTGGTGAAGAAATTAATCGGCGTACAAAACTTGCCTGAAGAGCTTTTGGAAGAAACAGCATAATTTTCAAGAGCAATATGCCATTATGTCTTAAAAGAAAAGTGTTTGATCAATGCATCCTTCCAGTGCTTACGTATGGTGCAGAGACGTGGACCTTAGCTAAAAGAGACATACAAAGGTTGCAGACAACTCAAAGTAGCATGGAGAAGTGCATGCTTGGTGTAACCAGGAGAGATGAGAAGAGGAACACGTGGATCCGAAAAATGACAAGAGTGGAAGACATCATGATCAGAGTTAAATCCCTGAAATGGCAATGGGCTGGACATACTGCCAGAAGAACAGACCATCGATGGACAGCCGAAATTTTAGATTGGATTCCAAGGGACAGGAAAAGACCCAGAAGAAGACCACATGGAAGATGGGTGGATGAAATTCGAAAGTATGCGGGAGTGACATGGAGGAGACTGGCACAAGACAGACCGTTGTGGAGGAAACTTGGGGAGACCTTCGTCCAGCAGTGGATTGATAATGGTTGACAATGATGATGATGAATATTTATCTACCATAATACATACGTGCCATGTACTATATGTATAATGTTGCATTATGCTGTTCTCTTGAGAATTTTTTTCACTTTGTTTTCCCGTACACCATTTGCCCTAATTGACATGCTGAATACAGTTTCGGACTTTTGACGTTATCAGTCGGTTATTGTTATCAAATTACCAGAGTCCAATAGTGATCACAATAAGCGGCGACTACTGTATTTTCCAATATAGAAAAATCTATTTTTATGTGGGTGTTTTACCAAATTTGGCTTCTGTTCAACACGTATAGGAGTTTACTCAAAGCAAGTTTTGGAGCTGATATTAATATTTAATGTGGGACTTGCAGCTTCACTAATTAACTGGTGGTGCAAGTGATTCCTGTAAACTGCATGAATACCAGTTTGTATCAATGCGGAAAGTTTCAGCTCCTTATGTATAACAGTTGTATTTAACATCCGAGTATCCTAACGACTTTATCAGTTAATTCTGTGAAAATGGTATATTTTAATCTAACTTATCAAATTATACCGCAATAACGAAAAAACAAGAAATAATTTCGAACTCGTGAAAAGGTGAAACGTCCTTACTGAAAAACACAGCTCATTTCAAGCCTTGATTCCATGTTCTCCACAACGGTTCTCATAATGATGTGAGCTCCTCGAAAGGTAGGATCATGAGCTGGAATGCTGCGTTGAGGTCGCAGTTGCTTACGGCGCTGTCTTCGGTTGTCTGTGTGTTTACAACTTCCATCATCCAATTTGCCAGAAAAGCTGTCGTTTTCTCTTGTGGAAATGTCCATTCCAGGAGGAGAACGCAAGACCGTGCACCCTGTACAATTGCCACAGATGTCACTGGCCATTTAGAAATGGGATGATCCACTTAACATAGCAGTACAAAGCTTCAATTCTTACAAATTCTGAAAAAAAAAAATTAAGTGTACGATAAATATTTTGAAGATTTTATTACATCGTCAATAAACAATTCAAGAACGTGTTCAATATATAATTTCGCCCTTTAAAATACCTCTTTTTTTTTTTGATTGGAGGTTTAACGACCACTGTGAGCAACTCGATGGGCTATAAGCAGTCGCCCGTCCCTAATTTAGGGTCACTGGTTCCAGGGAAGGGAGAGAGCCAGTGCCGTAAGACAAACACAACATCCATGCCTCACCGGGATTCGAACCCGGACCCCTTAGGGACGAATGATCAGAGGCCAGCGACTTAGACCACTGCGCCACCGGGGCGGCCAACCTACTTTTTACGAGGAGACTAGGAAAACTTACATCAGTCCGGACAACTATAACCAGGAGTAACTTTGTGATGCCTGCCAAGGCTACGCGGCACTTTATTTTTAATCCGTAAGCCATTCGATAGGCTAGCAGCAGACGCCCGCCCCTAATTATGGCCATTAGTTTCAAGAAAGGGAGAGAGTCAGTGCCATAAAACAAACACTCCATCCATGGCCTTCCCCGGAACACGAACGAACCTGAGCCCATTTTGGACGAATTCCCACATAAACCTGGACCCATTTTGGACGAATGGTCAGAAACTAGTGCTTAGACCACTGGGGCTGCTTCACTAAAAGAAAAATTTCAAAGCGTTCAGTTCACCAGAAGACAGGTCAGCCTGTCAACACGAGATGATCAAAAGAATAAAGTGAAAATATTTGGACATATAAATGAAGTAACATCAGATTTTCTTTGTTGGCACAAAACAACTGGACTAATAGCATTATACCTCAATAGGTATAAAATAAATTGGAAAAGGAGTGAGACAAGGTGACACCATATCTCCGAAGCTCTTTAATGCCACATTGGAAAATGTCTTTCAATCACTGAACTGGGAAAACAAAGGGATAAAGATTAATGGAGATCATCTAACCCACCTTCGTTTTGCTGATGACGTAGTCATTTTTGCAACTACCCCATCAGAGCTACAGAGTATGATCCAGGAACTTGCTGACAAGAGTAAAGAGGTGGGATTAAAAATGAACTTTCAGAAGACAAAAGTGATGTTCAATGCTTTTACAAGAAATGAAGATTTATCGATTGATGGAGAAAAGCTGGAGATAACAGACACATACGTTTATCTTGGACAGCAGATATCAAGTGAGGGTCACATTGATGAAGAAATTAATCGGCGTACAAAACTTGCCTGGAGAGCTTTTGGAAGAAACAGCATAATTTTCAAGAGCAATATGCCATTATGTCTTAAAAGAAAAGTGTTTGATCAATGCATCCTTCCAGTGCTTATGTATGGTGCAGAGACGTGGACCTTAACCAAAAGAGACATACAAAGGCTGCAGACAACTCAAAGTAGCATGGAGAGGTGCATGCTTGGCGTAACCAGGAGAGATAAGAAGAGAAACTCGTGGATCCGAAAAATGACAAGAGTGGAAGACATCATGATCAGAGTTAAATCCCTGAAATGGCAATGGGCTGGACATACTGCCAGAAGGACAGACACAGCCGAAATTTTAGATTGGATTCCAAGGGAGATGAAAAGACCCAGAAGAAGACCACATGGAAGATGGGTGGATAAAATTCAAAAGTATGCGGGAGTGACGTGGAGGAGACTGGCACAAGACAGACCGTTGTGGGGGAAACTTGGGGAGACCTTCGTCCAGCAGTGGATTGATAATGGTTGATGATGATGGTGATATAATTATAGCGAAAAGCAAATTTCAACAGTATTATATTATACTACTACAATTTAAATGAACGTTATTTTCATTCAATCAATCGTAAATTACACAAAATACAATAAACCAAACGACAAAAACATAGAGGAATTGAAATTTCTACATGAAATACAGAAATAGGGGCCTACAAATGAGTGCGCCTTCTCTTTGCTTGTCGCCTGTAATCCTGTTCTGGGGCATCTCTTGTCAATGTCCAACAGTAGTCTGCAAGCATGGAACAGTTCCACTGACCCTGGTAACTTCGTTCCATTGTTGAAATGTCTTGGTGGAACCGCTCACCATGCTCATCACTCACGGCACCGCAGTTTTCAGAGAAGAAATCTAGATGGCAGTGCAGAACATGCATTTTGAGAGACATGTTGCAGCCTAAGCGATGATACTTGTCTAGAAGGTTATGTACAAGCTCAAAATAATTTACAGCTCTTCGATTACCCAAGAAGCCATGCACAACACTTTTAAAGGCCTCCCAAGCTGGTTGCTCATTGTCCTGGAGGACTAGCTCGAAGTTTTCAAGTTCACGAATTTGAGGACCAATGAAGATTCCTTCCTTCACTTTAGCCTCACTCAGCCGTAGAAATTTGTCTCTCAGGAACTTGAAAAGCCTCACCATTCTTGTTTATCTCCTTTACGAAGTTCTTCATTAGGCAGAGTTTGATGTGTAAAGAGGGCGGAAGAATTTTGCTTCGATCAACCAGAGGACTGTGCAGGACATTCTTTTCCCTGGGTCGCAGAGTTTCCCTTGGAGACCAGCCTTTTCTGTTGTATTGTGAGGATCTAGCGCGACTGTCCTACTCCCACAGAAAACAGTAGTACTTGGTGTATCCCAACTGCATGCCCAGAAATATTGCAATCACCTTCAGGTCTCCACAGATCTGCCATTGATAGTCTGTGTACTTAATTGCTTCTAGAAGTAATTTCATATTGGCATATGTTTCCTTCATATGGACAGCATGGCTTACAGGAACTGAATGAAGAGAATTGTCATTGTGTAGCTACACAGCTTTTAAACTAAACTTTGACGAGTCTATGAATAGCCTCCAGTCCTGTGGCTTGTGCTCCACATTCATGGCTGTCATCAAACCATTCACATCACAGCAGGCAACTAGGTTATTATATTCTTTAAAATATGGAAGCAAATCTGTCTGCCGACTCCTGTACACTGGCACTTTAACATTACGTTCTAGAAGATTCCACTGTTTGAGCCTAGAACCTAGGCTTTGTCTTTTGGTAGATCCAGGTCTCGAATTAAATCACTTAGTTCACCTTGGGTAAGTCTGTGTGGCTCACCCAGTGACTCAGGTTTGAAATCAGGATCCTGTGATGTCGAAGACTCAGGGCATGGGTATGATGTCGCCTCCGTACTGTCTTGTTCTTCATCTGAGTCCAGATTGTATTCCTCTGGTGGGTTCGGTACAGGCAGATCGTCCCCATGCGGCACTGGTCGGATAGCTGACGGGATGTTGGGGTATTTCATGTTCAACTTCCTCTTTCTTGATATAACTTTCTTAATAGGAGGTACTCTGCAGAAATATCAGTTATTTACATAATTTGTTGGCTCTCTCCAAATCATAGGGATGCCAAAGGGCATTGAACGTCCGTTTTTACGGATCCATTCACGTAGATTCATAGAACAAGAATTACAGCAAACATGAGGTGCCCACGTTTGTCTTGATCCCCTACTTTAATATCAAAATAATGGTGGTAGGCTGTCTTCACGAGTGAAGTAATTGGGCGTTTCTGGGCTGCAAATGTCACATCACCACAAACATAACAAAAATTGTCAGATTTGTTTAAGCATTGACGTGGCATCCTATCTTTTCAAGTTAAGGTGGACGTAAAGTGATTTTGCTTCCTATACTTCCAATGGAAAAACTTATGTACACATTTTCTTCACAATTAATGCGTTCCCAAGGATGAAAATTTGAACATCGATTAAAATAAGCTTCATTTTATAACTTGGAATGCTTAATATTTTCTGAAACATAACCATAATTATGCAATCCAACATTTGTTTGTCTACTGACGTCATCAAAGTACAGGTCGCGCCATATTTTTCCTGGTTTCAACACCACCAAAGGAAAAGTTATTGATTTTTAATATAATTATGGTCATGTTTTAGAAAATATTAAGTATTAATCGATGTTCGAATTTTCATCTTTGGGAACGCATTAATTGTGAAGAAAATGTGTACAGAAATTTTTCCATTTGAAGTATAGGAAGCAAAATTATTTGACACGTCCACGTTAAGTATGACCACAAAATCAACCTGCACAAAGAAAGGAACGACACTATAACTTTCACTCCAGAAGCAAGTTGTAAATAGACAATGAACTAAAACAAGTTCTTAAATAACTTCATTCCCGCTCTCAGGTTTGCTAACCCCTATATTTTGCTTTAACCTACTACCTTAATTATCCGCTCGAAGCGCCACACGTTTCATTCATTTCATATACATACCTTAAAACATCATAAATGGGCTATATCTCGGAAATGAGAGTTAACTAAGCGTTTTAAATGTCATTTGTTTTTAACATACTGAAATCAATACGAAATATATATTTTCAAGTCAGACATTTTCATTGTTGACCAGTGTAATTTATGCTATGAGGCTTTCGCATGCAAGATCTTTGTGGGTGAGAAGTACACTGAAGAGCAATTGAATTAGAGACAGCTGGCGTTATGCAAATATGGCGCTGTGGGCGGCCCTGTAAACGGAAACGACATGACGTATGCAGTGATCCGACAATATAAGGAGTGATGCGACGGGAATCAGTAAGAGTCGGACGCAGTATGGGTAACACGAAATATCTAAGCGCATTTGATCGTGGGCAAATTGTCAGGGCCCGACGAATGGGTCACTCCATCTCGGAAGTCGTGCAGGCACTGGGATTTTCACGAGCCACTGTCACGGGTGCACTGTGAGTACATCGAATCCGGTAAAACCATCCCTCCAAGCGCCAACTGTCGTGGACAACAGCGTGTGGATGAGCGGGGTCATCGTCGGCTAGCTCTCGCATTGTAACAGCGGATAGACTGGCCACAGTCCAAGAAATTACTCGCAATTTAACGCTGGTGCACAAAAACGTGTAAGCAGCCACACCATCTCCTTGCTGTGGGGTACAGAAGCCATCGTCCCACGAGGGTACCTCTGCTGACCGCACATCACAGGGTGCAAAGATTAGCATGGGCGCGGGAACATCGCCACTGGATCCTAGACATGTGGGAAAATGTATCTCGACTCATCTGTCCAGGCAACACGTTGGTACATGCGAATGGCAGAATAAGAGTCCGGCGCAAACCACATGAAGCGATGGATCCTTCTTGCCAGCAGGGTCCTCTTCAAGCTGGTGGGGGTGACATTCTCGTCTGGGGACTGTTTATGTGGGCTGAAATGTGACTCCTGGTACGTGTGACATCGTCCCTCACAGGTCAACGTTACCGGGATATCCTGGAAGACCATTTGCTCCTGTTTGTGCGTCTTCAACATCCCACTGGGAACCTCATCCTGCTACAAGACAATGCAGCTGCCGAATTGTATCCGAATGGTTGATGAACACTCCACCGACGTGACCTCGCTTCCTTGGCCAGCTAGGTCACCTGATATCAATCCCATCTGGGATGCCATCGAGAGAGATGTTCGAGGCTCTGACCCCTGCATCAAATCTTCGTGAACTGTAGGAGCTTGTTCTGGGGTCGTGGATCCGTATGGCTTCCCAACGCTTCCAGTGTCTTGTCGAGTCCATGCCGAGACGAATCGACACAGTCATCCGGGCGAAAGGTGGTGCTACACGTTACTAGACAGGTATCTCTAATTCAATTGCTCTTCAGTGTAAAACAAGTGCTTTGTGAGTATATATTTATTTAAAACAACACACTGCATTTACTCTTGTCATTCACGACCACAGTGAGCCGCAGCCCAGTGGAATTAAAGCATAACAATCATCATGATCATCATTGTCAACCATTATCAATCCACTGCTGGACGAAGGTCTCCCCAAGTTTCCTCCACAACGGTCTGTCTTGTGCCAGTCTCCTCCATGTCACTCCCGCATATTTACGAATTTCGTCCACCCATCTCCCATGTGGTCTTTTTCTGGGTCTTTTCCTGTCCCTTGGAATCCAATCTAAAATTTCGGCTGTCCATCTATGGTCTGTCCTTCTGGCAGTATGTCCAGCCCATTGCCATTTCAGGGATTTAACTCTGATCATGATGTCTTCCACTCTCGTCATTTTTCGGATCCACGAGTTCCTCTTCTTATCTCTCCTGGTTATACCAAGCATGCACCTCTCCATGCTGTTTGAGTTGTCTGCAGCCTTTGTATGTTTCTTTTAGTTAAGGTCCACGTCTCTGCACCATACGTAAGCACTGGAAGGATGCATTGATCAAACACTTTTCTTTTAAGACATAATGGCATATTGCTCTTGAAAATTATGCTGTTTCTTCCAAAAGCTCTCCAGGCAAGTTTTGTACGCCGATTAATTTCTTCATCAATGTGACCCTCACTTGATATCTGCTGTCCAAGATAAACATACGTATCTGTTATCTCCAGTTTTTCTCCATCAATCGATAAATCTTCATTTCTTGTAAAAGCATTGAACATCACTTTTGTCTTCTGAAAGTTCATTTTTAATCCCACTTCTTTACTCTTGTCAGCAAGTTCCTGGATCATACTCTGCAGCTCTGATGGGGTAGTTGCAAAAATGACTATGTCATCAGCAAAACGAAGGTGGGTTAGATAATCTCCATTAATCTTTATCCCTTTGTTTTCCCAGTTCAGTGATTGAAAGACATTTTCCAATGTGGCATTAAAGAGCTTCGGAGATATGGTGTCACCTTGTCTCACTCCCTTTCCAATTTTTATGTGTGTTGTATTTTCAAACAGCCGAATCTTTGCACTTGCATTTTCATAGATGTTATTAATAATATTAATGTATGCATCTTCAATACCGCAGGATTTCAGAGCCGTGGTAACTGCTGATGGTTTCACCGAATCAAAGGCTCAATAAGGTTTACTAATTCCCGACATTGAGCGGTACTTAGGTAGGTAAATTAATGAATGTTATTGTAAAACCAATGAAAGAAGATGCGAGTCATAAAAGTAAATATTTACTTAAATATGTCGGCAGCAATAGTGTTTCGGCTGTAAGCTGAATCGCAAGTGTGTTAGTGAGAGGGATGGGTAACTTTTGGTCTAGGACAGAGGTTCTCAACCTGTGCGTCGCCGGTCTTGGTCTGGGGCGTAGCAGGAGAAAACTAAAAGTTATAATTTATCGTGAAACGCAGCATGCAAATTTTCAAGACGTGTACATATTTTAAAGAATTTATTGTAAGAAAGAATGTTAAAGAAAACCTTTTTCTTGAGAAAGCGCTCCTTTCGCCTGAGTTCAATACGAAATCAGGTGATTTTGAATGTTTTCCCTACTTTACACCAGTGCACATGGCACTGGTGTAAAGTAGGGAAAACATTCAAAAATCACCTGATTTCGCTGAGAGAACTAATTGAAAGAGCGAGGGAATATGAACTTCCATTGTGCATGGCTTTTATCGATTATGAAAAAGCCTTTGATTCGGTGAAACCATCAGCAGTTGCAATGGCTCTGAAATCCTGCGGTATTGAAGATGCATACATTAATATTATTAATAACATCTATGAAAATGCAAGTGCAAAGATTAGGCTGTTTGAAAATACAACACACGTAAAAATTGGAAAGGGAGTGAGACAAGGTGACACCATATCTCCGAAGCTCTTTAATGCCACATTGGAGAGTGTTTTTCAGTCGCTGAGCTGGGAAAACAAGGGGATAAAGATTAATGGAGATTGTCTAACTCACCTTAGTTTTGCTGATGACGTAGTCATTTTTGCAACTACCCCATCAGAGCTAAAGAGTATGATCCAGGAACTTGCTGACAAGAGTAAAGAAGTGGGATTAAAAATGAACTTTCAGAAGACAAAAGTGATGTTCAATGCTTTTACAAGAAATGAAGATTTATCGATTGATGGAGAAAAGCTGGAGATAACAGACACGTACGTTTATCTTGGACAGCAGATATCAAGTGAGGGTCACATTGATGAAGAAATTAATCGGCGTATAAAACTTGCCTGGAGAGCCTTTGGAAGAAACAGCGTCATTTTCAAGAGCAATATGCCATTATGTCTTAAAAGAAAAGTGTTTGATCAATGCATCCTTCCAGTGCTTACGTATGGTGCAGAGACGTGGACCTTAACTAAAAGAGACATACAAAGGCTGCAGATAACTCAAAGCAGCATGGAGAGGTGCATGCTTGGTGTAACCAGGAGAGATAAGAAGAGGAACTTGTGGATCCGAAAAATGACAAGAGTGGAAGACATCATGACCAGAGTTAAATCCCTGAAATGGCAATGGGCTGGACATACTGCCAGAAGGACAGACCATCGATGGACAGCCGAAATTTTAGATTGGATTCCAAGGGACAGGAAAAGACCCAGAAGAAGACCACATGGGAGATGGGTGGATGAAATTCGAAAGTATGCAGGGGTGACATGGAGGAGACTGGCACAAGACAGACCGTTGTGGAGGAAACTTGGGGAGACCTTCGTCCAGCAGTGGATTGATAATGGTTGACAATGATGATGATGACACCAGTGCATACAAGCAAACGAGATGCTATTAAGTGCGAAATTGAAATCTGTGATTTTGGAGCATCTATCTCAACTCAACGTATAATTTGACAAATATTTTCCTCCACAAACAAATGAACACAAGTGGGTTACAGACCCGTTTACAGCAGATCCGCCATCAACCTTCACTAACTGCTGAACAGGAACAATTAATAGACACTTCTTCAGATCCACACCGAAAATGATAGTCTCTTCCAGAACTGCCACAGTTTTGGAACAGTGTAGCAAAGGAGTAGGGCGCCTACCCAGAATTAAGTAAGAAAACCGTGAGAGTAATTCCCCCCTTTGCCACATCCTACCTTTGCGAGGCAGAATTTTCAGCTCTGGCGATAATAAAATCCAGAAATATAGAAGAGAAGTCAACGTTAAGAGATCAGCTTTGCTGTGTCGAACATTGTCCCCAGTTTCGATGTTTCGTGTGACGAGAAACAAGCTCCCTTATCCCATTGAGACGCAAATACCTCTGTTAGGTAGTTTCTAAAATTACTGTAAAAATGTGAAAGCCAAAAGGAAGAGCGTTACCATTGTGAAAATATGCTAATCTCATCAATTTCTTCTTATTCAGTCCGGTAATTTTATTCTAATTTTGTATTAAAAAGAATACAAGCTAGTAATGCAAATTACTATTTTCTTTTGAAAAAATACCACAAACTCGAATTTGGGCAATTTGTTTTCAATTTTGGATACACGGGCGTCGCATGGAAAATGTGACGGGCAGCGCAGTCTCAAAACGTTCGGGAACCTCTGGTCTAGGATACACCCTATCGTGTCATACGTCATTTTATAGCACTCTTCAATAGTAGGTAACTCCTTGGGTGAGGAGAATCGGGGTAAACAATTAAATTTCGCTACGACGCGCCAATTTCATAGCATCAAAAATGCATTTTTTTAATGGTTCATCACATTTAGCATCAGGTTCTTGTAATTCACACAGATCGCAATGAGATTGTTACATTTGTGTATCAGCAAAACCCAAGGTAGTCCTTGATGTATGATATCAAATAACAGCTGAACATACTTGTAGTCTAGATCAACTCGTGAACCATGAAGCACAGTAGGTTTATTAATGTACTACACAAGTTAAAACTAGATATATTAAAAACATAAAAAACATTAGATCTTTCTGGTCCACCTTAGACCAATGTATATCGTCTATATACAGTATATATCATCATCATCATTGTCAACCATTATCAATCCACTGCTGGACGAAGGTCTCCCCAAGTTTCCTCCATGTCACTCCCGCATACTTTCGAATTTCATCCACCCATCTTCCATGTGGTCTTCTGGGTCTTTTCCTGTCTCTTGGAATCCAATCTAAAATTTCGGCTGTCCATCGATGGTCTGTTCTTCTGGCAGTATGTCCAGCCCATTGCCATTTCAGGGATTTAACTCTGATCATGATGTCTTCCACTCTCGTCATTTTTCGGATCCACGTGTTCCTCTTCTTATCTCTCCTGGTTACACCACGCATGCACGTCTCCATGCTCCTTTGAGTTGTCTGCAGCCTTTGTATGTCTCTTTTAGTTAAGGTCCACGTTTCTGCACCATACGTAAGCACTGGAAGGATGCATTGATCAAACACTTTTCTTTTAAGACATAATGGCATATTGCTCTTGAAAATTATGCTGTTTCTTCCAAAAGCTCTCCAGGCAAGTTTTGTACGCCGATTAATTTCTTCATCAATGTGACCCTCACTTGATATCTGCTGTCCAAGATAAACATACGTATCTGTTATCTCCAGCTTTTCTCCATCAATCGATAAATCTTCATTTCTTGTAAAAGCATTGTACATCACTTTTGTCTTCTGAAAGTTCATTTTTAATCCCACTTCTTTACTCTTGTCAACAAGTTCCTGGATCATACTCTGTAGCTCTGATGGGGTAGTTGCAAAAATGACTATGTCATCAGCAAAACGAAGGTGGGTTAGATAATTTCCATTAATCTTTATCCCTTTGTTTTCCCAGTTCAGTGATTGAAAGACATTTTCCAAAGTGGCATTAAAGAGCTTCGGAGATATGGTGTCACCTTGTCTCACACCTTTTCCAATTTATATGTGTGTTGTATTTTCAAACAGCCGAATCTTTGCACTTGCATTTTCATAGATGTTATTAATAATATTAATACAGTATATATACACTGACGGAAAAAAATCCCAACACCAAGAATGGGTTGTGTTAGATAAACGACAGTTGGTAGGCGGTGAGAGTACATCTGTAAGATGACGTCTATGCAAATTTCGCGCTCGGCGCATACGTGTGGCGCTAGTAGCGCCCCTCGGAACATGCAAAGCAGGTTTGCTGTAAATACGCGCTGTAATGTTCGTAAGCGTTAGTTATCGTTGAGATTCGACGTTGGGTGTTGATGTTAATCAAGAATGCCTTTAAGAAGACGAAGAAGCCATTATCAACAGCTCACGGAGTTTGAACGAGGTCGTGTAATAGGGCTACGAGAAGGTGGATTTTCTTTCCGCGATGTTGCAGAACGACTTGGCAGGAATGTAGCCACTGTGCATGATTGTTGGCAGCGGTGGTCAAGGGAAGGTACTGCCTCAAGAAGACCGGGTTCCGGCCGGCCACGTGGCACTACTGAGAGGGAAGACCGCCGTGTACGGCGTATGGCCGTGGCGCATCGTACTGCGTCTGCGGCAGCAATTCGAGCTGCAGTTGCCACCACAGTGACACAACGAACTGTTACAAATCGGTTACTTGAAGGACAGCTCCGAGCAGGACGCCCTGTAGCGTGCATTCCACTTACTCCAAACCACTGCCGTTTGCGACGTCAGTGGTGTCAAGCTAGAGCTCATTGGAGGACGTAGTGGAGATCTGTTGTGTTTTCTGATGAAAGCCGGTTCTGCCTGGGTGCCAGTGATGGCCGTGTGTTGGTTAGAAGGAGGCCAGGTGAGCGCCTGCAACCAACCTGTCTGCGGCCGAGACACACTGGACCTACACCTGGAGTTATGGTCTGGTGGGCAATTTCCTATGACAGCAGGAGCACTCTCGTGGTTATCCCACGCTCCCTGACGGCACAGTTGTACGTCGGTCTGGTGATTCAACCTGTTGTGCTGCCATTCATGAACAGCATTCTAGATTCCAGGGGGTGTTTTACAACAGGATAACACTCGCCCGCATACCGCTGTTGTAACCCAACATGCTCTACAGAGTGTCGACATGTTGCCGTGGCTTGCTAGATCACCAGATCTTTCACCAATCGAGGACGTATGGGACATCATTGGACGACAACACCAGCGTCCCCCCAACCAACATTAACCGTCCCTGTATTGACCGACCAAGTGCAACAGGCATGGAACTCCACCCCACAAACTGACATCCAGCACCTGTACGACACAATGCATGGACGTTTGCGTGCTTGCATTCAACATTCTGGCGGTTACACCGGTTATTAGTGTACCAGCATTTCACATTTAAAATTGCTCTTCTCGCGCTTACAATAAGCTGTGATCTTGAAATCTAAATCGATTAAATATGTTACCTATACAAATGAATTGCCGCCATTTCATTCCTCTACAACTATTTTTTCGTGGTGTTGGGATTTTTTTCCGTCAGTGTATATATACGGCTCCATCTTTACATGAATGTATGAACATTCATGTAAAAGATGGAGCCGTATATACAGGGTGTCCGAGAATTATTGGACACATTTCAGAATTATGTACAAAAAAAAAACAACTGAGCATTGTCTGTTTTTCTATGTCACGTATTACTAACACGGTTTCTACATTTTTGTTTTGCAGAATTGTTATTCCCAGAATCCGATAGATGGCGCTAGGTGTGGCCTGATGAGGAATGTATGAGAAATGCGCAAACAGTAGTCATGCCATCCGTACAGCAGAAGGCGATGTCTGTGTTATGGCTTGCGGAATTAAAGTCTGCCATTAAAGTTAAAAGACGGTACCGTTTATAGATGGTTGTAATTCTCCTTCAACGAATTCAATTAAGCGGTAGATGAAACAGTTAAAAGAAACTGGCAATGTGGAACATCGTGGAGGAGCCGGCAGGCCTAGCGTCAGCGGTGAGACGGTTGACCAAGTTAATGAAAGTTACCGACGAAGCCCCAGGAAATCCGTTCGTAAACCAAGCAGAGAACTGTACATTCCGAAATCGACAGTTCACGATATCTTGCGCAAGAAATTAAAGTTTCATGCTTGTAAAATTCAAATAGTGCAAAAGATGCATGTAATTGATCACAATCTGCAATATGATTTCGCTGTGGATATGCTGAATGGAGTGGAAAACGACGAAAACTTTCTCAGTACTGTAATTTTTAGTGATGAATCCACATTTCATGTATCAGGTATTGTGAATCGTCACAACTGTAGGATATGGGGCACTGAACCGCCTCATGCTGCTATTGAACTGGAACGTGATTCTCCAAAAGTTACTGTGTGGTGCGCCCTATCAAAAGGAGAAGTGATTGGCCCTTCCTTCTTCTGCGAAAATAACCATAAATGGTGTATTTACTTGGATATACTAGAAAATTTCGCTATACACCAGGCTAAAAGATATGACAACGTCGTTCTCCAACAAGACGGCGCGCCTCCGCATTGGTCAACGTGTGTACGTAAGTGCCTAAATGAGCATTTCCCCAACAGATGTCTTGGGCGTGGTGGTCCCATTCCATGGCCTCCTCGCTCTCCAGATCTAACTCCATTGGATTATTTCATGTGGGGTTACGTAAAGGATCGTGTCTATCAGACGCTTTGTACTGATTTGCAGGAACTGAAGCAGCGTATCACAGCTGCTATTAATTCCATAACTCCTCAGATGCTTGCCAATACATGGCATGAAATCGAGTATCGCTTGGACGTACTACGAGCAACTAAGAGATCTCACATCGAAATGTATTAACTTGTGTAGTTGCATTGTAAGTTAGTAGTCAGTTTTTTTTCTGTCTGTTTAATGTTTTGTTTTATATAATTTTGTAATGTGTCCAATAATTCTCCGACACCCTGTATAGAGAAGATATACATTGACAGAGACTCTGTGGGTACGCAAAAAGATTAGCAACCATGAAAGTAGGGTAGAGTAAGAAGGAAGGGGTGCCATACAAGACTAGTACACGCAAAAGTAGATGAAAGATAAGAAAATGAAATATCAAAGTAGTGAAATCATATTAATATCAGAAGGGAATGCAAATAATGAAGTGAAGGTATGACACCCTCTCCCCTCTTTTTTTTTTTTTTTTTTTTTGATTGGAGGTTTAACGACCACCGTGAGCAACTCAATGGGCTATAAGCAGTCGCCCGTCCCTAATTTAGGGTCACTGGTTCCAGGGAAGGGAGAGAGCCAGTGCCGTAAGACAAACACAACATCCATGCCTCACCGGGATTCGAACCCGGACCCCTTTCGGACGAATGATCAGAGGCCATCGCTTAGACCACTGCGCCACAGGGGCGGCTTGAACATTTTCATCGTCCTGGAGCGGAACTCGAATCCGCGTCTCTCAGGTAGCTCCCGGGTATGCTATAACTTATATTCAAATTGATCGGAAACTTGAAACTTAGTTGTTCTGGGTGGTGTAGTGGTTAGCATACCCGGGTGCTATCTGTGAGACGCGGGTTCGAGTCCCGCTCCAGGACGATGAAAATTTTCAAGTTTTCGGATATTATCTGGCTTACCATCCTTGTCACATTTACGCCAAAATTCGGATTGTCATCTTCAAAATTTGTATTATATGGCGTAATCCCGTATTTCTTTCATGATTTATCTGCTTCTACGGGCAATCACGGGATAGGATTCTTAACCTCCAGATTCGCTAAACATGAATGCCGGTTGCTTCGACTAGCGAATCCCGTGATGGTTATATTCAAATTGATCGGAAACTTGAAACTTGGTCGTTCTGGGCGGTGTAGTGGTTAGCATACACGGGCGCTATCTGGGAGACGCTGGTTCGAGTCCCGCTCCAGGACTATGAAAATTTTCAAGTTTTCGGATACTATTTGACTTACCATCCTTGTCACATTTACGCCAAAAATCGGATTGTCATCTTCAAAATTAGTAAACTCAAACATATCTGTCGTTTGTGCCAGTGATGTAGTTCTAAATAAAGTGCCTTAGCGCTAACCCGATTAGAGTAACACCCTTAAAATTTTCAGAAGCCCTAGGAAATTTGCTTTTACTATTTTTTATTAAATTTTCATTACTACTTACTTTTATCAATTTGCATTAACACTGCATAATTTGAGCAATTTTAAATAAAAGAATTACGTGGGAGTCATATGCTAATACTGAAGTTTTATTTAAATACAAAAAGCTGTATTTATTATTACTGGGGGTTTTAACGATAGCCATGAGCAACTCAATGGGCTTAGGAGAATTTGAATTCGTGCAGAAATAGTCAAAAGTAATAGAGGTAGTTTCCTTCAACGCACGATCTTCATAAGTAGAGTCACTCACAATACAAATTTAAATTCGTTGGCTGAATTTAAAAAGTTTTTATTGTATAGACAAGTATTAGAACATTCAGGTTTCCCTAGAACTCAGATACAGAAGAAGGAATAAGTTTAAACAGTGTTACAGACATCAGATATTAATATGACATGTCACGTGGCATCAAATTGTCAAACAACGTGGTATGTATCATGAAATAAAGAAAATGGAATGCAGGTATACATAAAATACTGCATTGTAAAAATAAAGGAAAGTTAGTAGGTAACTAAATTGTGTTCTCATCTGGAGCTACATCAAGGAGCACTATAGCAGAAATCGAGATAAAGTGATTTCGTCCTCAGTTTGTCTCGCATTCGTACTGTGAATAGTTTCCAGATTGTCTGTATAGATACTGGAGCATTGTCATTACAGCATAATTGTCTGAGTTGAAATTACAAGGCTCTCCGTGAACAGCAATGAAGAGACAGCACTAAGTGTTGCACTAGGTGTTAAATGATGCTTCAATCATCGTCACACCTAGTGCTGTCTCTTAATTGCTGTTCACGGAGAGCCTTGTAATTTCAACTCAGACAATTATGCTGTAATGACAATGCTCCAGTATCTATGCAGACAATCTGAAACTATTCACAGGTACGAATGCGAGACAAACTGAGGACGAAATCACTTTATCTCGATTTCTGCTATAGTGCTCCTTGATGTAGCTCCAGATGAGAACACAATTTAGTTACCTAACTTTCCTTTATTTTTACAAT
The DNA here is from genome assembly GCA_039090855.1 of Macrothele yani. Taxonomy (NCBI): domain Eukaryota; kingdom Metazoa; phylum Arthropoda; class Arachnida; order Araneae; family Macrothelidae; genus Macrothele; species Macrothele yani. The sequence goes on along the minus strand of CM077020.1, from coordinate 2,563,399 downwards.
GCAGTATTTTATGTATACCTGCATTCCATTTTCTTTATTTCATGATACATACCACATTGTTTGACAATTTGATGCCACGTGACATTATGTCATATTAATATCTGATGTCTATATCATGTCCCGTAACACTATTTAAACTTATTCCTTCTTCTGTATAGGGTTCAATTCCCCGGCTGCGGCTGAAAACAGTTTTTCGGTTGCTATGCGTTTCTGGAACGTGGAAAGTGATTTATTTATTAATTTTTTTATCTGATGATGGCTTCTAGGGAAACCTGAAAGTTCTAGCACTTGTATACACAATGAAATTTTTAAATTCAGCCAACGAATTTAAATTCGTATTGTGAGTGACTACTTATCAAGATCGTGTATTGAAGACAACTACCTCTGTTACTTTTAACTCAATGGGCTATAAGCAGTCACCCGTCCCTAATTTAGAGCCACTGGTTCCAGGGAAGGGACAGAGCCAGCACTGTAAGGTAAGACAAACTCAACATCCATGCCTTACCGGGATTCGAACCCGCACCCAACTCGGACGAATGATCAGATGCCAGCGCTTAGAGCACTATGCCACCGGCGCAGCGCTCAGTCGTTTTCACAGGTCTAAGTGCTCATTGTAAATAATACGTAAGTTACATTCAACAGATGCAAGTAACGAAGTCACATCAATTCAGCAAGATGTGCAGTTATTCCTAAAATTATGAGGTGAAAGCAGGAGATTTCTGTTGCCCATAGGTAATCAGAGCACAGCGGATAAATTATTAGAGAGCCGATAATGAGCAGTTTAGTTGAAATGTCCTTCGCTAACGTTATTTTCTCTCAGGGGAGAGCAATCTTAGCTTCACGGAGTATGTTCACTTCCCATATCTTTATTTTAACTGTCTTCTTGAAAAATGCGTTCACATTTCCTTTGTACTGTAACAATTATGATCTGCGAGACCCCATACTGCATTATCACACTGTACAGTCATCCACACTGTGGCGCAGTGGTCTAAGTGTTGGCTCTGGGTTCGAATCCAGTGACTCATGGAAGTGTGTCTTATGGCACTGGCTCTCTCCTTTCCCTGGAACCACTAGCTCTAGATTAGGGACGAGCGACTGCTGATCGCACATCGAGTTGCTCACAGTGGTCGTTAAACCCCAACCAAGAAGAAAAAAAAAAAAGAATGGATTTTTCTGTTTGCTTGTTTCTGGTTTTTTTTTTTTTTTTTTTTTATTGGAGGTTTAACGACCACCGTGAGCAACTCAATGGGCTATAAGCAGTCGCCCGTCCCTAATTTAGGGCCACTGGTTCCAGGGAAGGGAGAGAGCCAGTGCCGAAAGACAAACACAACATCCATGCCTGACCGGGATTCGAACCCGGACCCCTTTGGGACGAATGATCAGAAGCCATCGCTTAGACCACTGCGCCACCGGGGCGGCATTTCTGGGTTCAAGAACCATCATGAGCAACTCTTGAGGCTACAAGCAATAGCCGGTTCTTAATTTTGCGCCACTTGTTTCGGGTAAGGGGCCAGAACCAGCTACTTTAGCCACGCGGAGAGTCCGTACCTCTTCCAGTATTCAAACCTGGGACCGGCTAGAGCGAGTAGTCAGAGGCCAGTGCTTCATACCACTGGTGCGGGCATCTGTATAGTAGGAACATTCGGTTAAGATAGAAGTTTGTTTGCACACAGAACACAGATTTCCCTATTTTTGCATACATAATCATCTAAATTGATTTTTTTTATTGGAGGTTTAACGACCACCGTGAGCAACTCAATGGGGGTGACGGATCACTTTGTCCGTGTTCATTTCGTCCACGCTCACTTCGTCCAGTTCATTTCGTCCAACGTTCTCTTTGTCCAGTGTTCACTTCGTCCGCTGGTCACTTAGTCCAATGTCCACTTCGTCCTCTGTTCATTTCGTCCACGTTCATTTCGTCTTCAGAATGAAAGAAACACCATGGAATGTTTTTGTTTTCATTGGGTTTTTGTTATAGGCAGAAGAAAATGTCAACGGATATTGCTTGCAAGCGATTTTTTTTTTCCTGTCTGAGTTTCTCAAATTAAAATATAACGATTTTAAATGTTATTTAAAGTAAAACAAGGAACTTAACTTTGAAGAGCTTTTTAACTCTTTTGTGAGGTGCGATGTCAATCACTACAGCATGACACCCGCTATATTCGAAAAAGGACTGTAAGGTGGGATTTTTTAACAACGCTGCATTTTTACTTAGGCACTAAGTATTATTTCATATACCCTAGGCCGTGGCCTTTTTCAAATTTTTTATTCTAATCATGCCATATTCAAAACATTTACATATCAATTCAAGGTAATAATACAGCGCATTTACTCAGGCACTAAAAATTATTTCATGGGTCCTGGGCCTAGGCCTTTTTTACAATATTTATTCTTCGGATGTCGTATTCATAATGTTTACGTATCAAGTCAAGGTAATAATATTACGCTTTTGCTCAAGCACTAAATATTATTTTGCCTAGGCCTTTTTCACTGTTTTTATTCTAAGTACGTCATATTCGTAACATTTTCATATCAAATTAAGGTAATAATATTGCGTTTTTGTTCATGCACTAAATATTATTTTATAGGCTCTAGGCTAGGCCTTTTTTCACAGTTTTTATTCTAACCATGTTTTATTCATAACGCTTACATATCAAGTCAAGTTATTAATGTTGCACCTTACTTTGGCTCCAAATATTAATTAGTAAATTCTAGGCCTTTTTAACAGTTTTTAATCCATTACCCTAAATATTCATAGCATTTGCATAACATGTCAAGTTATTAATATTGATCTTTTACTTAGGCATAAAATATTAATTACTAGGTCTAAGACATCGGTATAATAAAAATAGTTAAAAGGTCCTAAGCCTAAAGCCCATGAAATAATGTTTAGTGCCTGAGCAAAAGCGCAATATTATTACCTTAATTTGACGTGAAAATGTTAGGAATATGACGTACTTAGAATAAAAACAGTGAAAAGAGCCTAGGCCTAAGCCAAATAATATTTAGTGCTTGAGCAAAAGCGTAATATTATTATCATGACTTGATACGTAAACATTATGAATACGACATCCGTAGAATAAATATTGTAAAAAAGGCCGAGGCCTAGGGCCCATGAAATAACATTTAGTGTTTGAGCAAATGCGCAGTATTATTACCTTGATTTGATATGTAACTATTATGACGTGATAAGAATAAAAACTATGAAAAAAGCCACGGACTATGAAATAATATTTAGTGCCTAAGTAAAAGCGCAATATTATTACCTTGATTTGATAGGTAAACATTATGGATATGAGATCCGTAGAATAAAAACTGTTGAAACGGGCTAAGCCTATAGGGATTATGGATTAATGTTTCGTGCCTCAGTAAATGCACAATATTATTACCTTGAGTGGATACATAAACGTTTTGAATATGACATCGGCAGAATAAAAACTGTCAAAAGGCCTACACATGAGGCATGGTAAAAGAGAAATATTAATAACTTGGCATCTTATGTAAATATTTAGTGCCTAAGTAAAAGTCCAGCGTTATTAAAAAATCTCACCTTATAGTCCTTTTCCGAACATAGCGTGAGTCATGCTGTAGTGATTGATATCATACCACACAAAAGAGTTAAAAAGCTCTTCAAAGTTAAGTTCCTTGTTTTACTTTATATAACATTTAAAATCGTTATATTTTAATCGAGAAACTCAGCCATGAAAAAAAAATCGCTTGCAAGCAATGTCCACTGACATTTTCTTCTGCCTATGAGAAAAACTCTATGAAAACAAAAACTTCCACGGTATTCCATTTATTCTGAGGACGAAATGAACGTGGACAAAGTGAACAGTGGACGAAGTGAACAGCGGACAAAGTGAACGTTGGACGAAATGAACTGGACGAAGTGAGCGTGGACGAAATGAACACGGACGAAGTGATAGGGAACCCTCAATGGGCTATAAGCAGTCGCCCGTCCCTAATTTAGGGTCACTGGTTCCAGGGAAGAGAGAGCCAGTGCCGTAAGACAAACACAACATCCATGCCTGACCGGGATTCGAACCCGGACCCCTTTCGGACGAATGATCAGAGGCCAACGCCTTAGACCACTGCTCCACCGGGGCGGCCTAAATTGATTCTCCTTGACACAATTTCTCTAACCAGGAAAGGGGCCTTGGCCAGCTCGCACCGCCATGTTTTCATACAGCCCGCTCACACCCAACACGAAAGGGCAAAAGGAACTAACTTTGCTGCTAAACTTTCACACAAGTAGTGCTGGATAGATCAATCCTAAGTATCTGGCATTTGACTTTTTTTTTTTTTTTTTTGTAGCTCTGGTTCGTTCCTTTCTCTGGAAGCAGTAATCCTAACTTTGGAATAGGGACTCAATATTTATGCGCACGGGAGCCTGGAAACATGTAAACACTTTGATGAGGTGACCACTGGGAATGGGTGATAAGCCCTCCTCCTTCAAAGTGGGGGGCACAGTTGAGGGTAACTGGTATGCATGATTACTACTCGAAATAAATTTACGGAATTACGGGTACACTGCATAGCTTAATTATAATCTTATTTTTTTTTCTTTTTTGGAGGTTTAACGACCACCGTGAGCAACTCAATGGGCTATAAGCAGTCGCCCGTCCCTAATTTAGGGTCACTGGTTCCAGGGAAGGGAGAGAGCCAGTGCCGTAAGACAAACACAACATCCATGCCTCACCGGGATTCGAACCCGGACCCCTTACGGACGAATGATCAGAGGCCAACGCCTTAGACCACTGCGCCACCGGGGCGGCAATTATAATCTTAAAATGTGCTCGTTTTGTTACAACAGAAGCTCTGTCCTTTGCGAAAGAGTTCGTCGCCACTGAGAGCTGAAGATAAATGCCTAAAGTGCAAACTCGCAAACAATCGGAGGGGGCAGCCCGACTGTAAAAGAAAAAAACTTCAGTATATTCATATGAACGAAAAATTCGTATTTAGCCTATAAACTAAATTAGTGTTATTAAGGCTTTGAAATTAATTTTCTATAAAAACACTCGGCATGAAATTCATGCAGAGCTAGTTCCTTTGCCTCTTCATGGTGAATGTGAAAGGGCTGTATCTAAACATGGCGGAACGATACACGCGATCTACAAAAATGCGACCATATGCTCCGAATATGCTTCTCTCTTCTTAAAAGCACCTCTCGATGTACGAATTAGTTCATTCCTAGACTAGGGTATAGCTGGCAGAAGCACAACAAATATCAAAGTTAGTCAGTGGGTTAGCAGCTAAACTTTCATAAAAATAGTGCTGAGAAAGATCTACCATAGGTACGAGGTAGTTGTGCCCTTTTTGTAGTTCTGGTTAGCTCCTTTCTCTGGAACCAGTAATCCTAACTTAGAAATAGTGACTAGATCCTTAAGTTTATGGGAGCCTGGAAACACGCACATATTTTGACGAGGCGGTTACTTTAATTGCGTGATAAAAGAGCAGCACACAGATTAAGTCGTAAAAAAAAACTACCGATCGTAGAGGCAACGCAGGTACTACTCTGTAGACAAGCTGCCAGAGACGGAAAATCAGAAAAAGGTCAAACTTTTTCCGCAGTTTTTTCGAGGTTTAACCACCATTATGAGCAAGCAACTCCTAGCGCTATAAATCAGTAGTCAGTTCCTAATTTGGGATCACTGGTTCTACGGAAGGGACAGCGCTACCAGACAAGCACAACATCCATGCCCCATCCAGGTCTCGAACCCGGACACATCTCAGATGACTGGTTAGAAAATAGCTTCAGACCACTGGTGCTGCTTCCCTAATTCGATGGCCTATAGGAGCCTTAAGCCCATCTTTAATTTAAAGGTTTTTGGTTCTTGAGAGGGAAAGAACCAGAACTGTGGAACATACAGAAGCCACATCTTATTCAGAACTGGATTGCGGGCCCTCTGAGTGAGAAGCAAGTATTATTTATAGAAATTTAATGGCGTAAAGGCCATACTTGTTAAAGAGCGCGGAAAAACGATGTACAAAACATTGGCTCGGGCCGTGGTGAAAGCTAGGGTTTTTAGCTTTTTTTTTTTTTGGTTGTTTGGGGGTGGTTTAAGGACCACCGTGAGCAACTCAATGGGCTATAAGTAATCGCCCGTCCCTAATTTAGGGCTACTGGGCTCCAGGGAAGGAGAGAACCAGTTTTTTTTTTGTGTGATTGGAAGTTTAACGACAACCGTGAGCAACTCAATGGGCTATAAGCAGTCGCCCGTCCCCAATTTAGGGTCACTGGTTCCAGGGAAGGGAAAGAGCCAGTGCCGTAAGACAAGCACAACATCCATGCCTCACGGGATTCGAACCCGGACCCCTTCCGGACGAATGATCAGAAGCCATCGCTTAGACCACTGCTTTTGTCTTTTTTGTTTTGTTTGGAGGTTTAACGACCACCGTGAGCAACTCAATGGGCTATAAGTAGTCGCCCGTCCCCAATTTAGGGTCACTGGTTCCAGGGAAGGGAGAGAGCCAGTGCCGTAAGACAAGCACAACATCCATGCCTCACGGGATTCGAACCCGGACCCCTTCCGGACGAATGATCAGAAGCCATCGCTTAGACCACTGCGTCACCGGGGCGGTAGAACCAGTTTCGTAAGGCAAAACCGTTCACGCCTCACAGGGATTCGAACCCGGATCCATCTCGGAAGCATGGTCAGAAGCCAGTGCTTAGACCACTACGCCACCGGAACATTATTCAGTTCGCTGTCTACCTTCCTTGAAAAAGCCAGCTTTTAACTGTTCAACCAACGAGCGACTTTTTTTTTTTGATTGGAGGTTTAACGACCACCGTGAGCAACTCAATGGGCTATAAGTAGTCGCCCGTCCCTAATTTAGGGTCACTGGTTCCATTGAAGGGAGGGAGCCAGTGCCGTAAGACAAACACAACATCCATGCCTGACCGGGATTCGAACCCGGACCCCTTACGGACGAATGATCAGAGGCCAAAGCCTTAGACCACTGCGCCACCGGGGCGGCTTATTGAAGGTTTAACAACCACCGTGAGTAACTCAATGGGCTATAAGCAGCCGCCAGTCCCCAATTTAGGGTCATTGGTTCCAGGGAAAGGAGAGAGCCAGAGCGACGTTTTCATGACAGTGAAGTTTACAATGATCAGCTTGCACATCAGATAGAAATTCAAGCAGATTCTACAAAATTTAACTTACCATAAGTACACAAAGAGAAAATCTTATTCCTGCCCAAGAATAAATCTCATTTTAAATTTTCCAAGTTGCAAAGTTCATGTAATGCATTAGTTTTAGTAGGCATCGAATATTTTCGTGCCTGTCGAGTTGAACAAAAAAAGTCGTAGCAATGTTAATGATAAACCTGGAAGAGTGCCAAAAATCATTAACTGAATACCTTACAAATATAGTAACATTCTGAATCGTCGAAGAGTTTTGAATCGATCATCTAATAAAACAATTCAAAGCTGCATGTATTTCTTAAAAGACTCGCTTTTCAAAGACTTTGCTCAATTTTCAAGGCATTGCTGCTCAAATACTATAAAACGCGAGCAATTTCTTTTAAGTATGCCGCTTGATTTGAAAAGAGCAACTGAATTTTTTATTTTATTTGTGCGTACGCCATGATGCTAAATTAAGCGCCTCTTTGAAATTACGCATTTCTTGAAATATTAGATGTTAAACATACCGCATTACTTCGGACTACAACGATATAGATGAAATGTTTTAGGCTGAAATGAAATTAAGAGGAACAATACTTCTTAATTCCTAATTCAAAAAGTAACGAAATGAGAATACGTACCCTCCACCTTGATCTCTAATTCACATAAGCAATGACACACTTAACAACAGAAACACTGGCATAGTCACGTGATGGAAATATATTTGCATAATAGGAAGAGTGCGCGCATACGCTGTTTTTCTGGGCTCCACAACACGTGAGTTCGTTCAACATACCGTGCAGAAACGTGCGTAGTCTTGATAAATGAAGGAATCATCCACGTGAATTAAATAAACTGCAAACAATTTTCTTTGCAGGACCTCAGACAATCAGATCAGTCTAAATTGTGCAGATTTTGAACAAATATTTGAATAACTTCCTCTTATCATTTTCCAGTACCACATTTAAACACTTGCCAATTAATAATTAACATACACGTGAAACGCTTAGTTTTGTTTTTGACTCCGATAGCCGGTACTTTCCCTGGAACCGATGATTCAGATCAGACAGGGTCACGGGGAGAAAGTAACGTTCGACATCCTTGGGCATGGAAAACTAGAAGTCGATTGGCCCTAATTTAGGGCCATTGTTTTCAAGCGAATGCAAAGAGCCATGCTGAAAAAACGAACTCGTATCTTACTTTCAATTCGATCACACCGTCCCGGTGGCAGAGTGGTCTATTTTTTTTTTTTTATTGGAGGTTTAACGACCACCGTGAGCAACTCAATGGGCTATAAGCAGTCGCCCGTCCCTAATTTAAGGTCACTGGCTCCAGGGAAGGGACAAAGCCAGTGCCGTAAGACAAACACAACACCCATGCCTCACCGGGATTCGAACCCGGACCCCGTTCGGACGAATGATCACAGGCCATCGCTTAGACCACTGCGCCACCGGGGCGGCCAGAGTGGTCTAAGCGATGGCTTCTGATCATTCGTCCGAGATGGGTCCAGGTTCGAATCCCGGTGAGGCATGGATGTTGTGTTTGTCTTACGGCACTGGCTCTCTCCCTTCCCTGGAACCAGTGACCCTAAATTAGGGACGGGCGACTGCTTATAGCCCATTGAGTTGCTCACGGTGGTCGTTAAACCTCCAAAAAAAAAAAAAAAAAAAAATCATACTAATACCAAGCCAGCAAGGCCGCCCCGGTGGCGCAGTGGTCTAAGCGATGGCCTCTGAGCATTCGTCCGAACGGGGTCCGGGTTCGAATCCCGGTGAGGCATGGATGTTGTGTTTGTCTTACGGCACTGGCTCTCTCCCTTCCCTGGAACCAGTGACCCTAAATTAGGGACGGGCGACTGCTTATAGCCCATTGAGTTGCTCACGGTGGTCGTTAAACCTCCAAAAAAAAAAAACAAAAAAAAACATACTAATACCAAGCCAGCAAGGCCGCCCCGGTGGCGCAGTGGTCTAAGCGATGGCCTCTGAGCATTCGTCCGAACGGGGTCCGGGTTCGAATCCCGGTGAGGCATGGATGTTGTGTTTGTCTTACGGCACTGGCTCTCTCCCTTCCCTGGAACCAGTGACCCTAAATTAGGGACGGGCGACTGCTTATAGCCCATTGAGTTGCTCACGGTGGTCGTTAAACCTCCAAAAAAAAAAACAAAAAAAAACATACTAATACCAAGCCAGCAAGGCCGCCCCGGTGGCGCAGTGGTCTAAGCGATGGCCTCTGAGCATTCGTCCGAATGGGGTCCGGGTTCGAATCCCGGTCAGGCATGGATGTTGTGTTTGTCTTACGGCACTGGCTCTCTCCCTTCCCTGGAACCAGTGACCCTAAATTAGGGACGGGCGACTGCTTATAGCCCATTGAGTTGCTCACGGTGGTCGTTAAACCTCCAAAAAAAAAAAAAAAACATACTAATACCAAGCCAGCAAGGCCGCCCCGGTGGCGCAGTGGTCTAAGCGATGGCCTCTGAGCATTCGTCCGAATGGGGTCCGGGTTCGAATCCCGGTCAGGCATGGATGTTGTGTTTGTCTTACGGCACTGGCTCTCTCCCTTCCCTGGAACCAGTGATCCTAAATTAGGGACGGGCGACTGCTTATAGCCCATTGAGTTGCTCACGGTGGTTGTTAAACCTTCAATAATGATAATAATAATAATAAAAAAAACTCTATTGCCTTGTTTCTCTCTTCCCTTAAACCAGTGGCGTCAAATTAGGGATGGCTGCCCCGGTGGCGCAGTGGTCTAAGGCGCTGGCCTCTGATCATTCGTCCGTAAGGGGTCCGGGTTCGAATCCCGGTGAGGCATGGATGTTGTGTTTGTCTTACGGCACTGGGTCTCTCCCTTCCCTGGAACCAGTGACCCTAAATTAGGGACGGGCGACTGCTTATAGCCCATTGAGTTGCTCACGGTGGTCGTTAAACCTCAAAAAAAAAAAAAAAAAAAAAAGGTGAAGTGAAAAGCCTCATGTGAACATTTTCACTGCTCTCGTCTGCGCTCGCAAGGAGCAAGAGGAAAACAGTCCGTCATCCTACCTCCTGGTACGGAGAGAGAGGTGATCGGGCGTGCTACTGTGGTCATTCAACCATCCGCTCTTCACCTGTCCACTTATAGCCCTTCGAGTTACGGCCAGGGAGAATCTTTTCACGCTCCTTCTTAGACGAACCCAGCGAACTGTCATCTGGCTGGAGGTCTTCTTTTGGGATATTTCCCGCCGAAGACATTTTAAGCTGAAACCAATCCCCATCCCTTTCTGAAATTCTCTAAGCTATCCCCGACATTCAAAACTCGAAAAAATCCCTTAATAACAGCTGTTTCATTTGGCCGAAATGAAAATCATTGTATATTTATTTGTTTATGATGGCTGTAGTTTAAAGAATCAAGGGACGGAACTACGTGCCACGTGCCGATAAAATATATTTGTGGGCCGTAGGTTTGCCACCACTGGCACTTGTACCCAATTATTTCGACACTTGATGGAGTCTCGTTTTTATTTTTTGTTCCGTATTTCATGTCTTACATGAGATTCGAACCTATTCCCGAAAGGGCCAGAAGTCCATGCTATTGAACCCTTGACCTAATTACTTCGGTGCCTGATTCAGTAAGGTTCATTTGCATATGCTACTTCGGAATGGAATCTCGACTCGGCGGGATCAAAAACCAATACCGAAAACCCCTTTACCTAATTACTTCAGGCCGCCCCGGTGGCGCAGTGGTCTAAGGCGTTGGCCTCTGATCATTCGTCCGTAAGGGGTCCGGGTTCGAATCCCGGTCAGGCATGGATGTTGTGTTTGTCTTACGGCACTGGCTCTCTCCCTTCCCTGGAACCAGTGACCCTAAATTAGGGACGGGCGACTGCTTATAGCCCATTTGAGTTGCTCACGGTGGTCGTTAAACCTCCAATCAAAAAAAAAAAAAAAAAAAAAAAAAATTACTTCAGCCATATATCAGGTTTTTCTTTTTTACGCTTTCCAACCGTAGGTTGAAGAAGTGTATATGCTCCAGCTTTGTCCGTCCGTCTGTTTGTCGGCACGATAACTCACGTAAAAATGGTTCGATTTCGATGAAATTTTAGTATGTGGTAGGGGACCACCAGGGGACGAACCCTATTGAAAATGGGTGAAGTGGGGTCAAAGGTCACGCCATAAGAGCAGGATCCATTCAATTGTCCTTATACGTCATAACTTGCGTAAATATGGTTCGATTTCGATGAAATTTTTGTATGTGGTAGAGGACCACCAGCGGACGAACCCTATTGAAAATGGGTGAAGTGGGGTCAAAGGTCACGCCATAAGAGCGGGATCCATTTCATTGTCTTTATGCGTCATAACATGCGTAAATATGGTTCGATTTTGATGAAATTTCAGTATGTGGTAGGAAACTACCTGGGCACGAAGCCTATTGAAAATTGGCAAATTGGGGTCAAAGGTCAGGCAGGGCATAAGAGCGGGATTTATTCCATTGCCCTTATGCGTCATAACTTGCGTAAAAATGGTTCGATTTCGATGATATTTTGGTATGTAGTAAGGAACCACCTGGGACGGAAACCTATTGAAAATGGGTGGAATGGGGTCAAAGGTCAGGACATAAAAGCGGGATCCATTTCATTGCCTTTGTGCGTCATTACATGCGTAAATATGGTTCGATTTCGATGAAATTTTAGTATGTGGTAGGGAACCACCTGGGCACGAACCCTATTGAAAATGGGCGAAATGGGGTCAAAGGTCAGGCACGACATAAGAGCGGGATTTGTTCCATTGTCCTTATGCGTCATAACTTGCGTAAAAATGGTTCGATTTCGATGAAATATTTTCGATGAAATATTATATTTGCTCCCGTTTGTGCGTCTTCAACATCCCACTGGGGACCTCGTCCTGCAAAAAGACAATGCACCGTGCTATCGCTCCAGAATTGTATCCGAATGTTGGATGAACACTCCACCGACGTGACCTAGCTTCCTTGGCCAGCTAGGTCACCTGACCTCAATCCCATCGAGGACATCTGGGATGTCATCGAGAGAGATGTTCGAGGCTCTGACCCCCTCCATCAAATCTTCGTGAACTGTGGGAGCTTGTTCAGGGGTCGTGAATCCGTATGGCTTCCCAACGTTTCCGGTGTCTTGTCGAGTCCATGCCGAGACAAATCGCCGCCGTCATCAAAACGAAAGGTGGTGCTACACGTTACTAGACAGGTATCTCTAATTCAATTGCTCTTCAGTGTATATAGTCGTTAATTTCTGACTATCCGTACGCCATTACGATGGAATGTATTTTTTTTTTTTTTTTGATTGGAGGTTTAGCGACCACCGTGAGCAACTCAATGGGCTATAAGCAGTCGCCCGTCCCTAATTTAGGGCCACTGGTTCCAGGGAAGGGAAAGAGCCAGTGCCGTAAGACAAACACAACATCCATGCCTCACCGGGATTCGAACCCGGACCCGTAACGGACGAATGATCAGAGGCCATCGCTTAGACCACTGCGCCACCGGGGCGGCAATGGAATGTATTTATCGTCGAATTCAAGTTTCTAAAGGATCCATATGTAATAATTACTCCATTACTTATCTGTAGTCATCGTAGTCTACACTTATGTTAATAAACATTCTTTTATAGTATACTGGCATAAGGTGAGTAATTTTCGAGTCTTCTTGTTTACATTATAACGAAGTGAATTTCTCCGTCATTTCTATCCGCGCCAAGATTCGAACCCGGGTCCACTCATTCCGGAATAAGTTGCTCTACCAATTGAGCTACGCGGACATGTATTCTGATTCCTATCTGTCTTTATGTCGTGTGCGTCCTTCTGGCAGGTACGTCACATCTCCTGGTACGTTACATCATCTCCCCCTTATTTTTCTTTTTTCTTTCGAAGTGCTGCTCATATTTTTCCTATCTCGCGGTGTGGAAATAACATCACACCAATGCGAGATTTTGAACGGTCGGGTCATCCGGATAGTTCGGGCGCCATTATAACGAAGTAAATTTCTCCGTCATTTTTGATCGACGCCGGGGTTCGAACCCGGGTCCACTCATTCCGGAATAAGTTGCTCTACCAATTAAGCTACGCGGACATGTATTCTGATTCCTATCTGTCTTTATGTCGTGTGCGTCCTTCTGGCAGGTACGTCACATCTCCTGGTACGTTACAACATTCTGTTAAAGATTACTGCGTTAACCCTCGCTACAGAAGAATGACGTTACTAGCATATTAGAATTTTCGATTATGAGACTGAGAAGCTGAATCTTGAATGAAACTCAGATAAAAAAAACAAGGAAATTAACCTAATAGAAACAAAGGCTACTCAACTAAGTATCGCAAAACCAAATTCGAACAATTACTCATCGTGGAAATTTAAAATGCAGATGTTCCTAATTAAGGAAAATCTCTGGGATTTAATCTCAGAAGAACTACCAGAATTGCAAAGCCAGTATATGCCTTTTAATAGAAGACGATCAAATCGTACATGTTATAAATTGCACTTATTCCAAAGATATATGGCTCGCATTGGAAAGCATATACTGTATGAGAGAGAAAGTTTAACGAGTAAACTTTATTTGTTACGTAAATTGTACAGTTTCCGTTTCAACGAAACTAGTAGCACTATGCAATAGCATATTAGTTGTTTTTTGGAAGTCGTAACGAAGCTGAGGTCAATCGGCGAAAAACTTGATGACTTGCAGCTACGTTGTTGTGTAGCCTCCCCACTAATTATGACACATTAGTTACTGTTTTGGAAGCAAGACCTGACACAGATCTCACACTAGAATTTGTGAAGAATAAGTTAGTGGATGAATACAATAGAAGAGGAGAAAGTTCGAAGACACACGCACAAACTTCGAACACAGTACCTGTATTTAAATCTGTTGATAGAGAACGTGATGAAAGTAAATATTGATTGCGATGCCGCAAAAGAAATTACACAATTAATGAATGCTGGTACATAGTCACCGACTATAGGTGGGCAAGGTGAATCTTGCCCCTCCAATAATTTTACTAGGGGGAGGCCAGAGCAATTTATTTCCAAAAAATCAATAAATAGCAAAATAAATAAAAAAAATGCTTTCCCATATTCAGTGTTGCTCATTTGGTGAGAAACTGGATTGTCATCCCCGTAATTTGTTTGACATGTTATCGTGATATGTGCTAAATGTTTAAAACAATTATCAAAAGTAAATAAAAATACAGGAACCCATATCTCTAGCGCCTTTATTTATCTATTTACTTTTTGTGCTTCTTGTTCTTTGTTTGAATAACCCCGCTGATTTCTCATATTTTTTATCATCATCATCATCATCATCATTGTCAACCATTATCAATCCACTGCTGGACGAAGGTCTCCCCAAGTTTCCTCCACAACGGTCTGTCTTGTGCCAGTCTCCTCCATGTCACTCCCGCATACTTTCGAATTTCATCCACCCATCTCCCATGTGGTCTTCTTCTGGGTCTTTTCCTGTCCCTTGGAATCCAATCTAAAATTTCGGCTGTCCATCTATGGTCTGTCCTTCTGGCAGTATGTCCAGCCCATTGCCATTTCAGGGATTTAACTCTGATCATGACGTCTTCCACTCTTGTCATTTTTCGGATCCACGAGTTCCTCTTCTTATCTCTCCTGGTTACACCAAGCATGCACCTCTCCATGCTACTTTGAGTTGTCTGCAGCCTTTCTATGTCTCTTTTAGTTAAGGTCCACGTCTCTGCTCCATACGTAAGCACTGGAAGGATGCATTGATCAAACACTTTTCTTTTAAGACATAATGGCATATTGCTCTTGAAAATTATGCTGTTCCTTCCAAAAGCTCTCCAGGCAAGTTTTGTACGCCGATTAATTTCTTCACCAATGTGACCCTCACTTGATATCTGCTGTCCAAGATAAACGTACGTGTCTGTTATCTCCAGCTTTTCTCCATCAATCGATAAATCTTCATTTCTTGTAAAAGCATTGTACATCACTTTTGTCTTCTGAAAGTTCATTTTTAATCCCACTTCTTTACTCTTGTCAGCAAGTTCCTGGATCATACTCTGCAGCTCTGATGGGGTAGTTGCAAAAATGACTACGTCATCAGCAAAACGAAGGTGGGTTAGATAATCTCCATTAATCTTTATCCC
Source organism: Macrothele yani (assembly GCA_039090855.1). Taxonomy (NCBI): domain Eukaryota; kingdom Metazoa; phylum Arthropoda; class Arachnida; order Araneae; family Macrothelidae; genus Macrothele; species Macrothele yani. The sequence continues at coordinate 2,548,168 of CM077020.1, read as the reverse complement.
TTTGTTTTCCCAGTTCAGTGATTGAAAGACATTTTCCAATGTGGTATTAAAGAGCTTCGGAGATATGGTGTCACCTTGTCTCACTCCTTTTCCAATTTTTATGTGTGTTGTATTTTCAAACAGCCGAATCTTTGCACTTGCATTTTCATAGATGTTATTGATAATATTAATGTATGCATCTTCAATACCGCAGGATTTCAGAGCCGTGATAACTGCTGATGGTTTCACCGACTCAAAGGCTTTTTCATAATCGATAAAAGCCATGCACAATGGAAGCTCATATTCCCTCGCTCTTTCAATTAGTTCTCTCAGTACGTGGATATGATCTATTGTGCTGTAGCCACTCCTGAATCCAGCTTGTTCTCTCGGTTGAGCCATGTCCAGTGTCACCTTCAAGCGGTGTGAAAGAACTTTAGTGAAGATTTTATAAACCACTACATACGTTTGAAAATAAAATCTTTGCGGATATTTTTATAAAATCAGTCTGAATTTTATTTTTGAAAATATTAATATTCATCGAAATAATATTTCTGTTTCCTTGTTCACTTGCTGATGTGTAATTACAATTGCGTTTTAAAATATACATTGAATCTTGTAGTTTATCTTTTTGCCCATTTTTTTTTTAATTTTCATCCTAACAGTGGAAGAGACGGGCCCCTACTACGGCTGATCTCGTAACGCCTGCCCCCCCCCCAATAATTTTGTGAAATCGGCGCCCCTGTGCTGGTATTACAAAGACGGAAATAAAGGCAAAACTGAGAAAAATAAAAATGACGGCAGAAGCGTTCGCACACAAAATTCACAGAGCTAAATTTGCAGCTAAGGAAAGAATTGCAGAACTCAGTGTAATGAAACGAAATCACAACTGTTCATACAGAGCGAAATACGGAGTAAATAGCACTTCATCGTACACTCATTCGTCCATAGATTCGGCAGAAACTACACACATGACTAATGACAAGAGTTTTTTCTGTCATTTAGACCCTCATTCTAATGAAAGCATTACAACCGCAGATGGAAGAAAAATAAAATCTCCAGGCGTCGGCCAAGGTTATCTCAACTGCGAAACTGATACTAAAGTCAATAGAATTAAAGTTGAGAATGTTCTCTACGTACCTGAGCTCGAAAGTAGTTTGTTCTCAGTCAACAGAATTACTGATAATGGGTTTGTTATCATATTGAAAGGAAATCGCTGCTTAATTAAACATGATGAAACTGTTTTTTTCTGTTGGCATATTATTGCAGTAGATGAAAGTAATCTGTATAAGTTACAAACTGTTGAAAAGGATCAACATGCACAAGCAGTAAAATTTTGTGATAAAAATGATAGCATCAACCTATGGCATAGGAGACTAGGTCATAAGAATATGCAAGCAATCAAAGAATGTCGTCCCGGTGGCGCAGTGGTCTAAGTGATGGCTTCTGATCATTCGTCCGAAAGGGGTCCGGTTTCAAATCCCGGTGAGGCATGGATGTTGTGTTTGTCTTAAGGTGCTAGCTCTCTCCCTTCCCTGAAACCAGTGATCCTAAATTAGGGACGGGCGACTGCTTATAGCCCATTGAGTTGCTCACGGTAGTCGTTAAACCTCCAATCCAAAAAAAATAAAAAAAATAAAAGAATTAGAGTAAAAATCTGGCATCTGGCCTATGGGATAAAACTGTATAATTGGCAGAAAGACACCTTTTGTGAAAGTTGTGTCAAAGGAAAAGTGATACAGAAACCATTTTCTATATTAAATCCAATCCGGACGAATGAAAGTTTAGAACTCGTACACAGTATGATAGTAGTGGGCCCATGTCATCAGTTACTCCACGTGGTAAAAGATACTGCATAACTGTTGTAGATGATTACAGTAGGTTTACATACACATATCTTATTTCTCATAAAAATGAAGCAGTAAGTAAATTCAAAGAATATGTGTCTAGTGTAAACAACAAATTTGAAAAAAAGCCAAAAGCTCTAAGAAGTGATAATGGCGGTGAATACACCAGCACGGAGTTTGAGAATTACTTAAAACAGCATGGAATTGAACATCAAACTACTGTGGTATTCTGTCCTCAATCAAACGGTGTAGCAGAATGAAAGAATAGATCACTCCAAGAAATGACTAAAGCCATGTTGTTAGACGTCAAACTGGAAGATAAATATTGGGGTGAAGCAATGATTATTGCTACGTACACTCAAAACAGAGTTCCCACTAAAAGCACGGGTAAATCTCCTATGGAACTGTTGACTGGTAAGAAACCATATTTAAATCATATGAAAGTCTTCGGATTCAAAGCTCTGTCCTATGTACCTAGACAAACAAGAAGAAAATTCGATGATCATGCAAAGTCTGACACATTCTGAAGAACAGGTTCTCTGCTTTAGAAGGCCTAACATCGGAAGAAGTGGACATCTCTGAAGTTAACAGAAAAGTAACCAAAGCTCTTATGGAAACAGCAACAAAATTAGCTGGGTCTAAGAACAAGTTGCATGTGAACAAATTATCAGGAAAAACCAAAATGTTGATGCAAAAAAGAAGAGAGATGAGGACAACTAAAGAAGATGTGACTTCCAAAGTGGAATATATAGAGCTATGCAAGACAGTAAGAAAAAGTATCACTGAAGACGTAAGAAAATTCAACTGTGAACTAGTGAGGAAAGCAATTGAAAACAACCAAAGCCTAAAGATAGCAAAGGGACATCTCAGTAAGGGAAGAAAACAGATAATGGCACTGAGAAAAGAAGATGGTTCTGTAACAAGAAATAGAGGCGAAATTTTGACAAGAGTGAAAGATTTCTACTCCAAATTATATGAAAGGGATGATATATGCACTCCAGACATCATGAAAGATACCAGTACCAGAGTTCCTCCAGTCCTTCCAGCAGAAGTTGCACATGCAATCAAGAACATGAAGCGAGGAAAAGCTCCAGGAGAAGATGGAATTACTGTAGACATCATACAAGAAGCAAGTGGAGAAATCGAAACAGTACTCGCCCAAATTTTCACTCGATGCCTTAATGAAGGAAAGATTCCTGAGGATTGGAACAACGCTACAATGATCCTGCTACATAAGAAAGGTGACATTGAGGATCTCGGAAACTACAGACCTATCAGCCTCCTATCAGTAGTTTATAAAATCTTCACTAAAGTTCTTTCACACCGCTTGAAGGTAGCACTAGACATGGCTCAACCGAGAGAACAAGCTGGATTCAGGAGTGGCTACAGCACAATAGATCATATCCACGTGCTGAGAGAACTAATTGAAAGAGCGAGGGAATATGAACTTCCATTGTGCATGGCTTTTATCGATTATGAAAAAGCCTTTGATTCGGTGAAACCATCAGCAGTTACAATGGCTCTGAAAACCTGCGGTATTGAAGATGCATACATTAATATTATTAATAACATCTATGAAAATGCAAGTGCAAAGATTAGGCTGTTTGAAAATACAACACACGTAAAAATTGGAAAGGTAGTGAGACAAGGTGACACCATATCTCCGAAGCTCTTTAATGCCACATTGGAGGGTGTTTTTCAGTCGCTGAGCTGGGAAAACACGGGGATAAAGATTAATGGAGATTATCTAACCCACCTTCGTTTTGCTGATGACGTAGTCATTTTTGCAACTACCCCATCAGAGCTGCAGAGTATGATCCAGGAACTTGCTGACAAGAGTAAAGAAGTGGGATTAAAAATGAACTTTCAGAAGACAAAAGTGATGTTCAATGCTTTTACAAGAAATGAAGATTTATCGATTGATGGAGAAAAGCTGGAGATAACAGACACATACGTTTATCTTGGACAGCAGATATCAAGTGAGGGTCACAGTGATGAAGAAATTAATCGGCGTACAAAACTTGCCTGGAGAGCTTTTGGAAGAAACAGCATAATTTTCAAGAGCAATATGCCATTATGTCTTAAAAGAAAAGTGTTTGATCAATGCATCCTTCCAGTGCTTACGTATGGTGAAGAGACGTGGACTTTAACTAAAAGAGACATACAAAGGCTGCAGACAACTCAAAGCAGCATGGAGAGGTGCATGCTTGGTGTAACCAGGAGAGATAAGAAGAGGAACTCGTGGATCCGAAAAATGGCAAGAGTGGAAGACATCATGATCAGAGTTAAATCCCTGAAATGGCAATGGGCTGGACATACTGCCAGAAGGACAGACCATCGATGGACAGCCGAAATTTTAGATTGGATTCCAAGGGACAGGAAAAGACCCAGAAGAAGACCACATGGGAGATGGGTGGATGAAATTGGAAAGTATGCAGGGGTGACATGGAGGAGACTGGCACAAGACAGACCGTTGTGGAGGAAACTTGGGGAGACCTTCGTCCAGCAGTGGATTGATAATGGTTGACAATGATGATGATCATGAGAGATCCAGGGGGGTACAGAATACTATTTCCAGAAAACGACAGAATCGCAATCAGCCGCAATGTAAAATTCGACGAAAGAAAAAGTATTGTGGAAACATGCGAGAATCAGATGATCACTAATGATCCAGAACCTAGTGTAGCAGTACAGGATGTGATTTTAGAAAGTACCAATATTCCCCAACCGATAAGAGAAGTAAGTGCGTCTGAACCTGAAAATAACTCAGAGCAATTGAGAAGATCTACAATGCCAAATAAAGGAATACCACCTGAATGGTACAGATGCCTTGCTAAACAAGGAAAATCCGAGCCAAAAAATTGGAACGAAATGCAAAACTTAGAAGAATCGCAAAGGTTAATTTGGATGAAAGCAACAGACGACGAGATGGAATCTTTACAAAGGAACAACACATGGAAGTTAGTAACCCTGCCACCAGGAAAGAAAGTGATTAATTGCAAATGGATTTTTAAAATCAAACATACAAGTGATGATTCTACGAAGTACAAAGCACGTTTATTAGCCCAAGGATACACTCAGAAGCCTGGAATTGACTACGACGAAACTTTGTCACCAGTAGTAACTCACACTACGATCAGAACTCTATTAAATATAGCAGCATATAAGAAAATGCATTATAATGAATTAGCTTTGTTTTTCTTTCCGCTAAGCTAATTATTATGAATGAATAATGTTCTACCTACCAGCTAGCTAATGATATACTTGTACTAAGCTTCAAAGTAGTGAATTCAAAAGGGTGTTGTTACTAGTTAATTACGAACGTAAACAAAGTCTTAACGCTGGTTATTTATGGTAATGAATAAATGTTATAAACCTAACAGCCAGACAGAGGTCTGACAAAAACTATGAATTGAGAAAGACTAACTTACGGCAACTTCTTTATTATAAGACTCTTGGTCATCTAAAGCACACACACAACTTGTTTTACAATAATGAAGAATCTCTCCTCGTATTATAAACGCTCTCCCTAAACAACAACTATAACGAAGTGGTATCCGCGCCGGGGTTCGAACCCGGGTCCACTCATTCCGGAATAAGTTGCTCTACCAATTAAGCTACGCGGACATTTGTTCTGATTCCTATCTGCCTTTATGTCGTGTGCGTCCTGCTGGCAGGTACGTCACATCTCCTGGTACGTTACAACATCTCCCCTTATTTTTTTTTCGAAGTGCTACTCTTATTTTTCCTATCTCGCGGTGTGGAAATAACATCACACCATTGCGAACGGTCGGGTCATCCGGATAGTTCGGGCGCCATTATAACGAAGTAAATTTCTCCGTCATTTTTATCCGCGCCGGGTTCGAACCCAGGACCCCTCATTCCGGAACAAGTTGCTCTACCAATTAAGCTACGCGGACGTTGATTCTAATTGCTATCTGCCTTTATGTCGTGTGTGTCCTGCTGGCAGGTACGTCACATCTCCTGGTACGTTACATCATCTCCCCCTTCTTTTTCTTTTTTTTTTCTTTCGATTATAACGAAGTGGTATCCGCGCCGGGGTTCGAACCCGGGTCCACTCATTCCGGAATAAGTTGCTCTACCAATTAAGCTACGCGGACATTTGTTCTGATTCCTATCTGCCTTTATGTCGTGTGTGTCCTGCTGGCAGGTACGTCACATCTCCTGGTACGTTACATCATCTCCCCCTTATTTTTTTTTTCTTTCGAAGTGCTGCTCATATTTTTCCTATCTCGCGGTGTGGAAATAACATCACACCAATGCGAGATTTTGAACGGTCGGGTCATCCGGATAGTTCGGGCGCCATTATAACGAAGTAAATTTCTCCGTCATTTTTATCCGCGCCGGGGTTCGAACCCGGGACCCCTCATTCCGGAACAAGTTGCTCTACCAATTAAGCTACGCGGACGTTGATTCTAATTGCTATCTGCCTTTATGTCGTGTGCGTCCTTCTGGCAGGTACGTCACATCTCCTGGTACGTTACATCATCTCCCCCTTATTTTTTTTTCTTATTTTTTTTTTTTTTCGAAGTGCTGGAGAAAGGATTCTTTTATTTTTCCTATCTCGCGGTGTGGAAATAACATCACACCAATGCGAGATTTTGAACGGTCGGGTCATCCGGATAGTTCGGGCGCCATTATAACGAAGTGGTATCCGCGCCGGGGTTCGAACCCGGGTCCACTCATTCCGGAATAAGTTGCTCTACCAATTAAGCTACGCGGACATTTGTTCTGATTCCTATCTGCCTTTATGTCGTGTGCGTCCTGCTGGCAGGTACGTCACATCTCCTGGTACGTTACATCATCTCCCCCTTATTTTTCTTTTTTTTTTCGAAGTGCTGCTCATATTTTTCCTATCTCGCGGTGTGGAAATAACATCACATTAATGCGAGATTTTGAACGGTCGGGTCATCCGGATAGTTCGGGCGCCATTATAACGAAGTAAATTTCTCCGTCATTTTTATCCGCGCCGGGGTTCGAACCCGGGACCCCTCATTCCGGAACAAGTTGCTCTACCAATTAAGCTACGCGGACGTTGATTCTAATTGCTATCTGCTTTTATGTCGTGTGCGTCCTACTGGCAGGTACGTCACATCTCCTGGTACGTTACACAACGCTCTCTCATAACAATAACAAAAGCTCTCCCTAAGTCTCGATGAACGCGCCTATATACTAGCTACCACCACGTCATGACTTACACTCATTGCCAGATCTCATTCAGCGGGTGAAATAATATTTCGTTCAGTAAGAAGATAATTTACATAGTAAAATAAAATAACCAGAGATAGTAAAATCAAAAGGAAAGTGAATATAGAGTATACGTTACAGCATGTGAGACACATAGACATCAAAACTGCCTATTTATATGGTAATTTGGGTGAAGAAATTTACATGAATCAACCACCTGGTTATAAGATTAAAGATGAAGAAAATAAAGTGTGTAAATTAAAGAAAGCTATTTATGGTCTGAAACAGTCAGGAAGAATATGGAATCAAACACTTGTTAACCCTTTAAGTGGCTGGAACGAATTAACTTGGGGTTAGCAAAAAGGGCAGAAATCAGCTCGAATGGATATATTTGTTGTCTAAGAAGGTAGGTCGAACGGGGCTGGAATAAGTGAAACTGCGCATCAGAAATAGTTACATTTTCTTTAGACTTTTCATTGAAAGTGATTATTTAAGGAGAATGATTGCCATCAATGCTTTCTGTCTAATTACCTCATCCGCTAAAAATGCGACAAAAATGGCGGCGAACCTGAAAAAGAGAAAAGATGTTTGAGTAACTTGTGGCATGATGTCTGTGGCAGAGGGACTAGCAGTTCCCAATCATTTCTTAGGACATGGAGCATATAATAAAGAACTATATGGGAATAAAACTATAGACTGTAAGCATAAGGATTTTAACGTAACACTCCTCACCAGCGACAGATTTATAGTCAATACTGCTGAGAGCAGAGGGCAGGAATAGTTTTGCTGTAGCTTTCGTAAAACACGGCCGCTATTTTAACATATTTGTTTGAGAATCGCAGAAAATTTTGGGTACCGTTTTGTACAGGTACATCAGCCGCTTAAAGGGTTAAATTGCTGGATGAACACAGCTATAAACAAGCAGTAGCAGATCGATGTTTATTTACACTCATAGACCCAAAATCTACTACATATTTAATTGTTTATGTGGATGATATTTTGATATACAGCAACAAATCAGAAAATATAGAAAAGGCTAAAGAGATGTTGAAAAATTATGTTTAAATCAAAGACCTGGGAGATGTCAAATACTATCTAGGGATAGAAATAGAAAGAAAACAGGATGGAAGTTTTCTACTGCATCAGAATAAGAAAATCATAAACATCATAGAGAAATACGGTGAAAACAAAACCATGAAAGCTTACATTCCGATGTCTACTGAGTACCTGAAATCGTCGAAAGATGGAGATCGATTTTTGAAAATAAGGAAGTGTGGGAATACTTCTGTATATTGCCAATGTCAGCCGTCCGAATACTGCAATAGCAGTTGGATTGTTAAGAAGAAATATGCAAAAACCTTCAGTCAAGGACTGGAAAGTTTTACAAAGAGTAATCCATTACCTACAAGCAACTTCAACTTACAAACTGCACTTCAATTGTGAAACTAGTATCGAACTATCAGCTTGCGTGATAACCAAGACAGAAAATCAACCACTGGTTTCGTCATAAAACTGGGAGACACTGCCGTTGCCTGGAACAGCAAGAAACAGAGCTGTGTCGCTCTATCATCTCCAGAGGCTAAATACATTGCAGCTTCAAAGGCTTCTAATTCATTATGTGGATGAGAGATCTATTAAAAGATCTACATGTCCCTCAAACTGCACCCACTGTACTTCATGAGGACAATAATGCTTGTATTAGTTTAATAAAAAACGAGAAGGCTCATTCAAAATTGAAACATCTGGATGTCAAAATCTATTTCATAAGAAGTCAATATAAGACTAAAATATTGATATTTCGTTGATATATTGATATCAACGATAAGACTAAAATATTGTGAGAGCAAGAAGGTGACTGCTGATGTTCTGACTAAATCACTTCCCAGAGGTATGCTTGATACCCACAGAACAGCTATGAGACTCCTACCGTCAACCGATCATTGTTCTTTGCCCCCTACCAAGTGAGAGAATGTTGGGAACAAACCGTGACCAAACAAGATTAGCGGCAGGCACCAAGCAACGTTCCACGTTCTGAAAACACGAAGATGTGACGTACGATGTACGAGCCCACGTAAGATAACGAACAACAAAACTTTTATCCAGAGTTGTGAGTCCAATGTACGTACATAGTCGTTAATTTTTGACTATCCGTACGCCATTACGACAGAATCTATTTATCGTCGAATTCAAGTTTCTAAAGGATCCATATGTAATAATTACTCCATTACTCATCTGTAGTCATCGCAGTCTACACTTAGGTTAATAAAAATCCTTTTATAGTATACTGGCATAAGGTGAGTAATTTTCGAATCTTCTTGTTTACATTCTGTTCAAGATTACTGCGTTAACCCTCGCTATAGAAGAATGAGCCGCCCCGGTGGCGCAGTGGTCTAAGCGATGGCCTCTGATCATTCGTCCGAACGAGGTCCGGGTTCGAACCCCGGTGAGGCATGGATGTTGTGTTTGTCTTACGGCACTGGCTCTTTCCCTTCCCTGGAACCAGTGACCCAAAATTAGGGACGGGCGACTGCTTATAGCCCATTGAGTTGCTCACGGTGGTCGTTAAATCTCAAATCTAAAAAAAAAAAAAAATAGAAGAATGACGTTACTAACAGAAACATCCTGAATCGTACTGAATCGTTTCACGCGGAGTGGCTTCTTCAGGTTTGGGAAGAAGCAGGGGCAAGAGGGGCGCACGCCCCGGGGCGCCGAAGGCGTAGGGGCGCCAAATATAAAACTCGAAATATGGTAAAATAAAAAAAGAAATCTTGAGATGTGCACTAAAAATTAAAACAAATAATTATCACTCTTCCGAAAATTATTGCGAAAACATCCTATAACGAAGTGAATTTCTCCGTCATTTCTATCCGCGCCAGGATTCGAACCCGGGTCCACTCATTCCGGAATAAGTTGCTCTACCAGTTGAGCTACGCGGACGTTTTATTCTGATTCCTATCTGCCTTTATGTCGTGTGCGTCCTTCTGGCAGGTACGTTACATCATCTCCCCTTATTTTTTTTTTTTTTTTCGAAGTGCTGCTCTTATTTTTCCTATCTCGCGGTGTGGAAATAACATCACACCATTGCGAGATTGTGAACGGTCGGGTCATCCGGATAGTTCGGGCGCCATTATAACGAAGTGAATTTCTCTGTCATTTTTGGTCTACGCCAGGATTCGAACCCAGATCCCCTCATTCCGGAATAAGTTGCTCTACCAGTTGAGCTACGCGGACACTTTATTCTGATTCCTATCTGCCTTTATGTCGTGTGCGTCCTTCTGGCAGGTACGTCACATCTCCTGGTACGTTACATCCGTCACATCTCCTGGTACGTTACAATCTTTTGTTCTAGAACATTTCCAGTATCTCAAGTACATGCCGTCCTTATGAAAGATACTGCTGACCAATCAGGTAGGAGTATTGCTTGTCGCATGCTAATCTTGAGAACGCCTTTTTTCCATTGATTTCGGGAATTTTCCATTTGCATTGGTTGTTGTTAGCTTTGTGACTTCTCTTGAACAAGGCATATTTTTCATACTTTGCATATTTCAGCATGTCTAAAACGCTGGGGACTGGTTGCGCATATTTTGCATGTTTTACCCTAATTTTGAGCATATCGTGACGGCAATTTACTGTAAATAGCAAGAACAGAAGAAATAAGTGTTGCGTTTATGTGTACGTTATGCGAAGTTTCGAATGAGAATGGTCTGTACAGGTTTGTCTCCAGCGAACTGAGTTTACGCTTCTGCGCATGAAATAAGAAACAAGCGGTATATCATCATCATCAGGGCCGGCTGGATCATAGGGGCAACCGGGGCGGTCACCCCTGGCCCCGCGCCTTTAGGGGGACCCGCAGTTTAGAAAACAAAATAATTTTCGGTAAAACAAATTTAACTACATTTTTTTTGTATCTTTTAGGGGGCAAGGCCCATAAAAATATATTTTTGAAGTTTTTTGTTTGTTTCCAATCTCCCCATTTTTGAATACATTATCCCCCCTCCCCCCGTTCGTCGTACGGACACTGAGATTTTCAGATTCGAAATGATTTTTGTAACAACCTTAATCTTTTCCGCATTCATGAAATAGCAAATTAAATTTCATAATTTTGTGGTACCCTACTTTTATATATCCAACAATTTGTGTGAAAACCTGATACTTAAATTTTAGGAAATAAAAAGAACAATATCCAAGTTACTTTCGGACTACATATGGAGGCCACTTTTCCAACATTACAAGAAATTGGATAAAAAAAAAAAAAAAAAAAGAAAAAAGGCAACTTTCATATATGAACGCGTATAAAAGTTTAGAATGTGTCAGTTATTCCACTGTGCATTAAAATCAAATGAATCACTAAACATGTATCAGGGGGAAAAACTGTTTATACCAATTTAGTTTAGAGGGATCCTTATTATATTTCCTATACAAAAACATTCGCAATAAGAAAATATTCGCTAAGCAGGTATCTTTTCATCATTTTGTGAATAAGCTGTCATAAGAGTCACAATGCAACCTAAACCTCTCCTCCCGGGAAAGAAAATCGTAGATTTTAACACCTTATACTTTCTCTCTCTCTCTCTCTCTTTCTCTATCTCTCTTCCTCTCTCTCTTTTTCTCTATCTCTCTTCCTCTCTCTTTTTCTCTATCTCTCTTCCTCTCTCTCTTTTTCTCTTTCTCTCCTTTTTCTTTCTCTCTATCTCTTTCCCTCTCTCTTTTTCTCTCTTTCCCTATCTCTCTATTTCTCTCTCTCTCTCTCACTCTCTCTGTCCCTCTCTCTGAACTTTCAGTCCGTATTATGATCTTTTTCTTAAGCTTAAAGCAAATACTTCTTTGAGATAATCGTTTTGTCTTTACGGTAGTGTATAACGAAGTAAATTTCTCCGTCATTTTTATCCGCGCCAGGATTCGAACCCGGATCCCGTCATTCCGGAATAAGTTGCTCTACCAATTGAGCTACGCGGACGTTTTACTCTGATTCCTATCTGCCTTTATGTCGTGAGCGTCCTTTTGGCAGGTACGTCACATCTCCTGGTACGTTACAAGTGCTCGTGTGTCTTTCTGACGAACGATAATTTTCAGAAACGACTTTATTAAAATATGTGATTTAGTGCCCACAATGAAATTTCGCCCAGGGCCCCGCAAGAGCTCCATCCGGCCCTGATCATCATCATATGCAGAGGATTTTGTTGGGAAGGGGGTGTCTGAACCCAGGTCTTAAACAACCCTTAGTAATAGGAAGCTAGGAGATTTGGACTAGGCTGCCCGATAGGAAAGTGCCAAGGAAGCGAAGTAGAAAGAGGGAGGAAGACGCCCTTATTTATTACCAGGGGAACAAGCGGTATATTATATACCTCTTGTTTATATACCAGCGCTTCACAAAGAGCAGAGAGAGTTTAGCGAGGTCACATGGCATATCTTAGCTGAGCTTAGCGAGGTTTGATTCAGATGTTGTTGTTGTTGTTGTTGATTGGAGGTTTAACGACCACCGTGAGCAACTCAATGGGCTATAAGCAGTCGCCCGTCCCTAATTTAGGGTCACTGGTTCCAGGGAAGGGAGAGAGCCAGTGCCGTAAGACAAACACAACATCCATGCCTCACCGGGATTCGAACCCGGACCCCGTTCGGACGAATGATCAGAGGCCATCGCTTAGACCACTGCGCCAGAGGGGCGGCTTGATTCAGATGTGCGATCTAAATAAGTCGATAAAAATTTACTATATAACAGTGTCCTTACAAACGCTCAAATATTTTTGCATTTTGATTTTATATTAGCTTTGATTCAATATCAGCTTAGCCGCCCCGGTGGCGCAGTGGTCTAAGGCGCTGGCCTCTGATCATTCGTCCGATCGGGGTCTGGGTTCGAATCCCGGTGAGGCATGGATGTTGTGTTTGTCTTACGGCACTGGCTCTCTCCCTTCCCTGGAACCAGTGACCCTAAATTAGGGACGGGCGACTACTTATAGCCCATTGAGTTGCTCACGGTGGTCGTTAAACCTCCAATCAAAGAGAGAGAGAGCCGCCCCGGTGGCGCAGTGGTCTAAGGCGCTGGCCTCTGATCATTCGTCCGATCGGGGTCCGGGTTCGAATCCCGGTGAGGCATGGATGTTGTGTTTGTCTTACGGCACTGGCTCTCTCCCTTCCCTGGAACCAGTGACCCTAAATTAGGGACGGGCGATTGCTTATAGCCCATTGAGTTGCTCACGGTGGTCGTTAAACCTCCAATCAAAAAAAAAAAAAAAAAAAAAAAAAATATATCAGCTTCTATATGGAATAATTCCGAAAATATTTGCACATTTTCAATACATTTCGGACATTGTACGGATTTCTAACCTACCCGTCCTCACTTTTCATAAAACATTTTTTATGCCTATGTTATTTGTGATGCATTTTCTCTTTAACTTTTGTTTCTGACATTTTTTTTTGTTGTTTTATTTCGGCAAACTAATTCTTCAGTGCCTATGCACTGACGTCTGGTGATTTTGACCGTGGTCGGAGCGAAAACAAGTGTTCTTTTAATCTGCGGAACGTGGCTTGCTGTGATTAGTCGACGGAAATCGCTTGACCTGAGAGAAGGTCAAAGAGAAAAGGTGGGGAGAAGCCGATAAGCCCGTGGACGTTTGAGTGCATATGAATCATAGCCGCCGACTTCTGAAAATTTCGAGGGGTGCTCAAATTCAAAAGGCAGGTACCGTTTCCAGTGTTGAAATTTTAGATTTTTAAATGGACCTTGTCCTCAGTGTAAACGCAAACAAACTGATACACGATTTCATGAAAAAAATATTACATTTTTTTTAGAGCAACCAAATTCTTGAACCCCGTTTTAATTCTTCCGATATAATTTTCTGTAATGTGCGAACAAGAGCTCCTATATATATTTTTTTCTTTTGGATGAAATTCGAGCATTTTGTTGCGGACTACTTCCAGAAAACCAAACCTGTTGAAAACGGCAGAGATTGGCAGTATAAAGTATTTAGTCAAAGCAGACAGTAAGCTAATAGGGACACCTTTGAGGAGCTCGCTCTAGCAGTAGCAAACAAACTGACGTGTTCAGTGTTGGAATGGAACGCAATTCATAATCATTGCACTGTATTATTTTCCTTACTTGTTATTGTTAGCATTCAGCGTATCATCATCATTGTCAACCATTATCAATCCACTGCTGGACGAAGGTCTCCCCAAGTTTCCTCCACAACGGTCTGTCTTGTGCCAGTCTCCTCCATGTCACTCCCGCATACTTTCGAATTTCATCCACCCATCTTCCATGTGGTCTTCTTCAGGGTCTTTTCCTGTCCCTTGGAATCCAATCTAAAATTTCGGCTGTCCATCGATGATCTGTCCTTCTGGCAGTATGTCCAGCCCATTGCCATTTCAGGGATTTAACTCTGATCATGATGTCTTCCACTCTTGTCATTTTTCGGATCCACGAGTTCCTCTTCTTATCTCTCCTGGTTACACCAAGTATGCACCTCTTCATGCTGCTTTGAGTTGTCTGCAGCCTTTGTATGTCTCTTTTAGTTAAGGTCCACGTCTCTGCACCATACGTAAGCACTGGAAGGATGCATTCAGCGTATAACGCAGCATATATCACAGTGAAAATTTTGCTTTGATCAAGAAGTGTAACTTGGAAATCTCCACCACATGTGAACCAGTTGATATCGATTTGGCATATCACCCCTGCGTGGATTGATTGGTGTTACTATTTGTGACTACTTATATGTTTTATAAATCTAGGGAGAAAAAAATCCTTAACATAATTGTGTCAAACAAAAAATAACAGCAACAACAATAACAAAAAAAAACCCTTCAAAATTATTTTTTGAGCGAGAAAAGGCCTACCTAGAAACGCTTTCGACGAAAGCGGAGGGGAGGCGGGAGTACCTCCTATAAAATGCCGAGTGATTATAGAAAATTTTCTGGAGTTTTATGAGAATGTACACTGTGCTGCCAAAAGTACTGGGTCATCCTCGTGTTTTATCAATGGAGATGGTGAAGCGTTCTCCAAGTGCAATAACTTCTGAAATAATGCTTTCATGAAAAAGTGGACTCACGGACGTTAAAGAAAAGAAAACCGTATCTGGTCTCCATAACACATTTTTTTTTTTTTTTTTTCTTGTCAAAATGCGGTTGAAATCAAAAAGAGACGCTGCGTCATTGCCAAGTGGACTCTTTCGATGTCTAAGCCTGCGTGTTCAACGATTGCTTGTGTCATAAGTAAATTCACATGACAGATCCTTCCGCCGGAGAAAATTGTCCCCAACTTTCATACATCAACATAATCTTGTAATTGCATAAGAAACTGTTGTTAAATTTTTGTGCCTCCAACAGATTTTGTCGAGTTTTACAACTTCTCTTCAGTCCACTTTTTTCATGAAAGCATTATATCGGAAGTTATTGTACTTGGAATGCTCATCCCCATTGAAGAAACATGAGAATGTCCCAATGCTTTTTTTAGGCAACATAGGTACTTCTTTAAATACATATTATAGAAACACAATTTCTTTGGCAGTTTCACACACAAGAAAAAAATCTAGTAGGTGATACGAACGAAATATGAAATAACGTACATATAAGTTATAAACACGGCAGGTAAGTTTCATTGCAATGCTGACGTTATGCGGGGAACTGGCATACAGCGTGGTTTAACTCCCCACATAACATCTACACTAGTATATCGCAGTTATAACGAAGTAAATTTCTCCTTCATTTTTATCCGCGCCGGGGTTCGAACCCGGATCCCCTCATTCCGGAACAAGTCACTCTACCAATTAAGCTACGCGGACATTGATTCTAATTGCTATCTGCCTTTATGTCGTGTGCGTCCTTCTGGCAGGTACGTCACATCTCCTGGTACGTAACATCATCTCCCCCTTATTTTTTTTTTTTTTTTTCGAAGTGCTGGAGAAGGGATTCTCTTATTTTTCCTATCTTGCGGTGTGGAAATAACATCACACCAATGCGAGATTTTGAACGGTCGGGTCATCCGGATAGTTCGGGCGCCATTATAACGAAGTAAATTTCTCCGTCATTTTTATCCGCGCCGGGGTTCGAACCCGGATCCCCTCATTCCGGAACAAGTCACTCTACCAATTGAGCTACGCGGACGTTTTATTCTGATTCCTATCTGCCTTTATGTCGTGTGCGTCCTTCTGGCAGGTACGTCACATCTCCTGGTACGTAACATCATCTCCCCCTTATTTTTTTTTTTTTTTTTTTTTCGAAGTGCTGGAGAAGGGATTCTCTTATTTTTCCTATCTTGCGGTGTGGAAATAACATCACACCAATGCGAGATTTTGAACGGTCGGGTCATCCGGATAGTTCGGGCGCCATTATAACGAAGTAAATTTCTCCGTCATTTTTATCCACGCCGGGGTTCGAACCCGGATCCCCTCATTCCGGAACAAGTCACTCTACCAATTGAGCTACGCGGACGTTTTATTCTGATTCCTATCTGCCTTTATGTCGTGTGCGTCCTTCTGGCAGGTACGTCACATCTCCTGGAACGTTACATCATCTCCCCCTTATTTTTTATTTTTTTTTTTTCGAAGTGCTGCTCTTATTTTTCCTATCTCGCGGTGTGGAAATAACATCACACCATTGCGAGATTGTGAACGGTCGGGTCATCCGGATAGTTCGGGCGCCATTATAACGAAGTAAATTTCTCCGTCATTTTTATCCGCGCAGGGGTTCGAACCCGGATCCCCTCATTCCGGAATAAGTCACTCTACCAATTGAGCTACGCGGACGTTTTATTCTGATTCCTATCTGCCTTTATGTCGTGTGCGTCCTTCTGGCAGGTACGTCACATCTCCTGGAACGTTACATCATCTCCCCCTTATTTTTTATTTTTTTTTTTCGAAGTGCTGCTCTTATTTTTCCTATCTCGCGGTGTGGAAATAACATCACACCATTGCGAGAGTGTGAACGGTCGGGTCATCCGGATAGTTCGGGCGCCATTATAACGAAGTAAATTTCTCCGTCATTTTTATCCGCGCAGGGGTTCGAACCCGGATCCCCTCATTCCGGAATAAGTCACTCTACCAATTGAGCTACGCGGACGTTTTATTCTGATTCCTATCTGCCTTTATGTCGTGTGCGTCCTTCTGGCAGGTACGTCACATCTCCTGGAACGTTACATCATCTCCCCCTTATTTTTTATTTTTTTTTTTCGAAGTGCTGCTCTTATTTTTCCTATCTCGCGGTGTGGAAATAACATCACACCATTGCGAGATTGTGAACGGTCGGGTCATCCGGATAGTTCGGGCGCCATTATAACGAAGTAAATTTCTCCGTCATTTTTATCCGCGCAGGGGTTCGAACCCGGATCCCCTCATTCCGGAATAAGTCACTCTACCAATTGAGCTACGCGGACGTTTTATTCTGATTCCTATCTGCCTTTATGTCGTGTGCGTCCTTCTGGCAGGTACGTCACATCTCCTGGAACGTTACATCATCTCCCCCTTATTTTTTATTTTTTTTTTTTTTCGAAGTGCTGCTCTTATTTTTCCTATCTCGCGGTGTGGAAATAACATCACACCATTGCGAGATTGTGAACGGTCGGGTCATCCGGATAGTTCGGGCGCCATTATAACGAAGTTAATTTCTCCGTCATTTTTATCCGCGCAGGGGTTCGAACCCAGATCCCCTCATTCCGGAATAAGTTGCTCTACCAATTGAGCTACGCGGACGTTTTATTCTGATTCCTATCTGCCTTTATGTCGTGTGCGTCCTTCTGGCAGGTACGTCACATCTCCTGGAACGTTACATCATCTCCCCCTTATTTTTTATTTTTTTTTTTTTTCGAAGTGCTGCTCTTATTTTTCCTATCTCGCGGTGTGGAAATAACATCACACCATTGCGAGATTGTGAACGGTCGGGTCATCCGGATAGTTCGGGCGCCATTATAACGAAGTTAATTTCTCCGTCATTTTTATCCGCGCAGGGGTTCGAACCCAGATCCCCTCATTCCGGAATAAGTCACTCTACCAATTGAGCTACGCGGACGTTTTATTCTGATTCCTATCTGCCTTTATGTCGTGTGCGTCCTTCTGGCAGGTACGTCACATCTCCTGGTACGTTACACAGTGAAACCGTTGTTTGTATCCATCGTATTTCCTGTGCACAGCTGGGTTTTGCAATTTTTTCTGCTTTGTTTAAAGGGGAGGAACTCAACTTATGTCTCTATAAAAAGTATTTAAAATCTAAAAGATTTTTTTCTATATAGAGCTTTGCACCGACGTCATTTTTGACGTCATGATTACTTCCGGGTGGTTAAGAGAAAGTTCGGCTGCTAAGGTTCCCATAGGGTTAACATGGGGGAAGCGATTTGTGGACCCTCTGTCACTTGATTGTTTGAAGTTTTCGAAATGGTTTAAAGTTGTGTGGGTATGGGTGTTTCTCAAAGTAAGAGTAAGGTAGTGGAATTTTCCTTTATTGCTTTTCAACGGCATAAAAACCCCTGACTATGTGGAAAATAGCCGTAAATCGGAAGGCATGGTCGCCTAAGTCGTATGACAGGATCTGCAGTAAACACTTCATTTTAGATATCGTAAATCTGCATATGTTACTACGTTAATCACTGTCAACCATTATCAATCCGCTGCTGGATGAAGGTCTTTTTAGACTGGATGGTTAAGAGAAAGTTCGGCTGCTAAGGTTCCCATAGGGTTAACAAAATTCACCCTCTGCCCGGGGCGCCATATTACATAAGGCCGGCCCTGAGAACAAACCATAGTCTGGTGGGCTCGTGTTAGGACTGTATGACAGGTACACGTACTTGGAGTGCCAGTTTTTTTTTTTTTTTTTTTTTATTGGAGGTTTAACGACCACCGTGAGCAACTCAATGGGCTATAAGCAGTCGCCCGTCCCTAATTTAGGGTCACTGGTTCCAGGGAAGGGAGAGAGCCAGTGCCGTAAGACAAACACAACATCCATGCCTGACCGGGATTCGAACCCGGACCCCTTACGGTCGAATGATCAGAGGCCAAGGGAATGTTTTCTTTTTTTTTTTTTTTTTTTTTTGATTGGAGGTTTAACGACCACCGTGAGCAACTCAATGGGCTATAAGCAGTCGCCCGTCCCTAATTTAGGGTCACTGGTTCCAGAGAAGGGAGAGAGCCAGTGCCGTAAGACAAACACAACATCCATGCCTCACCGGGATTCGAACCCGGACCCCTTACGGTCGAATGATCAGAGGCCAAGGGAATGTTTTCTTTTTTTTTTTTTTTTTTTTTGATTGGAGGTTTAACGACCACCGTGAGCAACTCAATGGGCTATAAGCAGTCGCCCGTCCCTAATTTAGGGTCACTGGTTCCAGAGAAGGGAGAGAATCAGTGCCGTAAGACAAACACAACATCCATGCCTCACCGGGATTCGAACCCGGACCCCGTTCGGACGAATGATCAGAGGCCATCGCTTAGACCACTGCGCCACCGGGGCGGCGGAGTGCCAGTTCTCCAAAATAAAAAATCAACGATCCCAAAGTCTTGTACTTGCTTTGTACAGTTTTGTACACCCAAAAGAAAATGTGTACACCACCGGAGTGGTACTTTTTAGTTCTCCTTTGTGGCTCTCCAGTATGTACTTGGAGTACCACTTTTTCAAAATCAAAAATAAACACTTCCAGAGTGTTGTACTAGTTTTATATAGTTTTGTACGCCCAAAAGAAAATTTTGTACACCACCGGAAGTGGTATTTTTGACACTCCTTTGTGGCTTTCCGTCATGTACTTGGAGTACCACTTTTCCAAAATCAAAAATAAACACTTCCAGAGTGTTGTTGTACCAGTTTTGTGCACCCAAAAGAAAATTTTGTACACCGCCGGAAGTAGTACTTTTTGACACTCTTTTGTGGCTCTCCAGTGTGAGCTTGGAATGCCACTTTTCCAAAATCAAAAATAAACACTGTCAGAGTGTTGTACTAGTTTTGTACAATTTTGTATACCCATAAGAAAATTTTGTACACCACCGGAAATGATACTTTTTTGGTTCTCCTTTGTGACTCTCCAGCATGTACTTGCAGTGCCACTTCCATAGGTCTCCAGTCCCACTTCCATAGGTCTCCCCAAGTTTCTTCCACAACGGTCTGTCTTGTGCCAGTCTCCTCCATGTCACTCCCGCATACTTTCGAATTTCATCCACCCATCTTCCATGTGGTCTTCTTCTGGGTCTTTTCCTGTCCCTTGGAATCCAATCTAAAATTTCGGCTGTCCATCGATGGTCTATCCTTCTGGCAATATGTCCAGCGCATTGCCATTTCAGGAATTTTACTCTGATCATGATGTCTTCCACTATTGTCATTTTGCCGCCCCGGTGGCGCAGTGGTCTAAGGCGTTGGCCTCTGATCATTCGTCCGTAAGGGGTCCGGGTTCGAATCCCGGTCAGGCATGGATGTTGTGTTTGTCTTACGGCACTGGCTCTCTCCCTTCCCTGGAACCAGTGACCCTAAATTAGGGACGGGCGACTGCTTATAGCCCATTGAGTTGCTCACGGTGGTCGTTAAACCTCCAAAAAAAAAAAAAAAAAAAAAAAAAAAACTATTGTCATTTTTCGGATCCACGCGTTCCTCTTCTTATCTCTCCTGGTTACACCAAGCATGCACCTCTCCATGCTACTTTGAGTTGTCTGCAGTCTTTGTATGTCTCTTTTAGTTAAGGTCCACGTCTCTGCACCATATATAAGCACTGGAAGGATGCATTGATCAAACGCTTTTCTTTTAAGACATAATGACATATTGCTCTTGAAAATTATACTGTTTCTTCCAAAAGCTCTCCAGACGAGTTTTATACGCCGATTAATTTCTTCATCAATGTGACCCTCACTTGATATCTGCTGTCCAAGATAAACGTACGTGTCTGTTATCTCCAGCTTTTCTCCATCAATCGATAAATCTTCATATTTTGTAAAAGCATTGTACATCACCTTTGTCTTCTAAAAGTTCATTTTTATTCCCACTTCTTTACTCTTGTCAGCAAGTTCCTGGATCATAATCTGCAGCTCTGATGGGGGAGCTGCAAAAATGACTACGTCATCAGCAAAACGAAGGTGAGTTAGATAATCTCCAATAATCTTTATCCCTTTGTTTTCTCAGTTCAGTGATTGAAAGATATTTTCCAATGTGGCATTAAAGAGTTTGGGAGATATAGTGTCACCTTGTCTACTCCCTTTCCAATTTTTATGGGTGCTCTATTCTCAAATAGCGGAATCTTTGCACTTGTATACATTTTCTTGCTCACTCTTATGTATTATTTTCAAGTTTTTAAGTAAATCCTTGTTATTCTGTTTAAAATGCTCTGAATGCATGACGGATGAAGTGTGCTGTAGAACTGAAAATTGCTAAGCTTTCGTGAACTTTCAAGATTTTGTACTGTTACTGATTTCTAAATACTACACTTTGCAGGACAACAACCTAGATTTTAATAACTTAAGAGGCCAAAGATACGACAATGCTTCAAATATGAAACAAAAAAACGAAGGCGTGCAGGCGAGGGTATTGCAGATGAACCCACGAGCACTCTACCTTCCTATAAGTGGCTGCCATTTCTTAAATTTGGTGATATCTGACGTAGCGTCAGTATCCACCGAAGCAATCACTCTCTTTGGAGCGCTCCAAAGAATATACGTACCTTTTCTGCTTCGACACAAAGATGAAGTGTTCTCTTGAAGCACCTTCCACCACTTACCGTGAAACACACTCTGTACGACAAGATTCGGAAGTAGAATCAACACGGTCTGAGCAACCTGCACTCAGACAAAACAAGTGTATGATAGCTTGATGGAGATCTACAAGGAGTGTTCAAATGAAAAGGTATAATGAATTAGCCTTGTTTATCTTTTTGCTAAGCTAATTATTATGAATGAATAATGCTCTAAGCTTCAAAATAATGAATTCCCAAAAGGGTGTTGTTACTCGTTAATTATGAACTTAAACAAAGTCTCAACGCTGGTTATTTATATTAAGTAATCAAAGTCATAAACCTAACAGCCAGACAGAGGTCTGACAAAACTAAGAATTGAAAAAGACTGAACTTACAGAACAACTTGTTTATTATGATGACTCCTGGTCAACTAAGGCACTCATATATCACTACTACATAACAACACACTGCAACGCAACACACCAACTACACCAACCACCCTCAACTCCAACGCAACAACACACACATTTATTTTTCGAAGCACTGGAGAAGGGATTCTCTGATTTTTCCTATCTCGCGGTGTGGAAATAACATCACACCAATGCGAGATTTTGAACGGTCGGGTCATCCGGGTAGTTCGGGCGCCATTATAACGAAGTAAATTTCTCCCTCATTTTTGGTCTACGCCGGGATTCGAACCCGAGTACGCTTATTCCGGAACAAGTTGCTCTACCAATTAAGCTACGCGGACATTTGTTCTGATTGCTATGTGCCTTTATGTCGTGTGCGTCCTTCTGGCAGGTACATCACATCTCCTGGTACGTTACATCATCTCCCCCTTATTTTTATTCGAAGTGCTCCTCTTATTTTTCCTATCTCGCGGTGTGGAAATAACATCACACCAATGCGAGATTTTGAACGGTCGGGTCATCCGGATAGTTCGGGCGCCATTATAACGAAGTGAATTTCTCCGTCATTTTTGGTCTACGCCGGGATTCGAACCCGAGTACGCTTATTCCGGAACAAGTTGCTCTACCAATTAAGCTACGCGGACGTTTTATTCTGATTCCTATCTGCCTTTATGTCGTGTGCGTCCTTCTAGCAGGTACGTCACATCTCCTGGTACGTTACATCATCTCCCCCTTATTTTTTTTTTTTTTTTCGAAGTGCTGGAGAAAGGATTCTCTTATTTTTCCTATCTCGCGGTGTGGAAATAACATCACACCAATGCGAGATTTTGAACGGTCGGGTCATCCGGATAGTTCGGGCGCCATTATAACGAAGTGAATTTCTCCGTCATTTTTGGCCTACGCCGGGATTCGAACCCGAGTACGCTTATTCCGGAACAAGCAGCTCTACCAACTGAGCTACGCAGACATTGATTCTGATTCCTATCTGCCTTTATGTCGTGTGCGTCCTTCTAGCAGGTACGTCACATCTCCTGGTACGTTACAAAGGTACGAAACGACACTGTGGGTATAAATGAAGACTTTATTCAAAGTATACACCATAGGCCGTAGCACAACGATCCCATTGATTAACGAGCCGAAGGATTCCTTGTTCCCAGAATTCCTGTGGCCGTGACGAGACCCCAGTCCTGCACAGCGTCCTTGAGTTCGTCGTCCGAGTGGAAGCGCTTCCCTTTCAGATGTTTTTTCAGGGGACCAAACACATGGAAATCGCAGGGCGACATGTCCGGGCTGTAGGGCGGATGATCAAGCTGCTCCCACTGGAACTTGGCCAGTTCCGCGTGTGTGACCCTGGAAACGTGTGGACGCGCGTTATCGAGGAGCAGAACCACACCCTCCGTGATGAATAGCGGCCGGTTTAACACCTTCCGCTGTCAGAAATCGGATAACGCCTCGCTGCTCTTCAATCGTCGAATTTTGCAATGAGAACGCCATCCTGTCCTCACACGCACTGCCGCGTCAATTGGACGGCGTTCTTTATAAGAGCCTCTGCTCCTCCTGCGCATGCGGTCGCCCGCGCATGCTCCGATCCATGCCGGCGACTCCAATCGCATCCCTAGATGTGTCGCTACGTTCTCCCATAGCGGCATAGGCAAATATGTTAACGGTTACGTTCTTATGGCGTTTCGTACCTTTTCATTTGAACACTCCTAGTATGAACACACAAACTCATCTGTCGACGCGGGAGTGAAGCACGCGAGATTTTTTTTTTTTTTTTTATTGGAGGTTTAACGACCACCGTGAGCAACTCAATGGGCTATAAGCAGTCGCCCGTCCCTAATTTAAGGTCACTGGTTCCAGGGAAGGGAGAGAACCAGTGCCGCAAGACAAACACAACATGCATGCCTCACCGGGATTCGAACCCGGACCCCGTTCGGACGAATGATCAGAGGCCATCGCTTAGACCACTGCGCCACCGGGATGGCAGAGATTTATTGCCTTGCAGAACACTTATGCGATTTTAAATTCTTAGCTGGACTCCCTGTGTGGTATGATCTACTGTGCCAAGTGAATTACATTAACAACCGCATGCAAAATGCCAACTGTGACCTAATTGTTGCTACAGCTATATGATAGAGAGGGCAATTAACTATATCAAGGCTCTCAGAGACAATGGCTACGATGAAGCGAAACTGAAAGCTGTTTGAAAGATGTTTGACTACGAGGTGGAATATGAATTAGTGGAAACTTCAGAAGGCAAATTTAAAAGATATTTCTTCATTGCCGCAGTCGACAAAGTTCAAAGTGCCTTAAATGAGCGGTTTGAGCAAATGCTCAGCTACACTAAGTTATGGAGTTTCCTATTTAACTTGAAATGTCTGCCGGAGAATTTGGAAGTTCCTTGCATGGATTTATATCATGCTTAAAGTGGATATAATGAAGAGACTATCGTGCTGATTGATATATAAATAAAGAAGATAGCTGTCTAAGCACGAACACTTTAGCTCAAACCAATTACAACACTCAAATGAAGCTAAGACGTATCACCGGTATCAAAAGTATACACAGTTAAAACCATGACGACACAAATAACTCATTCCATTGAGGTTTAAAAAGGTTTAATGTTAAAAACTTGCGAGATCTTTCGAACCTACGACTTATAGGTTCATCATCAGGCACCAAAACTCGCAAGGTGCACATGAAACTTAGTGGTTATATACACGTGTGGTTATGGGCAATGACCGCGCATGCGTACAAGTCGGAACAGTATGAGGTCATAGAATACATACATTTAAAATAACCTGTAGGGTAAAAAACACATAATGGTTGTCATAACTATTAGAAATATAAAATAAAGGTCAAAGTTCCCTCGCCTGAGTTTTATATATGTACAATAAAATCAATGGTTGTCTAATCTTGTTTCTTGGTTTTTCAGTAGGTATCGCCAAGGTGCTGGTATATTGGATGGAGCTTCATCATTACAACATTGTTCATTCAAATGATAAATATACAAGCTCTCGAGAAACAACAGGCCATTTTTAGTTTTGGTCGTCGATAACAGTTTTACATTGTCCCAGTCAGGATAGTGCTCTCCTTTTAGTACCTCTCGCGCTAAAGAAGTTGTTAAGGCATGTGTTTCTCGAACACTGTATATTTATCATTTGAATGAACAATGTTGTAATGATGAAGCTCCATGCAATATACCAGCACCTTGGCGATACCTACTGAAAAACCAAGAAACAAGATTAGACAACCATTGATTTTATTGTACATATATAAAACTCAGGCGAGGGAACTTTGACCTTCATTTTATATTTCTTATATTTATGACAACCATTATGTGTTTTTTACCCTACAGGTTATTTTAAATGTATGTATTCTATGACCTCATACTGTTCCGACTTGTACGCATGCGCGGTCATTGCCCATAACCACACGTGTATATAATCACTACGTTTCATGTGCACCTTGCGAGTTTTGGTGCCTGATGATGAACCGATAAGTCGTAGGTTCGAAAGATCTCGCAAGTTCTTAACATTAAACCTTTTTAAACCTCAATGGAATGAGTTATTTGTGTCGTCATGGTTTTAACTGTGTATACTTTTGATACCGGTGATACGTCTTAGCTTCATTTGAGTGTTGTAATTGGTTTGAGCTAAAGTGTTCGTGCTTAGACAGCTATCTTCTTTATTTATATATGCTTAAAGTGACCAAACCTCATCAGACATAAATGGTGCAGAATCAACACAAGAGCTAAATCACTTCAAGTTCATTATGCCATCTAAAACTAAATGTGTCAACCCTCGAGAAGCATTGCAGTTTCTTCTCGAAATGAAAATGCAGGATAATTTCCCCAACATTTGGATTGCTTTGCGAATCCTGCAGACAGTTCCAGTAACTGTGGCAAGCGCGGAGCGCACTTTCTCTAAGCAGAAACTAATCAAAACTTATCTGAGGTCTACAACGACTGACAATAGACTGTCTTCATTAGTTGTGTTGTCAACAGAAAACGGTATTGATCAGAAGATTGACCTGTCAAAAGCAGTGACAATTTTCGCTGAAATGAAAGCAAGGAAAGGGAAATTATCTTAAATCTGTGATTGAAGGAGGTTCTGTAAAAGTGTTAAATATTAATGAAATGTTTTAACCTGTATCTCTTTAGTTGAATTGTTCCAAATTAAATCCCTTCCCAGAATATTTGTTTGGAGGGATGAGGAGCTGGACCTTGATATGGGGCGCCAAAATTCACTCTCGGCCCGGGGCGCCATATTACATAAGGCCGGCACTGAGAACAAACCATAGTCTGGTGGGCTCATGTTAGGACTGTATGACAGGTACACGTACTTGGAGTGCCAGTTCTCCAAAATAAAAAATCAACGATCCCAAAGTTTTGTACTTGCTTTGTACAGTTTTGTACACCCAAAAGAAAATGTGTACACCACCGGGGCGCCATATTACACAAGGCCGGCACTGAGAACAAACCATAGTCTGGTGGGCTCATGTTAGGACTGTATGACAGGTACACGTACTTGGAGTGCCAGTTCTCCAAAATAAAAAATCAAAGGTCCCAAAGTTTTGTACTTGCTTTGTACAGTTTTGTACACCCAAAAGAAAATGTGTACACCACCGGGGCGCCATATTACACAAGGCCGGCACTGAGAACAAACCATAGTCTGGTGGGCTCATGTTAGGACTGTATGACAGGTACACGTACTTGGAGTGCCAGTTCTCCAAAATAAAAAATCAAAGGTCCCAAAGTTTTGTACTTGCTTTGTACAGTTTTGTACACCCAAAAGAAAATGTGTACACCACCGGGGCGCCATATTACACAAGGCCGGCACTGAGAACAAACCATAGTCTGGTGGGCTCATGTTAGGACTGTATGACAGGTACACGTACTTGGAGTGCCAGTTCTCCAAAATAAAAAATCAACGATCCCAAAGTTTTGTACTTGCTTTGTACAGTTTTGTACACCCAAAAGAAAATGTGTACACCACCGGGGCGCCATATTACACAAGGCCGGCACTGAGAACAAACCATAGTCTGGTGGGCTCATGTTAGGACTGTATGACAGGTACACGTACTTGGAGTGCCAGTTCTCCAAAATAAAAAATCAAAGGTCCCAAAGTTTTGTACTTGCTTTGTACAGTTTTGTACACCCAAAAGAAAATGTGTACACCACCGGGGCGCCATATTACACAAGGCCGGCACTGAGAACAAACCATAGTCTGGTGGGCTCATGTTAGGACTGTATGACAGGTACACGTACTTGGAGTGCCAGTTCTCCAAAATAAAAAATCAACGATCCCAAAGTTTTGTACTTGCTTTGTACAGTTTTGTACACCCAAAAGAAAATGTGTACACCACCGGGGCGCCATATTACACAAGGCCGGCACTGAGAACAAACCATAGTCTGGTGGGCTCATGTTAGGACTGTATGACAGGTACACGTACTTGGAGTGCCAGTTCTCCAAAATAAAAAATCAACGATCCCAAAGTTTTGTACTTGCTTTGTACAGTTTTGTACACCCAAAAGAAAATGTGTACACCACCGGGGCGCCATATTACACAAGGCCGGCACTGAGAACAAACCATAGTCTGGTGGGCTCATGTTAGGACTGTATGACAGGTACACGTACTTGGAGTGCCAGTTCTCCAAAATAAAAAATCAACGATCCCAAAGTTTTGTACTTGCTTTGTACAGTTTTGTACACCCAAAAGAAAATGTGTACACCACCGGGGCGCCATATTACACAAGGTCGGCCCTGAGAACAAACCATAGTCTGGTGGGCTCATGTTAGGACTGTATGACAGGTACACGTACTTGGAGTGCCAGTTCTCCAAAATAAAAAATCAAAGGTCCCAAAGTTTTGTACTTGCTTTGTACAGTTTTGTACACCCAAAAGAAAATGTGTACACCACCGGGGCGCCATATTACACAAGGCCGGCACTGAGAACAAACCATAGTCTGGTGGGCTCATGTTAGGACTGTATGACAGGTACACGTACTTGGAGTGCCAGTTCTCCAAAATAAAAAATCAACGATCCCAAAGTTTTGTACTTGCTTTGTACAGTTTTGTACACCCAAAAGAAAATGTGTACACCACCGGGGCGCCATATTACACAAGGTCGGCCCTGAGAACAAACCATAGTCTGGTGGGCTCATGTTAGGACTGTATGACAGGTACACGTACTTGGAGTGCCAGTTCTCCAAAATAAAAAATCAAAGGTCCCAAAGTTTTGTACTTGCTTTGTACAGTTTTGTAC
Source organism: Macrothele yani (assembly GCA_039090855.1). NCBI lineage: Eukaryota > Metazoa > Arthropoda > Arachnida > Araneae > Macrothelidae > Macrothele > Macrothele yani. The sequence goes on along the minus strand of CM077020.1, from coordinate 2,519,834 downwards.
ACCCAAAAGAAAATGTGTACACCACCGGGGCGCCATATTACATAAGGCCGGCCCTGAGAACAAACCATAGTCTGGTGGGCTCATGTTAGGACTGTATGACAGGTACACGTACTTGGAGTGCCAGTTCTCCAAAATAAAAAATCAAAGGTCCCAAAGTTTTGTACTTGCTTTGTACAGTTTTGTACACCCAAAAGAAAATGTGTACACCACCGGGGCGCCATATTACACAAGGCCGGCACTGAGAACAAACCATAGTCTGGTGGGCTCATGTTAGGACTGTATGACAGGTACACGTACTTGGAGTGCCAGTTCTCCAAAATAAAAAATCAAAGGTCCCAAAGTTTTGTACTTGCTTTGTACAGTTTTGTACACCCAAAAGAAAATGTGTACACCACCGGGGCGCCATATTACACAAGGCCGGCCCTGAGAACAAACCATAGTCTGGTGGGCTCATGTTAGGACTGTATGACAGGTACACGTACTTGGAGTGCCAGTTCTCCAAAATAAAAAATCAACGATCCCAAAGTTTTGTACTTGCTTTGTACAGTTTTGTACACCCAAAAGAAAATGTGTACACCACTGGAGTGGTACTTTTAGTTCTCCTTTGTGGCTCTCCAGCATGTACTTGGAGTACCACTTTTTCAAAATCAAAAATAAACACTTCCAGAGTGTTGTACTAGTTTTATATAGTTTTGTACGCCCAAAAGAAAATTTTGTACACCACCGGAAGTGGTATTTTTGACACTCCTTTGTGGCTTTCCATCGTGTACTTGGAGTTCCACTTTTCCAAAATTAAAAATAAACACTTCCAGAGTGTTGTACCAGTTTTGTGCACCCAAAAGAAAATTTTGTACACCGCCGGAAGTAGTACTTTTTGACACGCTTTTGTGACTCTCCAGTGTGAGCTTGGAATGCCACTTTTCCAAAATCAAAAATAAACACTGTCATAGTGTTGTACTAGTTTTGTACAATTTTGTATACCCATAAGAAAATTTTGTACACCACCGGAAATGATACTTTTTGGTTCTCCTTTGTGACTCTCCAGCATGTACTTGCAGTGCCACTTCCATAGTCAAAAATGAACACTGTCTGAGTATTGTACTAGTTTTGTACACCGAAAAGAAACTTTTGTACACCACCGGAAGTGGTACTTTTTGGTTCTCCTTTGTGGCTCCCCAGCATGTATTTGGAGTGCCACTTTTCCAAAATTAAAAATAAACACTACCAGAATGTTGTAGTAGTTTCGTACAGTTTTGTGTACCCAAATAAAATTTTGTACACCGCCGTAAGTGGTTCTTTTTCAGTTACCTTAGTGTCTCTCTTCCATTTACCTGGAGTGCCACTTTTTCAAAATCAAATATAAGCATTTCCAGAATGTTGCACGAGTTTTGTACGTTTTTGTACACGGAAAGAAAGTTTTTGTACAATACCGAAAAGTAACCGGTCACTTAATACTCCTAAGCAAACTAGCATTTAGTTAGCTAGAAAGCTATCGTAGAAAATGTTTTCCAAAGATGAAAATGACTCAACTAACATTTCGTATTATTTGCTATCCTAAAAAATAAAATTATTTTCCTGAACAGAACAGTACATTTCCACTTACTTGCTGAACTTCTAAACATGTACACGCAGTTCAAAATATAAAAACTCAGTTTTTGTTGTTGTATTTTTTTACACCGAAACAAAGTTTTGTACTCTGCAGGATGTGGTACTTTCAGCTGTTTTAGATCAGAGCAAGCATGCATTTCTAGTGCTATTCCCGAAATCCAATTTTTTTTTTATTATTGAAGGTGGAAGTAAGTACCTGTTTCTATTTTTTTATCGATTGTAGAAATATCGATGAATTTTTTTCCCGTCTTTTGTAAAACAAGTATGTGCTTATCGTAGTATCACTTTGTCCGTCCATTCGCTTATGGACACATATCTCATCAACTATTTGCACAATTTGAAAAATTATTTTTGCATTCCAAAGCGTGAAATGTTAGAACTATGATCCTTGTTTATCGTTTTTCCCTACGATGCATAACTTTGGCGCTAGAGGGCGTAAGGCAAATGCTATTTATTGTTCAAAATGCATTTTATTGTTGATAATTGCTTCTAAATTCCCAATAGAAAGAATTCTTTCTTTCACTGTACATAAAGAAGACTGTTTTGTGTACATTTTCTATTTTAAGTAAAGCATAGCTTTTCCGCTCTTAATATTTTCCCGAATATCTCTGCTTCTATAAGTCCAATTTGAAAAATATTTGTTACGTCGGATAAAATTTCAGGTGGATAATGCTTCGCATATAATTTCTAACTTTCGGTAAAGAAGGCTTTTGACACTAGGAAGGGTAAGTACATATTTCTATTTCCCATGTATTTGCTGCATTACCTGCGCTTCTGAATGCTCGATTAAAACCTCCTTTGCGCTAAGTTCCCTCTCATCATGGAAAACCTTTTGCGTATATTTTATGCTTTACATAATGCACAGTTTCTGCTCCATCACGGAGCGTAAACTTATATCTTATTTTTCTTAATTTTCCTTCTTCTAACGGTCTGATTTGAAAAATTCTTTCTTTGTGGATAGAATTTGTTGGTAAGAATGTTTTGCATGTAATATCAAAAATTTCATAGGATACAACTTTGCCGCTAGACGGCAAAAGTTCACATTTCCGTTTACTGAATATTTGCAGCAATATCTGCACGTGTAAACAGCCTATTAAAACATTATTTTTTCAGTCAGATACTAACTAGTAACAACGAAAATATTTTATGAGCATTTCTTGCACAAAATAATACAGAATATTCCCGCTATGAGGTGGTGTTGTTTTATTTGTTTTGCTCGATATATGTGCTTCTAAATTTCCGATTTAATAGATTCAATTAAAACTTTTCAACATTATCTTTATGGAACATTTTACAAGCACTCGTGTGAATTAATAGTTCACAGGTTTGGTGTTTTGTGATATTTTTGTCCATTTATGTTTGCAACCGTGTCTCTGCTTCTAGAAATCCTACTGAAAGTTATCTGTTTTTACCAAATATCATTTTTTTTTATTGGAGGTTTAACGACCACCGTGAGCAACTAACTCAATGGGCTATAAGCAGTCGCCCGTCCCTAATTTAGAGTCACCGGTTCCAGGGAAGAGAGAGAGCCAGCGCCGTAAGACAAACACAACACGCATGCCTCACCGGGATTCGAACCCGAACCCCTTTCAGACGAATGATCATCCATCGCTTAGACCACTACGCCTCCGGGGCGGCATATCATTTGCTAAAACAACAACGATTAATATTCTTTTTTAAATAATGAAAGGTATTCTCCCTAGGGGGAGTAAATGTCAAAACTTTTTACTCTCTTTTTCTTTCAGCACTTTTTTTTTTTTAATATGGGGGTTTAATAGCTACCGGGACCAACTTCACCAACTATAAGCAGTCACCCGTCCATTATTTAGGGCCAGTGGCTCTAGGGAAGGGAGAGAGCCACTGCTGTAAGACACACACAATGTCATACCTACCTCACTGGATTTGAACCCGGGCCCATCTCGGACGAATGGTCAGAAGCCAACGCTTAGACCACTAGGCCACTGAGCGGATGGTCTAAGCGGAGTAAATAATTTGGGCCGGTCCTGCCTACATTATTTACTGCATTGTTCATGCATTCTCATGCCTATCTTATGGAACATCGACTTCTGCAGTATTTAGGTTGAAAATTCACCGAAAACAAAAATTTGTAAAGGCCAAGTTCGTTTTCTGCAATTTCGATACCAAAATCTCCAAATATATTGTTACGACCCACCCCCGCCATTAATTAGGGAATTAATGGGCGTGGTGGATGTGTGAAATTAATTAAGTATTTATTATGTTCGAGGCTTGATTTGAGTTTAAATGTGTAAACAGCAGAGAAAGTTTTATATGGGGGGATAGGACAGAAAGGAGGCGAAGAATTCCCTCTGGCTGGGTGGTCTAGAGTTCCTAGCGCGCTGTTAGGTCGTAAATATCAGGGCGCAGCTGACGGGCAGCCTAAGCAACACGGAAAGGGAAAGAGGTACCTATCGAAGATGGCCGCTTGTAGAAATGAATGAAGATGGGGGACAAAAGGTTTAGCGAATAATCGTAAATTTGTCGATTGTTTAAGGCATTTTCGAGAACAATTGCTCTCTGTGTGGTCCGTGCAGAAATATAAGATTTCGCACTTAGAGTGAAAATAAGGAAGAAAGGTCAGTTGTCTGTACGCTCTCCGATGTGAAAGGCTGGGCTGGATGCCTTGGATCTGCTATATGAATTGGGCGATGAAGAGCGAAACTCCCTGCATTTGGTAAGAAATGGAGACGACAACTCGAGGCAGTTTGCCATAAAGACAGCGGAATGCCTAAATCCGCGTAATAAAGCAGCAATTTCTAGGCTGGAAATCAGCGACTGGTTGGCCCAATGAAGGCAAAGTTACAGGGGCATTAAGAAGTCTGCGAGTGGACAGTGGTCATTCCAATGCGAAGCGAAGTCGGGTTCGAATGCCAACCACTGCAGCGTGGAATCGTCATCCCCATTCATCCCCTACTGTGGAGGAAGTGAAGAGTCGCGCTTATCTTGCGAGGCAAAACGAGACTCCTTCAACAAACGCCTGGATGTGTGTGTGTGTGTGTGAGTACGGTAGCGCCAGGGGACGCAGCTCCTGCAATGAAATCTTCCATGTAAAAAGGGAGGTGTGTATTACTTTACTGGTGCAATCACAATTTGGATTTATTCTTGACAGCATCCATGTAAGTAGAAACATTTTTGTTTTTATTGTTACATCTGCTACGCAATTAGTTGAGGAACTGAACTAATATATTGCAAGAACTGAACTAATATATTGCAAGAACTGAACTGAGAAATAGTAAGACTGGGCTGTGGAATTTAAGTTCATTAAAACTTTCTCGCGGGAACTGATTTAGGTCCACGTTGACCCAATACTTATGTTCAGAAGACAGCTAAATTTTATTCGTATGTGTGCCATTGTTATGTTTTTGTAGCCAATTAAATATTGGTTTAGGCAGTCAGCGCAGTCATAGAACATATTATTTATGTGTACGCAAGTGATTGGTTCAAATTGTTTAAGTGTATGCCCATATAATACAGTATTCGCGCCAAGAACTACGTCGAAGGACCTCAGAGAAGAAATATACTAATTGCTCGGCTACAGCTGTTAAATTGATTGACAGCGGTGGGATAATGACCCACTGTCGTAACATTTTGGTGGCGAGCGGTGAATGTATAACCTAGCTCGGCCCGGTACCGTAACAATATATTATCTGTGTCATAATGCATGCATGCGTATGTTCAAGAAAAATATATCTTGTGACACAAAGTAAGCTGGGACTGGTTACCTTTATCATGGAAGAAATGTTTCGTCGGAATCTGCGTGTTGGGATGAAGCGTCTGTCTGTGTGACGTTAGAATTCTGATTCTGCAGGTTACCATCTGCGCGTTAACTTCTGTGTCTTTCTGACGTCACAAATATGATTCTTGCTTTATCATCTGCGTCTTATCTGAAGCATTTCACTTAGCTGCAATACAGTCTCCAGCCTTTAAAATATTCATCTTTCTTCTGCTTGTCTAACCAAAAATGCCTTTGCAAAGTAAATATTTTTTTTTTCAGTTTTACTGTATCGCATTAATTACCACGCATACTTTTAAACACATATCTGTGCAATAGTGTTCAAATTCACTTTAAGTGCAACTGGTTAGGTTCAGTGTTTAACCGTAACTTTCTGATTCTGCAAGTTAGCTTCTGCGTCTTTCTGACGTCACAAATATGATTCTTGCTTTACCATCTGCGTCTTATCTGAAGCATTTCACCTAGCTACAATACAGTCAACGCAGACTTTAAACTTTTCGTTTTTATTCTGCTTGTCTAACCAAAAATGCCTTTGCAAAGTAAATATTTTTTTTAGTTTTACTATCTCGCATTAATTACCACGCATACTTTTAAACACATATCTGTGCAATAGTGTTTAAATTCACTTTAAGTGCAACTGGTTAGGTTCAGTGTTTAACCGTAACTTTCTGATTCTGCAAGTTAGCTTCTGCGTCTTTCTGACGTCACAAATATGATTCTTGCTTTACCATCTGCGTCTTATCTGAAGCATTTCACCTAGCTACAATACAGTCAACGCAGACTTTAAACTTTTCGTTTTTCTTCTGCTTGTCTAACCAAAAATGCCTTTGCAAAGTAAATATTTTTTTTAGTTTTACTATCTCGCATTAATTACCACGCATACTTTTAAACACATATCTGTGCAATAGTGTTTAAATTCACTTTAAGTGCAACTGGTTAGGTTCAGTGTTTAACCGTAACTTTCTGATTCTGCAAGTTAGCTTCTGCGTCTTTCTGACGTCACAAATATGATTCTTGCTTTGCCATCTGCGTCTTATTTAAAGCATTTCACCTAGCTGCAATACAGTCTCCAGCCTTTAAAATATTTGATTTTATTCTGTTTGTCTAACCAAAAATGCCTTTGCAAAGTAAATATTTTTTTTAGTTTTACTATCTCGCATTAATTTCCACGCATATTTTTAAGCACATATCTGTGCAATGCAATAGTGTCTAAATTCACTTTAACTGCAGCCAGTTAGGTTCAGAGTTTAACCGTAACTGAAGCGCCATTGTTAACTTATTCTGGACTTCTGAGTAGCCATAGCATTCAGCATCCAACTTCCGGGGAGTTTAATACGTATATTTTTTTCGTCGGAGGAAGGTTCTATCTGCTTAAAGACCCGAGTAAGTCATAATGTAGTGATAACATTATATTTATGTATGAAACATGCTAAATATGCGCATTTTATTCTTACTAGAGACGTATTTTAAATATCTTACTAATTTTGTTGATGAGATGTATACAATGGAACTCTTTACATTTTGAATTCTTATTAGTTGATCATATCGTCGGTAACATAAATAACATTCCCGCACTAAGTTGCTGGTTTTATGTTTACTGGAATGTGTAGGAAATCTCGAAACACTCAGATTTGCTTGATAAAACAGTCTATTCAAGCATTTGTTGACATTCAGTAAACAAGGTGTATTATTTATTTGCAGCTCCCAATTTTTGTTTGTGTGTACATCACATTCTCGGTCATCATACTACAAAAAAAAAAAAAAAGATATGTCTATGGTGAAAATATACAAAACAAACTTCATCGGTAAGCCATTACTAAGGAAACTCCAGATCTCTACATTGTTTTTCACCACAGATTAAAGGAACATTTGACGGAAATTTTATGTTTTAATATCGCTAAAACCATTTGACCTTCCATTAACGCCGCAGAAATGAAAACAAACTTCATGTGTAAAACGTTACTAAGGAAACTCCTGATCTACGCATTCTTTTTCACTCTGGATTAAAGGGATATTTGTCGGAAATTTTATATTCTGATATCACTAAGACTACTTGACCCATAGCCCACTGGAAACAAGAGGCCTTGAAACGAACGGCTGCCACTGAGGTCATGTGACCAACTTAGTACCAACTCCCAGCTACAGTGTATGCATACCCAGGAAAAACACAAGTGCTGGGAAACTGCTGGCCACCAGCTGGCAGTGATGGGTCACTGCTGGCTGAAATCTGCCGCTCATGGCCCGGTACTCTACGCATTTCTTTTGCTTGACTTGAACATATCTTCTGAGTTTTTTCTACTGTCGTTATTTTTTTTTTTTTTTTTTGGAAATGCGGACTTTTGTCGTTTGAACTTATGGCACTTAGTAACTCTACCACTAAGGAAAACAAAAGCACTGCAACAACATTACCGTAAGATGTGTAGATCTTACGTAAATACTAAACCGTTAAACAACTGAGATATAATAGTTTTACCAACAAAACATATGTATAACGAATTTTGTTTTCAGTGTATGTATAACTAACTAAACTTTGCACTTTCTATTTAGAAGAGACCTAAGCAAAAAAATATATTTTTTTGACTCACCCCAAGTACAACATAGAAAAGGTTATGTATCTACCGGTGTGAGTAAAAGGAGAAAAGATAAAAAAATAAATAAAACAACTGAATGTAGAAAGTGTCGAGAATACTGAGCCTTGGCTTTATCAAGGACCAGCAAAAACTCTGCATTTTCTCACTTCCACAAAGACCTAGTTGGAAATGGGTTTCTGCAAGGCCATAGATGCAAGTAACATGCCCACCAAAAATTGTTTTAAAAATATATATATATGTCATGACCTTCCGCAGAGTTGTATGACCTAGCACTAGTTAACAATTTCGCTTGCATCCATAACCTTCCTGGCCCGACCCATGCTCTTCATCTGTTACTATTAAACAGAGAGAAGAAGATTAAAGAGAACTCAAGCTGTGAGAGTGACATAATAATTAGAAATAATTTTCAGCTATAACGAAATGCCAAGTTCGCCTGAGAGAGAATTTAAACCCGAAAAGCAATGCAACAGAAATCCAAACCTCTACATTGCAATCAAAAAAGGAAATATTAATTTTTTAAAAATCAGATTTTTGAAAGAAAACTTGATCCTAAACCCCCCTACTCTACGACTTCTGACAACACAAAAACGAGAATAAATTAAAGACAATAATTAACTAAAGAAGAGCTTTGTGAAAGTTATATAACATAAACAATTAGTTGCAATATGTACAAAGTATTTCAGCAGTGCTTTAAGTGCATAATTAAGTAGTTATTAAGAACTTAACTACTTTGAAAATACAGCGCAAAGAAAAGGAACTATGCTTAGCCATCTGTTGTGCCTAAGTTTCCTAAAAGACGCGCAAAGTTACCAAGAAAAGAAAGAGTTAAAACCCGCAAAAATGTTAACAGACAAGCCAGTGCCTAAAAGCTGAAAAGCAAAAAATCAACAGAGAAAAAAAGTACAAGTTCAAACACGTTATATTGCTTAAGAAAGAAAAGAAATCTTACGTGTATATCAGTAGAAGCAGAAACTAGCGGGTTTAGAAGTAAGTAATTTTTTTTTTTTCCAAAAGCTCTCTAACATATTCTTCTGTTGCAGTGGTAAATAAACATTATATGTTTTTAGGAGTGTTAATTCGTCTTTCTTTGGGAAAAAATTACAATAATAAATAAAAATAAAAATATATCAACAACTTCACAGCAACCTACTAACGGACTAATGGCGTTCATGACTTCATGTTCAGTTCAGAGCATGGAAGCTGAGACCCTTTTCGTCACATGACTAAATCGTTTCAGGGCCTCTTCTTCCCAGTGGGCTAGGACTTGACCTTTGTGACGTATATTCTAATTTAACTTTCATTTTTAGTTCCTTTTCCTATGTACATTTGAGTTTGTTCTCTTTTGCACTTTCCAAACTTAACGTGATATCTTCTCTCTCACATGAATGTGGTTGGCAACACTTTTGAAGTCAGAGAGAGTGACGTATGAATGTGATAAGAACGTTAGATAAAAAGGACGATACAGCAGTTGCTTGGTGTGTGGGCCGCGGGTGGCCTAGTGGTCAGCGTTCGTGATTGGCATGGAGAAGAACTCAGGTTCGATCACAGGCAGGTACGAACGCTCAAAACACTAAATATCCGCCGTGCGTCGGATGGGCACGTTACGACGAATGGTCAGTTACGGACGAATGGTCAGAAGCCAACGCTTAGACCACTAGGCCACTGAGCGGATGGTCTAAGCGGAGTAAATAATTTGGGCCGGTCCTGCCTACATTATTTACTGCATTGTTCATGCATTCTCATGCCTATCTTACGGAACATCGACTTCTGCAGTATTTAGGTTGAAAATTCACCGAAAACAAAAATTTGTAAAGGCCAAGTTCGTTTTCTGCAATTTCGATATCAAAATCTCCAAATATATTGTTACGACCCACCCCCGCCATTAATTAGGGAATTAATGGGCGTGGTGGATGTGTGAAATTAATTAAGTATTTATTATGTTCGAGGCTTGATTTGAGTTTAAATGTGTAAACAGCAGAGAAAGTTTTATATGGGGGAATAGGACAGAAAGGAGGCGAAGAATTCCTCTGGCTGGGTGGTCTAGAGTTCCTAGCGCGCTGTTAGGTCGTAAATATCAGGGCGCAGCTGACGGGCAGCCTAAGCAACACGGAAAGGGAAAGAGGTACCTATCGAAGATGGCCGCTTGTAGAAATGAATGAAGATGGGGGACAAAAGGTTTAGCGAATAATCGTAAATTTGTCGATTGTTTAAGGCATTTTCGAGAACAATTGCTCTCTGTGTGGTCCGTGCAGAAATATAAGATTTCGCACTTAGCGTGAAAATAAGGAAGAAAGGTCAGTTGTCTGTACGCTCTCCGATGTGAAAGGCTGGATGCCTTGGATCTACTATATGAATTGGAATAAATGAAGCAGCGAATCTCCCTGCATTTGGTAAGAAACTGAGACAACTCGGGGCTGCTGGAGATGCCAGTTTGCCATAAAGACAGCGGAATGCCTAAATCCGCGTGATAAAGCAGCAATTTCTAGGCTGGAGCATAATGGAAATTAGCGACTGGTTGGCCCAATGAAAGCAAAGTTGCAGAGGAATTAAGAAGTCTGCGAGTGGACAGTGGTCATTCCAATGCGAAGCGAAGTCGGGTTAGAATGCCAACCACTGCAGCGCGGAATCGTCACCCCATTCATCACCTACTGTGGAGGAAGTGAAGAGCCGCGCTTATCTTACGAGGCAAAACGAGACTCCCTCAACAAACGCCTGGATGTGTGTGTGTGTGTGTGTGTGTGTGTGTGTGTGTGTGTGTGTGTGTGTGTGTGTGTGTGTGTGTGTGTGTGAGTACGGTAGCGCCAGGGGACGCAGCTCCTGCAATGAAATCTTCCATGTAAAAAGGGAGGTGTGTATTACTTTACTGGTGCAATCACAATTTGGATTTATTCTTGACAGCATCCATGTAAGTAGAAACATTTTTGTTTTTATTGTTACATCTGCTACGCAATTAGTTGAGGAACTGAACTAATATATTGCAAGAACTGAACTGAGAAATAGTAAGACTGGGCTGTGGAATTTAAGTTCATTAAAACTTTCTCGCGGGAACTGATTTAGGTCCACGTTGACCCAATACTTATGTTCAGAAGACAGCTAAATTTTATTCGTATGTGTGCCATTGTTATGTTTTTGTAGCCAATTAAATATTGGTTTAGGCAGTCAGCGCCGTCATAGAACATATTATTTATGTGTACCCAAGTGATTGGTTCAAATTGTTTAAGTGTATGCCCATATAATACAGATTTCGCGCCAAGAACTACGTCGAAGGACCTCAGAGAAGAAATATACTAATTGCTCGGCTACAGCTGTTAAATTGATTGACAGCGGTGGGATAATGACCCACTGTCGTAACATTTTGGTGGCGAGCGGTGAATGTATAACCTAGCTCGGCCCGGTACCGTAACAATATATTATCTGTGTCATAATGCATGCATGCGTATGTTCAAGAAAAATATATCTTGTGACACAAAGTAAGCAGGGACTGGTTACCTTTATCATGGAAGAAATGTTTCGTCGGAATCTGCGTGTTGGGATGAAGCGTCTGTCTGTGTGACGTTAGAATTCTGATTCTGCAGGTTACCATCTGCGCGTTAACTTCTGTGTCTTTCCGATGTCACAAATAGGATTCTTGCTTTACCATCTGCGTCTTATCTGAAGCATTTCACTTAGCTGCAATACAGTCTCCAGCCTTTAAAATATTCATCTTTCTTCTGCTTGTCTAACCAAAAATGCCTTTGCAAAGTAAATATTTTTTTTTTAGTTTTACTGTCTCGCATTAATTACCACGCATACTTTTAAACACATATCTGTGCAATAGTGTTCAAATTCACTTTAAGTGCAACTGGTTAGGTTCAGTGTTTAACCGTAACTTTCTGATTCTGCAAGTTAGCTTCTGCGTCTTTCTGACGTCACAAATATGATTCTTGCTTTACCATCTGCGTCTTATCTGAAGCATTTCACCTAGCTACAATACAGTCAACGCAGACTTTAAACTTTTCGTTTTTATTCTGCTTGTCTAACCAAAAATGCCTTTGCAAAGTAAATATGCCGCCCCGGTGGCGCAGTGGTCTAAGGCGTTGGCCTCTGATCATTCGTCCGTAAGGGGTCCGGGTTCGAATCCCGATGAGGCATGGATGTTGTGTTTGTCTTACGGCACTGGCTCTCTCCCTTCCCTGGAACCAGTGACCCTAAATTAGGGACGGGCGACTGCTTATAGCCCATTGAGTTGCTCACGGTGGTCGTTAAACCTACAATCAAAAAAAAAAAAAAAAAGTAAATATTTTTTTTTAGTTTTACTATCTCGCATTAATTACCACGCATACTTTTAAACACATATCTGTGCAATAGTGTTTAAATTCACTTTAAGTGCAACTGGTTAGGTTCAGTGTTTAACCGTAACTTTCTGATTCTGCAAGTTAGCTTCTGCGTCTTTCTGACGTCACAAATATGATTCTTGCTTTACCATCTGCGTCTTATCTGAAGCATTTCACCTAGCTACAATACAGTCAACGCAGACTTTAAACTTTTCGTTTTTATTCTGCTTGTCTAACCAAAAATGCCTTTGCAAAGTAAATATTTTTTTTAGTTTTACTATCTCGCATTAATTACCACGCATACTTTTAAACACATATATATCTGTGCAATAGTGTTTAAATTCACTTTAAGTGCAACTGGTTAGGTTCAGTGTTTAACCGTAACTTTCTGATTCTGCAAGTTAGCTTCTGCGTCTTTCTGACGTCACAAATATGATTCTTGCTTTACCATCTGCGTCTTATCTGAAGCATTTCACCTAGCTACAATACAGTCAACGCAGACTTTAAACTTTTCGTTTTTATTCTGCTTGTCTAACCAAAAATGCCTTTGCAAAGTAAATATTCTTTTTAGTTTTACTATCGCATTAATTTCCACGCATACTTTTAAGCACATATCTGTGCAATGCAATAGTGTCTAAATTCACTTTAACTGCAACCGGCTAGGTTCAGAGTTTAACCGTGACTTTCTGATTCTGCAAATTAACTTCTGTGTCTTTGTGACGTCACAAATATCATTCTTGCTTTGCCATCTGCGTCTTATTTGAAGCCTTTCACCTAGCTGCAATACAGTCTCCAGCCTTTAAAATATTCGATTTTATTCTGTTTGTCTAACCAAAAATGCCTTTGCAAAGTAAATATTTTTTTTAGTTTTACTATCTCGCATTAATTTCCACGCATATTTTTAAGCACATATCTGTACAATGCAATAGTGTCTAAATTCACTTTAACTGCAGCCGGTTAGGTTCAGAGTTTAACCGTAACTGAAGCGCCATTGTAAACTTATTCTGGACTTCTGAGTAGCCATAACATTCAGCATCCAACTTCCGGTGAGTTTAATACGTATATTTTTTTCGTCGGAGGAAGGTTCTATCTGCTTAAAGACCCGAGTAAGTCATAATGTAGTGATAACATTATATTTATGTATGAAACATGCTAAATATGCGCATTTTATTCTTACTAGAGACGTATTTTGAATATCTTACTAATTTTGTTGATGAGATGTATACAATGGAACTCTTTACATTTTGAATTCTTATTAGTTGATCATATCGTCGGTAACATAAATAACATTCCCGCACTAAGTTGCTGGTTTTATGTTTACTGGAATGTGTAGGAAATCTCGAAACACTCAGATTTGCTTGATAAAACAGTCTATTCAAGCATTTGTTGACATTCAGTAAACAAGGTGTATTATTTATTTGCAGCTCCCAATTTTTGTTTGTGTGTACATCACATTCTCGGTCATCATACTACAAAAAAAAAAAAAAGATATGTCTATGGTGAAAATATACAAAACAAACTTCATCGGTAAGCCATTACTAAGGAAACTCCAGATCTCTACATTGTTTTTCACCACAGATTAAAGGAACATTTGACGGAAATTTCATGTTTTAATATCGCTAAAACCATTTGACCTTCCATTAACGCCGCAGAAATGAAAACAAACTTCATGTGTAAAACGTTACTAAGGAAACTCCTGATCTACGCATTCTTTTTCACTCTGGATTAAAGGGATATTTGTCGGAAATTTTATATTCTGATATCACTAAGACTACTTGACCCATAGCCCACTGGAAACAAGAGGCCTTGAAACGAACGGCTGCCACTGAGGTCATGTGACCAACTTAGTACCAACTCCCAGCTACAGTGTATGCATACCCAGGAAAAACACAAGTGCTGGGAAACTGCTGGCCACCAGCTGGCAGTGATGGGTCACTGCTGGCTGAAATCTGCCGCTCATGGCCCGGTACTCTACGCATTTCTTTTGCTTGACTTGAACATATCTTCTGAGTTTTTTCTACTGTCGTTATTTTTTTTTTTTTGGAAATGCGGACTTTTGTCGTTTGAACTTATGGCACTTAGTAACTCTACCACTAAGGAAAACAAAAGCAGTGCAACAACATTACCGTAAGATGTGTAGATCTTACGTAAATACTAAACCGTTAAACAACTGAGATATAATAGTTTTACCAACAAAACATATGTATAACGAATTTTGTTTTCAGTGTATGTATAACTAACTAAACTTTGCACTTTCTATTTAGAAGAGACCTAAGCAAAAAAATATATATTTTTTTGACTCACCCCAAGTACAACATAGAAAAGGTTATGTATCTACCGGTGTGAGTAAAAGGAGAAAAGATAAAAAAATAAATAAAACAACTGAATGTAGAAAGTGTCGAGAATACTGAGCCTTGGCTTTATCAAGGACCAGCAAAAACTCTGCATTTTCTCACTTCCACAAAGACCTAGTTGGAAATGGGTTTCTGCAAGGCCATAGATGCAAGTAACATGCCCACCAAAAATTGTTTTAAAAAATATATATATGTCATGACCTCCGCAGAGTTGTATGACCTAGCACTAGTTAACAATTTCGCTTGCATCCATAACCTTCCTGGCCCGACCCATGCTCTTCATCTGTTACTATTAAACAGAGAGAAGAAGATTAAAGAGAACTCAAGCTGTGAGAGTGACATAATAATTAGAAATAATTTTCAGCTATAACGAAATGCCAAGTTCGCCTGAGAGAGAATTTAAACCCGAAAAGCAATGCAACAGAAATCCAAACCTCTACATTGCAATCAAAAAAGGAAATATTAATTTTTTAAAAATCAGATTTTTGAAAGAAAACTTGATCCTAAACCCCCCTACTCTACGACTTCTGACAACACAAAAACGAGAATAAATTAAAGACAATAATTAACTAAAGAAGAGCTTTGTGAAAGTTATATAACATAAACAATTAGTTGCAATATGTACAAAGTATTTCAGCAGTGCTTTAAGTGCATAATTAAGTAGTTATTAAGAACTTAACTACTTTGAAAATACAGCGCAAAGAAAAGGAACTATGCTTAGCCATCTGTTGTGCCTAAGTTTCCTAAAAGACGCGCAAAGTTACCAAGAAAAGAAAGAGTTAAAACCCGCAAAAATGTTAACAGACAAGCCAGTGCCTAAAAGCTGAAAAGCAAAAAACAACAGAGAAAAAAAGTACAAGAAGTTCAAACACGTTATATTGCTTAAGAAAGAAAAGAAATCTTACGTGTATATCAGTAGAAGCAGAAACTAGCGGGTTTAGAAGTAAGTAATTTTTTTTTTTTTTTCCAAAAGCTCTCTAACATATTCTTCTGTTGCAGTGGTAAATAAACATTATATGTTTTTAGGAGTGTTAATTCGTCTTTCTTTGGGAAAAAATTACAATAATAAATAAAAATAAAAATATATCAACAACTTCACAGCAACCTACTAACGGACTAATGGCGTTCATGACTTCGTGTTCAGTTTAGAGCATGGAAGCTGAGACCTTTTCGTCACATGACTAAATCGTTTCAGGGCCTCTTCTTCCCAGTGGGCTAGGACTTGACCTTTGTGACGTATATTCTAATTTAACTTTCATTTTTAGTTCCTTTTCCTATGTACATTTGAGTTTGTTCTCTTTTGCACTTTCCAAACTTAACGTGATATCTTCTCTCTCACATGAATGTGGTTGGCAACACTTTTGAGGTCAGAGAGAGTGACGTATGAATGTGATAAGAACGTTAGATAAAAAGGACGATACAGCAGTTGCTTGGTGTGTGAGCCGCTGGTGGCCTAGTGGTCAGCGTTCGTGACTGGCATGGAGAAGAACGCAGGTTCGATCACAGGCAGGTACGAACGCTCAAAACACTAAATATCCGCCGTGCGTCGGATGGGCACGTTACGTCGAATGGTCAGTTACGGACGAATGGTCAGAAGCCAACGCTTAGACCACTAGGCCACTGAGCGGATGGTCTAAGCGGAGTAAATAATTTGGGCCGGTCCTGCCTACATTATTTACTGCATTGTTCATGCATTCTCATGCCTATCTTACGGAACATCGACTTCTGCAGTATTTAGGTTGAAAATTCACCGAAAACAAAAATTTGTAAAGGCCAAGTTCGTTTTCTGCAATTTCGATATCAAAATCTCCAAATATATTGTTACGACCCACCCCCGCCATTAATTAGGGAATTAATGGGCGTGGTGGATGTGTGAAATTAATTAAGTATTTATTATGTTCGAGGCTTGATTTGAGTTTAAATGTGTAAACAGCAGAGAAAGTTTTATATGGGGGGATAGGACAGAAAGGAGGCGAAGAATTCCCTCTGGCTGGGTGGTCTAGAGTTCCTAGCGCGCTGTTAGGTCGTAAATATCAGGGCGCAGCTGACGGGCAGCCTAAGCAACACGGAAAGGGAAAGAGGTACGTATCGAAGATGGCCGCTTGTAGAAATGAATGAAGATGGGGAACAAAAGGTTTAGCGAATAATCGTAAATTTGTCGATTGTTTAAGGCATTTTCGAGAACAATTGCTCTCTGTGTGGTCCGTGCAGAAATATAAGATTTCGCAATTAGCGTGAAAATAAGAAAGAAAATTTAGTTGTCTGTACGCTCTCCGATGTGAAAGGCTGGATGCCTTGGATCTACTATATGAATTGGAATAAATGAAGCAGCGAATCTCCCTGCATTTGGTAAGAAACTGAGACAACTCGGGGCTGCTGGAGATGCCAGTTTGCCATAAAGACAGCGGAATGCCTAAATCCGCGTGATAAAGCAGCAATTTCTAGGCTGGAGCCTAATGGAAATTAGCGACTGGTTGGCCCAATGAAAGCAAAGTTGCAGAGGAATTAAGAAGTCTGCGAGTGGACAGTGGTCATTCCAATGCGAAGCGAAGTCGGGTTCGAATGCCAACCACTGCAGCGCGGAATCGTCACCCCATTCATCACCTACTGTGGAGGAAGTGAAGAGCCGCGCTTATCTTACGAGGCAAAACGAGACTCCCTCAACAAACGCCTGGATGTGTGTGTGTGTGTGTGTGTGTGAGTACGGTAGCGCCAGGGGACCCAGCTCCTGCAATGAAATCTTCCATGTAAAAAGGGAGGTGTGTATTACTTTACTGGTGCAATCACAATTTGGATTCATTCTTGACAGCATCCATGTAAGTAGAAACATTTTTGTTTTTATTGTTACATCTGCTACGCAATTAGTTGAGGAACTGAACTAATATATTGCAAGAACTGAACTGAGAAATAGTAAGACTGGGCTGTGGAATTTAAGTTCATTAAAACTTTCTCGCGGGAACTGATTTAGGTCCACGTTGACCCAATACTTATGTTCAGAAGACAGCTAAATTTTATTCGTATGTGTGCCATTGTTATGTTTTTGTAGCCAATTAAATATTGGTTTAGGCAGTCAGCGCCGTCATAGAACATATTATTTATGTGTACCCAAGTGATTGGTTCAAATTGTTTAAGTGTATGCCCATATAATACAGTTTTCGCGCCAAGAACTACGTCGAAGGACCTCAGAGAAGAAATATACTAATTGCTCGGCTACAGCTGTTAAATTGATTGACAGCGGTGGGATAATGACCCACTGTCGTAACATTTTGGTGGCGAGCGGTGAATGTATAACCTAGCTCGGCCCGGTACCGTAACAATATATTATCTGTGTCATAATGCATGCATGCGCATGTTCAAGAAAAATATATCTTGTGACACAAAGTAAGCTGGGACTGGTTACCTTTATCATGGAAGAAATGTTTCGTCGGAATCTGCGTGTTGGGATGAAGCGTCTGTCTGTGTGACGTTAGAATTCTGATTCTGCAGGTTACCATCTGCGCGTTAACTTCTGTGTCTTTCCGACGTCACAAATAGGATTCTTGCTTTACCATCTGCGTCTTATCTGAAGCATTTCACTTAGCTGCAATACAGTCTCCAGCCTTTAAAATATTCATCTTTCTTCTGCTTGTCTAACCAAAAATGCCTTTGCAAAGTAAATATTTTTTTTAGTTTTACTGTCTCGCATTAATTACCACGCATACTTTTAAACACATATCTGTGCAATAGTGTTCAAATTCACTTTAAGTGCAACTGGTTAGGTTCAGTGTTTAACCGTAACTTTCTGATTCTGCAAGTTAGCTTCTGCGTCTTTCTGAAGTCACAAATATGATTCATGCTTTACCATCTGCGTCTTATCTGAAGCATTTCACCTAGCTACAATACAGTCAACGCAGACTTTAAACTTTTCGTTTTTATTCTGCTTGTCTAACCAAAAATGCCTTTGCAAAGTAAATATTTTTTTTAGTTTTACTATATCGCATTAATTACCACGCATACTTTTAAACACATATCTGTGCAATAGTGTTTAAATTCACTTTAAGTGCAACTGGTTAGGTTCAGTGTTTAACCGTAGCTTTCTGATTCTGCAAGTTAGCTTCTGCGTCTTTCTGACGTCACAAATATGATTCTTGCTTTACCATCTGCGTCTTATCTGATGCATTTCACCTACCTACAATACAGCCAACGCAGACTTTAAACTTTTCGTTTTTATTCTGCTTGTCTAACCAAAAATGCCTTTGCAAAGTAAATATTTTTTTTAGTTTTACTATCTCGCATTAATTTCCACGCATATTTTTAAGCACATATCTGTGCAATGCAATAGTGTCTAAATTCACTTTAACTGCAACCGGCTAGGTTCAGAGTTTAACCGTGACTTTCTGATTCTGCAAGTTAACTTCTGTGTCTTTGTGTCGTCACAAATATCATTCTTGCTTTGCCATCTGCGTCTTATTTAAAGCATTTCACCTAGCTGCAATACAGTCTCCAGCCTTTAAAATATTCGATTTTATTCTGTTTGTCTAACCAAAAATGCCTTTGCAAAGTAAATATTTTTTTTAGTTTTACTATCTCGCATTAATTTCCACGCATATTTTTAAGCACATATCTGTGCAATGCAATAGTGTCTAAATTCACTTTAACTGCAGCCGGTTAGGTTCAGAGTTTAACCGTAACTGAAGCGCCATTGTAAACTTATTCTGGACTTCTGAGTAGCCATAACATTCAGCATCCAACTTCCGGTGAGTTTAATACGTATATTTTTTTCGTCGGAGGAAGGTTCTATCTGCTTAAAGACCCGAGTAAGTCATAATGTAGTGATAACATTATATTTATGTATGAAACATGCTAAATATGCGCATTTTATTCTTACTAGAGACGTATTTTGAATATCTTACTAATTTTGTTGATGAGATGTATACAATGGAACTCTTTACATTTTGAATTCTTATTAGTTGATCATATCGTCGGTAACATAAATAACATTCCCGCACTAAGTTGCTGGTTTTATGTTTACTGGAATGTGTAGGAAATCTCGAAACACTCAGATTTGCTTGATAAAACAGTCTATTCAAGCATTTGTTGACATTCAGTAAACAAGGTGTATTATTTATTTGCAGCTCCCAATTTTTGTTTGTGTGTACATCACATTCTCGGTCATCATACTACAAAAAAAAAAAAAAAAAAGATATGTCTATGGTGAAAATATACAAAACAAACTTCATCGGTAAGCCATTACTAAGGAAACTCCAGATCTCTACATTGTTTTTCACCACAGATTAAAGGAACATTTGACGGAAATTTCATGTTTTAATATCGCTAAAACCATTTGACCTTCCATTAACGCCGCAGAAATGAAAACAAACTTCATGTGTAAAACGTTACTAAGGAAACTCCTGATCTACGCATTCTTTTTCACTCTGGATTAAAGGGATATTTGTCGGAAATTTTATATTCTGATATCACTAAGACTACTTGACCCATAGCCCACTGGAAACAAGAGGCCTTGAAACGAACGGCTGCCACTGAGGTCATGTGACCAACTTAGTACCAACTCCCAGCTACAGTGTATGCATACCCAGGAAAAACACAAGTGCTGGGAAACTGCTGGCCACCAGCTGGCAGTGATGGGTCACTGCTGGCTGAAATCTGCCGCTCATGGCCCGGTACTCTACGCATTTCTTTTGCTTGACTTGAACATATCTTCTGAGTTTTTTCTACTGTCGTTATTTTTTTTTTTTTTGGAAATGCGGACTTTTGTCGTTTGAACTTATGGCACTTAGTAACTCTACCACTAAGGAAAACAAAAGCAGTGCAACAACATTACCGTAAGATGTGTAGATCTTACGTAAATACTAAACCGTTAAACAACTGAGATATAATAGTTTTACCAACAAAACATATGTATAACGAATTTTGTTTTCAGTGTATGTATAACTAACTAAACTTTGCACTTTCTATTTAGAAGAGACCTAAGCAAAAAAATATATATTTTTTTGACTCACCCCAAGTACAACATAGAAAAGGTTATGTATCTACCGGTGTGAGTAAAAGGAGAAAAGATAAAAAAATAAATAAAACAACTGAATGTAGAAAGTGTCGAGAATACTGAGCCTTGGCTTTATCAAGGACCAGCAAAAACTCTGCATTTTCTCACTTCCACAAAGACCTAGTTGGAAATGGGTTTCTGCAAGGCCATAGATGCAAGTAACATGCCCACCAAAAATTGTTTTAAAAAATATATATATGTCATGACCTCCGCAGAGTTGTATGACCTAGCACTAGTTAACAATTTCGCTTGCATCCATAACCTTCCTGGCCCGACCCATGCTCTTCATCTGTTACTATTAAACAGAGAGAAGAAGATTAAAGAGAACTCAAGCTGTGAGAGTGACATAATAATTAGAAATAATTTTCAGCTATAACGAAATGCCAAGTTCGCCTGAGAGAGAATTTAAACCCGAAAAGCAATGCAACAGAAATCCAAACCTCTACATTGCAATCAAAAAAGGAAATATTAATTTTTTAAAAAATCAGATTTTTGAAAGAAAACTTGATCCTAAACCCCCCTACTCTACGACTTCTGACAACACAAAAACGAGAATAAATTAAAGACAATAATTAACTAAAGAAGAGCTTTGTGAAAGTTATATAACATAAACAATTAGTTGCAATATGTACAAAGTATTTCAGCAGTGCTTTAAGTGCATAATTAAGTAGTTATTAAGAACTTAACTACTTTGAAAATACAGCGCAAAGAAAAGGAACTATGCTTAGCCATCTGTTGTGCCTAAGTTTCCTAAAAGACGCGCAAAGTTACCAAGAAAAGAAAGAGTTAAAACCCGCAAAAATGTTAACAGACAAGCCAGTGCCTAAAAGCTGAAAAGCAAAAAACAACAGAGAAAAAAAGTACAAGAAGTTCAAACACGTTATATTGCTTAAGAAAGAAAAGAAATCTTACGTGTATATCAGTAGAAGCAGAAACTAGCGGGTTTAGAAGTAAGTAATTTTTTTTTTTTTTTTCCAAAAGCTCTCTAACATATTCTTCTGTTGCAGTGGTAAATAAACATTATATGTTTTTAGGAGTGTTAATTCGTCTTTCTTTGGGAAAAAATTACAATAATAAATAAAAATAAAAATATATCAACAACTTCACAGCAACCTACTAACGGACTAATGGCGTTCATGACTTCGTGTTCAGTTTAGAGCATGGAAGCTGAGACCTTTTCGTCACATGACTAAATCGTTTCAGGGCCTCTTCTTCCCAGTGGGCTAGGACTTGACCTTTGTGACGTATATTCTAATTTAACTTTCATTTTTAGTTCCTTTTCCTATGTACATTTGAGTTTGTTCTCTTTTGCACTTTCCAAACTTAACGTGATATCTTCTCTCTCACATGAATGTGGTTGGCAACACTTTTGAGGTCAGAGAGAGTGACGTATGAATGTGATAAGAACGTTAGATAAAAAGGACGATACAGCAGTTGCTTGGTGTGTGAGCCGCTGGTGGCCTAGTGGTCAGCGTTCGTGACTGGCATGGAGAAGAACGCAGGTTCGATCACAGGCAGGTACGAACGCTCAAAACACTAAATATCCGCCGTGCGTCGGATGGGCACGTTACGTCGAATGGTCAGTTACGGACGAATGGTCAGAAGCCAACGCTTAGACCACTAGGCCACTGAGCGGATGGTCTAAGCGGAGTAAATAATTTGGGCCGGTCCTGCCTACATTATTTACTGCATTGTTCATGCATTCTCATGCCTATCTTACGGAACATCGACTTCTGCAGTATTTAGGTTGAAAATTCACCGAAAACAAAAATTTGTAAAGGCCAAGTTCGTTTTCTGCAATTTCGATATCAAAATCTCCAAATATATTGTTACGACCCACCCCCGCCATTAATTAGGGAATTAATGGGCGTGGTGGATGTGTGAAATTAATTAAGTATTTATTATGTTCGAGGCTTGATTTGAGTTTAAATGTGTAAACAGCAGAGAAAGTTTTATATGGGGGGATAGGACAGAAAGGAGGCGAAGAATTCCCTCTGGCTGGGTGGTCTAGAGTTCCTAGCGCGCTGTTAGGTCGTAAATATCAGGGCGCAGCTGACGGGCAGCCTAAGCAACACGGAAAGGGAAAGAGGTACGTATCGAAGATGGCCGCTTGTAGAAATGAATGAAGATGGGGAACAAAAGGTTTAGCGAATAATCGTAAATTTGTCGATTGTTTAAGGCATTTTCGAGAACAATTGCTCTCTGTGTGGTCCGTGCAGAAATATAAGATTTCGCAATTAGCGTGAAAATAAGAAAGAAAATTTAGTTGTCTGTACGCTCTCCGATGTGAAAGGCTGGATGCCTTGGATCTACTATATGAATTGGAATAAATGAAGCAGCGAATCTCCCTGCATTTGGTAAGAAACTGAGACAACTCGGGGCTGCTGGAGATGCCAGTTTGCCATAAAGACAGCGGAATGCCTAAATCCGCGTGATAAAGCAGCAATTTCTAGGCTGGAGCCTAATGGAAATTAGCGACTGGTTGGCCCAATGAAAGCAAAGTTGCAGAGGAATTAAGAAGTCTGCGAGTGGACAGTGGTCATTCCAATGCGAAGCGAAGTCGGGTTCGAATGCCAACCACTGCAGCGCGGAATCGTCACCCCATTCATCGCCTACTGTGGAGGAAGTGAAGAGCCGCGCTTATCTTACGAGGCAAAACGAGACTCCCTCAACAAACGCCTGGATGTGTGTGTGTGTGTGTGTGTGTGAGTACGGTAGCGCCAGGGGACCCAGCTCCTGCAATGAAATCTTCCATGTAAAAAGGGAGGTGTGTATTACTTTACTGGTGCAATCACAATTTGGATTCATTCTTGACAGCATCCATGTAAGTAGAAACATTTTTGTTTTTATTGTTACATCTGCTACGCAATTAGTTGAGGAACTGAACTAATATATTGCAAGAACTGAACTGAGAAATAGTAAGACTGGGCTGTGGAATTTAAGTTCATTAAAACTTTCTCGCGGGAACTGATTTAGGTCCACGTTGACCCAATACTTATGTTCAGAAGACAGCTAAATTTTATTCGTATGTGTGCCATTGTTATGTTTTTGTAGCCAATTAAATATTGGTTTAGGCAGTCAGCGCCGTCATAGAACATATTATTTATGTGTACCCAAGTGATTGGTTCAAATTGTTTAAGTGTATGCCCATATAATACAGTTTTCGCGCCAAGAACTACGTCGAAGGACCTCAGAGAAGAAATATACTAATTGCTCGGCTACAGCTGTTAAATTGATTGACAGCGGTGGGATAATGACCCACTGTCGTAACATTTTGGTGGCGAGCGGTGAATGTATAACCTAGCTCGGCCCGGTACCGTAACAATATATTATCTGTGTCATAATGCATGCATGCGCATGTTCAAGAAAAATATATCTTGTGACACAAAGTAAGCTGGGACTGGTTACCTTTATCATGGAAGAAATGTTTCGTCGGAATCTGCGTGTTGGGATGAAGCGTCTGTCTGTGTGACGTTAGAATTCTGATTCTGCAGGTTACCATCTGCGCGTTAACTTCTGTGTCTTTCCGACGTCACAAATAGGATTCTTGCTTTACCATCTGCGTCTTATCTGAAGCATTTCACTTAGCTGCAATACAGTCTCCAGCCTTTAAAATATTCATCTTTCTTCTGCTTGTCTAACCAAAAATGCCTTTGCAAAGTAAATATTTTTTTAGTTTTACTGTCTCGCATTAATTACCACGCATACTTTTAAACACATATCTGTGCAATAGTGTTCAAATTCACTTTAAGTGCAACTGGTTAGGTTCAGTGTTTAACCGTAACTTTCTGATTCTGCAAGTTAGCTTCTGCGTCTTTCTGAAGTCACAAATATGATTCATGCTTTACCATCTGCGTCTTATCTGAAGCATTTCACCTAGCTACAATACAGTCAACGCAGACTTTAAACTTTTCGTTTTTATTCTGCTTGTCTAACCAAAAATGCCTTTGCAAAGTAAATATTTTTTTTAGTTTTACTATATCGCATTAATTACCACGCATACTTTTAAACACATATCTGTGCAATAGTGTTTAAATTCACTTTAAGTGCAACTGGTTAGGTTCAGTGTTTAACCGTAGCTTTCTGATTCTGCAAGTTAGCTTCTGCGTCTTTCTGACGTCACAAATATGATTCTTGCTTTACCATCTGCGTCTTATCTGATGCATTTCACCTACCTACAATACAGCCAACGCAGACTTTAAACTTTTCGTTTTTATTCTGCTTGTCTAACCAAAAATGCCTTTGCAAAGTAAATATTTTTTTTAGTTTTACTATCTCGCATTAATTTCCACGCATATTTTTAAGCACATATCTGTGCAATGCAATAGTGTCTAAATTCACTTTAACTGCAACCGGCTAGGTTCAGAGTTTAACCGTGACTTTCTGATTCTGCAAGTTAACTTCTGTGTCTTTGTGTCGTCACAAATATCATTCTTGCTTTGCCATCTGCGTCTTATTTAAAGCATTTCACCTAGCTGCAATACAGTCTCCAGCCTTTAAAATATTCGATTTTATTCTGTTTGTCTAACCAAAAATGCCTTTGCAAAGTAAATATTTTTTTTAGTTTTACTATCTCGCATTAATTTCCACGCATATTTTTAAGCACATATCTGTGCAATGCAATAGTGTCTAAATTCACTTTAACTGCAGCCGGTTAGGTTCAGAGTTTAACCGTAACTGAAGCGCCATTGTTAACTTATTCTGGAATTCTGAGTAGCCATAACATTCAGCATCCAACTTCCGGTGAGTTTAATACGTATATTTTTTTCGTCGGAGGAAGGTTCTATCTGCTTAAAGACCCGAGTAAGTCATAATGTAGTGATAACATTATATTTATGTATGAAACATGCTAAATATGCGCATTTTATTCTTACTAGAGACGTATTTTGAATATCTTACTAATTTTGTTGATGAGATGTATACAATGGAACTCTTTACATTTTGAATTCTTATTAGTTGATCATATCGTCGGTAACATAAATAACATTCCCGCACTAAGTTGCTGGTTTTATGTTTACTGGAATGTGTAGGAAATCTCGAAACACTCAGATTTGCTTGATAAAACAGTCTATTCAAGCATTTGTTGACATTCAGTAAACAAGGTGTATTATTTATTTGCAGCTCCCAATTTTTGTTTGTGTGTACATCACATTCTCGGTCATCATACTACAAAAAAAAAAAAGATATGTCTATGGTGAAAATATACAAAACAAACTTCATCGGTAAGCCATTACTAAGGAAACTCCAGATCTCTACATTGTTTTTCACCACAGATTAAAGGAACATTTGACGGAAATTTCATGTTTTAATATCGCTAAAACCATTTGACCTTCCATTAACGCCGCAGAAATGAAAACAAACTTCATGTGTAAAACGTTACTAAGGCAACTCCTGATCTACGCATTCTTTTTCACTCTGGATTAAAGGGATATTTGTCGGAAATTTTATATTCTGATATCACTAAGACTACTTGACCCATAGCCCACTGGAAACAAGAGGCCCTGAAACGAACGGCTGCCACTGAGGTCATGTGACCAACAACTCCCAGCTACAGTGTATGCATACCCAGGAAAAACACAAGTGCTGGGAAACTGCTGGCCACCAGCTGGCAGTGCTGGGTCACTGCTGGCTGAAATCTGCCGCTCATGGCCCGGTACTCTACGCATTTCTTTTGCTTGACTTGAACATATCTTCTGAGTTTTTTCTACTGTCGTTATTTTTTTTTTTTTTGGAAATGCGGACTTTTGTCGTTTGAACTTATGGCACTTAGTAACTCTACCACTAAGGAAAACAAAAGCACTGCAACAACATTACCGTAAGATGTGTAGATCTTACGTAAATACTAAACCGTTAAACAACTGAGATATAATAGTTTTACCAACAAAACATATGTATAACGAATTTTGTTTTCAGTGTATGTATAACTAACTAAACTTTGCCCTTTCTATTTAGAAGAGACCTAAGCAAAAAAATATATATTTTTTTGACTCACCCCAAGTACAACATAGAAAAGGTTATGTATCTACCGGTGTGAGTAAAAGGAGAAAAGATAAAAAAATAAATAAAACAACTGAATGTAGAGAGTGTCGAGAATACTGAGCCTTGGCTTTATCAAGGACCAGCAAAAACTCTGCATTTTCTCACTTCCACAAAGACCTAGTTGGAAATGGGTTTCTGCAAGGCCATAGATGCAAGTAACATGCCCACCAAAAATTGTTTTAAAAAATATATATATGTCATGACCTCCGCAGAGTTGTATGACCTAGCACTAGTTAACAATTTCGCTTGCATCCATAACCTTCCTGGCCCGACCCATGCTCTTCATCTGTTACTATTAAACAGAGAGAAGAAGATTAAAGAGAACTCAAGCTGTGAGAGTGACATAATAATTAGAAATAATTTTCAGCTATAACGAAATGCCAAGTTCGCCTGAGAGAGAATTTAAACCCGAAAAGCAATGCAACAGAAATCCAAACCTCTACATTGCAATCAAAAAAGGAAATATTAATTTTTTAAAAAATCAGATTTTTGAAAGAAAACTTGATCCTAAAACCCCCTACTCTACGACTTCTGACAACACAAAAACGAGAATAAATTAAAGACAATAATTAACTAAAGAAGAGCTTTGTGAAAGTTATATCATCATCATCATCATTGTCAACCATTATCAATCCACTGCTGGACGAAGGTCTCCCCAAGTTTCCTCCACAACGGTCTGTCTTGTGCCAGTCTCCTCCATGTCACCCCTGCATACTTTCGAATTTCATCCACCCATCTCCCATGTGGTCTTCTTCTGGGTCTTTTCCTGTCCCTTGGAATCCAATCTAAAATTTCGGCTGTCCATCGATGATCTGTCCTTCTGGCAGTAAGTCCAGCCCATTGCCATTTCAGGGATTTAACTGTGATCATGATGTCTTCCACTCTTGTCATTTTTCGGATCCACGAGTTCCTCATCTTATCTCTCCTGGTTACACCAAGTATGCACCTCTCCATGCTTCTTTGAGTTGTCTGCAGCCTTTGTATGTCTCTTTTAGTTAAGGTCCACGTCTCTGCACCATACGTAAGCACTGGAAGGATGCATTGATCAAACACTTTTCTTTTAAGACATAATGGCATATTGCTCTTGAAAATTATGCTGTTTCTTCCAAAAGCTCTCCAGGCAAGTTTTGTACGCCGATTAATTTCTTCATCAATGTGACCCTCACTTGATATCTGCTGTCCAAGATAAACGTACGTGTCTGTTATCTCCAGCTTTTCTCCATCAATCGATAAATCTTCATTTCTTGTAAAAGCATTGAACATCACTTTTGTCTTCTGAAAGTTCATTTTTAATCCCACTTCTTTACTCTTGTCAGCAAGTTCCTGGATCATACTCTGCAGCTCTGATGGGGTAGTTGCAAAAATGACTACGTCATCAGCAAAACGAAGGTGGGTTAGATAATCTCCATTAATCTTTATCCCCTTGTTTTCCCAGCTCAGCGACTGAAAAACACCCTCCAATGTGGCATTAAAGAGCTTCGGAGATATGGTGTCACCTTGTCTCACTCCCTTTCCAATTTTTACGTGTGTTGTATTTTTCAAACAGCCTAATCTTTGCACTTGCATTTTCATAGATGTTATTAATAATATTAATGTATGCATCTTCAATACCGCAGGTTTTCAGAGCCATTGTAACTGCTGATGGTTTCACCGAATCAAAGGCTTTTTCATAATCGATAAAAGCCATGCACAATGGAAGTTCATATTCCCTCGCTCTTTCAATTAGTTCTCTCAGCACGTGGATATGATCTATTGTGCTGTAGCCACTCCTGAATCCAGCTTGTTCTCTCGGTTGAGCCATGTCCAGTGTTACCTTCAAGCGGTGTGAAAGAACTTTAGTGAAGATTTTATAAACTACTGATAGGAGGCTGATAGGTCTGTAGTTTCCGAGATCCTCAATGTCACCTTTCTTATGTAGCAGGATCATTGTAGCGGTGTTCCAATCCTCGGGAATCTTTCCTTCATTAAGGCATCGAGTGAAAATTTGGGCGAGTACTGTTTCGATTTCTCCACTTGCTTCTTGTATGATGTCTACAGTAATTCCATCTTCTCCTGGAGCTTTTCCTCGCTTCATGTTCTTGATTGCATGTGCAACTTCTGCTGGAAGGACTGGAGGAACTCTGGTACTGGTATCTTTCATGATGTCTGGAGTGCATATATCATCCCTTTCATATAATTTGGAGTAGAAATCTTTCACTCTTGTCAAAATTTCACCTCTATTTCTTGTTACAGAACCATCTTCTTTTCTCAGTGCCATAATCTGTTTTCTTCCCTTACTGAGATGTCCCTTTGCTATCTTTAGGCTTTGGTTGTTTTCAATTGCTTTCCTCACTAGTTCACAGTTGAATTTTCTTATGTCTTCAGTGATACTTTTTCTTACTGTCTTGCATAGCTCTATATATTCCACTTTGGAAGTCACATCTTCTTTAGTTGTCCTCATCTCTCTTCTTTTTTGCATCAACATTTTGGTTTTTCCTGATAATTTGTTCACATGCAACTTGTTCTTAGACCCAGCTAATTTTGTTGCTGTTTCCATAAGAGCTTTGGTTACTTTTCTGTTAACTTCAGAGATGTCCACTTCTTCCGATGTTAGGCCTTCTAAAGCAGAGAACCTGTTCTTCAGTTCCAACTTGAAGGTATTATGGTGTTTTTTAAGGTTGGTTATGTCAATAGATTTTGTTTGTCTTATGAGCTTGCCACGTTCAAGTTTAGTGTTGAGGTGCATCTTACATCTCACCAATCTATGGTCACTACCTGTGTTGAACTTGTTCAGCACACTGCAGTCTTCTATGACGAATTTTTTGTTACACATAATAAAATCAATTTCACTTGTCGTCCCATTTGGATGTCTCCATGTCCATTTCCTGTGTGGCTTTTTCTTGAAGAAGGAGTTCAAGATGAAAAACCCTTCTGCCTCTGCAAACTCAACGAGAGTATTTCCACGCTGGTTTCTGTTGCCGTGACCGAATTTACCTACTGAAGTTTCATTCTGTTGCCGTTGCCCTATTTTTGCATTGAAATCTCCCATAATTATTTTCAAGTGCTGCTTACCTTTATTATTTAGATGACAAATTTCCTCATAAAATTCTTCAATTTCTTCTTCAGGATGACTTGTGGTGGGTGCATAAGTTTGAATAATCTGAGCCTGGTATCTTTTCGAGAGTTGGATAACAAGTCGTGCAGCTCTGTCAGAGGAACTTTCAACTTCTACAACTTTATCCTTCAGTTTCTTGTTTATTATAAATCCAACACCACTAGTTCTGCCAGTATCTGTCCCACGATAGTAGAAGAGATGTCCACTTTTCAGTTCGATGAGATCTTCTCCTTTTCTCCTTACCTCACTTAGCCCCACGATGTCCCACTTGATCCTTTGTAGTTCCTCTTCCAATTCAAGAAGCCTTGAATCAGAAGATAGGGAGCGTCCATTGTACGTAGCCAAGGTCAGCATCAGATGGCAGCCTAGTCCGGTCCTCCGGGGATTCTTAGCACCCTCTGCCTTCATGTCGCACTGGCCGCTGCCTTGGCCAGGTACATTCCAGCTGTCGGAGACTGAGGGCCAAGATTTAAGTTGTTTAATCATTTTGGAGGGGTTTGGCCATAACTCACCACGCTGGCCAAGCGGGTTGGTGAGTGTGGGATAGAATTTCCTCTAATCCCGATGGTATATTCAGCAGTGCTTTAAGTGCCTAATTAAGTAGTTATTAAGAACTTAACTACTTTGAAAATACAGCGCGAAGAAAAGGAACTATGCTTAGCCATCTGTTGTGCCTAAGTTTCCTAAATTGCCGCCCCGGTGGCGCAGTGGTCTAAGCGATGGCCTCTGATCATTCGTCCGAACGGGGTCCGGGTTCGAATCCTGGTGAGGCATGGATGTTGTGTTTGTCTTACGGCACTGGTTCTTTCCCTTCCCTGGAACCAGTGACCCTAAATTAGGGACGGGCGACTGCTTATAGCCCATTGAGTTGCTCACGGTGGTCGTTAAACCTCCAATCAAAAAAAAAAAAAAAAAAAAAAAGTTTCCTAAAAAGACGCGCAAAGTTACCAAGAAAAGAAATAGTTAAAACCCGCAAAAATGTTAACAGACAAGCCAGTGCCTAAAAGCTGAAAAGCAAAAAACAACAGAGAAAAAAAGTACAAGAAGTTCAAACACGTTATATTGCTTAAGAAAGAAAAGAAATCTTACGTGTATATCAGTAGAAGCAGAAACTAGCAGGTTTAGAAGTAATTTTTTTTTTTTCCAAAAGCTCTCTAACATATTCTTCTGTTGCAGTGGTAAATAAACATTATATGTTTTTAGGAGTGTTAATTCGTCTTTCTTTGGGAAAAAATTACAATAATAAATAAAAATAAAAATATATCAACAACTTCACAGCAACCTACTAACGGACTAATGGCGTTCATGACTTCGTGTTCAGTTTAGAGCATGGAAGCTGAGACCCTTTTCGTCACATGACTAAATCGTTTCAGGGCCTCTTCTTCCCAGTGGGCTAGGACTTGACCTTTGTGACGTATATTCTAATTTAACTTTCATTTTTAGTTCCTTTTCCTATGTACATTTGAGTTTGTTCTCTTTTGCACTTTCCAACTTAACGTGATATCTTCTCTCTCACATGAATGTGGTTGGCAACACTTTTGAGGTCAGAGAGAGTGACGTATGAATGTGATAAGAACGTTAGATAAAAAGGACGATACAGCAGTTGCTTGGTGTGTGGGCCGCGGGTGGCCTAGTGGTCAGCGTTCGTGATTGGCATGGAGAAGAACTCAGGTTCGATCACAGGCAGGTACGAACGCTCAAAACACTAAATATCCGCCGTGCGTCGGATGGGCACGTTAAGCCGTCAGGCCCCGGGTACTGGCCCCTTGGTAGTAAATAAGGACGTCTTCTACCTCGCTTTCGTGTCACGTTCCTATCGGGCACTCTAGCCCAAATCTCCTAGCTTCGTATTCCTAAGGGTTGTTTAAGACCTGGGGTCAAACACTCCCTTCCTAAAATCTCTACATATGATCAGATCTGATCTGCTTGGTGTGCGTGGAGATTTTCGATCGTTGTTAAGCTAGATTATACGACAGATAATTAAGGAATTATATGTGAAGTGTAAAATTCGCAGTGCTATATTGGGGATTTTATCAATCGTTGCTGGGCCAATAAAAGGTTATCGTAAGTTTGGCTTCTGTATATGTTTCGTCTCGCCGTAAAACCTTAATCCCGTGCAACTATTGCATCGTGTTCTCATTTAGTTCAACATTTCCTTAGTCATGGTTTTAGACTTAGCGTAACACCAATGTTGCACACGAAAAAGAGTTACTTTATACCTTCCATTAACTCAGAAATGGATCGACGTAGAAGGATAAAACGAGAATACATCAGACACAGACGTTTACAGCAGCATTTTCATAAAGCTGAGATGCAGGCAGGTGCTGTAAGACAACGCCAGCGTTGTTTAGACGAACACGTAAGACAATCAGAGCAGTATCAAAATACCGCAATACAGTGCCTAGAAGAATTAGTGTGACGTGCTCCATAAGATGTCCTTCACGGTTTTGTGACCAATCGTCATGAAATGACAGAGGGCGCTGGCATCGGAAGTTACGTTAGGAGCTGCATCGGCTTCATGCTATTCAATGGTGGGAAGTTTGTTTGCCAAGGATTTGCTGCCTTACGAAACTTCAAATTTTCACAAAACAAAGGTTAGTGGAGGGAAATCTTTTGGCAGTATCTTTGCTAATTCGTTGTAGCTCAATCATAACAGTAATACACTAGGTAATTCAACAGTTGATCACTAAAACGCAATAGGCTTATTCGGGTGTTAGTGTGCTAGTTTTATTCAACTGTGGATTGTTTATAACGAAATTTATTTCCGAAATTAGTAACTTTTTATTCGTGAAGATGTAGAAGTTGATCAAGTATTGCTGTCACGCGTTAAACCTACTGTATGGTTAAACTTAAGTGCAGTACTGAAATCGACTGCAACAGTTATAAGATCATAGGGAAATAATGTCATCTATGAAAGGACTGGGAAATTCTGCATTAGCAAATAATAAAAAAACATAGAAAACGGAAAAGGCAAAGTAGCTGCTTTGTGCCAGGATGTAATACTGGCTATAAATCCTGCAAAAATAAAATATCACTCTTTGCTGTCCCCAAAATTCCTGATATGTTGAGCAAATGGGATAAGGCAATTCCCAGAGCTGATAAGAAACTTGATGAAAGTTGTGTTGTATGTGCCTTGCACTTTGAATCTAAATTCATGGAGATGCACTATTGTTCTACTATTCAAGGTAAGGAAGTTCTAACATGCCGAGACAAACCATTACTCAAGCCTGACGCCATACCTACTATTTTCCCAAATTTAAAAGACATTTAAAAAGCGAACAACTAATTAGTTTTTCCAATTTTAAGTGGGGGGGGCACATGCCCTACTTTGCCTTCCCCACGTTACGCCTGTGTGTATGCTACATTAATAATTTCCTTATTTATAAGGGTAAAAACAGTTACAGGAACTGCATAGAATTATCCCACTTAGACAGACTCCATGAACACCCACTTCTTAATTTTTACCTTATTAAACATTTTACTTAAGGTGCAAAAGAATTTTCCTCTCTTCACTGCAAACCCATTTGAATAGCAAATTTAATCACATAATTATTATAAGGTGAAGAAAAGTAAAGAAAAATGTTATAATTATTTTTTTTAAAAGAATGTCATCATATACATTCAGTTTTTTTATATTTACTTCTGTCCGGTATGATTCATTTTGTCTATCGTATCACAGGCAAAGTTTTTTTAGGAATGATTTTTATAAATGGATTACAGTTAGTATATTGTTAGAAAATAGACCAATTTTAAAAATAGTAATCGCATTTTTGTATTCTATTTTCAACTCATTAAAAGGCTTCTTTTCAAAGCCAACTAAATGGAAAGTTTCAATATTTATTTTGATCACATGTTCTTACCAAGAAATTTAGTCACTCATTGCTGAACAATGAAGTATGTTATTAAATAATTTATAAAGTTTTTAGGTTACTGAATTTTGGGACATTATTGGAATGCAAATTGTAAAGCCGATGTCTCATTGAGAAAATATCCCCCCCCCTTTTTTTTCCGGTAAGGTTTTGAGGGGCAAAACATTTTCTTTTTTTTTTTTAATTTTTACTTTATACTGTAAGTTGATGTTTCAGTGATTGTAAACTGCATATTGGTCTCCAGTGTTTTTGCATAATGTAACCCATGTATGACTCTAAAACTTCCGAAATATCTAACATTAATGTTGACGTTAGCACAATGCAAAGCTTAACTTAAACTACGATACCCTTATTAATGAATCTTGAGCACCCCGTTCGTTCTTTTTTTCTTTTTTGGGAGGGGGAGGGGTGAAAGAGTTGTGTCTATATTTTCGTATATACTTATCTGCTTATAAAATATCATTCGAGGAGTACACATAATACTGACGAGCTGGGTGTGTGTCATAGAAAGATGTGCGTTTTCGTCGTCCTTCCTCCATGAAAAGCGACTTGACATCCGATGACAGCGCCATCTACCGCTTTCATGATTGTGGGCAGCAAGTTTTTCTGCGAGCACGACACACTAATTCTTCTAGGCACTGTAACCGCAAGGCGTCGTCGGCGCTGAATAGATCCTGATGCAGAACAAGAAATGAAATAGATTCGAGATGCAGAACAAGAAATGAAATAGATTCGAGATGCAGAACAAGAAATTAACACCGGAAGCCATATTCAGGAAGCTCATCTGCATCGCCGTCGTCAAGATCCCAATGTAAGAGCTCAAGAACAGCAATCAAACACCCAAATGCATCGTCGTCGTCGTCAGGATCCCAATGTAAGAGCTCAAGAACAGCAATCAAACACCCAAATGCATCGTCGTCGTCGTCAGGATCCCAATGTAAGAGCTCAAGAACAGCAATCAAACACCCAAATGCATCGTCGTCGTCGTCAGGATCCCAATGTAAGAGCTCAAGAACAGCAATCAAGCACCCAAATGCATCGTCGTCGTCGTCAGGATCCCAATGTAAGAGCTCAAGAACAGCAATCAAACACCCAAATGCATCGTCGTCGTCGTCAGGATCCCAATGTAAGAGCTCAAGAACAGCAATCAAACACCCAAATGCATCGTCGTCGTCGTCAGGATCCCAATGTGAGAGCTCAAGAACAGCAATCAAGCACCCAAATGCATCGTCGTCGTCGTCAGGATCCCAATGTAAGAGCTCAAGAACAGCAATCAAACACCCAAATGCATCGTCGTCGTCGTCAGGATCCCAATGTAAGAGCTCAAGAACAGCAATCAAACACCCAAATGCATCGTCGTCGTCGTCAGGATCCCAATGTAAGAGCTCAAGAACAGCAATCAAGCACCCAAATGCATCGTCGTCGTCGTCAGGATCCCAATGTAAGAGCTCAAGAACAGCAATCAAACACCCAAATGCATCGTCGTCGTCGTCGCCAGGATCACAATGTAAGAGCTCAAGAACAGCAATCAAGCACCCAAATGCATCGTCGTCGTCGTCGCCAGGATCACAATGTAAGAGCTCAAGAACAGCAATCAAGCACCCAAATGCATCGTCGTCGTCGTCAGGATCCCAATGTAAGAGCTCAAGAACAGCAATCAAACACCCAAATGCATCGTCGTCGTCGTCGCCAGGATCACAATGTAAGAGCTCAAGAACAGCAATCAAGCACCCAAATGCATCGTCGTCGTCGTCGCCAGGATCACAATGTAAGAGCTCAAGAACAGCAATCAAGCACCCAAATGCATCGTCGTCGTCGTCGCCAGGATCACAATGTAAGAGCTCAAGAACAGCAATCAAGCACCCAAATGCATCGTCGTCGTCGTCGCCAGGATCACAATGTAAGAGCTCAAGAACAGCAATCAAGCACCCAAATGCATCGTCGTCGTCGTCAGGATCCCAATGTAAGAGCTCAAGAACAGCAATCAAACACCCAAATGCATCGTCGTCGTCGTCGCCAGGATCACAATGTAAGAGCTCAAGAACAGCAATCAAGCACCCAAATGCATCGTCGTCGTCGTCAGGATCCCAATGTAAGAGCTCAAGAACAGCAATCAAACACCCAAATGCATCGTCGTCGCCAGGATCACAATGTAAGAGCTCAAGAACAGCAATCAAGCACCCAAATGCATCGTCGTCGTCGTCGCCAGGATCACAATGTAAGAGCTCAAGAACAGCAATCAAGCACCCAAATGCATCGTCGTCGTCGTCAGGATCCCAATGTAAGAGCTCAAGAACAGCAATCAAACACCCAAATGCATCGTCGTCGTCGTCGCCAGGATCACAATGTAAGAGCTCAAGAACAGCAATCAAGCACCCAAATGCATCGTCGTCGTCGTCGCCAGGATCACAATGTAAGAGCTCAAGAACAGCAATCAAGCACCCAAATGCATCGTCGTCGTCGTCGCCAGGATCACAATGTAAGAGCTCAAGAACAGCAATCAAGCACCCAAATGCATCGTCGTCGTCGTCGCCAGGATCACAATGTAAGAGCTCAAGAACAGCAATCAAGCACCCAAATGCATCGTCGTCGTCGTCAGGATCCCAATGTAAGAGCTCAAGAACAGCAATCAAACACCCAAATGCATCGTCGTCGTCGTCGCCAGGATCACAATGTAAGAGCTCAAGAACAGCAATCAAGCACCCAAATGCATCGTCGCCGGCGTTAGGACCCAAACATAAGGGCTCGAGAGCAACAGGCAAATACTGAAATGCATCGCCGCAGTCGTCAAGACCCTTATGTACGATCTGCACAAGAATGTAATACTCAAATCTGACGAAATAAAAGGGCAAAATGTAACATTGGACGAAGCTCGTCGGAATTTTAAATCAAGTATCCAAGAAGCTCCAATACATCGGGGCTTTTGTTGTGATCGATTATTTTTTAAGCGATCGATGCACACGACAAAACTATCACACTTGAGGCGTCAAACAGCGAAAATCTGTATTTTAATTCTCTAAGGTTTTTTAGTGTAAGACCTATTTTGAGAGAACGGCTGGACGTAAAAATATGGTTAAGGTATCAAAATAAAGGTCTTACCATGTGGATGTGCCCGTCAAAGAGAAAAATGAGATTGGGGCAACGGTTTGGACGTTGTGGAGCTTCAAAGTTCCCATGTAAAGTCTATAGGAGAAGCGTGCTGCGGTTGACATTCCATCACGTCCGGTTGACTAAAACAACCCTTGCAAAACACGCGCTGTTAAAGGCGGAAGCACGGAGGGAATGAGATAGTCCAAAGACCGAAGTCTACTCTTTTCTGAGCGAACCGTTGCGCAAAGCAATGACCCATTCACCTCCATACGCTGATTCATGTTGTCATGGAAACGCCAGCAGGCGATCGTATTGAAATTCTTCGCATCAGAACAGCGAAGACCTGCCTGCCTTATGCTGTTGGATATACAATTTAATATTCATTCGATCGAGTTTATTCACGTAGGTAAGACCTTTCCCATTATGTAAAGATATCAATATGTACATTCTAAATTTTTTCACTAACAATGGTCAACGGAATGCTTATTTACATAAGCATTCCGTTGACCATTGTTAGTGAAAATATTTAGAATGTACATATTGATGTCTTTACTGTGAGACCTATTTTGAGAAAACGGCTGAATGTAAAAATGTAGTTGAGGTATCAAAATAAAGGTCTTACCATGTAGATGTGCCAGTCGAAGAGAAAACTAAGATTGGAGCAACGGTTCGGGCGTGGCGGAGCGACTAAATTCCCATGTAAAGTCTCTGGGAGAAGTGTACGGCCCTTATCTATATCAGGCGCTCAGTTCAGTGTCAGACTTGGTGTATGCATGGTGTTCTATGATGAGTCCTAAAGTAAGTAAATACTTTATTGCATACTTACCCTTAACAGAATGTCTCTCCCGCAGAAAAAAAAAAAAAGAAACAAGCCTTACTGGAAGGCGTGAGCGATCAATGGGTCGCAACTATATGTCTCAGACAAGAGAGAATGAAGAGTGTTCGCAACTCGAATCTCATTCCAACAACATTTACAAATACAGTTGTGACTGAAGATGAAAGTGAAAGAGTGCGCTATCCAGTTAAATTTTTGCACACGATCGATATGAGTGGGCTTCCGCCTCTCATTCTACGACTGAAAAAGGGTGCAGTCGTGATTCTCATCACGAACCTGGCCGCCCCGGTGGCGCAGTGGTCTAAGCGCTGGCTTATGATCATTCGTTCGTGAAGGGTCAGAATCCCGGTGAGGCATGGATGTTGTGTTTGTCTTACCGCACTAGCTCTCTCCCTGCCCTGGAACAAGTGACCCTAAATTAGGGACGGGCGACTGCTTATGGCCCATTGAGTTGGCCACGGTGGTCGTTAAACCTCCAATTAAAAAAGCATGGATTTTACAGTATGCTAAATGACCAGTGTAAACAGAAAACCAGTGTTGATCAAGTAGCACATTATGAACAAGTACACATCGCACATGGATTTTGCAGTATGCTAAATAACCAATGTACACAGATAACCAGTGTTGGACAAGTAACATATTAAGAGCTAGTGCCGAAAGACAAACATCCATGCCTCACGGGATCCGAACCCGGACCCAACTAGGGCGAATGATTAGAAGCCAGCGGCTTGGACCACTGCGCCACCGTGGCGGCGCTGCGAGATTCTGGTGTAAAACATTGTGCACTATTTTTTTTTTGATTGGAGGTTTAAAAATTATTTGACCTGGTGGTACAGATACAGTAACAGGATAAACAGACATGGTTGCACGGTATTGACAGGCAGATATAGACAGTATAGTCAGTTTACGTCAAGAATGTACTTAGCGAACATGGTATACAGTATGCCAAATGATCAAGTTACAAAGAAATAGACAGTGCTCATCAAGTAACACATTGCCCGGTGGCGCAGTGGTCTAAGGCGCTGGCCTATGATCATTCGTCCGTAAGGGGTCCGGTTTCGAATCCCGGTGAGGCATAGATGTTGTGTTTGTCTTACGGCACTAGCTCTCTCCCTTTCCTGGAACCAGTGACCCTAAATTAGGGACGGGCGACTGCCTATAGCACATTGAGTTGCTCACGGTGGTCGTTAAACCTTCAGTCAAAAAAAAAAATCACGAACCTGGACACAAGGAAATGTTTAGTCGATGGCACACGTATGATCGTAAATTCGCTCTTCCGAAATACAATTTCTGTGGAAATTTTGTTGGGAGAACACAAGGGTCGTTGCACACCTTGCCAAGCATTCCGCTGACTCCAAGCGACAGCACTTTACCTTTTACGATCAAACGGATTCATTTTCCGATCATATCGTTCTTTGCGATGACAATAATAGTCAAAAACAGACACTTGCTAAAATCGGAATATACCTGTCAGAACCAGTCTTCTCGCATGGTATACTCTACGTTGCCCTATCTCGAGCAAGATCAAAGGATTCTGTTGCAGTAAAGATCACTCACGAAGATGCACCTGGATTACCTGTTGCAAATAGGTGGACTCAAAATATTGTTTTTACTGAAGTGTTTGAGTGAATTTGTAACATTTTTTTGTCAATCAAATAAAGTTTACATTTTTTTGTTTCATATGAGTTTATTCTTTAAAAAAACTAACCGTAGATTTCGACGGGTTTCGTCTAGTTACATATCTAAAATAATAGAGGTTCAACCTGAAACGGATGATATTTTAACGTTCTGTTCTACATGCTTCAATAACATTTGCAAGAACGCTATTCCTAGATACGCTGTCTCTAATGGACTTAAGTCTGGAGAAGATCCGAATATCTTAAAATTTTCATCGATGCTCGAAGAACGTTGTGTGGCATTAAAAATTCCGTTCATGAAAATTTATTGCTTAGGAATTGATCGGCAATATTGTTTAAGAGGTGGCATCGTTAATGTGCTAGTTAATTTTGACAGAATGATTTCGCCTATTCCACGTAATTATTGCGAAACGAAAACCATTCAGTTGAAACTTAAGAGACCAGGGTATAAAAATCATTACATATTTGAGACAGTTATAACGAAGTGAATTTCTCCGTCATTTTTATCCGCGCCGGGGTTCGAACCCGGGTCCACTCATTCCGGAATAAGTTGCTCTACCAATTAAGCTACGCGGACATGTATTCTGATTCCTATCTGCCTTTATGTCGTGTGCGTCCTTCTGGCAGGTACGTCACATCTCCTGGTACGTTACATCATCTCCCCCTTATTTATTTTTTTTTTTTTTCGAAGTGATTCTCTTATTTTTCCTATCTCGCGGTGTGGAAAGAACATCACACCAATGCGAGATTTTGAACGGTCGGGTCATCCGGGTAGTTCGGGGGCCATTATAACGAAGTAATTTTTCTCCGTCATTTTTATCCGCGCCGGGGTTCGAACCCGGGTCCCCTCATTCCGGAATAAGTTGCTCTACCAATTAAGCTACGCGGACATGTATTCTGATTCCTATCTGCCTTTATGTCGTGTGCGTCCTTCTGGCAGGTACGTCACATCTCCTGGTACGTTACACAGTCAGACCACAGTTGATTTATGATGAAGCAAGATATTTACTTCAACATGCACTCCTTTATCAAGAAATTATGTTGAACGACAGTTGGCTAGATTCTAATGGGGAACAATTCGTTTGCGATGAACAGGACGCAGAAATTGAGCCCATGGACTGCATACAAGAAAACCTTGAAAATGAGAATGAATCCATAGCCATCACATACTTACAACCGAAAGGACAGCCTGGAATTTGTGAACTTGGACGACAGCGTGACACTCATAAAGGGGACATTACTGAAGAACCTCTTGAAGATCCAGTTGACGAAGGTGAA
Organism: Macrothele yani; assembly: GCA_039090855.1. Classification (NCBI taxonomy): domain Eukaryota; kingdom Metazoa; phylum Arthropoda; class Arachnida; order Araneae; family Macrothelidae; genus Macrothele; species Macrothele yani. The sequence goes on along the minus strand of CM077020.1, from coordinate 2,479,332 downwards.
ACTATGATTGACGAGGGCATAGAATTCGCGCCCGGGGAAGGACAGGTACTACTTTCTTTACTATTTGATGAATACGCAGAAGAAATGTATTTCCCAACTATCTATATAGAGCATCAAAGAAAAGTTTCTCCCAAAATACCCTATAGTGTCATTGTAAATTCAGAAATGAGAAGATATGATAGACGAGCTGTAAGACACAAGCACTTGCTGTGTACATGGAAAAAGTCGCAAATTCTTCAAATAAAAAAGATATATCAACGGCAATGAGAAAACAAATATAATATAGGAAACGTAACAGCTACTAGCGCACTGCAAAGCAATATATTGATGGTCTTACACATAGTGATGACGCTTATCGTTTTTTAACAGGAATCAAAAGATCACCGTAGACAAAGAGGAAAGTGAAAATGTCTTGGATATAGGTTATCAGGGGAAAGCCAGGCTAGTTCGCTCCGACCCTATCACGTGTTCATTATATTTTAAGCACCGATTCAGTGAATTGATGACAACATGGAAGGTGAGTGCTGGTTTCCCATTCGGAGTCTATAAAATCATGGAATATTATTACATGATAGAATTCCAGCACCAAGGTTCACCACATGTCCACTGGATGATATGGTTAGACAAGAGACTGGTTGAAATGTCTGTTCATACCGAGAATGAAGAGACATTTCAACCGGTCACCGATTTCGTTTACAGTGTTATTTCGTGTACTGGCGAGAATAATGACGTAGAAGGCGTTCTGTCATATAAAAATCATAAATGCACACGGACCTGCAAGGCGTAAAAGGAGATAGGACTTGTCGTTTTGGAGCTCCGTTTCTACCGATACCTCGCACAACGATCTTGACACATACATTCCCTCCAATCAAAAGAGGAAAAATAAGCTGCAAGCATAGTCATATATTCCGAGTTAAAAATTTTACTTGTCGATTTGCCTGAAGAAGTGGAAACATTTCAAGATCTGCTGTTACATGCAAACTGTACCAAAGAGTTGTATATGCAATCAATTAGAATGACATGGCAGCGGAGATTTGCTCAGAAATAAATTGTACAATATCTTTTTGTTCTTCTGGTACATTTCCTTGGAGCACATTCAGCATTTCAATTATTACAGAAACCACATTTAAAATTGAATTTTCATTACCTTGCATTTCTTCTAAACCCTCAAGTTCCTTAAAAACCGAATACAGATCATTAACATTTTCAATTTTTGTAGGAAATTGATATTTTCCTAACTTGTAAATTTCATGACTTTTATGATGTGCGGATACATTTAAATTTTCATCAACAACTACAGCATATGATATAGTTGGGGAAGGCAAAGTTTTTACTTTGATAAATATCGCTTCATTACCTTTATTTAATGTATCCCAATTCTTGGGAACAGAATTTTTCGTGCATTCAAGAAGTTTGGCTAGTGAGTTGAAATAGTTCGCTTCTTCATAAATTTGCTGCTCTTTTACACTTTGGGCAATAGCAGCCTCAATCTGGGAAAACTCAATTCTTTTTCTTTTTGCATCTGGTTCTTCACGACGAGATGCTGATGCAGACAAATACTCGGGACATCCAAGGAATCTCTCAGGAATGGAATTTGGTCGAAGCCTTGGTCGTGAAATTTGCACTACAAGTTTTTTTTCCAGTTCTATCATCGTAGTATTCGCCGCCCCGGTGGCGCAGTGGTCTAAGGCGTTGGCCTCTGATCATTCGTCCGTAAGGGGTCCGGGTTCGAATCCCGGTCAGGCATGGATGTTGTGTTTGTCTTACGGCACTGGCTCTCTCCCTTCCCTGGAACCAGTGACCCTAAATTAGGGACGGGCGACTGCTTATAGCCCATTGAGTTGCTCACGGTGGTCGTTAAACCTCCAATCAAAAAAAAAAAATCGTAGTAATCTGAAGTACGTTGAATGTCATTTTCATTAAAGTGATGTTCACAAACCTAAAAAGCAGATAATTCAGTTAGACCTTAATGTGGTTTAGGTAGTCTGACAGTTTAAATGAATTTGTACATTCACAACAGAATAAAAGTTATTGTATCACTCTGATTTGATAAATCATTTTAAATCAGAGTGTTCTTCCTTTATTAAAGTAGAAAGTAAATAGCAATACTTTATTATGACTTCTCTCTCTTTTTAAAGATACTATGCAAAATTTTTGCTAAACTTCTCTTTACAAAGATTTCTATCCAGTCTTAACCCTTAACCAGAGTTAAGCAGAGACACTCAAATAATCATTTGTTGCTGAAGCCGAATCCTTAACTTCCACTGCACACGCATCTCAGAAATTTCCAATTACTTTAATCTTAACTTGCTGCCAGGGTTTTTGCTGTTTCAACACTGTTACTTTGTCAAAAGGTGGCATTCATTAAAGTGACAAGGTGTCTGTCAGACGACAAAACTCCACTAGTGTAACCTTCTTCAGACACGTTCGAAATGGACATTAATCCGGAATATTCAGAATTCAATTTTGATATATTTTAAAATACATATTAATCATTTTTTTATGTAATACACCAAAGTTTTATTTTTTGTTTCTAATTATTACAACTTTTATTGTTTTCCATTTATGTGCAATGCAGAATAAAGGTGACTGGTGGGGAAATCAATTAATTTAGCTGTACAAATTAATGAAGGTAGTCTGTTTTTCTCTATTAACATATTCAATCAAATAAAAGCTAATACACTTTAAACAATCACTTTCATTTTGTTTCTTATGTATGTCAAATTTAAAATTTTTACACTGATCACCATTTGTTGGAGGTGTAAAGTCAGATCATGACCAAGTTCCAATGTGTTCAGAGCAGTTGACGAGGGTTTTATTATTATTATTATTATTATTGAAGGTTTTACAACCATCATGAGCAACTCAATGGGCTATAAGCAGTCACTCATCCCTAATTTAGGGCCATTGGTTGCAGAGAAAGGAGAGAGCCAGCACCGTAAGACAAACAAAACATCCATGCCTCACTGGGATTCGAGCCCGGACCCAACTTGGACAAATTATCATAAGCCATCGCATAGACCACTATACCACATGTGTGGGATTGACGAGTTTCAACTGAATTTACCTTGACAATAATGCTTTAGGATTAAAATTTTTGCAGCACGTCTATCAATGGGAAAACTACCTTGGCCGAATATGAATATCTAACAACTAAACACATGAACAAAGATAGAAGCTAATACACTTAACTATTGAAGCATCGGAAATTAATGGTTGTATTTATCTTTATTCAATTTTGACACTACATTTTTTTCATAAATAATGTTTTTCTTACAAAACCCTTTCTCACAACATAAGAGGTCTTCTTAATCATAGTAGTACTAGTTTCGGTTGGTGGAATTGTAAAAATATTTTATACACACCAACATTTTTGAAAAACCACAAGCAACCCACTTCTAATTTGCTAACTAATGGCTCCAACTGCAGAACAAGTATCACTCATATCTCACTCATGCATTTAACACAAAATAATCATAATAAATTTTGAGTGTTGTTAGTTGCCTATCCTGGCTGCATAAAATTTTTATAAATGATAATGCCAAACATTAGAACTTATTTGATTCAAAAGTTAAAAGTCAGTTTTAAAATTCCTAATAAGATTGAAAACGGTAGTAACTGTATCTGTTTCCTTCCCCTTTTATTTTATTTATTAATTTCTGTGCGTGTGTTTGATTTAAAATTACGGCACTGCAGTTAGTTAGGTTTGTGGTAGACAATTATGTTCAAAACCTCTTCAAACAACATGTCTACATGTGATAGATTCATCAGTTTACAATTTTTTTTTAATTTAAGTAAAGTAACTAGGAATTAAAGTGCTGCTTTGTAAAAGAATTCATAGTTCTCTAATACGAACGTCGTTCCCTTCCACAACTTACTTTAAATTAACTTAAATAAAAAATGACAATAAATAAAAATGTACATTGATTAACTTGTAAACCCATGAATATATGTACATATTCGTTTTGCTGATGACATAGTCATTTTTGCAACTACCCCATCAGAGCTGCAGAGTATGATCCAGGAACTTGCTGACAAGAGTAAAGAAGTGGGATTAAAAATGAACTTTCAGAAGACAAAAGTGATGTTCAATGCTTTTACAAGAAATGAAGATTTATCGATTGATGGAGAAAAGCTGGAGATAACAGACACGTACGTTTACCTTGGACAGCAGATATCAAGTGAGGGTCACATTGATGAAGAAATTAATCGGCGTACAAAACTTGCCTGGAGAGCTTTTGGAAGAAACAGCATAATTTTCAAGAGCAATATGCCATTATGTCTTAAAAGAAAAGTGTTTGATCAATGCATCCTTCCAGTGCTTACGTATGGTGCAGAGACGTGGACCATAACTAAAAGAGACATGCAAAGACTGCAGACAACACAAAGATGCATGGAGAGGTGCATGCTTGGTGTAACCAGGAGAGATAAGAAGAGGAACTCGTGGATCCGAAAGATGACAAGAGTGGAAGACATCATGATCAGAGTTAAATCCCTGAAATGGCAATGGGCTGGACATACTGCCAGAAGGACAGATCATCGATGGACAGCCGAAATTTTAGATTGGATTCCAAGGGACAGGAAAAGACCCAGAAGAAGACCACATGGGAGATGGGTGGATGAAATTCGAAAGTATGCAGGGGTGACATGGAGGAGACTGGCACAAGACAGACCGTTGTGGAGGAAACTTGGGGAGACCTTCGTCCAGCAGTGGATTGATAATGGTTGACAATGATGATGATGATACATTTTAACTAATCAGTCAGTCAACTTCAGGGATCATGCTGAAGTTTAACAATGTAAGTGAATTGTTTCTGATACATTCTAATAAACTTTTCATTGGGCTAGCCTTCCGATTATCAGCGTATCAAATAATTCTGTACATTCCGTGCAAACTGTTGTTTTAATTAGAACACTAATACACAGCAATTTCGTAAAAAAATGACGTTTTATAGAAATGAAATCTTGATTATTAAATGACATAGTTATTTATTGCCAGTATCTTTGCCTGGTTAATCTAAGTACTTGATAATATCCGTACATTTCCTGCGGTTTTATTTTTTTTTTTTTTTTTTTATTGGAGGTTTAACGACCACCGTGAGCAACTCAATGGGCTATAAGCAGTCGCCCGTCCCTAATTTGGGGTCACTGGTTCCAGGGAAGGGAGAGAGCCAGTGCCGTAAGACAAACACAACATCCATGCCTCACCGGGATTCGAACCCGGACCCCGTTCGGACGAATGATCAGAGGCCATCGCTTAGACCACTGCGCCACCGGGGCGGCACGCGGTTTTATTTTAATTGGAACGCTAATAACTATGAATTCTATAGAAATGAAATGTTTTTTTTTTTTTTTTTTTTTTTTTTTATTGGAGGTTTAACGACCACCGTGAGCAACTCAATGGGCTATAAGCAGTCGCCCGTCCCTAATTTAGGGTCACTGGTTCCAGGGAAGGGAGAGAGCCAGTGCCGTAAGGCAAACACAACATCCATGCCTGACCGGGATTCGAACCCGGACCCCTTACGGACGAATGATCAGAGGCCAGCGCCTTAGACCACTGCGCCACCGGGGTGGCTAAATGAAATGTTAATCACCAATATTATTTAAACGACAACAAATGACGAGTTAATAATCGGAAGGTTAGCCTATAAATTTTACTCCGTTAATAACAAGTACAATTCACTAAATTATATTTGTATTTACAAGGAAAGCATTGAACATGTTATCATATGAACAATTAGGCTTAACTTACCTTTGAATTCACAGTGGGTGAAAAATCCTTTCTTGGTATTGAAGCTATCCATCTTGTTCTAAGGCTTTCATCTTCAGGAAAGCTGAATACGGATGCCTTTCGGCCACCTTTGTAATTTGATCTACATAAAGGCACACAGCATTTTCCAGGCATGTTGAATAAAAGCACTACACACACGTACAGGACAACCGAAAGCTCAACACCAACCATGAACGGGAAGCAACGTAAGAGATATTCGAAGCCTGGCACTCGCTTTACGTTCGCCCTCTGACCCTTGAGCTTGCAGCAGAGAGGGATTGCGATGGCCCTCTGGCTCTGACGTCACACCTCTTCGCAGTCATCGCGCTGGGGCTTTCTCTGGAGGGGGTTTTGGTCCACCTCCTTCGTCGCCCCCAAACTTCTCTTCTCTCTGACCGATTGCGTCCACGTAACACCTTGTCCTCTGTCTCGACCCCTAGCTTTTCGTTGTTTGAAGGCCGGGCCTTGTCGCCACGAAAGGCAATAAATTCATTACGTAGTCTGTCTTCGCGTCCTCAATCACAAAATCCTGATCGATAATGAAAGCGATAAAACTATATGACGATAAAGCACTTTGCCAACGTACTAAACTCGATTGTTTGGGTGATGATGTTTTACAACTCTACTAATGACCGTTGCCGACCTGATATATGGCACCTTAACACGCTCGCTGCGTTACGACCCACCCGTGGGTCTTAACGCAGACTTATGTATATAAACTATTTTTCCTCCTCTGAAAAATTTACGCGTCTATTTCTACATTTTTCAGAGGAGGAGAAAAAAGTTTATATATATAAATCTGAAGTGAATATCCGTGACTTTATCTATATATCTTTAAACGACCCACCGGTGTGACGTACAGCACTGTATTGAAACAGTTACGAGTTAACTTCTACATTTTTCAGAGGAGGAAAAAAAAGTGTATGTACTTTAATCTGTAGTGGATATCAGTCACTTTATGTATTTATCTTTAAAAGACCCACCGGTGGGTCGTAACGCGTTAACATCTACATTTTTTAGAGGAGGAAAAAAAATTATATACATAAATCTGTAGTGGATATCAGTCACTTTATGTATATATCTTTAAACGACCCACCGATGTGTCGTAACGCGTTAACTTCTATATTTTTCAGAGGAGGAAAAAAGTTTATATACATAAATCTGTAGTGGATATCAGTCACTTTATGTACATATCTTTAAAAGACCCACCGGTGGCTCGTAACGCGTTAACTTCTACATATTTCAGAGGAGGAAGAAAAAGTTTATATACTGTACATAAATCTGTAGTAGATATCAGTCACTTTATGTATATATTTTTAAAAGACCCACCGGTGGGTCGTAACGCGTTAACTTCTACATTTTTTATAGGAGGAAAAAAAGTTTATGTACATAAATCTGTAGTGGATATCGGTCACTTTATTTATATATCTTTAAACGACCCACAGGTGTGTCGTACAGCACTGTATTGAAACAGTTATGACCCACCCGTGGGTCGTAACGCGTTAACTTGTACATTTTTCAGATGAGGAGAAAAAAGTTTATACACATAAATGTGTAGTGGATATCAGTCACTTTATGTATATATCTTTAAAAGACCCACCGGTGGGTCGTAACGCGTTAACTTCTACATTTTTTAGAGGAGGAAAAAAGTTTATGTACATAAATCTGTAGTGGATATCAGTCACTTTATTTATATATCTTTAAACGACCCTCAGGTGTGTCGTACAGCACTGTATTGAAACAGTTATGACCCACCCGTGGGTCGTAACGCGTTAACTTGTACATTTTTCAGAGGAGGAGAAAAAAGTTTATACACATAAATCTGTAGTGGATATCAGTCACTTTATGTATATATCTTTAAAAGACCCACCGGGGGTCGTAACACGTTAACTTCTACATATTTCAGAAGAGGAAGAAAAAGTTTATATGCTGTACATAAATCTGTAGTGGATATCAGTCACTTTATGTATATATTTTTAAAAGACCCACCGGTGGGTCGTAACGCGTTAACTTCTACATTTTTTTGAGGAGGAAAAAAAGTTTATGTACATAAATCTGTAGTGGATATCAGTCACTTTATTTATATATCTTTAAACGACCCACAGGTGTGTCGTACAGCACTGTATTGAAACAGTTATGACCCACCCGTGGGTCGTAACGCGTTAACTTGTACATTTTTCAGAGGAGGAGAAAAAAGTTTATACACATAAATCTGTAGTGGATATCAGTCATTTTATGTATATATCTTTAAAAGACCCACCGGTGGGTCGTAACGCGTTAACTTCTACATTTTTTAGAGGAGGAAAAAAAGTTTATGTACATAAATCTGTAGTGGATATCAGTCACTTTATTTATATATCTTTAAACGACCCACAGGTGTGTCGTACAGCACTGTATTGAAACAGTTATGACCCACCCGTGGGTCGTAACGCGTTAACTTGTACATTTTTCAGAGGAGAAGAAAAAAGTTTATACACATAAATCTGTAGTGGATATCAGTCACTTTATGTATATATCTTTAAAAGACCCACCGGTGGGTCGTAACACGTTAACTTCTACATATTTCAGAGGAGGAAGAAAAAGTTTATATACTGTACATAAATCTGTCGTGGATATCAGTCACTTTATGTATATATTTTTAAAAGACCCACCGGTGGGTCGTAACGAGTTAACTTCTACATTTTTTAGAGGAGGAAAAAAAGTTTATGTACATAAATCTGTAGTGGATATCAGTCACTTTATTTATATATCTTTAAACGACTCACAGGTGTGTCGTACAGCACTGTATTGAAACAGTTATGACCCACCCGTGGGTCGTAACGCGTTAACTTGTACATTTTTCAGAGGAGGAGAAAAAAAGTTTATACACATAAATGTGTAGTGGATATCAGTCACTTTATGTATATATCTTTAAAAGACCCACCGGTGGGTCGTAACACGTTAACTTCTACATATTTCAGAGGAGGAAAAAAAGTTTATATACTGTACATAAATCTTAGTGGATATCAGTCATTTTATGTATATATCCTTAAACGACCCACCGGTGTGTCGTACAGCACTGTATTGAAAAAGTGACGACCCACTACCGTACTTCAAACAAATCGCCGAAAAACGTCGCCGCAGCGAACGTGCTAAATGCGCCGTCGGTTTTCTATTCTGACGACAAAAACACCTATTCTGCTGAATATTCCCCATTCTATTCCTGCAAACGAATGAATTCTAAAATATCTGTATTTCAAGGTTGTAGTGTCAAGTGTTGTTAACTTTTTGATTTTTTTTTTCCAGACGATGCCTGTGTTGCCGCCATATCATCCAACAGAGGAAAATGCGACGTTGCTTTTAAGAAATCAAGTAGCGGATGATTGGTTTTGGGGAGATGACAGATACTTTTACGTTAATTGTATTTCTCAAACATGGTTGTTTCATGAACTAGATGCAGAAAGTCTTCCGTACACAGTTGAGGTTTTAGATATTTTTGTTGCGTACCTGGAAGATGGTAGATTGGTTTACTATCAATACTACCAGTATTTGTTCCACGTCAGCATCGAGGAAAACCCTGGATGGGAAGGCAGAGCTGATGAAGACCCTCACCCTGCTGTAGAACATTGAAAAGAAAAGCTCATGGTATTAGCATTGAGACCATGTATGTATTCAACTATGAAAAAGTCTTCAAGGAGACCAAAACCCTCCTTCAAAAGTAAAACACGTTTCAAAATGGCATACTATTCATTCATCGAATTTTTTTCCATAGGACTGAAAATTTTCACTTTTGGTTCTAATTTAAGAGTTCAAGTGTATGCAAAAATAAAAATAAAATGCACAACGGAGTAACTAGTTTCTTTTTTTATGCAGACAGGATATTGGAATTAAACCAAAGCAAAAATGAAATTATTCTCATAAGGTTCATTAACGACACACCAAGTGAATCATCTTAATAATTTCTTAGTTTTAGCATGCCTTCTCACACAGGAGTGAATGAGTGCGATATCTTCGCATCTATAAGCTGCCTTTTTTACCAGGGAAGTATTTTGAGGGGGGAAGGGGTAATAGAGGCTTGTCCCCGAAAGTGTTTAATGTTTTTGTTAAAATGCGATTTGCATTAGAAAAATGCTTTAATTTAATAAAAATGCATCGACTTACATTAGAAAATAAGGCTTTAATTTATTCTTCTATTTTTCATTAACTTTTACTTATCCTGATGGATTTCAAAAACCTCCATTTTCTGTTGCCCCCCCCCCAAAAAAAAAAGAACATTTATATACGTCCGTGCCTTTTACCAACTGCTACAAAAATTATATTATTATTTACAAAAATATTTGTTAATAATGTGAAAATACGTAATAAATGTAGTGAAACGTTAAATATGTGTAATAACGGCAAAAAACGTCAAATATGTACAAATATTTAATTACAAACCAAAATGTTGATGCAAAAAAGAAGAGTGATGAGGACAACTAAAGAAGATGTGACTTCCAAAGTGGAGTATATAGAGCTATGCAAGACAGTACGAAAAAGTATCACTGAAGACGTAAGGAAATTCAACTGTGAACTAGTAAGGAAAGCAATTGAAAACAACCAAAGCCTAAAGATAGCAAAGGGACATCTCAGTAAGTGAAAAAAAACAGATTATGGCACTGAGAAAAGAAGATGGTTCTGTAACAAGAAATAGAGGCGAAATTTTGACAAGAGTGAAAGATTTCTACTCCAAATTATATGAAAGGGATGATATATGTACTCCAGACATCATGAAAGGTACCAGTACCAGAGTTCCTCCAGTCCTTCCAGCAGAAGTTGCACATGCCATCAAGAACATGAAGCTGGGAAAAGCTCCAGGAGAAGATGGAATTACTGTAGACAACATACAAGAAGCAAGTGGAGAAATCGAAACAGTACTCGCCCAAATTTTCACTCGATGCCTTAATGAAGGAAAGATTCCTGAGGATTAGAACACCGCTACAATGATCCTGCTACATAAGAAAGGTGACATTGAGGATCTCGGAAACTACAGACCTATCAGCCTCCTATCAGTAGTTTATAAAATCTTCACTAAAGTTCTTTCACACCGCTTGAAGGTGACACTGGACATGGCTCAACCGAGAGAACAAGCTGGATTCAGGAGTGGCTACAGCACAATAGATCATATCCACGTACTGAGAGAACTAATTGAAAGAGCGAGGGAATATGAACTTCCATTGTGCATGGCTTTTACCGATTATGAAAAAGCCTTTGATTCGGTGAAACCATCAGCAGTTGCAATGGCTCTGAAATCCTGCGGTATTGAAGATGCATACATTAATATTATTAATAACATCTATGAAAATGCAAGTGCAAAGATTCGGCTGTTTGAAAATACAACACACATAAAAATTGGAAAAGGAGTGAGACAAGGTGACACCATATCTCCGAAGCTCTTTAATGCCACATTGGAAAATGTCTTTCAATCACTGAACTGGGAAAACAAAGGGATAAAGATTAATGGAGATTATCTAACCCACCTTCGTTTTGCTGATGACATAGTCATTTTTGCAACTACCCCATCAGAGCTACAGAGTATGATCCAGGAACTTGCTTACAGGAGTAAAGAAGTGGGATTAAAAATGAACTTTCAGAAGACAAAAGTGATGTACAATGCTTTTACAAGAAATGAAGATTTATCGATTGATGGAGAAAAGCTGGAGATAACAGACACGTACGTTTATCTTGGACAGCAGATATCAAGTGAGGGTCACATTGGTGAAGAAATTAATCGGCGTACAAAACTTGCCTGGAGAGCTTTTGGAAGAAACAGCATAATTTTCAAGAGCAATATGCCATTATGTCTTAAAAGAAAAGTGTTTGATCAATGCATCCTTCCAGTGCTTACGTATGGTGCAGAGACGTGGACCTTAGCTAAAAGAGACATACAAAGGCTGCAGACAACTCAAAGTAGCATGGAGAGGTGCATGCTTGGTGTAACCAGGAGAGATAAGAAGAGGAACACGTGGATCCGAAAAATGACAAGAGTGGAAGACATCATGATCAGAGTTAAATCCCTGAAATGGCAATGGGCTGGACATACTGCCAGAAGAACAGACCATCGATGGACAGCCGAAATTTTAGATTGGATTCCAAGGGACAGGAAAAGACCCAGAAGAAGACCACATGGAAGATGGGTGGATGAAATTCGAAAGTGTGCGGGAGTGACATGGAGGAGACTGGCACAAGACAGACCGTTGTGGAGGAAACTTGGGGAGACCTTCGTCCAGCAGTGGATTGATAATGGTTGACAATGATGATGATGATGATGATTTAATTACATATTAATCCTAGCCCTAGTAATAATGTAACGCCGCAAAGATTTTCAATGGCGCAACTGGAAACACGTGTGTGCAGAGTCCATTTTCTGTTTTCCGTCGTGCCTAGGGAGAGGAATCTTCAGGCGTAGTAGGAATCCAGGTCACTGGATACGATTATTTGGAAACGGGAGCTGCAAGGAGAAATATTTGTGCGTGTGTCGAAATACCGACGGGAAAAGCATATGCGTACATGTTCCGAGAAGTTCATACGCCTACGTTGTAAAGTTAACAACAAGCGTTTGCTTAGGGTATCGTTTTTTCTCTGGAATCCACAGCTTTCCTACAATCTGTTCCTGTTGACGTTGTTATGTCTCGAAAAGTATTGCAGGAGAAAAATGCCAGACAGGCTCGGAGAATTGTACACGAAGATACGAGATGAAAGTTAACAGTAGCCGTTTAGAGGCACGATTATAGAAATTCGTTTTTAAATGCCGTTTTAAAGAAAATTCGTTATCTACGACTAGCAGTTTTAATATTTTAACTACATAATTTTTTTTATAGAACGGGTGTATTAATTTTTAACATTTGCAATATTAATCATGAGAGGAACTAAAGCCGATAACAGGAAATTTTTTTAACATTCTGAAGTAATCACACCGATTTTTAGCTATGTAATCTCATTGATTTTTAATTATTTAAAACTGCAAGGAAAACGTTTTGTTTTTACTTAAATTGAGGGAAAAAAAAAAAAAAAAAAAAAAAAAAAAGAATCCTTTCTTCTTAGCATGGTTTAACGTGTGTACTACTATGAAAAATTCCGAATCCTTTTTCTTTCTTTTATTATTTTTTTTTCTTTTCGTTTGACGAACTATCCATCGAGCAATTGTTTTTTTCTTTTCATTTTAGGAGTCCTTCAAAATTTTTAATTTGCAGTCGTTTTCCATGTGAAGATAAATTCATGAAACGTTCACTTCCCTTAAAACGTTTAAGCAGTTCTAAGTTTATCGTGCTATGATACTAAATTTCAAACTAATTTTGTTTACGTTTTATGACCCTTGTGAGCATCCGATGCTGAAAGGAGTCAGTTCTCTCAAATGAAAAGGTTTTGGTTCAACGAAACAGACAAAACCAAAAATTATATGATCCATATTTTCCCCAGAGCTCAAGTTCGTTTCCTCTGTCTCCAGAAATGATACCCAAGATCTAGGGCTTATAACGAAGTAAATTTCTCCGTCATTTTTAGTCTACGCCGGGATTCGAACCCGAGGACGCTTATTCCGGAACAAGCAGCTCTACCAACTGAGCTACGCAGACATGTATTCTGATTCCTATCTGCCTTTATGTCATGTGCGTCCGTGACCATGAATCGTTGAAGGCAGCCATCCACTGTAGAACGTGCACTTGAGAACTCCCAGTCAATCTGGTGTGTGGAATGCAACGTCACACACATTTATTTTTCGAAGCACTGGGAGAAGGGATTCTCTGATTTTTCCTATCTCGCGGTGTGGAAATAACATCACACCAATGCGAGATTTTGAACGGTCGGGTCATCCGGGTAGTTCGGGCGCCATTATAACGAAGTAAATTTCTCCGTCATTTTTGGTCTACGCCGGGATTCGAACCCGAGTACGCTTATTCCGGAACAAGTAGCTCTACCAACTGAGCTACGCAGACATGTATTTTGATTCCTATCTGCCTTTATGTCATGTGCGTCCTGCTGGCAGGTACGTCACATCTCCCCCCCCCGAAAGAGGGCCGGGGGCATGGCCCACGGATCAGCCGTGACCATGAATCGCTGCAGGCAGACAACCACTGTAGAACGTGCACTTGAGAACTCCCAGTCAATCTGGTGTGTGGAATGCAACGTCACACACATTTATTTTTCGAAGCACTGGAGAAGGGATTCTCTGATTTTTCCTATCTCGCGGTGTGGAAAGAACATCACACCATTGCGAGATTTTGAACGGTCGGGTCATCCGGGTGCCATTATAACGAAGTAAATTTCTCCGTCATTTTTAGTCTACGCCGGGATTCGAACCCGAGGACGCTTATTCCGGAACAAGCAGCTCTACCAACTGAGCTACGCAGACATGTATTCTGATTCCTATCTGCCTTTCTGTCATGTGCGTCCTGCTGGCAGGTACGTCACAGGCTATTGGCCACTTCTAGGCTTATTACCTTCATGGACATATAGGGGCAAGGAGGAAAGAATTCTCTGTATGCGATCCCTAATTGCTTCCCGAATTAGGCACAGACACACAAGTTTGCAAACAATGCACCGGAATTAAAAATAAAAAAAAAAAAACGAGAAAAAAAAAACCCTTCAAATTTATTAGGAACTTGGACACCAGTTTTCTAACCACTCCGACTAATCATGTTAGCATGTTTACCCGAAGTAGATTTGGCATATTATAATGAATTAGCTTTATTTACTTTCCGCTAAGCTAATTATTATGACTGATTCTCTTCCTACCAGCTAGCTAATGATATACTTGTACTAAGCTTCAAAATAATGAATTCAACAAGGTGTTGTTACTAGTTAATTACGAACTTAAACAAAGTCTCAACGCTGGTTATTTATAGGAATCAATAAATGTTATAAACCTAACAGCCAGACAGAGGTCTGACAAAAACTATGAATTGAGAAAGACTGACTGTGACGTACCTGCCAGCAGGACGCACATGACATAAAGGCAGATAGGAATCAGAATACATGTCCGCGTAGCTTAATTGGTAGAGCAACTTATTCCGGAATAAGTGGCCCGGGTTCGAACCCCGGCGCGGATAAAAATGACGGAGAAATTCACTTCGTTATATGACTTACTGAAAACTTCTTTATTTCAACGACTCTTGGTCAACTAAGGCACACACAACACTTGTAGAACAATAATGAATTATCTCTCCTCGTTTTATACACGCTCTCTCTTAACGACCACAAGCTCTCCTCATAACAACACAAAAGCTCTCCTAAGTCTCGATGAACGCGCCTATATACTAGCTACCACCACGTCATGACTTACACTCATTGCCAGATATCATTCAGCGGGTGAAATAATATTTCGTTCAGTAGGAAGATAATTTACATAGTAAAATAAAATAACCAGAGATAGTAAAATCAAAAGGAAAGTGAATATAGAGTATACGTTACAATATGAAAAACAAGCGTGTATCTTCGTTTCTCGAAAGCGTAAACGAACGCACATGAAAACATGCTATTCCATTCTTGAGCGTTTATTGACTTTTTCGATTTCTTTCCTTAAATAAGTTGCAGTCAAGGTAACTTTTCGTTTACCAGCTTTTCTTCCTGAACCTCGTCCCCGGGTGCAAATGAAAATTTAAAATGCAAATTTTCATCATAGATCCGTATTTGCCAGCTTTTATTTAAATAGTTCACTTTCTGGCCTGGAGTGTAGTGCTTTTTCTTTTTTAACCGGACTACCTGTAGCTGCTTTTTATTTCAATAATCGTACAATTTGCTATGCGATGTGTTCGAAAGAATTCTCTGCATGCGAATTTTCAGCAAAAAATTAACTCAGGTTTTCGGTTGAAATGGCCAAAACTTTCAGTAACAATTTCCGGTTCTTGCAAAGTTTAAAAGCCAACAGGGAAAAAAAAAAAAAAAAGCAACAGAGGTTTATCGGCATTCTATAAGAAAGGCAGCCCTTCAAGTGGAATCAGCTAATTGAACGGCTATCCCATGGAAACCCCGTTTTGACGGGGCTGAGCGATTCCTTTCTGGGAGCCGTATAGACTTTTATTCATCCATTGTCGAGAAGCATCCGTCGTTTGGTATTGGAAAGTGATGGTGTAAGTTAAAAACTAAGAAATAATTTGCAACGGTAACTATGTTCATAATCGACAGACTCCTGAAATATATTTATCTTATTTATTCTTGACTAAACACACAACTAAAACGCTAATGTAAGTTCACGTATACCGAAACCTTACGTTTCGGTATATGTGAACTAAACATAGAATCAATGAGCTATTAATCAACAACGAACTTTACTTTCTATTTAGTCTGTTTTAAACAGTCTTACAATAAAATTAATATTCATTTCGTACTTCACACAAAAACACTTTGTATATTCCCTCGAGAAACCTTTTAAGTCATCATAATTCATGTATAACTGTTTTAGAGCACTTTTGTAAGAACAACACTGTCTAGACAGCAATCAGTTATTTTGGTGTATTTAGTTGGCACGAATAGCACGGACGTTTGGATACCTACGCTGCCTATGGTACTGTGTGTTTTTGACTTACTTCTCGATCCTTTAGAATGGAACGGGCTATCAACATTTTGTTCCGCATGCGGCACAAGCTCGCCTGTGAAGGCATGCACTTG
The DNA here is from genome assembly GCA_039090855.1 of Macrothele yani. Lineage (NCBI taxonomy): Eukaryota > Metazoa > Arthropoda > Arachnida > Araneae > Macrothelidae > Macrothele > Macrothele yani. The sequence continues at coordinate 2,462,942 of CM077020.1, read as the reverse complement.
ACCTTTTTACTGAACTGCAAGGAACTACAATTGATTCCAAAATGTTTGACTATTAATAGGAGTGCTATCTCAGCAAAGGACGAACGCATCTTGTCCATCGCTGAGCATAAACGTTTGTTATATGTTATTCGCAATAAAGGATGTCTTATTGACTTCCTCAACAGAAAGTCATATACTATTCTTGGCTTACGAGACTGGCACACCCTGTTATTTTGGATAGGATCATAACTGTTCAGTCAGCCATTTGTTTGTCCGACATCGACCGGTTACAACAAAGAAAGACACATTAAAAAACATTGCACTCTAATGGCTAGAAAGACCGATGGTATGTGTGATCCATCAAGATTCATATACAAGCTCAACGACACAAGCCGGTTGTGAACCTCACTACAATATCTTATAACGAAGTGAATTTCTCCGTCATTTTTATCCGCGCCGGGGTTCGAACCCGGGCCACTCATTCCGGAATAAGTTGCTCTACCAATTAAGCTACGCGGACATTTGTTCTGATTCCTATCTGCCTTTATGTCGTGTACGTCCTTCTGGCAGGTACGTCACATCTCCTGGTACGTTACATCATCTCCCCCTTATTTTTCTTCGAAGTGCTGCTCATATTTTTCCTATCTCGCGGTGTGGAAATAACATCACACCAATGCGAGATTTTGAACGGTCGGGTCATCCGGGTAGTTCGGGCGCCATTATAACGAAGTGAATTTCTCCGTCATTTTTATCCTCGCCGGGGTTCGAACCCGGGTCCACTCATTCCGGAATAAGTTGCTCTACCAATTAAGCTACGCGGACATTTTATTCCGATTCCTATCTGCCTTTATGTCGTGTGCGTCCTTCTGGCAGGTACGTCACATCTCCTAGTACGTTACAATCTGTTAACGATATTCAAGCTTCTGCACTTTCCCGTGGACATAAATACTGCTACCCGGTCTTTAATCAAGATAAGATCAAGCTGATTTCCCAAACTGAGAGCATTATACGATGTTTGACACACGAGAAACAGGAACCAACTCGTTACAAGATTACCCTTGTAATGGCACAATCTGAGAAGGCTCTGCGAACCGAGCAACACAGGACATTGCAATATGAACAAAAACAGCTGTTGCTTTTATCACGCGACTCTAACTTAGCCGTGACTTCTGCTGATAAAGCACAGCAAATCATACTAATGAACCACGAAGATTATATCCGTAGAGTTGTCGAAGCTATTGACAAAATACCACATGAAATAACCCGATCTGACCCAACTTCTGCAACAATAGTAACTCTTAGCAAATTGAAAAACCAGGGTTTTCTACCAACTAACATTTCCAATTGCATGCATCCACCCAAAGGCCCTAGGATCCCTGAATTATTTGGCAAGGTCAAACTACATAAGGAGGACCACCCTGTTTGCCCATTGGTTTCGGGTTATGCTAACCCCACCCGACCCCTGGAAAAAGCATTAACCAGTTTCCTAAAACCTTTAGTCATTAATTTCAATTTTTCTATCCATAGTTCTTCTCAAGCCCTTGCCAAAATTAAGTCATTTGACTCTTGGGATTCTCCGTTTATCCTAGCATCATTGGATGTGCTCTCTTTATTCCCTAGTGTCCCGCTTGACCTAGCTGACTCCCTTATCGAAAAAAAGCTTCCTATTTTAGGTGTTACTCCTACTGAAGCTGTTGCCATTATAGACGCTTTGAAACTAATAGCCCGATGAACCTACTTCCGTTTTAATGACGTTATCTATCGACAAAAAGCGGGCACACCTATTATAACGAAGTGAATTTCTCCGTCATTTTTATCCGCGCCGGGGTTCGAACCCGGGTCCACTCATTCCGGAATAAGTTGCTCTACCAATTAAGCTACGCGGACATTTTATTCCGATTCCTATCTGCCTTTATGTCGTGTGCGTCCTTCTGGCAGGTACGTCACATCTCCTGGTACGTTACATCATCTCCCCCTTATTTCTTTTTATTTTTTTTCGAAGTGCTGGAGAAAGGATTCTCTTATTTTTCCTATCTCGCGGTGTGGAAATAACATCCCACCAATGCGAGATTTTGAACGGTCGGGTCATCCGGGTAGTTCGGGCGCCATTATAACGAAGTGAATTTCTCCGTCATTTTTATCCGCGCCGGGGTTCGAACCCGGGTCCACTCATTCCGGAATAAGTTGCTCTACCAATTAAGCTACGCGGACATTTTATTCCGATTCCTATCTGCCTTTATGTCGTGTGCGTCCTTCTGGCAGGTACGTCACATCTCCTGGTACGTTACATCATCTCCCCCTTATTTTTATTTTATTTTTTTTTCGAAGTGCTGGAGAAGGGATTCTCTTATTTTTCCTATCTCGCGGTGTGGAAAGAACATCACACCAATGCGAGATTTTGAACGGTCGGGTCATCCGGGTAGTTCGGGCGCCATTATAACGAAGTGAATTTCTCCGTCATTTTTATCCGCGCCGGGGTTCGAACCCGGGTCCACTCATTCCGGAATAAGTTGCTCTACCAATTAAGCTACGCGGACATTGATTCTAATTGCTATCTGCCTTTATGTCGTGTGCGTCCTTCTGGCAGGTACGTCACATCTCCTGGTACGTTACATCATCTCCCCCTTATTTTAATTTTCTTTCGAAGTGCTGCTCATTTTTTTCCTATCTCGCGGTGTGGAAATAACATCACACCAATGCGAGATTTTGAACGGTCGGGTCATCCGGATAGTTCGGGCGCCATTATAACGAAGTAAATTTCTCCGTCATTTTTGGTCTACGCCGGGATTCGAACCCGAGGCCGCTTATTCCGGAACAAGTAGCTCTACCAACTGAGCTACGCAGACATGTATTTTGATTCCTATCTGCCTTTATGTCATGTGCGTCCTGCTGGCAGGTACGTCACATCTCCCCCCCCCGAAAGAGGGCCGGGGGCATGGCCCACGGATCAGCCGTGACCATGAATCGCTGCAGGCAGACAACCACTGTAGAACGTGCACTTGAGAACTCCCAGTCAATCTGGTGTGTGGAATGCAACGTCACACACATTTATTTTTCGAAGCACTGGAGAAGGGATTCTCTGATTTTTCCTATCTCGCGGTGTGGAAAGAACATCACACCATTGCGAGATTTTGAACGGTCGGGTCATCCGGGTGCCATTATAACGAAGTAAATTTCTCCGTCATTTTTAGTCTACGCCGGGATTCGAACCCGAGGACGCTTATTCCGGAACAAGCAGCTCTACCAACTGAGCTATGCAGACATGTATTCTGATTCCTATCTGCCTTTCTGTCATGTGCGTCCTGCTGGCAGGTACGTCACAGGCTATTGGCCACTTCTAGGCTTATTACCTTCATGGACATATAGGGGCAAGGAGGAAAGAATTCTCTGTATGCGATCCCTAATTGCTTCCCGAATTAGGCACAGACACACAAGTTTGCAAACAATGCACCGGAATTAAAAATAAAAAAAAAAAAAACGAGAAAAAAAAAAAACCCTTCAAATTTATTAGGAACTTGGACACCAGTTTTCTAACCACTCCGACTAATCATGTTAGCATGTTTACCCGAAGTAGATTTGGCATATTATAATGAATTAGCTTTATTTACTTTCCGCTAAGCTAATTATTATGACTGATTCTCTTCCTACCAGCTAGCTAATGATATACTTGTACTAAGCTTCAAAATAATGAATTCAACAAGGTGTTGTTACTAGTTAATTACGAACTTAAACAAAGTCTCAACGCTGGTTATTTATAGGAATCAATAAATGTTATAAACCTAACAGCCAGACAGAGGTCTGACAAAAACTATGAATTGAGAAAGACTGACTGTGACGTACCTGCCAGCAGGACGCACATGACATAAAGGCAGATAGGAATCAGAATACATGTCCGCGTAGCTTAATTGGTAGAGCAACTTATTCCGGAATAAGTGGCCCGGGTTCGAACCCCGGCGCGGATAAAAATGACGGAGAAATTCACTTCGTTATATGACTTACTGAAAACTTCTTTATTTCAACGACTCTTGGTCAACTAAGGCACACACAACACTTGTAGAACAATAATGAATTATCTCTCCTCGTTTTATACACGCTCTCTCTTAACGACCACAAGCTCTCCTCATAACAACACAAAAGCTCTCCTAAGTCTCGATGAACGCGCCTATATACTAGCTACCACCACGTCATGACTTACACTCATTGCCAGATATCATTCAGCGGGTGAAATAATATTTCGTTCAGTAGGAAGATAATTTACATAGTAAAATAAAATAACCAGAGATAGTAAAATCAAAAGGAAAGTGAATATAGAGTATACGTTACAATATGAAAAACAAGCGTGTATCTTCGTTTCTCGAAAGCGTAAACGAACGCACATGAAAACATGCTATTCCATTCTTGAGCGTTTATTGACTTTTTTCGATTTCTTTCCTTAAATAAGTTGCAGTCAAGGTAACTTTTCGTTTACCAGCTTTTCTTCCTGAACCTCGTCCCCGGGTGCAAATGAAAATTTAAAATGCAAATTTTCATCATAGATCCGTATTTGCCAGCTTTTATTTAAATAGTTCACTTTCTGGCCTGGAGTGTAGTGCTTTTTCTTTTTTAACCGGACTACCTGTAGCTGCTTTTTATTTCAATAATCGTACAATTTGCTATGCGATGTGTTCGAAAGAATTCTCTGCATGCGAATTTTCAGCAAAAAATTAACTCAGGTTTTCGGTTGAAATGGCCAAAACTTTCAGTAACAATTTCCGGTTCTTGCAAAGTTTAAAAGCCAACAGGGAAAAAAAAAAAAAGCAACAGAGGTTTATCGGCATTCTATAAGAAAGGCAGCCCTTCAAGTGGAATCAGCTAATTGAACGGCTATCCCATGGAAACCCCGTTTTGACGGGGCTGAGCGATTCCTTTCTGGGAGCCGTATAGACTTTTATTCATCCATTGTCGAGAAGCATCCGTCGTTTGGTATTGGAAAGTGATGGTGTAAGTTAAAAACTAAGAAATAATTTGCAACGGTAACTATGTTCATAATCGACAGACTCCTGAAATATATTTATCTTATTTATTCTTGACTAAACACACAACTAAAACGCTAATGTAAGTTCACGTATACCGAAACCTTACGTTTCGGTATATGTGAACTAAACATAGAATGAATGAGCTATTAATCAACAACGAACTTTACTTTCTATTTAGTCTGTTTTAAACAGTCTTACAATAAAATTAATATTCATTTCGTACTTCACACAAAAACACTTTGTATATTCCCTCGAGAAACCTTTTAAGTCATCATAATTCATGTATAACTGTTTTAGAGCACTTTTGTAAGAACAACACTGTCTAGACAGCAATCAGTTATTTTGGTGTATTTAGTTGGCACGAATAGCACGGACGTTTGGATACCTACGCTGCCTATGGTACTGTGTGTTTTTGACTTACTTCTCGATCCTTTAGAATGGAACGGGCTATCAACATTTTGTTCCGCATGCGGCACAAGCTCGCCTGTGAAGGCATGCACTTGACCTTTTTACTGAACTGCAAGGAACTACAATTGATTCCAAAATGTTTGACTATTAATAGGAGTGCTATCTCAGCAAAGGACGAACGCATCTTGTCCATCGCTGAGCATAAACGTTTGTTATATGTTATTCGCAATAAAGGATGTCTTATTGACTTCCTCAACAGAAAGTCATATACTATTCTTGGCTTACGAGACTGGCACACCCTGTTATTTTGGATAGGATCATAACTGTTCAGTCAGCCATTTGTTTGTCCGACATCGACCGGTTACAACAAAGAAAGACACATTAAAAAACATTGCACTCTAATGGCTAGAAAGACCGATGGTATGTGTGATCCATCAAGATTCATATACAAGCTCAACGACACAAGCCGGTTGTGAACCTCACTACAATATCTTATAACGAAGTGAATTTCTCCGTCATTTTTATCCGCGCCGGGGTTCGAACCCGGGTCCACTCATTCCGGAATAAGTTGCTCTACCAATTAAGCTACGCGGACATTTGTTCTGATTCCTATCTGCCTTTATGTCGTGTACGTCCTTCTGGCAGGTACGTCACATCTCCTGGTACGTTACATCATCTCCCCCTTATTTTTCTTCGAAGTGCTGCTCATATTTTTCCTATCTCGCGGTGTGGAAATAACATCACACCAATGCGAGATTTTGAACGGTCGGGTCATCCGGGTAGTTCGGGCGCCATTATAACGAAGTGAATTTCTCCGTCATTTTCGGTCTACGCCGGGATTCGAACCCGAGTACGCTTATTCCGGAACAAGTTGCTCTACCAATTAAGCTACGCGGACATTTTATTCTGATTCCTATCTGCCTTTATGTCGTGTACGTCCTTCTGGCAGGTACGTCACATCTCCTGGTACGTTACATCATCTCCCCCTTATTTTTCTTCGAAGTGCTGCTCATATTTTTCCTATCTCGCGGTGTGGAAATAACATCACACCAATGCGAGATTTTGAACGGTCGGGTCATCCGGGTAGTTCGGGCGCCATTATAACGAAGTGAATTTCTCCGTCATTTTTATCCTCGCCGGGGTTCGAACCCGGGTCCACTCATTCCGGAATAAGTTGCTCTACCAATTAAGCTACGCGGACATTTGTTCTGATTCCTATCTGCCTTTATGTCGTGTGCGTCCTTCTGGCAGGTACGTCACATCTCCTAGTACGTTACAATCTGTTAACGATATTCAAGCTTCTGCACTTTCCCGTGGACATAAATACTGCTACCCGGTCTTTAATCAAGATAAGATCAAGCTGATTTCCCAAACTGAGAGCATTATACGATGTTTGACACACGAGAAACAGGAACCAACTCGTTACAAGATTACCCTTGTAATGGCACAATCTGAGAAGGCTCTGCGAACCGAGCAACACAGGACATTGCAATATGAACAAAAACAGCTGTTGCTTTTATCACGCGACTCTAACTTAGCCGTGACTTCTGCTGATAAAGCACAGCAAATCATACTAATGAACCACGAAGATTATATCCGTAGAGTTGTCGAAGCTATTGACAAAATACCACATGAAATAACCCGATCTGACCCAACTTCTGCAACAATAGTAACTCTTAGCAAATTGAAAAACCAGGGTTTTCTACCAACTAACATTTCCAATTGCATGCATCCACCCAAAGGCCCTAGGATCCCTGAATTATTTGGCAAGGTCAAACTACATAAGGAGGACCACCCTGTTTGCCCATTGGTTTCGGGTTATGCTAACCCCACCCGACCCCTGGAAAAAGCATTAACCAGTTTCCTAAAACCTTTAGTCATTAATTTCAATTTTTCTATTAATAGTTCTTCTCAAGCCCTTGCCAAAATTAAGTCATTTGACTCTTGGGATTCTCCGTTTATCCTAGCATCATTGGATGTGCTCTCTTTATTCCCTAGTGTCCCGCTTGACCTAGCTGACTCCCTTATCGAAAAAAAGCTTCCTATTTTAGGTGTTACTCCTACTGAAGCTGTTGCCATTATAGACGCTTTGAAACTAATAGCCCGATGAACCTACTTCCGTTTTAATGACGTTATCTATCGACAAAAAGCGGGCACACCTATTATAACGAAGTGAATTTCTCCGTCATTTTTATCCTCGCCGGGGTTCGAACCCGGGTCCACTCATTCCGGAATAAGTTGCTCTACCAATTAAGCTACGCGGACATTGATTCTAATTGCTATCTGCCTTTATGTCGTGTGCGTCCTTCTGGCAGGTACGTCACATCTCCTAGTACGTTACATCATCTCCCCCTTATTTTTCTTCGAAGTGCTGCTCATATTTTTCCTATCTCGCGGTGTGGAAATAACATCACACCAATGCGAGATTTTGAACGGTCGGGTCATCCGGGTAGTTCGGGCGCCATTATAACGAAGTGAATTTCTCCGTCATTTTTATCCTCGCCGGGGTTCGAACCCGGGTCCACTCATTCCGGAATAAGTTGCTCTACCAATTAAGCTACGCGGACATTTGTTCTGATTCCTATCTGCCTTTATGTCGTGTGCGTCCTTCTGGCAGGTACGTCACATCTCCTGGTACGTTACATCATCTCCCCCTTATTTTTCTTCGAAGTGCTGCTCATATTTTTCCTATCTCGCGGTGTGGAAATAACATCACACCAATGCGAGATTTTGAACGGTCGGGTCATCCGGGTAGTTCGGGCGCCATTATAACGAAGTGAATTTCTCCGTCATTTTTATCCTCGCCGGGGTTCGAACCCGGGTCCACTCATTCCGGAATAAGTTGCTCTACCAATTAAGCTACGCGGACATTTGTTCTGATTCCTATCTGCCTTTATGTCGTGTGCGTCCTTCTGGCAGGTACGTCACATCTCCTAGTACGTTACAATCTGTTAACGATATTCAAGCTTCTGCACTTTCCCGTGGACATAAATACTGCTACCCGGTCTTTAATCAAGATAAGATCAAGCTGATTTCCCAAACTGAGAGCATTATACGATGTTTGACACACGAGAAACAGGAACCAACTCGTTACAAGATTACCCTTGTAATGGCACAATCTGAGAAGGCTCTGCGAACCGAGCAACACAGGACATTGCAATATGAACAAAAACAGCTGTTGCTTTTATCACGCGACTCTAACTTAGCCGTGACTTCTGCTGATAAAGCACAGCAAATCATACTAATGAACCACGAAGATTATATCCGTAGAGTTGTCGAAGCTATTGACAAAATACCACATGAAATAACCCGATCTGACCCAACTTCTGCAACAATAGTAACTCTTAGCAAATTGAAAAACCAGGGTTTTCTACCAACTAACATTTCCAATTGCATGCATCCACCCAAAGGCCCTAGGATCCCTGAATTATTTGGCAAGGTCAAACTACATAAGGAGGACCACCCTGTTTGCCCATTGGTTTCGGGTTATGCTAACCCCACCCGACCCCTGGAAAAAGCATTAACCAGTTTCCTAAAACCTTTAGTCATTAATTTCAATTTTTCTATCCATAGTTCTTCTCAAGCCCTTGCCAAAATTAAGTCATTTGACTCTTGGGATTCTCCGTTTATCCTAGCATCATTGGATGTGCTCTCTTTATTCCCTAGTGTCCCGCTTGACCTAGCTGACTCCCTTATCGAAAAAAAGCTTCCTATTTTAGGTGTTACTCCTACTGAAGCTGTTGCCATTATAGACGCTTTGAAACTAATAGCCCGATGAACCTACTTCCGTTTTAATGACGTTATCTATCGACAAAAAGCGGGCACACCTATTATAACGAAGTGAATTTCTCCGTCATTTTTATCCTCGCCGGGGTTCGAACCCGGGTCCACTCATTCCGGAATAAGTTGCTCTACCAATTAAGCTACGCGGACATTGATTCTAATTGCTATCTGCCTTTATGTCGTGTGCGTCCTTCTGGCAGGTACGTCACATCTCCTAGTACGTTACATCATCTCCCCCTTATTTTTCTTCGAAGTGCTGCTCATATTTTTCCTATCTCGCGGTGTGGAAATAACATCACACCAATGCGAGATTTTGAACGGTCGGGTCATCCGGGTAGTTCGGGCGCCATTATAACGAAGTGAATTTCTCCGTCATTTTTATCCTCGCCGGGGTTCGAACCCGGGTCCACTCATTCCGGAATAAGTTGCTCTACCAATTAAGCTACGCGGACATTTGTTCTGATTCCTATCTGCCTTTATGTCGTGTGCGTCCTTCTGGCAGGTACGTCACATCTCCTAGTACGTTACATCATCTCCCCCTTATTTTTCTTCGAAGTGCTGCTCATATTTTTCCTATCTCGCGGTGTGGAAATAACATCACACCAATGCGAGATTTTGAACGGTCGGGTCATCCGGGTAGTTCGGGCGCCATTATAGCGAAGTGAATTTCTCCGTCATTTTTATCCTCGCCGGGGTTCGAACCCGGGTCCACTCATTCCGGAATAAGTTGCTCTACCAATTAAGCTACGCGGACATTTGTTCTGATTCCTATCTGCCTTTATGTCGTGTGCGTCCTTCTGGCAGGTACGTCACATCTCCTAGTACGTTACAATCTGTTAACGATATTCAAGCTTCTGCACTTTCCCGTGGACATAAATACTGCTACCCGGTCTTTAATCAAGATAAGATCAAGCTGATTTCCCAAACTGAGAGCATTATACGATGTTTGACACACGAGAAACAGGAACCAACTCGTTACAAGATTACCCTTGTAATGGCACAATCTGAGAAGGCTCTGCGAACCGAGCAACACAGGACATTGCAATATGAACAAAAACAGCTGTTGCTTTTATCACGCGACTCTAACTTAGCCGTGACTTCTGCTGATAAAGCACAGCAAATCATACTAATGAACCACGAAGATTATATCCGTAGAGTTGTCGAAGCTATTGACAAAATACCACATGAAATAACCCGATCTGACCCAACTTCTGCAACAATAGTAACTCTTAGCAAATTGAAAAACCAGGGTTTTCTACCAACTAACATTTCCAATTGCATGCATCCACCCAAAGGCCCTAGGATCCCTGAATTATTTGGCAAGGTCAAACTACATAAGGAGGACCACCCTGTTTGCCCATTGGTTTCGGGTTATGCTAACCCCACCCGACCCCTGGAAAAAGCATTAACCAGTTTCCTAAAACCTTTAGTCATTAATTTCAATTTTTCTATCCATAGTTCTTCTCAAGCCCTTGCCAAAATTAAGTCATTTGACTCTTGGGATTCTCCGTTTATCCTAGCATCATTGGATGTGCTCTCTTTATTCCCTAGTGTCCCGCTTGACCTAGCTGACTCCCTTATCGAAAAAAAAGCTTCCTATTTTAGGTGTTACTCCTACTGAAGCTGTTGCCATTATAGACGCTTTGAAACTAATAGCCCGATGAACCTACTTCCGTTTTAATGACGTTATCTATCGACAAAAAGCGGGCACACCTATTATAACGAAGTGAATTTCTCCGTCATTTTTATCCTCGCCGGGGTTCGAACCCGGGTCCACTCATTCCGGAATAAGTTGCTCTACCAATTAAGCTACGCGGACATTGATTCTAATTGCTATCTGCCTTTATGTCGTGTGCGTCCTTCTGGCAGGTACGTCACATCTCCTAGTACGTTACATCATCTCCCCTTATTTTTCTTCGAAGTGCTGCTCATATTTTTCCTATCTCGCGGTGTGGAAATAACATCACACCAATGCGAGATTTTGAACGGTCGGGTCATCCGGGTAGTTCGGGCGCCATTATAACGAAGTGAATTTCTCCGTCATTTTTATCCTCGCCGGGGTTCGAACCCGGGTCCACTCATTCCGGAATAAGTTGCTCTACCAATTAAGCTACGCGGACATTTGTTCTGATTCCTATCTGCCTTTATGTCGTGTGCGTCCTTCTGGCAGGTACGTCACATCTCCTAGTACGTTACAATCTGTTAACGATATTCAAGCTTCTGCACTTTCCCGTGGACATAAATACTGCTACCCGGTCTTTAATCAAGATAAGATCAAGCTGATTTCCCAAACTGAGAGCATTATACGATGTTTGACACACGAGAAACAGGAACCAACTCGTTACAAGATTACCCTTGTAATGGCACAATCTGAGAAGGCTCTGCGAACCGAGCAACACAGGACATTGCAATATGAACAAAAACAGCTGTTGCTTTTATCACGCGACTCTAACTTAGCCGTGACTTCTGCTGATAAAGCACAGCAAATCATACTAATGAACCACGAAGATTATATCCGTAGAGTTGTCGAAGCTATTGACAAAATACCACATGAAATAACCCGATCTGACCCAACTTCTGCAACAATAGTAACTCTTAGCAAATTGAAAAACCAGGGTTTTCTACCAACTAACATTTCCAATTGCATGCATCCACCCAAAGGCCCTAGGATCCCTGAATTATTTGGCAAGGTCAAACTACATAAGGAGGACCACCCTGTTTGCCCATTGGTTTCGGGTTATGCTAACCCCACCCGACCCCTGGAAAAAGCATTAACCAGTTTCCTAAAACCTTTAGTCATTAATTTCAATTTTTCTATCCATAGTTCTTCTCAAGCCCTTGCCAAAATTAAGTCATTTGACTCTTGGGATTCTCCGTTTATCCTAGCATCATTGGATGTGCTCTCTTTATTCCCTAGTGTCCCGCTTGACCTAGCTGACTCCCTTATCGAAAAAAGCTTCCTATTTTAGGTGTTACTCCTACTGAAGCTGTTGCCATTATAGACGCTTTGAAACTAATAGCCCGATGAACCTACTTCCGTTTTAATGACGTTATCTATCGACAAAAAGCGGGCACACCTATTATAACGAAGTGAATTTCTCCGTCATTTTTATCCGCGCCGGGGTTCGAACCCGGGTCCACTCATTCCGGAATAAGTTGCTCTACCAATTAAGCTACGCGGACATTTTATTCTGATTCCTATCTGCCTTTATGTCGTGTGCGTCCTTCTGGCAGGTACGTCACATCTCCTGGTACGTTACATCATCTCCCCCTTATTTTTATTTTATTTTTTTCGAAGTGCTGGAGAAGGGATTCTCTTATTTTTCCTATCTCGTGGTGTGGAAAGAACATCACACCAATGCGAGATTTTGAACGGTCGGGTCATCCGGGTAGTTCGGGCGCCATTATAACGAAGTGAATTTCTCCGTCATTTTTATCCGCGCCGGGGTTCGAACCCGGGTCCACTCATTCCGGAATAAGTTGCTCTACCAATTAAGCTACGCGGACATTGATTCTAATTGCTATCTGCCTTTATGTCGTGTGCGTCCTTCTGGCAGGTACGTCACATCTCCTGGTACGTTACATCATCTCCCCCTTATTTTAATTTTCTTTCGAAGTGCTGCTCATATTTTTCCTATCTCGCGGCGTGGAAATAACATCACACCAATGCGAGATTTTGAACGGTCGGGTCATCCGGATAGTTCGGGCGCCATTATAACGAAGTAAATTTCTCCGTCATTTTCGGTCTACGCCGGGATTCGAACCCGAGTACGCTTATTCCGGAACAAGTTGCTCTACCAATTAAGCTACGCGGACATTGATTCTAATTGCTATCTGCCTTTATGTCGTGTGCGTCCTGCTGGCAGGTACGTCACATCTCCCCCCCCGAAAGAGGGCCGGGGGCATGGCCCACGGGTCAGCCGTGACCATGAATCGTTGCAGGCAGCCATCCACTGTAGAACGTGCACTTGAGAACTCCCAGTCAATCTGCTGTGTGGAATGCAACATCACACATTTTTTTATTTTTCGAAGCGCTGGAGAAGGAATTCTCTGATTTTTCCTGTCTCGCGGTGTGGAAATAACATCACACCAATGCGAGATTTTGAACGGCCGGGTCATCCGGATAGTTCGGGCGCCATTATAACGAAGTAAATTTCTCCGTCATTTTTGGTCTACGCCGGGATTCGAACCCGGGTCCGCTTATTCCGGAATAAGTTGCTCTACCAATTAAGCTACGCGGACATTGATTCTAATTGCTATCTGCCTTTATGTCGTGTGCGTCCTTCTGGCAGGTACGTCACATCTCCTGGTACGTTACACTATGGGCTCACCGCTTTTGGCTTTGTTGGCTGAAATGGTCTTACAGCAACTGGAAAACCTGGTGATTGAGCAGTGCCATTTAAAGCCACTCTTATTTTTAAGATATGTCGATGATGTGTTGGTTATTTGGCCTCACTCAGTTCCTGCACTTCAGGATTTTGCTAATTTGGTTTCCACTCCTTTTCTTTCCATTAAATTCACAATTGAACTTGAAACTCAGGGATCGTTAACTTTTCTGGATTTCTGTTCAACTCGCAATACCTCCAACCGTTCCTTCTCTTTCTCTGTCTATCGAAAACCTTGTTATATTTTTTATTATGAACAAATTATAGGTGCATCAATTACAGATCATTTACCGATTAAATTTACTTTATCGTGCCTTTTTATAACTATGGGACTTTTGTTCTACAGTGATCGTATATGGACAAAAACGTGCCCCTTATATGTACTGGCATATAATAAAGCACGGCGTTGTGATTCACCTTTATCCCGTCACTGGAATGGTGGGGGAGTAAAGGTGCCGCTCGTGAAAGAAATCAGAAACATAAGCACATATCTTAGTTTACACATACCTTAACTTATGTCTTGTGTGGTTATAAGGAAAACAAACAGGAATCTTATGTGGAAGTAATCAAAATAGTTTAATACGAGAGAATTAGGAACACTAAGGTACCACGTGCGTGGGTGCAGCCGTTAACAATACCTTACACATAAAATTTACTCTTATTACGATTTTTCTCTATAACGTCTCCGATCATTTCTGCATACATCTATCTATATATATAAGTGCAAAGCTTAGTGATTCATTTTTCTTCCAGTTCCTTTTCTCCTATGCTTTACCTAAATGTTTTACCTAGCTAACTGGGTTTTCATTGTTTTATCATGACCAATACACACGCCACGTGCTCTAAATAGGGTTATGAATTAATTTAAGCAAGTACATGCAATAAAAGGGAAAAGGAAAATAACTTATCTGGTATCTCCATATGTCTTTCAGGTTTTCAACGCTGGGCATATACACCTAATTGAGCTGACTGGCGCTATCCGAACTCGGCTCTCCGTTTGTCAACGTTGGGCATATTTCATTTCTCTCTCGTCATACTCGGCACTCAATACCCACGTCTGTTCCTTGTCGCTAAACGCACTCCACTACTCTTGACCAGTGAAAAACCTTCTGACCTTCTGAGCTTCACCTTGTCCGCGGATGCCAAGGTCACTTGACCAGTCTGGAATTCATCTAATCCGTCCGGGGAACGTCACTTCGCTCCCTCCTTGGGAACTGACCCTTCAACTTTTCCGACCCCCTATATCCCCTGGGGCCTAAGTATCGTCACAAGGCTTGAGATTGCCTCCCGCTATCCCCTGGGGCTATCTATGCACGTGCATGTTGGACTAAATTTATTTTAAATAATTTTATTTCCAACAACCTTCTGCACCCCCTGCATTGATTCCATTTGCCTCGGCCAGTCCATATCAACATAAGTACGCAGCATTGTCTTTTCTGTTTTGCAGGACGTACTCACACTCGTCTTCCGCTAGAAATCGCAATAAAGAGATTAAATTTATTTTTGATTTGGCCTCCCGGTTCGGATATCCACAGGATTTTGTGGCACGGCAACTTAGTAGATGCCAACGATCCACCTGCACCTCTTTGCGAGGAAATGAGGAAACGGTTAAATACGTCGGTTCTATTCCATTAAAAGCTATAACGAAGTGAATTTCTCCGTCATTTTTATCCGCGCCGGGGTTCGAACCCGGTCCACTCATTCCGGAATAAGTTGCTCTACCAATTAAGCTACGCGGACGTTTTATTCTGATTCCTATCTGCCTTTATGTCGTGTGCGTCCTTCTGGCAGGTACGTCACATCTCCTGGTACGTTACATCATCTCCTCCTTATTTTTTTTTTTTTTTTTTTCGAAGTGCTGCTCTTATTTTTCCTATCTCGCGGTGTGGAAATAACATCACACCATTGCGAGATTGTGAACGGTCGGGTCATCCGGATAGTTCGGGCGCCATTATAACGAAGTGAATTTCTCCGTCATTTTTATCCGCGCCGGGGTTCGAACCCGGGTCCACTCATTCCGGAATAAGTTGCTCTACCAATTGAGCTACGCAGACGTTTTATTATGACTGTAATCTGCCTTTATGTCGTGTGCGTCCTTCTGGCAGGTACGTCACATCTCCTGGTTCGTTACATCATCTCCTCCTTATTTTTTTTTTTTTTTCGAAGTGCTGCTCTTATTTTTCCTATCTCGCGGTGTGGAAATAACATCACACCATTTGCGAGATTGTGAACGGTCGGGTCATCCGGGTAGTTCGGGCGCCATTATAACGAAGTGAATTTCTCCGTCATTTTCGGTCTACGCCGGGATTCGAACCCGAGTACGCTTATTCCGGAACAAGCAGCTCTACCAACTGAGCTACGCAGACATTTTATTCTGATTCCTATCTGCCTTTATGTCGTGTGCGTCCTTCTGGCAGGTACGTCACATCTCCTGGTACGTTACATCATCTCCCCCTTATTTTTTTTTTTTTTTTTTTTTTGAAGTGCTGCTCTTATTTTTCCTATCTCGCGGTGTGGAAATAACATCACACCATTGCGAGATTTTGAACGGTCGGGTCATCCGGATAGTTCGGGCGCCATTACAACGAAGTGAATTTCTCCGTCATTTTTATCCGCGCCAGGATTCGAACCCGGGTCCCCTCATTCCGG
The DNA here is from genome assembly GCA_039090855.1 of Macrothele yani. Classification (NCBI taxonomy): domain Eukaryota; kingdom Metazoa; phylum Arthropoda; class Arachnida; order Araneae; family Macrothelidae; genus Macrothele; species Macrothele yani. The sequence continues at coordinate 2,446,723 of CM077020.1, read as the reverse complement.
AATAAGTTGCTCTACCAATTGAGCTACGCGGACATTTTATTCTGATTCCTATCTGCCTTTATGTCGTGTGCGTCCTTCTGGCAGGTACGTCACATCTCCTGGTTCGTTACATCATCTCCTCCTTATTTTTTTTTTTTTTTTTTTTTCGATGTGCTGCTCTTATTTTTCCTATCTCGCGGTGTGGAAATAACATCACACCATTTGCGAGATTGTGAACGGTCGGGTCATCCGGGTAGTTCGGGCGCCATTATAACGAAGTGAATTTCTCCGTCATTTTCGGTCTACGCCGGGATTCGAACCCGAGTACGCTTATTCCGGAACAAGCAGCTCTACCAACTGAGCTACGCAGACATTTTATTCTGATTCCTATCTGCCTTTATGTCGTGTGCGTCCTTCTGGCAGGTACGTCACATCTCCTGGTACGTTACAGAGATTAAATTTATTTTTGATTTGGCCTCCCGGTTCGGATATCCACAGGATTTTGTGGCACGACAACTTAGTAGATGCCAACGATCCACCTGCACCTCTTTGCGAGGAAATGAGGAAACGGTTAAATACGTCGGTTCTATCGACTATGTTCCTGAGGTTATATATATTTTAAAAAAGACTTGTCACAAACAGAACATAGCTGTTGGCATACGCACGCATAAATTATTCTCCTTGATTAGGAGGGATCGGGACAAGGTTAATACGTTCCAAAGGCACGGTGTCTATTCTATTCCATTAAAAGCTACTGAGTCTGATATACAGGACACCAATTACATAGGACCCACGATTCGAACTTTGCTACCCGTATTTCTGAACACATGTACAATATCCGGACTGGAACGGGTACCACTGCCTTATCCCGACTAGTTAAACAAGGCCACCACATCCCGGACTGGAATAACACCAAGATCGTAGCAACACCTGCAACTAAGACTGGCTTATTATTCACTGAAAGCATTATAATGAATTAGCTTTATTTACTTTCCGCTAAGCTAATTATTATGAATGATTCTCTTCCTACCAGCTAGCTAATGATATACTTGTACTAAGCTTCAAAATAATGAATTCAACAGGGTGTTGTTACTAGTTAATTACGAACTTAAACAAAGTCTCAACGCTGGTTATTTATAGGAATCAAATAAATGTTATAAACCTAACAGCCAGACAGAGGTCTGACAAAAACTATGAATTGAGAAAGACTGACTTACTGAAAACTTCTTTATTTCAACGACTCTTGGTCAACTAAGGCACACACAACACTTGTAGAACAATAATGAATAATCTCTCCTCGAATTATACACGCTCTCGCTTAACGACCACAAGCTCTCCTCATAACAACACACAAGCTCTCCTAAGTCTCGATGAACGCGCCTATATACTAGCTACCACCACGTCATGACTTACACTCATTGCCAGATCTCATTCAGCGGGTGAAATAATATTTCGTTCAGTAAGAAGATAATTTACATAGTAAAATAAAATAACCAGAGATAGTAAAATCAAAAGGAAAGTAAATATAGAGTATACGTTACAGCATGTATATAACTCTATTTGCTAACCAATGTTGTAATGACGACATGCCGTCGACAATACCGTCATCATGGAGACATTTTATTTTACACCATTGTACATATCATCGTAATCCGTAATCGTGTTTATTGTATCTTTGTAATATTTGCATGTTTGTATATTTAACAAGTGCGCATGCGTGGGCTTGAGCGGCGCCTCCATGCCAATGCATTGTGGGTTGTTTTTTCCTGACTTTATCATCCCGGAACCACCCATCTGCGGTGCCTGATGATCGACCCATAATGGGTCTGAAAGATCTCGCAAGTATAAATGGTTTTTAATTGTAAATAAAAGTTCATGAGTCTGATATACAGACTCATGAAAGGTACCAAACATATATAAATATATATGTTTGGTACCGTGTCTAGACAACAATCAGTTATTTTGGTGTATGTGTTATCCACTTGATTCTGGTGTCAATAGAAAGCGTATTTAAACGAACTTTAACACAACAAAATTCCCCTTCCAATTTAAGAAAAATTAAATTTTAAAATTTAAAATTTTCATAAAGCGACATTTTATTTTATTTTTCAAAAAATTACATGCTGAACTTCTTGATATTCTTGACATGTCATAAAATTTTAGGAGTGGCAATCTAAGAATTCCTAAAGTTACAAAGAAATTTTGCTTATAATAAGTTAAGTTTTAGAATGTATTGTTTTGTTTCAAGTACTATGCATGGATTAAAGTTTATTATGTAACATTTGGATGGGTATTTGATGTTTACCAATATAAGATACTTTTTTAATGCTCAATTTCTTGATATTTAAATAAGATTTCTTTTTTTCTTTTATTATTTACAGTAAAAGAATGTCTGCTTTAAGCTAATGTGCTAGTGATCTTTCCTCCTAAAAGCCAATCAGATTTATCCTTGGTATGAAGTTTCAGTTCAGATTTAAAAATTAGGAACTTAGGGCTGCTCAGGGCCATATTAGAGCACCCCTCACCCCAAAAAAGTGTTTATATTTTTCTTAAATGCTACTTATATTAGAAAAAAAAGCGCTTCATTTTTTTCTTTAAATTATTTCCCATTAACTTTTATTTTGTTCTGACGGATTTCAAAAACTTTCATTTCTTCTGTTGCTCCAATTTGAAGGAAGTATGCATACACTGACGGAAAAAAAATCCCAACACCACGAAAAAATAGTTGTAGAGGAATGAAATGGCGGCAATACATTTGTATCGATAACATATTTAATCGATTAAGGTTTAAAAATCACAGCTTAATGTAAACGCGAGAAGAGCCATTTTAAATGTGAAATGCTGGTACATTAATAACCGGTGTAACCACCAGAATGTTGAATGCAAGCACGCAAACGTTCATGCATTGTGTCGTACAGGTGCGGGATGTCAGTTTGTGGGATGGAGTTCCATGCCTGTTGCTCTTGGTTGGTCAATACAGGGACGGTTAATGCTGGTTGGGGGTGACGCTGGAATTGTCGTCCAATGATGTCCCATACGTGCTCGATTGGAGAAAGATCTGGTGATCTAGCAGGCCACGGCAACATGTCGACACTCTGTAGAGCATGTTGGGTTACAACAGCGGTATGCGGGCGAGCGTTATCCTGTTGGAAAACACCCCCTGGAATGCTGTTCATGAATGGCAGCACAACAGGTTGAATCACCAGACCGACGTACGACTGTGCCGTCAGGGTGCGTGGGATAACCACGAGAGTGCTCCTGCTGTCATAGGAAATTGCTCCCCAGACCATAACTCCAGGTGTAGGCCCAGTGTGTCTCGGCAGCAGACAGGTTGGTTGCAGGCGCTCACCTGGCCTCCTTCTAACCAACACACGGCCATCACTGGCACCCAGGCAGAACCGACTTTCATCAGAAAACACAACAGATCTCCACTCCGCCCTCCAATGAGCTCTAGCTTGACACCACTGACGTCGCAAACGGCAGTGGTTTGGAGTAAGTGGAATGCACGCTACAGGGCGTCTGGCTCGGAGCTGTCCTTCAAGTAACCGATTTGTAACAGTTCGTTGTGTCACTGTGGTGGCAACTGCAGCTCGAATTGCTGCCGCAGACGCAGTACGATGCGCCACGGCCATACGCCGTACACGGCGGTCTTCCCTCTCAGTAGTGCCACATGGCCGGCCGGAACCCGGTCTTCTTGAGGCAGTACCTTCCCTTGACCACCGCTGCCAACAATCATGCACAGTGGCTACATTCCTGCCAAGTCGTTCAGCCATATTGCGGAAAGAAAATCCACCTTCTCGTAGCCCTATTACACGACCTCGTTCAAACTCCGTGAGCTGGTGATAATGGCTTCTTCGTCTGCTTAAAGGCATTCTTGACTAACATCAACACACTACGTCGAAGCTCAACGATAACAAACGCTCACGAACGTTACAGCGCGTATTTACAGCAAACCTGCTTTGCATGTTCCGAGGGCGCTACTAGCACCACACGTATACGCCGAGCGCGAAATTTGCATAGACGTCATCTTACAGATGTACTCTCACCGCCTACCCACTGTCGTTTATCTAACACAACCCCTTCTTGGTGTTGGGATTTTTTTCCGTCAGTGTATTTTGCAAGGCAAAATATCCTACTCTGAAAATTGCATTTTTTAAGTTTCGTGAATTAAGGCCTAAAAATTGTGTTCTTGCTTGCTGTCACTTATGACATTCACATCGTCTGTGTATGTACTTTTCACCAAAATGTTCATGCTAATTGGATGCAATATGGAAAAATTATCTGCCAAGAGTGATGCAGGACAAAAATTCAAACTTATAAAGACTGCACAGTGAAAACGATTTGGGAATCACCTTCACCAGCTCACTGTTTCGGTGAATACCAAAAAATACCGAAGAACTGAAAAATTAGAAAATAATTTTAATGATTTGTTTCATTCTAATGTAATGGATGACATAACTAACAAGCAGTGAATATCCACAAATTGTTCAACACCTACATTAGCAAAAACCATTGATGATGTTGCATTTATGTTTTTTTTTTTGTTTTTTTTTTTGAAAAAAAATATTGTTCATCTAAGATGTTCATTTATAGCTAAATAGCAGGCAGCTTTTCGTAACGAACTAAAATCAAATTTGCAAGCTGCTGAAGTTTTGAATTTTTGGTAATATCTGATTTTTCTAGGAATTTCTGTTGCAAGATTCTGCTCAAGGATTCCATTGTAATAATTTTTAACCCACAATTCACCATTTGTTGTATATTGCAAAAAATCAGGGAAAACTGAATGAAAAAATTATGGCGTAACTTTGGAAAGTTTGCAACACAGTGTAGTAGCAGCTCATCCTTTTAAGCATTGCTTGCACATCTCAATGAAAGTTTAAAGAAAGACAAATATGTTTTATAATTCAGATGGATCAGCAGCACAATATAAGAACAGACATTTTTTTATCAATTTTTGCTAAAATGAGTAGATTTTGGAACAGTTGCTCAACGGCATGTTTATGCCGTACCCTACGGTAATAGTGCTTGTGTTGAGTTGGTGGTGATTTTTAAAAACTTGCAGCTAAAGCAAACTATGAAGGTCATATAATAGCGCAGATTATGACACCCCTGTCAGTAGTATAAAAGGACCGATCCTGCGACAAGGATGCATCCTTCTAGGAGAAGGATGGGGGCGTGGCACGGCAGAAGGAGCAGGGGCGTAGCATTTGACAGAAGGATGTGGAGCGTCACAGGTGGCGCTAGTGTGTAGAGTCGATGCTGATGTACTGCCCCTAGCGGTGCTTCTTGGAACTTTATTGTTACGTTAGATCTTTGTTTTTGAGAGATGGCAACGACCGAGTGGGGGAAAGGGCGTGACAGGTGGCGCTATTGTGTTGGGTCGATGCTGATGTGCTGCCCCTAGCGGTGCTTCTTGGAACTTTATGTTTTTCTCGGGAGATTTATAGGACTTTGACAAATTTTTGGGAAGTCTTTCCAATATGTTTTGTTTCCTCGAATTTGTTTTATTAAACTTATATTTTCAGAACTTCCGTGAGGTGCTAGGAATTTTTATAGACGTTGCATTATTTTTTTTTATTTTCTCGGGAGATTTATTGGACTTTGACAAATTTTGGAGGAAATGAAGCAGAAATGTGATTTCTGAGTTTTTCTCCCTTAGAATTTTTACACGCTGATGCTACTGCCCCCTAGCAGTGCTTTTTGGAACATTATTATTTTCTCGGGAGATTTATTGGACTTTGTCAAATTTTTGAAGGAAGTTTTTTTGTCGTTTCCAATATTTTTTGTTTCCTCGATTTTTTTTTATTAAACTTATATTTTTAGAACTCCGTGAGGTGTTAGGAATTTTTATAGACGTTGCATTATTTTATTTAATTCGTATATTTGTCCTCCCTACAATTTTAATTTAGACGAGGAAAGGCTTTGTTTGAAAAGATTTCGATCCTGTTGATTCATGTTCCGCTATCTTTTGTCCGCCATTTAGGTTTCACCAAGGTGTTATTTTGTGAGCCATGTGTTTTGGGATGAGTCATCATTTTCTCTTTGTCTCAGACCATACCAATTTCTTTGCCACGTGTTTTGGGATGAGTCACTATGATGGGTGACGTTGGCGTGATAGCAGACAAAACCATGACATCAGCCAACGCCATTTTGTCCTCCGCGGGGTCGGTGGTTGACGTCATTTGAGATTCTGTTAGACACATTAAGCTCCAAGAGTGATTTTTTTTTCAATAACTTGATCATTTTGCAACGAATTTATTCCGTATTTTACCCCATAATTTCCCATTTTATGTCAATAATTTTTTAACGTAACGATTTTTTTATTTTCTTTGAGGAGACTTCACGCATTTTCAACGGACATATTAACATAAAGACGTTTTCCAAAGTTTTGTGCTGCAGACATAATCTTAAAACACGATTGTTTATTAATGTATTTACGTGTTCATGACATTTTCTGATACATTTTTTAACGTTGTACCTTTTTCCACCGTACAAAGACACAATTTTTTATGCATAGTTAAATGTTTTTTTTTATTTCTTCATGATTATTCAGTGAAATGTACCTTTAAATGCATTATCTTAATCTTTTTTCTAAACGCTTGCGTACTCGTTAAACTTCTCGATGTACTAACATTTTATTTTCTAACTTTTCAAACTAACAACTACTTTTATCGAGGCTTTATTTTCTCTGATTCAAACAAGCAAACGTTTCTTCATTATTATTTCTGTTTCCTATTCAAACAACTTTTCTTACTTGCTTTTAATGTATGACTTAATGTGGTTTTCTATATCATCATCATCATTGTCAACCATTATCAATCCACTGCTGGACGAAGGTCTCCCCAAGTTTCCTCCACAACGGTCTGTCTTGTGCCAGTCTCCTCCATGTCACTCCCGCATATTTACGAATTTCATCCACCCATCTCCCATGTGGTCTTTTTCTGGGTCTTTTCCTGTCCCTTGGAATCCAATCTAAAATTTCGGCTGTCCATCTATGGTCTGTCCTTCTGGCAGTATGTCCAGCCCATTGCCATTTCAGGGATTTAACTCTGATCATGATGTCTTCCACTCTCGTCATTTTTCGGATCCACGAGTTCCTCTTCTTATCTCTCCTGGTTATACCAAGCATGCACCTCTCCATGCTGCTTTGAGTTGTCTGCAGCCTTTGTATGTCTCTTTTAGTTAAGGTCCACGTCTCTGCACCATACGTAAGCACTGGAAGGATGCATTGATCAAACACTTTTCTTTTAAGACATAATGGCATATTGCTCTTGAAAATTATGCTGTTTCTTCCAAAAGCTCTCCAGGCAAGTTTTGTACGCCGATTAATTTCTTCATCAATGTGACCCTCACTTGATATCTGCTGTCCAAGATAAACATACGTATCTGTTATCTCCAGTTTTTCTCCATCAATCGATAAATCTTCATTTCTTGTAAAAGCATTGAACATCACTTTTGTCTTCTGAAAGTTCATTTTTAATCCCACTTCTTTACTCTTGTCAGCAAGTTCCTGGATCATACTCTGCAGCTCTGATGGGGTAGTTGCAAAAATGACTACGTCATCAGCAAAACGAAGGTGGGTTAGATAATCTCCATTAATCTTTATCCCTTTGTTTTCCCAGTTCAGTGATTGAAAGACATTTTCCAATGTGGCATTAAAGAGCTTCAGAGATATGGTGTCACCTTGTCTCACTCCCTTTCCAATTTTTATGTGTGTTGTATTTTCAAACAGCCGAATCTTTGCACTTGCATTTTCATAGATGTTATTAATAATATTAATGTATGCATCTTCAATACCGCAGGATTTCAGAGCCGTGGTAACTGCTGATGGTTTCACCGAATCAAAGGCTTTTTCATAATCGATAAAAGCCATGCACAATGGAAGTTCATATTCCCTCGCTCTTTCAATTAGTTCTCTCAGTACGTGGATATGATCTATTGTGCTGTAGCCACTCCTGAATCCAGCTTGTTCTCTCGGTTGAGCCATGTCCAGTGTTACCTTCAAGCGGTGTGAAAGAACTTTAGTGAAGATTTTATAAACCACTGATAGGAGGCTGATAGGTCTGTAGTTCCTGAGATCCTCAATGTCACCTTTTTTATGTAGCAGGATCATTGTAGCATTGTTCCAATCCTCAGGAATCTTCCCTTCATTAAGGCATCGAGTGAAAATTTGGGCGAGTACTGTTTCAATTTCTCCACTTGCTTCTTGTATGATGTCTATAGTAATTCCATCTCAAGAAATATACAGATCTATGGCAGTTAAAATTCGATTGCATTAGTATTTTCTTTACTATGACTTCCCAGATTTTTAATTTTTTCCCTCTGAAACTGGTTTTTTTTTTATTACTTGCTTTTAATGTATGGTTTAATCTATTTTTCTATCTCGCTTTTCTATGTGTGTACAAGAAATATACGGATCTATAGCAGTTAAAATTCGATTGATTTCTTCATTCTTACTGTATTTTTACATTTCTTTCTAACAGACGTTTTTTCTTCTCAATTCCCGCCATCAAACTTAATCTATGTTTTGAATATCATTCTATGTTCGCGTATTCATCCATTATTTTATTTCAAACTTTACAAACTGCCTCATACCTATATTCTGACTTGATGTTTTTCATTTCAACCAACGTTTCTTAACGAGATATCACAAGTTGTAGCAAAACTTCAGATATATTTTTTGTTTCTTCATGTAACGTAATATTTTTTAAAAACTCACGTTTAAGTATTCCTAAAAGCTTACATTTATGAGAAATATACAGATCTGTAGTGGTAAAAATTGGACTGCAACAGTATTTTCTTTATTGCAACTTTACTTTTCTATTTCTTTTCAACAGGCGTTTCTTCATTGTTATTTCCTTTTCATATGTAAGCAACTTTTCTTTCTTGCTTTTAATTTATAACTTAATAAATTTTTCTATTTTGCCTTTTCATGGGTATACGAGAAATATACAGATCTATGACAGTTAAAATTCGATTGCATTAGAAATTTTTTTTTTAATTTTTTCCCTCTGAAACTGTTTTTTTTTCTTACTTGCTTTTAATGTATGGTTTAATCTATTTTTCTATCTCGCTTTTCTTCTATGTGTGTACAAGAAATATACGGATCTATAGTAGTTAAAATTCGATTGATTTCTTCATTCTTACTGTATTTTTATATTTCTTTCATTTACAGTAGTTAAAATTCGATTGAAACAAAATTTTCTTGATTCTTACTGTATTTTTACATTTCTATCTAACTTAATCTATGTTTTGAATATCATTCTATTTTCGCGCATTCTTCCTTTATTTTATTTCAAACTTTGCAAACTGTCGCATACTTTTATTCTGCCTTTATATTTTTCATTTCAACCAACGTTTCTTAACGACTTGAATCTCTAGATGTGACAAAACTTCAGATTTATTTTTTCCCTCTTAAACTATTTTTGTCTTACTTGCTTAAAATGTGTAACTTAATCTATTTTTTATATCGCTGTTTCGTGTATGTACAAGAAATATACAGATCTATAGCAGTTAAAAATTCGACTACAAAATTACAAGATGTACCAAACACTTCAGAATTTTGGTTTCCCTGTATAGCACATTATATATTTTCCAACTCACTCTTAAGTATTCCTAAAAGCCTGCATGTATGTGAAATATCCATATTTTTTCATTCTATTCTAATTTGCTATACTTTTCTCCCACTTTCTCTCGTGCACGGCATTCACCTGCATGAAATCAGGGACGCATTTATGCGCACCAATGTCGTGGTGGAACGAAGCCGCTGACGTGTAGAAGGACCCGTTCGTCTCCCCAAAGGTGATTCTCGCATACATCACCGGTCGGCATCGCCGTCATTCGGGGCTGTAATTCCATCACATCGTGTGGCCTCCGGGATGCTGGCTTTCTCTTACGTGGAATCTAGCAATAGGAAAAGAGGTATCGTGCACCCTCTTATTTTCTCGCGGTAATATCAACCGCTCGGCCGCTCTTTGTATAGCTGGCCGGCATCTTCGGCAGGCAAAAGCTCTTCTTCCGCCGTTAACTCCGAGCTGGATCAATCCCGAGACTAGTTCCCTTCACGGCTCGGAACCAGACTACTCTTTTTCGCTTGTTCTCGTCGTTAACAGATTCCTTGCTCTTTCTTCTTTTTAGGGGTCTGTTTAAACTCTCTTGTCATCACGAAAGCATTCAGCGCGGTGAAGTGGTAAGAAATACATGCCTCTGCATTCGGAATATGTGGTGGATCCACTTCCCGAAAGTACGGAAAACACATAACTTAACTAACACTCCTTTGTCCTGCCAAGGTTCGGATTAGCAAACGCCATAAGTTTCCTGGTCTGTTGACACTCTAATGGCCACCCGACTGACCGCCGCGCGCTTATGGGGCGACGCATCGCGTTCCCCACACCAGGCTAAGATTTCTCCCTTCCAAGAATAGGGACCCTTATCTCTCTTCTTCCTTCTTCTTTCACAATGGGAGAAATCACTAGTTGTTAATTTTCACCTAATAATTAATGCTGTTCCCGCCTATTGCAAAACCTGCTAATCGACTTCATTACCGTACCCCAAAAGTCGTAACAATATGAATGGTCAAATTAATTCGGAACCGTAGCTAAGAGAAGATTTTTATTGTTATTTTCGTGTTCAGCGCCCAAAAATCTATAAAGAAGAACTACTTCCATTCTTGTAAAAATTTCATTGTTGAACAGTGTTATCAAACTTCTTTATTTTAAAAATTTGATTTGCCTAATTCTGCTGTTCGTTTACTTTCAAAAGTACGACAATGAATTGTAGACTGTAACAGTTTCAACACATCTGATTACGAAGTACGAACCGATGAATCAGTAATGCTTTTAAGAGAGGGAGAGTGGCTGAGTGGGGGGTGCGCATGAACAGTATCAATTATTCTTGTTGTATTTTAGTATCTTGTACATTTACTAAAATGCTTGGCCGCCTTGAAAGAGGTAAGGATTTTTCTTAGCGCACCCCACCTAAAAGTACTCATATGGGCTCCATTGACAGCTGCTGTTCGTTGTTCTAGCACACAAACTGCTTGATCACTTCTTTTGTTTACATACTTGCAGACGTACATGATGGCTTTGACACACTGGCAAGATGCAACATTTATGTGCTCCTGGAACATTTTGGACAACAGTGGAGAGTGTGGAACCACCCATCTGTTGTCTGTGTCCACCTCCTGGTAGATTTGGTCAATGTGCATTTTGATTTTGTTGAGAAATCAACCATCTCCACGCTTTTTTCTCCTGTACACAGGATACCCATCTTGGCCTGTTTCAGTTTCCTGATACATTTCCCGAGGATATTTCTTGGAGAATTTGCCATCCACCATGAAAGGAGCTTTCATGTTGAGTGCATCACATGGGCCGTGGAGCTGTAACGTACCAGGAGATGTGACGTACCTGCCAGAAGGACGCACACGACATAAAGGCAGATAGCAATTAGAATCAATGTCCGCGTAGCTTAATTGGTAGAGCAACTTATTCCAGAATAAGTGGACCCGGGTTCGAACCCCGGCGCGGATAAAAATGACGGAGAAATTCACTTCGTTATAATGGCGCCCGAACTATCCGGATGACCCGACCGTTCAAAATCTCGCAGATGTTATTTCCACACCGCGAGATAGGAAAAATATGAGCAGCACTTCGAAAAAGAAAAATAACGGGGAGATGATGTAACGTACCAGGAGATGTGACGTACCTGCCAGAAGGACGCACACGACATAAAGGCAGATAGCAATTAGAATCAATGTCCGCGTAGCTTAATTGGTAGAGCAACTTATTCCGGAATAAGCGGCCTCGGGTTCGAATCCCGGCGTAGACCAAAAATGACGGAGAAATTTACTTCGTTATAATGGCGCCCGAACTATCCGGATGACCCGACCGTTCAAAATCTCGCAGATGTTATTTCCACACCGCGAGATAGGAAAAATATGAGCAGCACTTCGAAAAAAGAAAAATAAGGGGGAGATGATGTAACGTACCAGGAGATGTGACGTACCTGCCAGAAGGACGCACACGACATAAAGGCAGATAGCAATTAGAATCAATGTCCGCGTAGCTTAATTGGTAGAGCAACTTATTCCGGAATAAGTGGACCCGGGTTCGAACCCCGGCGCGGATAAAAATGACGGAGAAATTCACTTCGTTATAATGTCGCCCGAACTATCCGGATGACCCGACCGTTCAAAATCTCGCATTGGTGTGATGTTATTTCCACACCGCGAGATAGGAAAAATATGAGCAGCACTTCGAAAAAAAGAAAAATAAGGGGGAGATGATGTGACGTACCTGCCAGAAGGACGCACACGACATAAAGGCAGATAGCAATTAGAATCAATGTCCGCGTAGCTTAATTGGTAGAGCAACTTATTCCGGAATAAGTGGACCCGGGTTCGAACCCCGGCGCGGATAAAAATGACGGAGAAATTCACTTCGTTATAATGGCGCCCGAACTATCCGGATGACCCGACCGTTCAAAATCTCGCAGATGTTATTTCCACACCGCGAGATAGGAAAAATATGAGCAGCACTTCGAAAAAAGAAAAATAAGGGGGAGATGATGTAACGTACCAGGAGATGTGACGTACCTGCCAGAAGGACGCACACGACATAAAGGCAGATAGCAATTAGAATCAATGTCCGCGTAGCTTAATTGGTAGAGCAACTTATTCCGGAATAAGTGGACCCGGGTTCGAACCCCGGCGCGGATAAAAATGACGGAGAAATTCACTTCGTTATAGAGCATGTTTTTTTTTTGTGTGTTTTTTTTTGTGATGACTTCGCACAGCAAAGGGTCTTGTTGGGGAATCTGGCAATTCTGCTGATATTACCGTGTCAATTTCAGCTGATCGGATTTTTTCTCGCAGCCAGATGAGGATATAGGCACGCGGAAGGCCTCTCTTTTTCCATTCGATTGTGTACATCCAGCATCGTGTTACACCAAAAATATGGCCTTTCGTTATGACGTCCATCAATATTTTTAGTTTTAGGTTGAAAACTCTCGCATTCAGGTCCTGCCTATCAACTGCGGTCTGAACAGCCAGAAGATTCTCTGGGATTTCTGGCCAAAGAGGATTGCATGTGAAAATGATGAAGAGATCAGGGCGTCCGTAGTTTCTGACATAAGTCATTGCATACAGCGTGTACTCGTGCATGTGCCTTGGGTCGCCAATGTAGGTTGCTAGTAGAATTACTATTCTACCCAAGTCATTGGGGTTGGCATCATTGGTTACGGCATCCCTGAGATGAACATAGCCATCCACGCGCAGTTTATTTTGGTTGATCCGGATGTTGGCCTAGCGTTCACTCTGAATCTGGCGTACATGTCCACAACGAACTGATGGAACAGCTGACGACATTGTAACACATGATGTTTATCTCCAAATCTGCTCATGCTTCGGTAGGCATAGAAGTCCATGGCAGAGACCTTCTTTCTAGGAAACCAGTTGCCTGTGTTTGGATCAATCAGAGGAATCCCAAAGTAATATCCATCATTGCCTTGTCAGAAGATAATGGATTGGATGGATTGGAGGTTTAACGACCACCGTGAGCAACTCAATGGGCTATAAGCAGTCGCCCGTCCCTAATTTAGGGTCACTGGTTCCAGGGAAGGGAGAGAGCCAGTGCCGTAAGACAAACACAACATCCATGCCTGACCGGGATTCGAACCCGGACCCCTTACGGACGAATGATCAAAGGCCAGCGCCTTAGACCACTGCGCCACCGGGGCGGCTGTCAGAAGATAATCGGGTATTTGATGGCATCGTAGGATCTATGAGAATCTATGAGTAGTCTATTGTTTCTCTTCTGGAGGACAATATCGCGGCGGTCAAACTCGTTGCTCACAATGACAATTGCAACTTCATCAATTCTGGGTGCATTAATCTCCTTTGATGCCCACCTCCTGGAGTTTTGTCAGCTTTGATCACAATTTGGTAATCATCTGTTGGCATTCGTTTCAAAGCTGTCTTGAACAGATTCACGTAGGAATTGTGGTGGTGGAGTAATTGTTGCAAATTCAGAACAATATTTTTTTTTGGTTGGAGGTTTAACGATCACCGTGAGCAACTCAATGGGCTATAAGCAGTCGCCCGTCCCTAATTTAGGGTCACTGGTTCCAGGGAAGGGAGAGAGCCAGTGCCGTAAGACAAACACAACATCCATGCCTCACCGGGATTCAAACCCGGACCCCGTTCGGACGAATGATCAGAGGCCATCGCTTAGACCACTGCGCCACCTGGGCGGCAACAATATTTTGTCGAGTATCTGAAATGTTGGAGCATCTCTATTGGGACTGTGCGATTTCATCTCCCATGAAGAAAATCTGCAGGAACTTCGGCTCTTCATTCGATGGTGCGAGCAATGAACCTGAGCGGTTTTAAACTTGGCCCTGCACTTTGAAAGTGAGCATAAATCCTGGTGTTCTGATTTCACGAGTTGCGCCAAAAGAAGTCATTTGGAAACAAGAGCTGTACTTTCTTAAGTTGGTCAAAAAGTGTTTTGAAACTAGCGTGGTTCCAGTCATTAATGCTTCTAGAGGCTCAGGTGGGGAGTAATCAATGGCAGTTTGACCTTGCCGTTTGAACACATTCCTGGCGTTTCCTCTTTCCATTTGTATGCTTGAAAATGAGCACATACAATCTCCATTTTGCCAATCACCGCTTTCGGATGTTCGTGGTAATTATGGCTTGGATTATAGGCAAATGCTGCGCATTTTAAATCTAGCTGCAAAGCAAAACCTCTGGAGGTAGAGGCCCTTGTTCCAACTCTGGCAAGTCTTCCTTAGCTTTGCTCAGACGTCTCAATAGCCCTGGAGATAGAAGCCCTTATGCGGAGATAGGCAAGTCTTTCTTCGCTTTGCTCAGGCGTCTCATCAGCCCTGGAGGTGGAGGCCCTTATGCGAACACCGGCAAGTCTTTATCGGCTTTGCTCAGGCGTCTCATTAGCCCTACAGGTAGAGACCCTTATGCGAACATAGGCAGGTCTTTCTTGAATTTGCTCAGGCGTATCATTAGACCTAGAGGTAGAGACCCTTATGCGAACACCGGCAAGTCTTTCTTGAGTTTTCTCAGGCGTCTCATTAGCCCTAGAGGTAGAGACCCTTATGCGAACACCGGCAAGTCTTTCTTGAGTTTCCTCAGGCGTCTCATTAGCCCTAGAGGTAGAGACCCTTATGCGAAGACCGGCAAGTCTTTCTTGAGTTTCCTCAGGCGTCTCATTAGCCCTAGAGGTAGAGACCCTTATGCGAACACCGGCAAGTCTTTCTTGAGTTTCCTCAGGCGTCTCATTAGCCCTAGAGGTAGAGACCCTTATGCGAACATCGGCAAGTCTTTCTTGAGTTTCCTCAGGCGTCTCATTAGCCCTAGAGGTAGAGACCCTTATGCGAACACCGGCAAGTCTTTCTTGAGTTTCCTCAGGCGTCTCATTAGCCCTAGAGGTAGAGACCCTTATGCGAACACCGGCAAGTCTTTCTTGAGTTTTCTCAGGCGTCTCATTAGCCCTAGAGGTAGAGACCCTTATGCGAACACCGACAAGTCTTTCTTGAGTTTCCTCAGGCGTCTCATTAGCCCTAGAGGTAGAGACCCTTATGCGAACACCGGCAAGTCTTTCTTGAGTTTCCTCAGGCGTCTCATTAGCCCTAGAGGTAGAGACCCTTATGCGAACACCGGCAAGTCTTTCTTGAGTTTCCTCAGGCGTCTCATTAGCCCTAGAGGTAGAGACCCTTATGCGAACACCGGCAAGTCTTTCTTGAGTTTCCTCAGGCGTCTCATTAGCCCTAGAGGTAGAGACCCTTATGCGAACACCGGCAAGTCTTTCTTGAGTTTCCTCAGGCGTCTCATTAGCCCTAGAGGTAGAGACCCTTATGCGAACACCGGCAAGTCTTTCTTGAGTTTCCTCAGGCGTCTCATTAGCCCTAGAGGTAGAGACCCTTATGCGAACACCGGCAAGTCTTTCTTGAGTTTCCTCAGGCGTCTCATTAGCCCTAGAGGTAGAGACCCTTATGCGAACACCGGCAAGTCTTTCTTGAGTTTCCTCAGGCGTCTCATTAGCCCTAGAGGTAGAGACCCTTATGCGAAGACCGGCAAGTCTTTCTTGTGTTTGCTCAGCTGTCTCATTAGCTCTAGAGGTAGAGGCCCTTATGCGAACATCGGCAAGTCTTTCTTGAGTTTCCTCAGGCGTCTCATTAGCCCTAGAGGTAGAGACCCTTATGCGAACACCGGCAAGTCTTTCTTGAGTTTCCTCAGGCGTCTCATTAGCCCTAGAGGTAGAGACCCTTATGCGAACACCGGCAAGTCTTTCTTGAGTTTCCTCAGGCGTCTCATTAGCCCTAGAGGTAGAGACCCTTATGCGAACACCGGCAAGTCTTTCTTGAGTTTCCTCAGGCGTCTCATTAGCCCTAGAGGTAGAGACCCTTATGCGAACACCGGCAAGTCTTTCTTGAGTTTCCTCAGGCGTCTCATTAGCCCTAGAGGTAGAGACCCTTATGCGAACACCGGCAAGTCTTTCTTGAGTTTCCTCAGGCGTCTCATTAGCCCTAGAGGTAGAGACCCTTATGCGAACACCGGCAAGTCTTTCTTGAGTTTCCTCAGGCGTCTCATTAGCCCTAGAGGTAGAGACCCTTATGCGAACACCGGCAAGTCTTTCTTGAGTTTCCTCAGGCGTCTCATTAGCCCTAGAGGTAGAGACCCTTATGCGAAGACCGGCAAGTCTTTCTTGTGTTTGCTCAGCTGTCTCATTAGCTCTAGAGGTAGAGGCCCTTATGTTAACACCGGCAAGTTTTTCTTGGCCTTTATCAGGCGTCTCATTAGCCTTAGAGGTGGAGGCCCTTATTTTGACTCCGACAAGTCTTGCCAACGTTTGTGCAGGTGTCTCATTTCCCCTCACAGTTCTTTTTCGTTTTGCATCAGTGGAAATTTTCCCAATTGAACTTCTTTTTTTTGGGGAGGCATAATCTGAAATATTAAAAAAAAAGCATTTATAAATCAGTTAATTTAATTTTTGTCCTAAAAAGAGATAAAACAAAATGGAATGTAAACAAACTAACCGTCACTGCCGAGGCAGAATGTAATGGTGCAGTAATATTTCTGCCCCACTCCCACACACACGAAAAATAAAAAAAAATAAATGTTAAATATAAAGAAAAAAGATTTCGATTTAGTTAATTTATTTTAACGAAGCAAAAAAAGAAAGGAACAGGAATGGAAATGCTTACCTTCGAGGAGACATCTACAGAACTGCGGTACATCTGACGTGCGCTTCTGAGAATCCCACGTCATTGAAATGCAATGTACTTACGTCATGTCGCGTGCATGCGACTTGACATTGGCATTGATCATCCTTTTGTTTATCGTTTTGATTTTGAATATCTGGAACTCTCTATTTACATAACATTATATTTCTGCCTGATGGAGCAGCCTGTTGGTGGTGAAAGCTATCGTAAAACTAAAAATTTGGTGGTTCTAAAATGAAAGCTGTAGATTTTAGGAAACGTTTTTGTGTGGGAACCCCTTTGGGCCGTGACCTCCGACCCCTTCTAAAAACCGTCTACGGTCTAAGTTAGAGTACTAGGAGATAGTATACCGAACTTGGTGGTTTTAAATTGAAAACTATAGAAATTTTCTCGAAAATTTTGCAGTGGGGCCCTTTGACCTTCCCGGGCTCCGACCCCTTCCAAAAACCGTGTACGGTCTAAGTTAGAGTATCGTGAGATAATATACCAAATTTGGTGGTTGTAAATTGAAAACTGTAAAACATTTTACGAATTTTTTTTTTTTTTTTTTTTTTTTTTGATTGGAGGTTTAACGACCACCGTGAGCAACTCAATGGGCTATAAGCAGTCGCCCGTCCCTAATTTAGGGTCACTGGTTCCAGGGAAGGGAGAGAGCCAGTGCCGTAAGACAAACACAACATCCATGCCTCACCGGGATTCGAACCCGGACCCCTTTCGGACGAATGATCAGAGGCCATCGCTTAGACCACTGCGCCACCGGGGCGGCGATTGAAAGTTTAACGACCACCGTGAGCAACTCAATGGGCTATAAGCAGTCGCCCGTCCCTAATTTAGGGTCACTGGTTCCAGGGAAGGGAGAGAGCCAGTGCCGTAAGACAAACACAACATCCATGCCTCACCGGGATTCGAACCCGGACCCCTTACGGACGAATGATCAGAGTCCAAAGCCTTAGACCACTGCGCCACCGGGGCGGCGCGAAAATTTTGTACGGGGCTCTTTGGCCCCAGGGCTCCGACCCTTTCCCAAAACAGTCTACGGTCTAAGTCAGAGTACCATGAGACAGTGTACCAAATTTGGTGGTTCTAAATTGAAAATTGTGGAACATTTTAACTAAAATAACGAAAATGTTTTGTGGGGGGTCCCGTTGACTCCACGGCTCCGACCCCTTACAGAAACTGTCTACGGTCTAAGTCAGAGTATCATGAGATAGTAGTACCAAATTCGGTGGTTGTAAATTGAAAACTGTAGTGGCCTCTGATCATTTGTCCGAACGGGGTCCGGGTTCGAATCCCGGTGAGGCATGGATGTTGTGTTTGTCTTACGGCACTGGCTCTCTCCCTTCCCTGGAACCAATGACTCTAAATTAGGGACGGGCGACTTTTTATAGCCCATTGAGTTGCTCACGGTGGTCGTTAAACCTCCAATAAAAAAAAACTGTAGAACATTTTACGAACATTTTGTATGGGGGCTCTTTGACCCCCGGGCTCCGGACCCTTCCCAAAACCGTCTACGGTCTAAGTCAGAATACCATGAGATAGTATACCAAATTTGGTGGTGCTGAATTGAAAACTGTAGAAATGTTAACTAAAATAACGAAACTTTTGTGTGGGGCCCCCTTAACCCCTGACTCCGACCCCTTCCAAAAACTGTCTACGGTTTAAGTCAGAGTATCATGAGATAATATACCAAATTTGGTTATTGTAAATTGAAAAATGTTGAACATTTTACGAAAATTTTATATGGGGGCCCTTTGACCCCCCCTCCGTCCCTTAACCCCCGGGCTCCGAAACCTTCCCAAAACAGTCTACAGTCTAAGTCAGAGTACCATGAGATAGTATACCAAATTTGGTGGTTCTGAATTGAAATCTGTAGAAATGTTAACTAAAATAACGAAACTTTTGTGTGAGGACCCCTTAACCCCCGACTCCGACCCCTTCCAAAAACTGTCTACGGTTTAAGTCAGAGTATCATGAGATAATATACCAAATTTGGTTATTGTAAATTGAAAACTGTAGAACATTTTACGAAAATTTTATATGGGGGCCATTTGACACCTCAGCCCCTTGACTCCCCAGCCCCTTGACCCCCGGGCTCCGAAATCTTCCCAAAACAGTGTACGGTCTAAGTCAGGGTACCATGAGATAGTATACCAAATTTGGTGGTTCTAAATTGAAAACGCCGCCCCGGTGGCGCAGTGGTCTAAGCGCTGGCTTAGCATCATTCGTCCGTGAAGGGGTCTGGGTTCGAATCCCGGTGAGGCATGGATGTTGTGTTTGTCTTGCGGCCATGGCTCTCTCCCTTCACTGGAACCAGTGGCCCTAAATTAGGGACGGGCGACTGCTTATAGCCCATTGAGTTGCTCACGGTGGTCGTAAACCTTCAGTCAAAAAAAAAAAAAATGAAAACTGAAGAAATTTTAACTAAAATAACGAAAATTTTGCATGGGGGCCCTCTTAACCTCACCTCCCCCCCCCCATCCCGTGCTCCGATCCCTTCCAAAACCCTTCTACGGTCTAAGTTGGAGTACCATGAGATAGTATACCAAATTTGGTGGTTCTAAGTTTAAACTGTAGATTTGTAAAGCGGACAAACAAACAAACAAATAAACAAACTTTCACTTTTATGTATATAGATAATACGTTCTGCTGTGCGTTTTCCGCTCTAAATTTGTATATTGTGACGACGACCCCCCTCTCGCATAATTAATTGGCGAGAGGCGTGGCTAATTAACGGTAATTCAAACTTCATTGGAGGTTTTAATTAACAGAGAGTTATAATTTAAACACTTGCGAGGGACGGTATATTAAGAAAAGATCTGCTGGCACTTTGAATTCAAGTGGCGAGTTGCAGGTGTGTGCCACGAAAACAAAGAGCCCATAAACGTAAATGGGACGGGTCAGAGTTTAAAAGCTATTTCCCATGACTCAAAAGTGTTTGGACGGCAAAAGCGTTTGAAGCTTTTGTCTGTGCCGCGCGCGAAACAATGGGAAAGCTCTTGGACTTGAAGAGCGGTTTATAATAAATATGTCGCGGTTTCAAGTGTTAGAATTCACCGCTTACCAATTTCTTGGAGACGGGAGATTGTTGTTGAGAGGAGAACAGAATCCGTTTTTAGCCGAGAGAATAAGGAACAATTTTTCCTCGCGTTAGAACAATTGCTTGCCGTCTGTGTGCTCTTGCAATTCTGAGCATAAGAAGTGAAGCCAGCTGAAAACATAAGCTGAGGAATAACCAGCACCAGATCTGCCTGGGAACTTTCTTCACCTCGCCGGACCACGGATACCTGTCGTAAGGAGCCATTTCAGGGGAAATGCAGACAGAGACATATTAATTAGGGAATATCCTCGCTCATCCAGAGAGAGAGAGAGAGAGAGAGAGAGAGAGAGAGAAACGCCAGCCTCAGGAACCACAAAGCAGACCCCCTGCAGAGAGAGCTCTGAAGTAACCGCTAGCCTCTTCGTGTCGAGTAGAGGAGAAGAAATCTTGTGGGTGTGTCTGATTACGTACCTCCAGTGACCGGGGAACAACATCGTTTTAGCCACAGCAAAGAATGAGCGGTGATGGAAGTTAAGATCAAACTACCCTTTGTGAGTGTTGTGTTTTTTTTTTTTTTTTTTGGTGTCATCAATACTGTGGATACTCGAGGACCTATGTAAGTACTTTTTACCAGTATTTTATTTGCGGCCCATTGTGAACGAACAGACTTTTCGTTAGGACATATTTTCTGAAATACTGAAGAGGGCCAAAGGTAGCCGGAAATCATAACTTTCATTATTTAATGAAGAATCCGGTGTAATTTATGCATATATCTATTAAATCTCTGTTTTAATTGTTATACTGTGCCTCCATTGGTTTATTGGCGTACTGTGTCGGCTAATTGGCTAACGAGGTATTGGTGAATCCAGTGATTCGAATCGCAGTCCGGAATTAATTTGGCATCCTGATATCTAAGGCCCAAAGGTCGCAACAATATAAACAGCAAAAATTCCCCTTGTAACTACATTTACATTTAAAAGTACTGTATAACCGTTTTCCCGCCTTTACGTAACAAAAATGCGTGGAAGGTATTTTTGAAATCTCCATTACTAAAATATTCATATGACTGAATTTTTTCTGTATTTAATGTAAATGTGCTTTTGCAGAAGCTTTTGTTCTGTGTTTTTTTTTTTTTTTTTTTTTTGATTGAAGGTTTAACGACCACCGTGAGCAACTCAATGGGCTATAAGCAGTCGCCCGTCCCTAATTTAGGGTCACTGGCTCCAGGGAAGGGAAAGAGCCAGTGCCGTAAGACAAACACAACATCCATGCCTCACCGGGATTCGAACCCGGACCCCGTTCGGACGAATGATCAGAGGCCATCGCTTAGACCACTGCGCCACCGGGGCGGCGTTCTGTGTTTGAGTTATGAAAATTGTTGACAAGGCATCCTCCTTCATAACTACAGTTCGGATCTACAATACACATGTTAGGACGGTGATGTCACTTAGGCCGCCCCGGTGGCGCAGTGGTCTAAGGCGCTGGCCTCTGATCATTCGTCCGTGAGGGGTCCGGGTTCGAATCCCGGTGAGGCATGGACGTTGTGTTTGTCTTACGGCACTGGCTCTCTCCCTTCCCTGGAACCAGTGACCCTAAATTAGGGACGGGCGACTGCTTATAGCCCATTGAGTTGCTCACGGTGGTCGTTAAACCTCCAATCAAAAAAAAAAAAAAAAAAAGATGTCACTTAGTGACGTCATAATTATTCGTCTGAGAGGAAGGACGGATGAGCAAACCTCACTGTCAGTTAACCTTGATGCAAATCCAGTTAATCGAATTAATTACGATGCCCAAATTGCGTACGAATATACTGAAACCACTTCGCGGTACTGGCCAAGTCAGAGCAGGATCCGAATTTATCCGCTGATTATCCACCCGATCAACCATACTTTCTTTTCCCCTCTTGGTTCCGCTCAGGAATTCTCACTGTCGAAGCTTTATTAACTTCCGATTTGACCTGGAAACCCCTCTCTTCTCTTTTTCCTGACCCTTCTTCCACCTTGGAAGAGGAGTATGACCTTCTTCGCTCCGCTCTCCGTACCCTCTTCCCACTTCTGGTTTCTGACACTGGCCTTATTTCTGTCGCTGGACCGAGCCTCTCTCTTCCTTTCTTCCTTCCCTTTCGGGACTCTGTTGCTCCCATTTCTTCTTTTTCCACTGCCTCTATCTATGCGATCCTTCGTGCGCCCCTCACTTCTCCGCATGGTCTTCCTGATGCTTCTCTTCTCTTCTGCTGCCTATCTGGTCTGCCTCTTTCTCTCCCTTTTCTACCCCGTTAGAGCGAAACATCCACTGGCGGTTTCTTCACCGCCGCCTTCCTGTTCCTTCTTCTCTCTTGCACATGTCTATTTCTTCTACTTCTCTCTGCTGCTTTTGTGGTGTTGAAAGTGATGTTCCTCATGTCTACTGTCACTGTCCCGTTCTCCTTCCACTTCTCAATACTGCCTTTCGTCTTGTAGGCATCATTTGCTCCAGAGACATCCCTTTTCAAGCGTACGAGTGGCTATTGCTTACCAAACATCCCCCGGCTATTTTGCCGGATGCCTGTGCCTATCTCTTCGTACTTGTGAAACATGTCGCTTTTCTTTATCATCAATCTCTCCGCTCTCCTGCTACCACACCTAGTATCCTCTCTGCTGGCACGGCCTTACGGTCGATTTTTAGGAATCGCATCGTGTCTCGACTACGCCTGGAGAACTTCGCTGCTTCCACCCCTCAATCTCAAGCCTCTTTCCGGTCTACCTGGGCGCAGGGGACCGGTTGGTTCGAAATCCCTGGATCTTCCATTCATCTTTCTTTCTGATTTTTTGTTTTTTTTTCAGCTTCGAAGATCTGAATGCATCAGTCGAGATTTTGTGTTCTCTCTTCCTGGTGCTTCGTCACAGCGTCTACTAAGTGTTTGTCATGTAACTGCTTATGATTTGTATTGTTAGGGTTTTCTGCAATTTTTGTCTAATTCGTTTACATGTACCGTGTTGTACTTGTTTCTTCGTTGCACCTGTCCTGTAACGTACCAGGAGATGTGACGTACCTGCCCGAAGGACGCACACGACATAAAGGCAGATAGGAATCAGAATAAAACGTCTGCGTAGCTCAGTTGGTAGAGCGACTTGTTCCGGAATAAGCGGCCTCGGGTTCGAACCCCGGCGCGGATAAAAATGACGGAGAAATTTACTTCGTTATAATGGCGCCCGAACTATCCGGATGACCCGACCGTTCAAAATCTCGCATTGGTGTGATGTTATTTCCACACCGCGAGATAGGAAAAATAAGAGAATCCTTTCTCTAGCACTTCGAAAAAAAAAAAAAAAAAATAAGGGGGAGATGATGTAACGTACCAGGAGATGTGACTTACCTGCCCGAAGGACGCACACGACATAAAGGCAGATAGGAATCAGAATAAAACGTCTGCGTAGCTCAGTTGGTAGAGCGACTTGTTTCGGAATAAGCGGCCTCGGGTTCGAACCCCGGCGCGGATAAAAATGACGGAGAAATTCACTTCGTTATAGTCCTTTATACTTATTCTTCACTCATGTGTCTGCTTTTGCTGCCTGTACCTTCATTGAGTTGCGCACCGTGTATTTGTTCTCTAGGAGCAATACGAGAGGTATTGCCCTGCGAGACTTTGTTCTTTCTGTTTTTTCTTGCTGCATTGTGTTGTATCTTTTAATTTATACCTTATTTCTGTCTTGCATTTTCACATTCTTTGACGTCATGTATTTTTTGCTCGTCCCATGTCGTTGTTTTTTGGACCGATGCAATACTGCACGGCTTGCTGTTTGTATTTTGTGTATCCTTGTGTTTCACTTGGGAGTTTGCCCAAGTTTCCACTATGTCCTGTAATACTTATCATGTTTTTGTCACATATCGTGTGGTTTCCTGGATTGTGGGAACTTCTGTGCCTTTATCGTAGTATATGCTTTTGTTGTGTTTTACATGTTCCCTTCTTTTTGTGCACTGCGTTGTACAGCCATGTTCTTGTAAATATATTTACCTGTTGTTTTGTGCTCTGCTTTCACTCTGCACGTCATCACATGCTTTATTAATTAATCATTACTTTTGCTTGTGCATCATCTTCCTCAAGCATATCATCATCATCATCATTGTCAACCATTATCAATCCACTGCTGGACGAAGGTCTCCCCAAGTTTCCTCCACAACGGTCTGTCTTGTGCCAGTCTCCTGCATGTCACTCCCGCATACTTTCGAATTTCATCCACCCATCTTCCATGTGGTCTTCTTCTGGGTCTTTTCCTGTCCCTTGGAATCCAATCTAAAATTTCGGCTGTCCATCGATGGTCTGTTCTTCTGGCAGTATGTCCAGCCCATTGCCATTTCAGGGATTTTACTCTGATCATGATGTCTTCCACTCTTGTCATTTTTCGGATCCACGTGTTCCTCTTCTTATCTCTCCTGGTTACACCAAGCATGCACCTCTCCATGCTGCTTTGAGTTGTCTGCAGCCTTTGTATGTCACTTTTAGCTAAGGTCCACGTCTCTGCACCATACGTAAGCACTGGAAGGATGCATTGATCAAACACTTTTCTTTTAAGACATAATGGCATATTGCTCTTCAAAATTATGCTGTTTCTTCCAAAAGCTCTCCAGGCAAGTTTTGTACGCCGATTAATTTCTTCATCAATGTGACCCTCACTTGATATCTGCTGTCCAAGATAAACGTATGTGTCTGTTATCTCCAGCTTTTCTCCATCAATCGATAAATCTTCATTTCTTGTAAAAGCATTGTACATCACTTTTGTCTTCTGAAAGTTCATTTTTAATCCCACTTCTTTACTCTTGTCAGCAAGTTCCTGGATCATACTCTGCAGCTCTGATGGGGTAGTTGCAAAATTGACTACGTCATCAGCAAAACGAAGGTGGGTTAGATAATCTCCATTAATCTTTATCCCCTTTGTTTTTCCAGTTCAGTGATTGAAAGACATTTTCCAATGTGGCATTAAAGAGCTTCGGAGATATGGTGTCACCTTGTCTCACTCCCTTTTCCAATTTTTATGTGTGTTGTATTTTCAAACAGCCTAATCTTTGCACTTACTTTTTCATAGATGTTATTAATAATATCAATGTATGCATCTTCAATACCGCAGGATTTCAGAGCCATTGCAACTGCTGATGGTTTCACCGAATCAAAGGCTTTTTCATAATCGATAAAAGCCATGCACAATGGAAGTTCATATTCCCTCGCTCTTTCAATTAGTTCTCTCAGTACGTGGATATGATCTATAGTGATGCTAAAGCCACTCCTGAATCCAGCTTGTTCTCTCGGTTGAGCCATGTCCAGTGTCACCTTCAAGCGGTGTGAAAGAACTTTAGTGAAGATTTTATAAACCACTGATAGGAGGCTGATAGATCTGTAGTTCCTGAGATCCTCAATGTCACCTCAAGCATATATTGTTCCTTATTATCGATTTTAACATTTTGTCATCCTTAGTTGACAGCCGTATCACATTCACCTGTAATATTTCATCAGTATCGCTCATTGTTTTGTTGTTTATTTTGCCATATGTGGTACGCCTGTATTCCCTATGTTTTTGCCAATAAAGTATATTTTGAAATAAACGACAGAGCGAAAGCGAAAACTCAACTTTGCGTGCTTCTGCAGAGTTAAACACTTTCAGAGAGAGACAGAGACAAAGTAATAATCACAGGACATTTTGTGAGCGTAATTTGTTAAACAATTTGCATTTCGGTGGATGATTAAACGTTTTTGCATTTCTTCAAAATGAAAAAAAGATTGTTCAAATAATAATGCATAGTTGGGGGCTATATTTCGCCCTATTTCTGTGTAGGAAAGCCTTTTATACTCGACTCATTGCACTGTTTAATGAGTTAGGGAATCAATCGTAAAGCATTTCGAAGCAGCAGCAGAAGTTCACGGAATCCAGACGACGTCTGTCGCCATAGCAACTTCGGCTCTGACGGAATGTTTCATCCAATCAGAGACGATTGCTGCTGACGAATCTCCAAACCCTTCGCCTGGTCCCTCAGAACCGTACCTGCCTTTCCTGTCAGCTGGAGTGTGGATTATTTCAAGATATTTTTTATTCTTGTGGCGCAGGTAAGAGTGTTCGCAATGTACTTTTTATCATATACATAAGTGGTTTTAGAACAGGAATCTATTTGAGTATAGTGCAAAGTTTAAATATCATATATTTTTCATTTGCTTTCACCGTAACCTATGTAGTTTGTGTTAGGATCATGTTTCCTGTCCGTGGAGAGTGACGTCTCCGCCAAATGCTTAAATGCTAGTTGTCGTGCTATGATTTTGCGTCCAGTTGAGACATGTGTAGAAGGTTGTTTCGTATTATCTGCCTTTCTTAATTACTTGCAGTCAGTAACTATATTTGGAAAATGGCTCCGATGATTACAACGTGCTGTAAGCATCGACACAATGAAACTACGATAACAAGCAAATTAACACTTCCGCGACTAAAAAAAAAAAATAAAAAATAAAAAAATGGGAAATAAATCGCAGCATTTTAAAATTTTGAGCTTTAGTTTTTTGGAGATCCAACAATAAATCGCAATTTCAATTTAATGAAGTTGAGACTCGTTAATTTAAAAAAAAATGTGTTCTGTAAAAGTAATAAAAATGTAACTATTTGGAAAAGTAACAAATGTAGGAGGGGGCATTTGCTCCTTTTGTCACTCCCCTTCGATTTATGCCGAAGTTTCCTCCCTTGCAGCATCTTTTCTATATTACTGAGGCGAATACTTCGCATTTTTATAACTCCTGTGTTCTGTTGAACTTAATTAAAATTTTCTACTGAAAAAATAATTCTTCTAAAGATTCAGAAATTTCCGAATTGCTTAGAATCTCCATTATTCAAATATAAATACATTTCAATGGCGTGTCATTTAGAAAACGTGTCTTGTTTTTTAGTTGTGTTAGAGAAATTATGGAATTTTGATTATATTTTGAAGTCTACTGTGTCAAACACAGTAATATTAACACATGCATTGCGAGCTATGTTCCAGCAAAGTACTTTTTTAATACAGAATTGTGACAGAATTTCTTAATTTCAAATTTCAAGTAGGGAAAGTTTTTTAGTTTTTTTTTTTATTGCCATTCAAGATAAGAAAGTGTAACAAAAAAAAATACAACAGTATTTCAAATATTCAAAAATCCTGAAACCCTGAGACGATGATGATGATTGTGTTTTTAATTATCATCATCGTCTTATTCCTGTATACCGGCCAGTGTGGTGTTCAGACATGTTTTTAGCACAAACCAGTTGCAATATAAATCTATATGTACTTGTTTACAATACGCACACTTCTTTCTTTTTGCCCTTTAAAGGATTTCCGGTCTCTGCCGTAAATGCTTCCTGGATCACTAAAGACTGGTTTTACACTTATAAACAAAAATGCTGGTGCAAAGAAACATGCAAAAAGGATGCTAAACAAAAATACCGACGCCAAATTAATAATAAGGAAAGGAGAGGAAGAGAAATAAAGAAAATGAAACTTCCAAAGTGGAATATATATACTCTGTAAAAAATTTGGTGCTCAGTTCAGCCAAAAAATGGCTCAAATTAGCTGCAACCATTAAATGGTTAAACATTTTGCACCATAATTTGGAGCTAACGTCTGCACCACAACGTGGTGAAATGTTGAACCACATTTTATATGTATTTTTCGTTCAAGGCTGCACCAACTAATGGTGAAAGGTTGAACCACATTATAGTGCTTACATTTATAAAAAAATCCCTACAGAACCAGCTAATGGTGAAAGATTGAACCATAGTTTGGTGCTTCCATCTAGGTCATTCCATGTCAAATCAACACAGAAAAATAGCATTTTCAACCTGACCTCTTTGGATTTTATGAAACTTTGTGCATTCGTTGATATACACATGAAATGAATGTGTGCCAATTTTTCGCACAACAGCTTTTAAATTTCCTGATATATGAGGTCATAAAATTCAAGAAATTTGCCAAATTTTGGTGTTTCGAGTGTAATTAAAGTACTTATAACTCAAGTTCTTTTTAACACAGAGCGATAAGCTTTGTTTTTTCAAACCTCTTTTCACTGGCTTAAAGATGATATATTACTTATAATTTTTAATTTCAAGGTCACACAACTTAAAATTTGACCTTAAATTTCTCGAAAAGTGACATTTTGATTAAAAAGAAAAAAGATATGTGAAATTACATGACATCGTGATAATGTGTTGTACATTTGAGGGTGGCAATTGAAGTGCATCAACAGTAATGAGGAATTGTTACATTTACATGCTCGGTAAATTTGCCATATGACTAAAATATGCATGTTCCACTGATCAATAGAGAAGCTTTCTAATTAAGGCAACCAGCAGAATAAAAAGCAATGGATACGCACTATATTTGGTGATGGGTTGCTCTTGTTTATAAATCATTTTATGTAATATTTATAAAAACTATGAAAACTTTCATACTCATATCTTAGCAGTTCAGTTTTAAACAAGGGTACATGTTGGAAAAGGAGTGAGACAAGGTGACACCATATCTCCGAAGCTCTTTAATGCCACATTGGAAAATGTCTTTCAATCACTGAACTGGGAAAACAAAGGGATAAAGATTAATGGAGATTATCTAACCCACCTTCGTTTTGCTGATGACGTAGTCATTTTTGCAACTACCCCATCAGAGCTGCAGAGTATGATCCAGGAACTTGCTGACAAGAGTAAAGAAGTGGGATTAAAAATGAACTTTCAGAAGACAAAAGTGATGTACAATGCTTTTACAAGAAATGAAGATTTATCGATTGATGGAGAAAAGCTGGAGATAACAGACACGTACGTTTATCTTGGACAGCAGATATCAAGTGAGGGTCACATTGGTGAAGAAATTAATCGGCGTACAAAACTTGCCTGGAGAGCTTTTGGAAGAAACAGCATAATTTTCAAGAGCAATATGCCATTATGTCTTAAAAGAAAAGTGTTTGATCAATGCATCCTTCCAGTGCTTACGTATGGTGCAGAGACGTGGACCTTAGCTAAAAGAGACATACAAAGGCTGCAGACAACTCAAAGTTGCATGGAGAGGTGCATGCTTGGTGTAACCAGGAGAGATAAGAAGAGGAACACGTGGATCCGAAAAATGACAAGAGTGGAAGACATCATGATCAGAGTTAAATCCCTGAAATGGCAATGGGCTGGACATACTGCCAGAAGAACAGACCATCGATGGACAGCCGAAATTTTAGATTGGATTCCAAGGGACAGGAAAAGACCCAGAAGAAGACCACATTGGAGATGGGTGGATGAAATTCGAAAGTATGCGGGAGTGACATGGAGGAGACTGGCACAAGACAGACCGTTGTGGAGGAAACTTGGGGAGACCTTCGTCCAGCAGTGGATTGATAATGGTTGACAATGATGATGATGATGACATGTTATTTGCTGAAAAGAGTTTACTTTATGGATTTGAACTTGGCACTGATATCTAATTTTATAATCTTCAAAAATTTATCTTCTCGTTCAGTCATGACAATTTCATATCGTAACCACTGAAGAAAACTATTTTTATGTAAAATAAAGAGCAAAGTTTACATCAAGTGTATCACATGAAAATGTTTTCTGTGTGATGCTTCGATATTTTGCATTAAGACTGCTCACTTCAAATTGGGTTTTAACTGTGTAGGCAAAATCAAAATTTCTTGCAGTGGAAGTGTTCCTGGTTTTTGAATTTTACAGTACCTTCTTGCAAGATCTTGTAAATTCACCCAGTTGCTGTCTTTTTATCCACACACACACACACATATATATATATATATATATATATATATATATATATATATATATATATTCCATTAAGAAGATACCTAAGCAAAAAAATACATATATAATTTTGACTCACACCAAGTACAACATAGAAAAGGTTATGTGTCTACCTGTGTGAGTAAAAGGAGAAAAGATAAAAAAATAAAATAAAACAACTGAATGTAGAAGGTGTCGAGAATACTGAGCCTTGGCTTTATCAAGGACCAGCAAAAACTCTGCATTTTCTCACTTCCACAAAGACCTAGTTGGAAATGGATTTCTGCAAGGTCATAGATGCAAGTAACATATATATATATATGTATGTATATATATATTCTATTAAAAAGAGACTGAAGCAAAAAAAAATTTTTGACTCATACCAAGTACAACATAGAAAAGGTTATGTATTGAAAGCAACTTTCGTTTTAAATTCCAAAGTTTTTCTTATGTTTTCGGGTTTGCTCTTTTGTATATGTATATATATATATATATATATATATCATCATTATTGTCAACCACTATCAATTCACTGCTGGACGAAGGTCTCCCCAAGTTTCCTCCACAACGGTCTGTCTTGACCTTGGCTACGTATAATGGACGCTCCCTATCTGCTGATTCAAGGCTACTTGAATTGGAAGAGGAACTACAAAGGATCAAGTGGGACATCGTCGGGCTAAGTGAGGTAAGGAGAAAAGGAGAAGATCTCATTGAACTTAAAAGTGGACATCTCTTCTACTACCGTGGGACAGATACTGGCAGAACTAGTGGTGTTGGATTTATAATAAACAAGAAACTGAAGGATAAAGTTGTAGAAGTTGAAAGTTCCTCTGACAGAGCTGCACGACTCGTTATCCAACTCTCGAGAAGATACCAGGCTCATATTATTCAAACTTATGCACCCACCACAAGTCATGCTGAAGAAGAAATTGAAGAATTTTATAAGGAAATTCGTCATTTAAATAATAAAGGTAAGCAGCACTTGAAGATAATTATGGGAGATTTCAATGCAAAAATAGGGCAACGGCAACAGAATGAAACTTCAGTAGGTAAATTCGGTCACGGCAACAGAAACCAGCGTGGAAATACTCTCGTTGAGTTTGCAGAGGCAGAAGGATTTTTCATCTTGAATTCCTTTTTCAAGAAAAAGCCACACAGGAAATGGACATGGAGACATCCAATTGGGACGACAAGTGAAATTGATTTTATTATGTGTAACAAAAAATTCGTCATCGAAGACTGCAGAGTGCTGAACAAGTTCAGCACAGGTAGTGACCATAGATTGGTGAGATGTAAGATGCACCTCAACACTAAACTCGAACGTGGCAAGCTCATAAGACAAACAAAATTTATTGACATAACCAACCTTAAAACCCACCATAATACCTTCACGTTGGAACTGAAGATCAGATTCTCTGCTTTGGAGGGCCTAACATCGGAAAAAGCGGATATTTCTGAAGTTAACAGAAAAGTAACCAAAGCTCTTATGGAAACAGCAACAAAATTAGCTGGGTCTATAAGAACAAGTTGCATGTGAACAAATTATCAGGAAAAACCGAAATGTTGATGCAAAAAAGACGAGAGATGAGGACAACTAAAGAAGATGTGACTTCTAAAGTGGAATATATAGAGCTATGCAAGACAGTACGAAAAGTATCACTGAAGACGTAAGGAAATTGAACAATGAACTAGTGAGGAAAGCAATTGGAAACAACCAAATCCTAAAGATAACAAAGGGACATCACAGTAAGGGAAGAAAACAGATTGTGGCACTGAGAAAAGAAGATGGTTCTGTAACAAGAAATAGAGGCGAAATTTTGACAAGAGTGAAAGATTTCTACTCCAAATTATATGAAAGGGATGATACATGTACTCCAGACATCATGAAAGGTACCAGTACCAGAGTTCTTCCAGTCCTCCCAGCAGAAGTTGCACATGCAATCAAGAACATTAAGCGGGGGAAAACTCCAGGAGAAGATGGAATTACTGTAGAGATCATACAAGAAGCAAATGGAGAAATCGAAACAGTACTCGCCCAAATTTTCACTCGATGCCTTAATGAAGGGAAGATTCCTGAGGATTGGAACAACGCTACAATGATCCTGCTACATAAAAAAGATGACATTGAGGATCTCAGGAACTACAGACCTATCAGCCTCCTATCAGTGGTTCATAAAATCTTCACCAAAGTTCTTTCACACCGCTTGAAGGTAACACTGGACATGGCTCAACCGAGAGAACAAGCTGGATTCAGGAGTGGCTACAGCACAAAAGATCATATCCACGAACTGAGAAAACTAACTGAAAGAGCGAGGGAATATGAACTACCATTGTGCATGGCTTTTATCGATTATGAAAAAGCCTTTGATTCGGTAAAACATTCAGCAGTTACAATGGCTCTCAAATCCTGCGGTATTGAAGATGCGTACATTAATATTATTAAAAAAATCTATGAAAATGCAAGTGCAAAGATTCGGCTGTTTGAAAATACAACACACATAAAAATTGGAAAAGGAGTGAGACAAGGTGACACCATAACTCCGAAGCTCTTTAATGCCACATTGGAAAATATCTTTCACTCACTGAACTGGGAAAACAAAGGGATAAAGATTAATGGAGATTATCTAACCCACCTTCGTTTTGCTGATGACGTAGTCATTTTTGCAACTACCCCATCAGAGCTGCAGAGTATGATCCAGGAACTTGCTGACAAGAGTAAAGAAGTGGGATTAAAAATGAACTTTCAGAAGACAAAAGAGTTGTTCAATGCTTTTACAAGAAATGAAGATTTATCGATTAATGGAGAAAAGCTGGAGATAACAGTCACGTACGTTCATCTTGGACAGCACATATCAAGTGAGTGTCACGTCGATGAAAAATTAATCAGCGCACAAAACTTGCCTGGAGAGTTTTTGGAAGAAACAGCATAATTTTCAAGAGCAATATGCCATTATGTCTTAAAAGAAAAGTGTTTGATCAATGCATCCTTCCAGTGCTTACGTATGGTGCAGAGACGTGGACCTTAACTAAAAGAGACATACAAAGGCTGCAGACAACTCAAAGTAGCATGGAGAGGTGCATGCTTGGTGTAACCAGGAGAGATAAGAAGAGGAACTCGTGGATCCGAAAAACAACAAAAGTGGAAGACATCATGATCAGAGTTAAATCCCTGAAATGGCAATGGGCTGGACATACTGCCAGAAGGACAGACCATCGGTGGACAGCCGAAATTTTAGATTGGATTCCAAGGGACAGGAAAAGACTCAGAAGACCACATAGAAGAAGGTTGTATGAAATTCGAATATATATATATATATATATATATATCATCATCATTGTCAACCATTATCAATCAACTGCTGGACGAAGATCTCCCCAAGTTTCCTCCACAACGGTCTGTCTTGTGCCAGTCTCCTCCATGTCACTCCCGCATACTTTCGAATTTCATCCACCCATCTCCCATGTGGTCTTCTTCTGGGTCTTTTCCTGTCCCTTGGAATCCAATCTAAAATTTCGGCTGTCCATCGATGGTCTGTCCTTCTGGCAGTATGTCCAGCCCATTGCCATTTCAGAGATTTAACCCTGATCATGATGTCTTCCACTCTTGATATTTTTTTGGATCCACGAGTTCTTCTTATCTCTCCTGGTTATACCAAGCATGCACCTCTCCATGCCTCTTTGAGTTGTATGCAGCCTTTGTATGTCTCTTTTAGTTAAGGTCCAAGTCTCTGCACCATACGTAAGCACTGGAAGGATGCATTGATCAAACACTTTTCTTTTAAGACATAATGGCATATTGCTCTTCAAAATTATGCTGTTTCTTCCAAAAGCTCTCCAGGCAAGTTTTGTACGCCGATTAATTTCTTCATCAATGTGACCCTCACTTGATATCTGCTGTCCAAGATAAACGTACCTGTCTGTTATCTCCAGCCTTTCTCCATCAATCGATAAATCTTAATTTCTTGTAAAAGCACTGAACATCACTTTTGTCTTCTGAAAGTTCATTTTTAATCCCACTTCTTTACTATTGTCAGCAAGTTCCTGGATCATACTCTGCAGCTCTGATGGGGTAGTTGCAAAAATGACTACGTCATCAGCAAAACGAAGGTGGGTTAGATAATCTCCATTAATCTTTATCCCTTTGTTTTCCCAGTTCAGTGATTGAAAGACATTTTCCAATGTGGCATTAAAGAGCTTCGGAGATATGGTGTCACCTTGTCTCACTCCCTTTCCAATTTTTATGTGTGTTGTATTTACAAACAGCCGAATCTTTGCACTTGCATTTTCATAGATGTTATTAATAATATTAATGTATGCATCTTCAATACCGCAGGATTTCAGAGCCATTGTAACTGCTGATGGTTTCACCGAATCAAAGGCTTTTTCATAATCGATAAAAGCCATGCACAATGGAAGTTCATATTCCCTCGCTCTTTCAATTAGTTCTCTCAGTACGTGAATATGATCTATTGTGCTGTAGCCACTCCTAAATCCAGCTTGTTCTCTCGGTTGAGCCATGTCCAGTGTAACTTTTAAGCGGTGTGAAAGAACTTTAGTGAAAATTTTATAAACCACTGATAGGAGGCTGATAGGTCTGTAGTTCCTGAGATCCTCAATGTCACCTTTTTTATGTAGTAGGAACATTGTAGCGTTGTTCCAATCCTCAGGAATCTTCCCTTCATTGAGGCATCGAGTGAAAATTTGGGCGAGTACTGTTTCGATTTCTCCACTTGCTTCTTGTATGATGTCTACAGTAATTCCATCTTCTCCTGGGGCTTTTCCCCGCTTAATGTTCTTGATTGCATGTGCAATTTCTGCTGGAAGGACTTGAAGAACTCTGGTACTGGTACCTTTCATGATGTCTGGAGTACATGTATCATCCCTTTCATATAATTTGGAGTAGAAATCTTTCACTCTTGTCAAAATTTCGCCTCTATTTCTTGTTACAGAACCATCTTCTTTTCTCAGTGCCATATTCTGTTTTCTTCCCTTACTGAGATGTCCCTTTGCTATCTTTAGGCTTTGGTTGTTTTCAATTGCTTTCCTTACTAGTTCACAGTTGAATTTTCTTACGTCTTCAGTGATACTTTTTCGTACTGTCTTGCATAGCTCTATATATTCCACTTTGGAAGTCACATCTTCTTTAGTTGTCCTCATCTCTCTTCTTTTTTGCATCAGCATTTTGGTTTTTCTTAATAATTTGTTCACATGCAACTTGTTCTTAGACCCTGCTAATTTTTTTGCTGTTTCCATGAGCTTTGGTTACTTTTCTGTTAACTTCAGAAATATCCACTTCTTCCGATGTTAGGCCTTCTAAAGCAGAGAACCTGTTCTTCAGTTCCAACTTGAAGGTATTATGGTGTTTTTTAAGGTTGGTTATGTCAATAAATTTTGTTTGTCTTATGAGCTTGCCACGTTCGAGTTTAGTGTTGAGGTGTATCTTACATCTCACCAATCTATGGTCACTACCTGTGCTGAACTTGTTCAGCACTCTGCAGTCTTCGATGACGAATTTTTTGTTACACATAATAAAATCAATTTCACTTGTCGTCCCATTTGGATGTCTCCATGTCCATTTCCTGTGTGGCTTTTTCTTGAAGAAGGAGTTCAAGATGAAAAACCCTTCTGCCTCTGCAAACTCAACGAGAGTATTTCCACGCTGGTTTCTGTTGCCGTGACCGAATTTACCTACTGAAGTTTCATTCTGTTGCCGTTGCCCTATTTTTGCATTGAAATCTCCCATAATTATTTTCAAGTGCTGCTTACCTTTATTATTTAGATGACAAATTTCCTCATAAAATTCTTCAATTTCTTCTTCAGGATGACTTGTGGTGGGTGCATAAGTTTGAATAATCTGAGCTTGGTATCTTCTCGAGAGTTGGATAACGAGTCGTGCAGCTCTGTCAGAGGAACTTTCAACTTCTACCACTTTATCCTTCAGTTTCTTGTTTATTATAAATCCAACACCACTAGTTCTGCCAGTATCTGTCCCACGATAGTAGAAGAGATGTCCACTTTTCAGTTCAATGAGATATTCTCCTTTTCTCCTTACCTCACTTAGCCCGACGATGTCCCACTTGATCCTTTGTAGTTCCTCTTCCAATTCAAGAAGCCTTGAATCAGAAGATAGGGAGCGTCCATTATACGTAGCCAAGGTCAGCATCAGATGGCAGCCTAGTCCGGTCCTTCGGGGATTCTTAGCACCCTCTGCCTTCATATCGCACTGGCCGCTGCCTTGGCCAGGTACATTCCAGCTGCCGGAGACTGACGTCCAAGATTTAAGTTGTAGAGTCATTTTGGAGGGGTTTGGCCCTAACTTACCACGCTGGCCAAGCGGGTTGGTGAGTGTGGGATAGCATTTCCTCTAATCCCAATGGTGTAGTTATACTGCTATTCGCGGTCGTCAGAGTCCCTTTAGTGGGAACAGGATGCACCACGAGAAGGCGGGGTTGACATTTGTCAAGGAGAGGCTGTGATGTTACGCATCACCTGACCTTACATGCCATATATATATATAGAAGATACCAGGCTCAGATCATTCAAACTTATGCACCCACCACAAGTCATGCTGAAGAAGAAATTGAAGAATTTTATGAGGAAATTCGTCATCTAAATAATATAGGTATGCAGCACTTGAAGATAATTATGGGAGATTTCAATGCAAAAATAGGGCAACGGCAACAGAATAAAACTTCAGTAGGTAAATTCGGTCACGGCAACAGAAACCAGCGTGGAAATACTCTCGTAGAGTTTGCAGAGGCAGAAGGGTTTTTCATCTTGAACTCCTTTTTCAAGAAAAAGCCACACAGGAAATGGACATGGAGACATCCAAATGGGACGACAAGTGAAATTGATTTTATTATGTGTAACAAAAAATTCGTCATAGAAGACTGCAGTGTGCTAAACAAGTTCAACACAGGCAGTGACCATAGATTGGGGAGATGTAAGATGCACCTCAACACTAAACTCGAACGTAGCAAGCTCATAAGACAAACAAAATGTATTGACATAACCAACCTTAAAAAGCACCATAATACCTTCAAATTGGAACTGAAGAACAGGTTCTCTGCTTTAGAAGGCCTAACATCGGAAGAAGTGGATATTTCTGAAGTTAACAGAAAAGTAACCAAAGCTCTTATGGAAACAGCAACAAAATTAGCTGGGTCTAAGAACAAGTTGCATGTAAATAAATTATCAGGAAAAACGAAAATGTTGATGCAAAAACGAAGAGAGATGAGGACAACTAAAGAAGATGTGACTTCCAAAGTGGAATATATAGAGCTATGCAAGACAGTACGAAAAAGTATCACTGAAGACGTAAGGAAATTCAACTGTGAACTAGTAAGGAAAGCAATTGAAAACAACCAAAGCCTAAAGATAGCAAAGGGACATCTCAGTAAGGGAAAAAAACAGATTATGGCACTGAGAAAAGAAGATGGTTCTGTAACAAGAAATAGAGGCGAAATTTTGACAAGAGTGAAAGATTTCTACTCCAAATTATATGAAAGGGATGATACATGTACTCCAGACATCATGAAAGGTACCAGAGTTCTTCCAGTCCTCCCAGCAGAAGTTGCTCATGCAATCAAGAACATGAAGCGGAAGAAAACTCCAGGAGAAGATGGAATTACTGTGGACATCATACAAGAAGCAAGTGGAGAAATCGAAACAGTACTCGCCCAAATTTTCACTCGATGCCTTAATGAAGGGAAAATTCCTGAGGATTGGAACAACGCTACAATGATCTTGCTACATAAGAAAGGTGACATTGAGGATCTCAGGAACTACAGACCTATCAGCCTCCTATCAGTGGTTTATAAAATCTTCACTAAAGTTCTTTCACACCGCTTGAAGGTGACACTGGACATGGCTCAACCGAGAGGACAAGCTGGATTCAGGAGTGGTTACAGCACAATAGATCATATCCACGTACTGAGAGAACTAATTGAAAGAGCGAGGGAATATGAACTTCCATTGTGCATGGCTTTTATCGATTATGAAAGAGCCTTTGATTCGGTGAAACCATCAGCAGTTGCAATGGCTCTGAAATCCTGCGGTATTGAAGATGCATACATTAATATTATTAATAACATCTATGAAAATGCAAGTGCAAAGATTCGGCTGTTTGAAAATACAACACACATAAAAATTGGAAAATTAGTGAGACAAGGTGACACCATATCTCCGAAGCTCTTTAATGCCACATTGGAAAATGTCTCTCAATCACTGAACTGGGAAAACAAAGGGATAAAGATTAATGGAGATTATCTAACCCACCTTCGTTTTGCTGATGACATAGTCCCTTTTGCAACTACTCCATCAGAGCTACAGAGTATGATCCAGGAACTTGCTGACAAGAGTAAAGAAGTGGGATTAAAAATGAACTTTCAAAAGACAAAAGTGATGTACAATGCTTTTACAAGAAATGAAGATTTATCGATTGATGGAGAAAAGCTGGAGATAACAGACACGTACGTTTATCTTGGACAGCAGATATCAAGTGAGGGTCACATTGGTGAAGAAATTAATCGGCGTACAAAACTTGCCTGGAGAGTTTTTGGAAGAAACAGCATAATTTTTAAGAGCAATATGCCATTATGTCTGAAAAGAAAAGTGTTTGATCAATGCATCCTTCCAGTGCTTACGTATGGTGCAGAGACGTGGACCTTAACTAAAAGAGACATAGAAAGGCTGCAGACAATTCAAAGATGCATGGAGAGGTGCATGCTTGGTGTAACCATTAGAGATAAGAAGAGGAACTCGTGGATCCGAAAAATGACAAGAGTGGAAGACATCATGATCAGAGTTATATCCCTGAAATGGCAATGGGCTGGACATACTGCCAGAAGGACAGATCATCGATGGACAGCCGAAATTTTAGATTGGATTCCAAGGGACAGGAAAAGACCCAGAAGAAGACCACGTGGGAGATGGGTGGATGAAATTCGAAAGTATGCAGGGGTGACATGGAGGAGACTGGCACAAGACAGACTCTTGTGGAGGAAACTTGGGGAGACCTTCCTACAGCAGTGGATTGATAATGGTTGACAATGATGATGATGATGATGATGATGATGATATATATTATCAATCCACTGCTGGACGAAGGTCTCTCCAAGCCTCTTGCACAACGGTCTGTCTTGTGCCAGTCTCCTCCATGTAACTCCTGCATACTTTCGAATTTCATCCACCCATCCTCCATGTGGTCTTCTTCTGGGTCTTTTCCTGTCTCTTGGAATCCAATCTAAAATTTTGACTGTCCATCTATGGTCTGTCCTTCTGGCAGTACGCCCAGCCCATTGCCATTTCAGGGATTTTACTCAGATCATAATGTCCTCCACTCTTGTCATTTTTCTGGTCCACTTGTTCCTCTTCTCATCTCTCCTGGTTACACCAAGCATGCACGCCTCCATGTTCTTTGAGCTGTCTGCAGCCTTTACATGTCCCTTTTAGTTAAGGTCCACGTCTCTGCACCATACGTAAGCACTGGAACGATGCACTGATCAAACACTTTTCTTTTAAAACATAATGGCATATTGCTCTTGAAAATTATGCTGTTTCTTCCAAAAGCTCTCCAGGCAAGTTTTGTACGCCGATTAATTTCTTCATCAATGTGACCCTCACTTGATATCTGCTGTACAAGATAAATGTAGGTATTGGTTATCTCCAGCTTTTCCCCATCAATTGATAAATCTTCATTTTTTGTAAAAGCATTGTACATTACTTTTGTCTTCTGAAAGTTCATTTTTAATCCCACTTCTTTACTCTTGTCAGCAAGTTCCTGGATCATACTCTGTAGCTCTGATGGGGTAGTTGCAAAAATGACTACGTCATCAGCAAAACGAAGGTGGGTTAGATAATCTCCATTGATCTTTATCCCCTTGTTTTCCCAGCTCAGTGACTGAAAAACACCCTCCAATGTGGCATTAAAGAGCTTCGGAGATATGGTGTCACCTTGTCTCACTCAGTTTCCAATTTTTATGTGTGTTGTATTTTCAAACAGCCTAATCTTTGCACTTGCATTTTCATAGATGTTATTAATAATATTAATGTATGCATCTTCAACACCGCAGGATTTCAAAGCCATTGCAACTGCTGATGGTTTCACCGAATCAAAGGCTTTTTCATAATCGATAAAAGCCATACACAATGGAAGTTCATATTCCCTCGCTCTTTCAATTAGTTCTCTCAACACGTGGATATGATCTATTGTGCTGTAGCCACTCCTGAATCCAGCTTGTTCTCTCGGTTGAGCCATGTCCAGTGTTACCTTCAAGCGGTGTGAAAGAACTTTAGTGAAGATTTTATAAACCACTGATAGGAGGCTGATAGGTCTGTAGTTCCTGAGATCTTCAATGTCACCTTTTTTATGTATCAGGATCATTGTATATATACACTGGCGGAAAGTGAAAAAAGAACACCAAGAAGGAATTGGCGGACGATCATGAAATTTACATATGTTGATGGGGTCGAGTTTTCGTAGGTGTGATGTTAAATTTCGGGACCAACCGGTGAGCGCTTACGCCACAGCTCGGCATAATATGCAAATTATTGTCGGTGGTATTTAAGAAGTACGGCGAAGTGAATGTAATCAGTCGTCGGCGTACGGGCACGTGTGAAGACCCTGAAGAAGCTGCAATGCCTGGACATGGAAGACGTGTACGATTTCAGCAGTTATCGGACTTTGAGCGAGGTCGTCTAGTCGGACTCCGCGAAGCCGGGTGGTCGTATCGTCGTATTGCGGAGCGAATTGGTCGGGAAGTATCGGTGGGGGTACGATGGCGGTGTAGATGGTCCGAGGAACATTCCCACACAAGAAGACGTGGAACCGGGAGGTACAGACGGATTGATGAGCGGACCGATCGACGCATAAGAAGAGCGGCGTTGTCAAGCAGAACATGCACTGCGACGCAAATCCGAGCTGCCGTTGCACCTGAGGTGACTGTGCAAACAATCCGCAACCGTCTACTTGATGCAGGACTACGTGCACGTGTGCCTCTGGCATGTGTACCTCTGACTCCAGCCCACCTTCACGAACGGCTGCAACGGTGTCGCCAACGTCTGCACTGGAGAACGCTATGGCGATCTGTCGTGTTCAGCGATGAAAGCAGATTCTGCTTGGGAGCCTCCGGTGGCCGTATGCGTGTTTGCAGACGCACTGGGGAGCGTCTCCACCCTTCTTGCATCCGCCAGCGACACACAGGGCCTACACCTGGTCTCCTGGTGTGGGGAGCGATCAGCTATAACTCCCGGACACAACTAGTGTTTGTACCGGGTACGTTAAACAGCACCTCCTACATCAACAACATCATTTAGCCCGTTGTTGTGCCATTTGTAAGGTCTGTCCATCGTGGTGTTTTCCAGCAAGATAACGCACGCCTACACACGGCACGTGCAACGCAACATGCACTTCAGTGTGTGAGACAACTTCCATGGCCTGCACGTTCACAGGATTTGTCCCCCATTGAGTACGTGTGGTATTTTATGGGACAACGACTTATCCGGTCTCCACGGCCAGCCACGACCATCCCCGATTTACGCGTCCAGGTTGAGGATGCTTGGAACTCAATACCCCAAACTTACATCCAACATCTGTACGACAGACTCCATGCCAGAATTGCACAGTGTGACGCAGTTCATGGCGGTTCAACCTCGTACTAACCATGTTACATGGAAATGTTATTTTTCAGTTTACCAGCAAATACAGCTGTATTTTGCCATAATGTTTTGATCACGTTATCCTCTGTATTTCGTTATTATGCTGTATAAATTTCGTTGGTATCAGACGTCTCCTTAATGGTGTTGTTTTTTTTACTTTCCCCCAGTGTATATATGTACAGGAACGGCCATGAAGATAATGAAACATATTTTTTTCCTTCATCCGTATCTTCAAATACATTCAAGACGTTGCCAATCCACAAGTGTAAGACACAGAGACACGTCACTAAGACGGATATATCTGCAAGTGCTGTCTCACATATCATCATCATCATCATTGTCAACCATTATCAATCCACTGCTGGACGAAGGTCTCCCCAAGTTTCCTCCACAACGGTCTGTCTTGTGCCAGTCTCCTCCATGTCACTCCTGCATATTTACGAATTTCATCCACCCATCTCCCATGTGGTCTTTTTCTGGGTCTTTTCCTGTCCCTTGGAATCCAATCTAAAATTTCGGCTGTCCATCTATGGTCTGTCCTTCTGGCAGTATGTCCAGCCCATTGCCATTTCAGGGATTTAACTCTGATCATGATGTCTTCCACTCTTGTCATTTTTCGGATCCACGTGTTCCTCTTCTTATCTCTCCTGGTTACACCAAGCATGCACCTCTCCATGCTGCTTTGAGTTGTCTGCAGCCTTTGTATGTCTCTTTTAGCTAAGGTCCACGTCTCTGCACCATACGTAAGCACTGGAAGGATGCATTGATCAAACACTTTTCTTTTAAGACATAATGGCATATTGCTCTTGAAAATTATGCTGTTTCTTCCAAAAGCTCTCCAGGCAAGTTTTGTACGCCGATTAATTTCTTCATCAATGTGACCCTCACTTGATATCTGCTGTCCAAGATAAACGTACGTGTCTGTTATCTCCAGCTTTTCTCCATCAATCGATAAAA
Organism: Macrothele yani; assembly: GCA_039090855.1. Taxonomy (NCBI): domain Eukaryota; kingdom Metazoa; phylum Arthropoda; class Arachnida; order Araneae; family Macrothelidae; genus Macrothele; species Macrothele yani. The sequence goes on along the minus strand of CM077020.1, from coordinate 2,404,099 downwards.
GCATTTGTAACGTACCAGGAGATGTGACGTACCTGCCAGAAGGACGCACACGACATAAAGGCAGATAGGAATCCGAATGAAATGTCTGCGTGGCTCAGTTGGTAGAGCGACTTGTTCCGGAATAAGCGGCCTCGGGTTCGAATCCCGGTGTAGACCTTTAAATGACGGAGAAATTTACTTCGTTATACATTGAACATCACTTTTGTCTTCTGAAAGTTTATTTTTAATCCCACTTCTTTACTCTTGTATATCAGAAGTAATATATTCTATTTTGCTGACTGTAAAATTCGAATAAATTCCTATTCTGTTTTTGTCCACTAGGATAGAACAGTAAAGTTTGTGAGTGTTGGTATTGTTCTTGATGTTTCAAAATATGGCTGCAATAACGTTTTTTCAGCTTCATACTGACTTTCACTGAGGTATTCAAAATCACAGGCTGGCATGTGTTTGGTTGTCCAGTTAGGTAATTGATAGGGTGTCATAATCTGCATTATTATATGGCCTTCGTGAACTTCCTTTAGCTGCAAGACACCAACACCATCACAAGCACTATAATCATGGGATGTTACATAAATGTTCCATTGAGCAGCTGCTCCAAAATCTATTAATTTTAGCAGAAATTGATTAAGTTTTTTTCAGTTTTTATATTGTGCTGATCCATCTGAATAATGAAAAATGTTTCAGTCTATTTTTAAACTTTGATTGAAATATGCAAGCAATGCTAAAAAGGATGAGCTGCTGCTGCATTGTGTTGCAATATCTCCAAAATTATGCCATAATTTATGCATTCAGTTTTCCCTGATTTTTTGTAATATGCAACAAATGGGTTTATTTTGGTTTGAAAATTATCACAATGGAATCCTTGAGCATGATCTTGCAACACAAATAAATAGCGCTTAGAAAGAGAGAGAAAAAGTAACATATTTCTAAAAATTCACCAGTGTAAGGGTCGTCCGTAATCGAACTGTCAAATATGAATTTATGTACTTTTAATATTGTGATGAACACGTGCGGACGGACGTTTCATTCCGCCATTTTGTTGTTTCAGATAAGAACTGATATTCTTCACCACCCACGTGGTACGATTTTAATCCTATGGGGGATTAAGAGAGGGGTGCATGAACACCTGGGGCATCTGACCTTGAAGAGTCAGCTGCACGAGTGCTTCTTTTAAACAAGTTGTCATACTGCTTTTGTATGCGTGCAAGGTTGTAATCCCCTGCGGGTATCCGACGACATTCCTGAGTACAGGTATTTCACGTGCTGACCGGGGAAACCAGTTTTTCTTGCGCATGCGTGATAGAGGACAGAAAGGCGAGGAGGATTAAGTGAGACAGTTGAGCTTCGGTCGTCAAGGAGAGAGGGTCCTGGTTTGGACACCAGTTTCTGACGGAAGGACTGCGGTTATCGCAGACGTGCAGCGTGGTGAACGGGAAGGAGGATTCCTTCGTCCACCGGGTATCGGGGAAAGAATTGTGGAAAGGTAGCACGTGGTCAGCACGGGAACCTGAGCGGAAAATCATCGGAAACCCGTGAAGCAAATGTTATCGGAATAATAGTCTTGTTGTTGTTTTTATTTCCGTGTACTGGACTGAGTTTGTCGAGGTAATTATTCTTCTACACAAGGACGCCTTGATAGCCAGATCGTATAGTAAAGGCGAGGCGGTAGCTCGCTATACGGCGGGAAAGAAAAAGTATTATCTAAGAATTGATATGTCTGGCCCTACAACCAGGTTACAAATTTGCTTTTAGTTTATTATGAAAGTTAATTCAAACACTCGACGTGGATCAGAAACACGAAACAGAAATCATCGCTCTTTCCGTGTTAATAATTAAGTCTCGGAAAAATGCTCATCGGCTGCCACGAGAATCGAACCCAGGGTCTTCCAGTTACGCGCCGGACATGCTACCACTGCACCACAGCGGCCTCGAATTCTCCAGACTCACATGTGATTAACTGCCAAACTACATGGCATTTTGCTTTATGGAGTCCCGCACAGTGCTGGGGATTCACCAAAGATGGAAAGCAGCAATTCAGAGCGATGATTCCTGTTTGGTGTTATTATGAAAGGCTGCCTGCTATTTGGCTATAAATAAATGTCTTAGATGAACAATAAAAAAAAAACTATAGAATCATCAATGGTTTTTGTTAGTGCAAATGTTGAACAATTTGTGGTAATTCACTTCTTGGAAGTTATCATCATCATCATCATTGTCAACCATTATCAATCCACTGCTGGACGAAGGTCTCCCCAAGTTTCCTCCACAACGGTCTGTCTTGTGCCAGTCTCCTCCATGTCACCCCTGCATACTTTCGAATTTCATCCACCCATGTAGTCTTCTTCTGGGTCTTTTCCTGTCCCTTGGAATCCAATCTAAAATTTCGGCTGTGTCTGTCCTTCTGGCAGTATGTCCAGCCCATTGCCATTTCAGGGATTTAACTCTGATCATGATGTCTTCCACTCTTGTCATTTTTCGGATCCACGTGTTCCTCTTCTTATCTCTCCTGGTTACACCAAGCATGCACCTCTCCATGCTGCTTTGAGTTGTCTGCAGCCTTTGTATGTCTCCTTTAGTTAAGGTCCACGTCTCTGCACCATACGTAAGCACTGGAAGGATGCATTGATCAAACACTTTTCTTTTAAGACATAATGGCATATTGCTCTTGAAAATTATGCTGTTTCTTCGAAAAGCTCTCCAGGCAAGTTTTGTACGCCGATTAATTTCTTCATCAATGTGACCCTCACTTGATATCTGCTATCCAAGATAAACGTACGTGTCTGTTATCTCCAGCTTTTCTCCATCAATCGATAAATCTTCATTTCTTGTAAAAGCATTGAACATCACTTTTGTCTTCTGAAAGTTCATTTTTAATCCCACTTCTTTACTCTTGTCAGCAAGAGTAAAGAAGTGGGATGGAAGTTATATCATCAATTATATTTGAATCAAACAAATCATTAAAATTCGTTTCAAATTGTTCAGTTCTTGGACATTTTCTGGTATTGACCAAAATTGCAAGCTGGAGAAGGTGATTCACTCTGTGTAGCCTTTACATGTTTAAATTTTTGACCTGCATCACTCTTGGCAGATAACTCTTATATTTCGTTATCTAATTAGCATTAATTTGACATTTTGTTGAATAGTATAGTACACAGATAATGTTAGTGCTACTTGTGCAAGCAAGAGCACAATTTTTCGCATTCATTCACAAAAATTGAAAAATCCAATTTTCAGAGTGGGATATTTTGCCTTGTAAAATAACATGTATGTTTCCTGCAAATTGAAGCAATGCAAAAAATGAAGGTTTTCAAAATCCACCAGAACAAAATAAAAGTTAATGGAAAAATGGAGAAAAAATTAAAGCATTTTCTTCAATGTAAGTTGATGCATTTTTATTAAATCAAAGCATTTTTTCTAATATTTACATTAGATTGCCATTCCCAAAATTTTATATGTCAAGGATATCAAGAAGCTCAACATATAATTTTTTGAGAAAAATTAAAATGTCACTTTTTGAAAAATTTAAATTTTAAAATTATTATTTTTTAATTGAAAGGGAAATTTTATGATGAAATTTTTATTCTGTTAAAGCTTGCTTAATAAGCTTTCCATTGACACCGGAATAACTGGATAAACTAGTTTTACTGAAGATATTAAAAGTTGAATAATTAAAAATTTTCAAAAAATGCACAGAAATTAAAAAAACTGACCTTTTTCATTTTCAAAACAATCTAAGGAAAAATTAAAAAAAAAATTTTTTTTACTTTACGTAAGGAATATTTTCTCACCAATTTTCGTTAAAATCGGAGATGTCAAGGTTGAGTGCTATGTTGATTTGACATGGAATGACCCATCTGCATTTTGGTACATTTGCACAAGGTCAAACCACATTTTGGTGCTTTCATTTCCAGCTTTGGTACAAACCTGAAACCAAGGTACATTCCCACACAAACTTTTGGTTCATTTAAGGTAGACGTCAAATCACTTGTTTCCAGAGGCCCTATGACAAAACTTTAAAGGTTTTGTAACGTATACTCTATATTCACTTTCCTTTTGATTTTACTATCTCTGGTTATTTTATTTTACTATGTAAATTATC